>OX421502.1:23728093-24928093 GCA_949126835.1 Anisus vortex | reverse complement strand
TTACTAGGTTCTGCGCCTGAAAGAAACCCTATATCCAGTGCCCTCACATGGGGGAGGGCAGAGTGGGCATATGCCCGGGGACGGCACTTCTAGAGGGGCGGTACATTTAGCCGAAGTTCATACCAGAAATTTTAGGAGAGTTGAAGAGGAAATAAAATTTGAAATACAAATTGTAATCAAAAGGAATAATGAATAAATAGGCCTATAGATTAGTAGTTGACTTCTTATTTAATTACACTCAAACTGTTTTATACAAATGTTTCTCTTTTTAATAGGCTCACAAAGGTTTAATAAAAGATTGGCTCATCTAGAACATTCTTATTAAAAAGTTGCATTTTAAAATGTCATTAATCATAATAATTAACTAAGCGCCCCAGGGGGCGATGAGAAGCTTTGGGGGGGGGGGAGGGCGCTGATGTTCCCGGCAACAGTAGATATCGCTGAAGGGTCAGTGGGCGGTACGAAAGAAGACTACTTGAAATACATTCAACACCACTGATTTTTTAATTACCAAAATTAAGATCTTCTTAACTTATAAGAAGGGTAATCTTGAGCTTTGACAAAGGCTTTATCGACGTATGTCTACTGTGTAATTGTGACGTAAAAGTCATATAAAGCCCATTCTGTACTTAACCTTGATCTATTGATATATTTAGACTGTATCTGAGAAATGCAGATGGGGGCGGTGATTAGATTTTTAGAGATGAAGTAGAGGCTAGGGTGAGTATAAATTTAATATCTGGCTCAGCTCGTTAGAAAACGAAGTTCGGTGCTTTTGTTCATTATCACAGTTTCATTCAGATTGTTTTGGTTTTAATTTGAATAAATTATATTTATATAGCCGTTGATTTATAAAAACCAGTTTTGATATCGACTTATTAAAGAAATATAAGTTAAGCAAAAGCACTATGCAGAGACGAATTAATGAAATGTCACGTGATGAAGTGAGAATATATTGTGTGAGTACCTAAAAACTTTTCACATTTTTACAACTTGATGGGAGTCCACACTACTTGACAATAAGTAAACGTTATGTTGTTTTTTTTTTATTATAGAAGGGAACATTTTGCAAATTTTGCTCAAGAAAAATAATTAAGGACCCTAAAGGCAAATTATATAACTAGAATACTTTTTAGGGAAAAAAAGAAATTCTTCCATCGACGATGGTATAGATTCTATCATAGCTTGATGTCGTAATTAAAGAAAACTCTGCCAGATGTATTAACTGTGTTTGATTCATCGACAACATTAATGTGCTAAAACTCTTGAGTTATCGCCTGCATCACTCACTCCAATACGTAATTACTGCAGATAACAAAAAAGAAGCAACGCATTCAAGGATATATTGTTCAGAGAGTTTTGCGGATTTTTTTTAGAATAGGCCCTAATGAGGATTGCAAATAGTTTTTTACTACCACTTAGGTACGCTAGTCATCTAAAGTTTAAATATATTGTATGGATATTTGTTTCGATGCTAAAGTTTTTGGAAACCAAAGACAATTATTTGAGAGAAAATCTCATACAATTGAAAACTGATATCCCTTATTTAACTGAATTAATGATTTCAGGGAATCCACCTTAATTTAAAGGCATTTATGTCAAAACATCTATTGGTACAAGCACAACTTTGGACGCAGAAATCTTGAATTTTTAAAGAACAACTGACGAAGACATGCTTACTTCAATACATTGAAAAAATTAATGATTATTTCAACAGACGATATAAAGATAATATTATAAACATGAAAATTCCTAATTGGTTATTAGACCTTTGTTTCTAATGGTGAAGTATTAAAATTAGCCCTACCTTTACAACTGCAATAAGAATAAATAACAAATAAAGAATAAAACTTGAATGCAGAAACGGGCTATAATCACGACTTTTGATTGCAAAAGGACATCCATCAATTTCTTTAGGTCTTTTGGTTTTGGCAAAAAAAAAAAGTATTCCATTTCCACACCCTATTTATTGGAACGTAGACAAACGACTAGCAACATACCAGGAACAAGCTTCACTTTAAAATAGTTTTATTTTCAAAACCTGTTTTGCAGTATATTTTTTTTTATTATTATTTAATAAACAACAATTAAACAAATGTATTAATTTCAGCTCTTTTTATGATATTTCAGCTCTTTTTAGGATTATAAAATTGCATACAAATCTAGTCAGCATATACAAATTATATGCGGCAAATTTGACTCATTAGTTCAACTTCGGATTGGAGGGTGGGGTAAGCAGTGAGAGATAAAAATTTGAAAAAGGGAGGGGGCGGCGAGCCGAAAAAGGTTGAGAACCTATGCACTAAACAAGCAGTTACAGTATGCAAGGGGGCGACGCTGAAACTTTTGCCCTGGGGTGCCAGAAAGGCTTGTGAGGGCCCTGCCTATATCTAGCCTGCTGCGATAGGAAATTATTATGTATAGGTAACTTATACTTATAACGGTAGGGATTGTCATGCGCTACAGGTGACACCAGACCGTCATCAAGCTACTGGAGAGATTAAATATAAACATCCTGGGTATAAGTGAGGTGAGGTGGACAGGAGCAGGTATATTCATATATTCATGGGGAGATAAAGCACGAAAGGGGAGAAGGCATCATCATGGACGAAGAAACAATCTCAAAAACTGTCATAGGATATCATGCAATCTCAGACCGGGTCCTAATAGTGAAATTTAAGGACAATCTATAAACATCAATATTATTCAAGTTTATGCCCCATCATCAGACAGCTCAGACTAAGACCTCGATAAAATTAAATTTCATACAGAGGTAGAAATGGCAAAAGAGCACTGCAAATCCGGTGAAGTATCAATTATATCTGGTGACTTCAATGCCAAGGTTGGGCTGGAGGCAGTTGAAGGTGTTATAGGAAAGTTTGGACTGGGTACAAGAAATGAAAGATGAGAACGACTTATCAAATGGGCAAAAATCAATAACATGATTATAAGTAACACTTGGTTCAAACACCACCCAAGACGTAAGTAGACATGGCAAAGTCCAGACGGTCGAACAAGGAACCAAATAGACTTTATCCTCATAAATAACAGATACAGAAATGCGTTATTGGATACGACAGGAATAACAAGTGCAGACTGTGATAGTGATCATAGGTTAGTAGCAAGTAAGTTTAGGCTCAAACTATAAGCCCAGAAAACCAAAGCCAGAGATGTCAAGCTAAACACTCTAATAATTGAAAATGGACTTTTTTTAATGGGCCGTATTGCTGCTGAGAGTTAACACCCTTGCCCCTTATACAAGTCAATATTTTATGACTGACTTGTATAAGGGGCAAGGGTGTTAACTCTCAGCAGCAATACGGCCCATTCAGCATATCTGTATAAAATAAATTTCATGGGCTGGCAGAACTGGAGAATTGTAATGAAGAGTGTCAAAAACTAAAATCATCAACCATGCAAAATGTTGTAGAGCACATCCCAAAAGTGCAAAGAGCCAAAAAAAGAAAAAAATGGACGACAGATGAGATTCTTATTCTGGTGGATCAAAGAAGAGAAAATAAAAACAATGCACAAGTCTAGAAGGAAATAAAAAATAAAATAAAAATGAGGTGCACTAAAGCAAAAGAAGAAACGAGAAATGCAATAATATAGAAAGACAGTAGATTTAAAATATGCACATAAAAATATAAGAGAACTAATAGGTGAAATATCCATGAGCAATGCAGGATGTCTAAGAGATAAAAGTGGAACATTAATTATGGAGAAAGAACAAATATTGCAAAGATGGGAAGAATCTATTGGAGAACTCTATGAAAGATGGGAAGAATATATTGGAGATCTCTATGAAAGATGGGAAGAATATATTGGAGAGCTCTATGATGATCAAAGACCAGAGCTAGAAAGTGGAGAGCACTTTGAAGGACCATTAATCATTGAGCAAGAAGTAGTGAAAGCATTGAAACACACGAAGGCAGGGAAAGCACCCGGTCCAGACGGAGTCACAAGTGAAATTATTGAAGCCTTGGGATCTTTTGGCACAAGGCACTGACCAACATTTTGAATAAAATATATGACACAGGAAACATACCAGAAGATATGTCAAAATCTATTTGTATAGCACTGTCAAAAAAGACAAGTTCAACTGAATATGAAGATCACCGTACTATAAGCTTAATGAGTCATACTACAAAAATTTAACTAAGAATTATAATGAACATAATCATAATGTTTAAAAATTTGAAGATCGATGCAAAAGATTTACGGGTTATCAAACACATGTATTGTGAACAAACAGCAGCATTGAGATTGGATAATAACTTTACCAGAAGATTATGGTAGGCTATGTGTTCCGTCACCGGACTTGTTTAACTTGTATAGTGAGCTGATTATGCGCTCGATAAGTGAACTTCCCGGTATTAAAATAGGCGGACACATCATAAACAATCTGAGGTATACTGATGATCAGTGCCGTTGCTAGGGATTTGGGGGATTTGGGGGATTTGGGGGGGGGGGGGGGTTGGGCTCTTTAGGGGCCCCTGCATTTTGACAATCGACATTATGACATAAGAAAAACAAATTCGGACACTCCTTTGGGGACTTTCGAATTTTGATCCCCTCCCCCTCCCCTAGCTACGCCACTGCTGATGATACTGTCCTGGTGGCGGAAAGTGAGAATGACTTGCAGAGATTGTTAGCCCTGGTAGTAAGGGAAAGTGAAAAAAAGGGCTTGGATCTAAATATAAAAAAACAGGAAACTATGGTTATAACAAAAAAGGCTACCAGCCCAGTATGTCAAGTAAAAATAAACCACAATGTATTAAAGCAAGTAGATAAATTCAAATACTTGGGGACAGTAATTACATCAGATGGGCTCCCCAGCTGTTATATGGGTACCTGACAATAGTTAGGCATAAATAAGAGGGCATTGTGTTGTAAACATATCCCTGTGTACGTTACACAACGTATGCCATGGCTACATAAACTTGTAAAGGTTGCTTCGCTTACAACGTGGATATAATTGGTATGAAAGGGACAGGCCTACTTATTTATTTAACCTAGTCTAGTAGACAGGCTATAGGATTATTACCATTCTAAATGGCAGGAATAGCTGCCTAACTATAAGTCTCATAAGAATTGCAACATTGATTCTTATAACCTAAATTAAAATTTCTTTTATGATGTTGATGTTTTCCCCCTAATATTTGAGAAACTCTTTATATTTCAAACAAAGTTCTGTGAATATTTCTTAACATGAATTAGATCTATTTATAGATTCTTTATTAATATGAATGGACTAAAAAAATTATCTTGATGTTTTTGTCATCTTCTTCATATTATTGTGGAGACTCCGTTAAGGCTGCGGGAAAAGTCCACAATTTAGCTACATACAACATTTTATTACATCTCAAACAAGAAATACAAACAGATGACAGAGTTTCACTTGAGGTATTTAGTCCAGCTCTTCAGTGAAGATTTGAAAGCTTGTACAGAAGTGGCAGTGATGGAGGTCTGGTCCAGTGTGTTCCACAGTCTAATGGCTGACGGACTAAAATAATATTTGTAGCCGTCGGTGCGTGCGTGTGGGACATGCAGTTTGAGATGATGACCTCGGGTAGAGCGGGGCACCTGTTGGATGCGATCTGGCTGAGTGGACATTTCCACGTGGCTGTTCATGATCTTGTACATAGTTGTGACTTTGTTTACCGCTCTGTGGTGTTGTAGTGGCTCAAGATTGAGTTTGGCCACTAAAGCAGAGGTGCTTGTTTTAAGGCCGTAGACCTGTAGGACACTGCGAGCCGCTCGATGTTGGATCATCTCCAACTTAGGTATCAGGTGTTGTTGATGGGGATCCCACACCGTCGATGCGCACTCCAGGATGGGTCGAGCTAAACTTTTATAACAATGGGTCTGGATCCTGGTGGAGCATCACTCGAGGTTCCTATGGACGAAGGCGCAGGATCTGTTTGCTTTGGCAGCAATAGATTGGACATGTGTGCCCCAGTGGAGGTTAACTTCTATATGCACTCATAGGTACTTGGCATTTGATACCCTCTTAGGAGTGTGACCATGCAAGGTATAGTTGGTATACTTTAAACACGAAAAATATATATTATATATATATTTTTTTAATATACTCTTTTCTCCAATCAAGAAAAATGATGATTTACATGCACTAAGTTTGATAAGACCATTTCCAAATGAAAGGAAATCACTTGCTACAATCATTAAAGACGTAAAGGATCAACTACGCGAACTATGAATGAAAAAAATATGTTAAAATATAAGAATATTATAATATAAGATAAGATTAGTTTATTGATGCAAATAAATGGAAATTTGTCTTGATTACATAAATTCCGTCTTTTAGCATACCGGTACTTGAAACAATATTAAAGAACCATTTGCACTCAAGCACAATAGACATTCGTGCACACTATCATACCATTTTTCATACACGATAACGTACTTCGATGAAAATTCTTATTTCTAGGGATTGTTTAATTTGCTCTTGCTATTCTTAATTTCTTCTTCTTCGTACTCAATACTGGGTCAATGGATGTATTTAAAATATGAACGAATATAGATATGGTGAAAAGCACAGTGGTCTCGGGGTCTGTCCCTCTTCCATGCAGTTTTGTATTGGTGGAGGTCTTCTGTGGCAAGACTCTGAAGCGAGTTGTTTCATAAAGAGATCAGGCTTGGATAATATTTTATGTTTTCTCAGGAGACATTGCACACGGGCAATTTCACTGGCTCCAAAGTCTTCCATGCATTTTAATAATATTATGTTCTCTTAGCCTGAATGCCTAGTCTTAAGTCCAAACATAGAAAATTGCCGCGAGGAGGTGAGGGGTGGGGTTATTATTGCTAATTGCAAAGGCGCCCTAAATTAGCACCATGATCAATATTCTATATTCTAGGCCATTCTTTTTTTTTTTTTAACTTTAATTAAAAATCGTTTTCCTTAGCTAAAAAATATGTAACATCTTTAAATTATCTCATCCCTTATGCGAGAACAAATTTAAATGCATATAAGTTCTCTTTCTTCTCGAGTGGCATTCGGGCATGGAATGGGTTGCCTGAACAAACCAGAAAAAAAACAGTAACTTAACATCATTTAAAACATTAAAAAAGATGCAAGACTAGACTCGGACTACGGATGAGCGTAGGACGCAAAAATCTTCTTTATAGAAGGAGCGTCTGCAATATATAAGATAAGATAAATTACAAACAAACAACCACAACAATAAAACAGACCAGAAATACAGTATGAAAAAAAAGTAGGCTACTTTTGTAGTAACATTATTTATTTACATTTAAGCTTATTAAAGATCTTATTATGAAATGGAAAAAAATAAACTAAAAACTAGTAACTCCAGATATATTAGCTACAAAGAAACTTTTTTTTATTTTCAACAGTAATTTACACTTAGTATGACAGTTTATAATCTCATAAGGAGTTTAACTATTATGTAACACAACGCAATCCTTCTTAATTAAGACTTCAGCTCAACCTATTTGTTACAGCGCAGTTCGACCTCTCATGCCTTCCACTCTGCAATCTTTTTCTCTCTGATAAACTTTCCTCTTGGTTGGTCAATATTTGGTGGCAGTAGGGCACAGTAAACTGGAACCTCTGCCCCTGGAGCATTAACAAAAATTGAAAAAAATATTTATTGATTGTTATCATTAAATTTAAGAACAGCTGTTCTAAATTATGATAATCATTTTCAATTTTGCTTTCTATAGAGAATGTTTATGAGCATGCTACGCCATTGTTTTGACTAGCTGTCTGCTGTGTTATTTTTTTTAACGTACGGTGGCCTAATTCTTGAGAATAAGCGTAAATTCGACTAATCTAGTTTTAAAGTTTTAGCTAGCCGATTGATAATTAGATAAAATAAACGTTTTTTAATAGTTTAGGATAAAATTTTGCCTCAGTTCAGAATTAGCTCGCTTTTCCCTCTTCAAAAATTAATAAATCTTGCGCTATATCCCTATATTGCACGATTGCCCTACCCTGAAACATTTTATGCACTACCCTTGCATTATTTCCCCTTTCCCCTCCCTTTTCTTCGCTATTTCCTCCTTCCCCCATCTGAACTATTTCTCCCTTCCCATCCCCCATCTGAACTATTTCTCCCTTCCCATCCCCCATCTGAACTATTTCTCCCTTCCCATCCCCCATCTGCACTAGTTCTCCCTTCCCATCCCCCATCTGAACTATTTCTCCCTTCCCATCACCCATCTGAACTATTTCTCCCTTCCCATCTGAACTATTTCTCCCTATCCCATCACCCATCTGAACTATTTCTCCCTTCCCATCACCCATCTGAACTATTTCTCCCTTCCCATCCCCCATCTGCACTATTTCTCCCTATCCCATCCCCTACCTGCACTATTTTCCCCTTCTCCCACTATGAAAACCTGGACTTTAGAAATGAAGTTAAAATAGGACCAGAAAGTTTTGGTAAGACGGTAAAGAAAAATGATGATGTTTTCCTTCATATTTACTTTACCTTGATCAACTGTCAGATCACCTTGATGACTGGACAATTCCGTTAGCACATGGCCAGGACAACACTGAAAGATTTGCATTTTATTCTTTTTAAAAAGACGAAATTAAAATTAGATCTATATTTATTATTAGGACACACATTTTAATGACCAGAAATAAACATATTTATCCTTCAGTAATAAAAAAATTTTTGCATGAAAACATTAAATTTACAGTAGGCTTATAGTGAACATCATTACTACTAAAATAATGCTTAGTAAAATATTGAAAAATATATTATTTAAAAAAAAAAGTTTTTTTTTTTAGACCGCTACATAGTTGGTTACCTAAACTATATTTTACTAGTTTATCAAGGTATATAAAAAGGTTGTGTGTCCAGCACAACGCAAATCTGTCTTTTCCAACTTTACATAGTGTTCGTAATGATAGGTTTAATTTTACAAGCGAGAACAACATCCTAGAAATCAAACAACCTTTTCTGTTTGAAACCCCCACTGCATGTACTTATCAACTTACAGCATTCACAACAATATCATCTGCTTTTTTATCATCCATTTCTCTTTGCTGAATCATAGACATAACAGTGACACCAACTTTAGAGATACCATAAGCAGAATCAGCATATCCTGCTTCCTTGTGATGGTTGGTTTTAGCTTCTCTGAAAGAATAACATAATTAATGAAATATTAAGGGGGAAAAAAGCCAGTGTTTAAGAGTATCTTTAATCTACCCAGCGCTAAAGTTACTTGACGTCAGCTAGGAAATTGATGGTTTATAGAAAAGGAAAGTGATGGTTTAAAGAGCAGGTCACACAATCTTGTATGAAATTTACCAAATACCGTGTCCGAAAGATGTTTGTATAATTATAAACAAATTGTTTTCAAAACATTTATAATCATTATTGATAATAAGACCACAATAAGGGTTGAGGAAAGATGTGTAATAAATGAGAAAAGATCCTTTTTGAAGATTGTGTCATAATATTATGGTGAAATCTGCAAGATTAGACAAGGTCAAGAATCACTTTCAAAGCATTCAATTGTCCGTTACGTAGACTATACATAATAACATGGTTAAAAAATTAATCAAAGACACAGAAATTTTGACCTGTCACAACAACAAAATATTTGAAGTCTGGATTCTGGATAGTTATGGCATGATTCACGTAGCTGCTTATAATGTTATTATTTCAATTTATTCAGATTATTTTGTACATGTTCCAAAACTGTAATATATGAAAACCTCTCTTTATAGAACTTTTCTTCTCTTCTATGTTATACCAGCAACATACATTTTAATACAGCACTATATATTACTCACTGTACAAATTTCTTTATGATAGATGTTAGTTCCTGCATGGTGATCTTTGGGTCGGTGAATCTGGCTTTCAGTTGAGGGGAACACTTGCTTAAAGCTATTTGAGAGCCATAGCTGGAAATATTCACTACCCTAGAGAATAAATTGAATAACAACCATATAATCAAAAAGCAACAAATACGATATTGTTACATATCACTGTAAGAAAAACTGATAGGAGTGGGTTAGATGTGGATTTTTTGTTAATGTTGTAACATGCATGCCCGCAATGAATTGATAAGTCGACATAAATTTATCTTAGATCTTACAGGAGCCCCACAAGATCATTAGAAGTATGTAAAGTTTAGTGCTGGCATGGCTTTGAAGTATTAAGACATCGCATGGAAGGGCTACAGAACGTTTTAAACCTTACTTCTTTGAAGGTCTTGAACATAACTACAGAAGAAGTTAAAAACATATGGATTGAAGCTATCTAGTGTAATTCATTTATATCGTGACTGTAGAGCTATAGAGCTCACAATTTCTAGTGGCCACGATACATAAAGGGAATGTGTGCCCAGCACAATACTCATTGTACTTTTTTTTCCAACGAATGTCTGGCGTATGCTTCTTCGTTAGACTTGTGGGGTAGAATCGGGGAGGCCTGTAAAGGCCCGTAAAAAAGACCCACTAAAATCCGGACTCACTAGAGTTAAACCCGAAACACTGGAAGTAATTATACAGCTAGTCAGTCTTCGGCCAAACCACACACAGAATATATATATTCTAAACACAAAAGTCAATAATATTTGAAGGCTCCCATACCTAGCATGGGGTCGCAGCAAAGGGAAGAGAACCTCACAGACATGCAGTGTGTCAAAGAAGTTTGTTTTAGTAGTTAGTTCCGCTTGTTCAGAGAATGGTTCAGTTGCCGAGTTCTGGTTGCCAAAAAATATGCAGAAATGTAAAAAAAAAAAAGCAATGATTTAGCCTTCCGTATATTTTTAAAAAAATTGGCATAGGAATTTATATTTACAAGTTTTAATGATAGCTAGATAAAAAAAAAGAGTTACAATAACAAACTAAATCAGAAACTTCCATCTATAGACAATATAATACGCTCAATACAAACGCATCTTTAGGTGCTGCATTGGTGAATGACCCTTAGATACAGGCTCATGGATGGATATATATTTTAAAAAAAACAATTGGTGGCAATAGGCAAACCATGATGTCACGCTATTCTAATTAATTCAAAAATTGATAGAAACAAAGGATTATCTTTAGAAAACATTGCAACTATCAAATTTAAAAAAAAAAAGTTTCTATACATTATTTTTTTATTTCTTTTTTTTAATGATTTATCTCCCTTACAGTGAAACCAGAAACTCGCGTTTGAGACCAAAAGAATGTTTTGACAAAAAAGTAAGCTCAGAAAATGAAAAATACACCAGGAAAAAAACATGCTTACTCAAAATACATCATATAATATACATTTTATCTAAAATGATTTATATTTATTATACATTAATATTATAAATGAGCTTACTAAACAATATCCACATCCTAAAATAAAACTGTAGACCACAGAGATACACAAAGAGATATCCAATGATAAAAATTATTTTTTTTCTAGCCATATTAAGGCTCGTCTTTTCACGATATTAGCATCAGGGATAAAGAAAATCAACATTAAAATGTATTGTGTTTTGCAAAACAGATATATAGATATATATTTTAACAGGGAATTTTAAGTAGGCCTACACCTAAATGTACTTTGATTGATAAAACGATCAAGGAGTATATAACGAACAAACAAAGTGACCAAGGAAATCAAGGAAACTAAATTATAATAAGCTCATATAAACATACCTTGAAAGCTATTGCAGCGTTATTGATAAGGATGTCTAAACCTCCATAGTTTTCTTTTAAGAAATCTCTGAATTTGACAATACCGCTATGATCGCCGAGATCGAGTTGGTGAAATTTAGGATGCAGGCCTTCTTTCTCTAGTTCTTCTACAGCCTTCTTGCCAAGTTCAACATTTCGAGCTAAAATGTGAGATTATAAATAGTCTTCTTGTATGTAGGCCTACGCAATGACAGCGAGTATCAATACATTTATATGGTCTATATCTTATCTTATATATTAGGGACGTTCCTTCTATAAAGAAAATTAGCCTATTGCGTCCTACGTTTATCCGTAGTCTGCATTTTTTTTTTATCAATGATGTTAAGTTACTGGTTTTCTTGGTTTGTTTAGGCTAACCTATTCCGTGCCCGGATGCCACTCTAGGAGAAAGAGTACTTATATGCATTTGTTCTTGCTTATGGTAGTTAGAAAAGTATTTTTGATCTTATGTTTATCTGAGCATTATCTATATTTAGATTTAAAAATACAGTCATTTTCATTACTGTTTAAGTTTAATGATTTATTGAAATTAAACAAAACAAGTATAATAGGATTAATTTTTTTTTTACATTGACATATTATAGAACGAATTCTACAAATCCATGTGGCCAGACTATTTACCAGTTAGAAGCACATCTCCATTAAATTGCTTGCACAGAGCTCTCACAATGGCCAATCCGATTCCTTTATTAGCTCCAGTTACCTGTTTATTAGACAAAGGATATTTATATTATACTAGCATATTTACTACACACAAAAGCTAATACAACAGTCATTGCATTTATTTTAATGATACAAAATATAAAGAAATTTGTATTTAATTATTTAATAATTTGGCGAAAAAAAAAAGATTGAAATGTTTTCCCGCCATTATTTTAACATTAATTTTATTTCGCACAGTTAGCCCACACGAATATTTGATGCAATTAGTCGCACTTTTGTACAATTATTACTTTTTTATATTTTTTTTTTGTAAATATAATTAAACGAAGTTTAATTGAACCAGAATACTAAAACTTAAAGAAAAATGACTCACAACAGCAATTCGTTTTGCCATTTTTCGTTTCTTTCAAAATACAAATTATAAATACAACTATGATAATCCAGTCCTGCAAACGTTTAATTTACTTCTCCGCTACCAACCTTAAACTCACAAAATACTTCTAGCTCTACGCCCCATTCAAATATTTATATAGGGTAAAAAAAAAAAGTTGTAAATGAAAGAAAAAAATTCGCAATTGCCAACTCAAAATCCTTACACGTTTTTGGAGTTAGCTATTCGGTCTTAATAACTTTAAAAAAAATATTTATAATAATTTCGCCTCTTTCTTGAAGAGTTGCAACTAAAAAAGCAAAATTTAATATCATTAATATGAGTAATTGTTTTTCACATCACCTTTAAGGGATTTTTAAATAGGCTAGGTTGGCAGCAACAAATTTTCATTTATTTGATCAAATAGTAAAACGGTGCCGGCATGACTCAGCAGTTAGTTGAACGGGTACAAACGGGAATCATGCCTCCCTCCCCCGGTTCAGATGCAAAAAAGCAAATGATAGCATAATTTATATTGCTCTTATAACCTTATCTCATTGCATATAATATGTCTATATGGTAGGTATATAGGTCTATAGACTTAGTCAATATATATGTTAAAAAAAAACGCATTAATAAATAATATAATTAAACATTAAAATATGCATAGTGGTTATATTATTATATTGTAAATAACAAAAAAACGGCAGCAAAATTTTGAAAATTTTAAACTTAGAAAAAAAACAAAAAACAAGAAGAAAAAAACAAGCACTCTGGCATCGATTAGTCAAGAGTGACTTAGCAGTTTTTAAAGATGGTGATTTTGGCTTCACCCTGCTTAGACTGATCGAAGCTTAAGGTTCGATTAACCTTTCTTAGCATTGTACTCTCTTTTCCTCTATTTAGCGTTCGGGCAAGGAATGAGGATGCCTAAAATCATAAAAGTAAGCCAATAGTTTTGATTTCTTTAAAAACATTTATCAAAAATCCAAAACTGGACTTAATGTATGTATAAGCGTGATGAGGGGGAAAAAGTTTCTTGTATAGATGGAGCGTCTATAACATATAAATGAAGGTTGTATTAACAGACCTGCCTACCCGTACGCTTTGGGCGTATTTTCGTACGCTTTAGGATACAAAATACGGCTGTTACACCGAGCGTCTTAAAAATACGACTTTTGTAATAAAAAAATATGATTTCGCAATTTTTCGTTTTATTTCTTTTCTTTTCGGTAATCAGACGATCACTAAATCGCAGTTACATAAAACCGATGTTTTGATTGGTCGAAAATGGATATTGTCTGTTTCAATACCTAACTTGTTACACGGCGCGGCGACCTTGACCTGATATCCTTTTTTCCCTCTCTCGCAAATGTCCTAATTCGGCGATCAAAAGTATGGTTGACAGCAAACTTACACAGCGTGCACGAAATCATGAAACAGATGACGAAGAAGCTTCCGAGTCTGCTCCGAGTAACAAAGCGAAGGGGTAGGCTATTCTGCTTGGGTGCAAGAGTTTAGAGTGCCGGCTATCGGCCAGTTTAAGTTTTGGGAAACTATAATTGTTCAACTTTTTCTCTGTCATGAAAACTTAAAAGGCGAAATAAAATGCATGCGTGATTCTATATTTATTTTTAGGTCAGGGTTTCCCTAGTTTTTGCTTTCGTGGCCTATTCGTGCCTACTGAGTTTTAAAAACTTTTTTTTAGCGCAATCCCGTAATGTAGATTTCTTGGACCCTGTAGTTTCATAAGCTATAATCTAGATCTATATAAATCTCCAAGAAGTCTACGTTTTTATGGTCTGACACGGCAATCGGCAATAAGCCTACTTCACGCGAATTTGTTTTTAGGTCAATCTGTACGTCCCGCACGCTTTACTCGCGGCTTTTTTTTTAATTCTTGACGTTTTATTTTACTAAAGGAGAGATTAAAACTCGTTGTTTTCATTACAATAAAACTTTTCTTTATCAGCCTACTAAAACGAAAGCAACTATTTTTTTAATAGACTTGATCTCGGGGCAACGTCAGGGTATCATTTATTGCTATCAATGATGTAAAATCGTCACTATAAACTTGTTTTTGTACAACACGGAGCTCGCTGTAGGCCCTACATTGTTAGTAATACCTAACTTGTTACACGGCGCGGCGACCTTGACCTGATATCCTTTTTTTCCTCTCTCGCAAATGTCCGAATTCGGCGATCAAAAGTATGGCTGACAGCAAACTTACAAAGCGTGCACGAAATCATGAAACAGATGACGAAGAAGCTCCCGAGTCTGCTCCGAGTAAAAAGCGAAGGTGTATTCTGCTCGGAAGCAAAAGTTTATAAATAAATATTCTATAAAATATAAGTACTTGCATGTGTCATCCAAAAGTGACACATCGGCACACTGCACTATTTGTCATATCGACTTACTCGGTGGGACACGGAGGTCTCTATGACTGTAAGAGACATGACGAATCGGAGTCGCACCAGAAACTGGCTGTTGAGAGAGAAAAGTCTAGGCCTACACAAAATATTAGGTCTTTTCTTGTGAAGCTTGAGCCCGTCGCTGGGGAGGAGCAACTTCAGCGTGATGTGACTCGTGCAGAAGCAATGATTTGCAACATCATTGTGGACAAAATCTTGTCACTGTCGTGCTCTGATGTGCTGACAAAGGCTGTGTCGTCGATGTTGACTTGTTGATGCATGCAGAAGTGGCAGACGTCAAATTGCAGGAGTCTTGCAGGTTCAGCAATCTGGAATTCATCATCAACAGATTTCCTGTCCTGGTCGCCAACACCTCACTAGACAAAGTTGCTGAGCATGTCTGCCTATATCAATCTACTGATGTGTCAGAGTGCATCAAGGACAGAATTGGTTTTCTATTGCTGAAATGAAGCATGAAGATACTGACAGCTTGATGTTTGAAGACTTGGAGAATGTGATGCTGGGGCTTCTCACCATACCACACAGCAGTGCCCACTGCGAACGTGTTTTCAGCTGTGTCAGGAAGAACCGGACACCACAGCGTTTCTCAATGTCTGACCAGACCATGGAGAGCCTTCTGGTGCTCAAGTCCCGGCCAGTAGGCATTTTGGAGTCTCTTAATGATAAAGACTTAAAACTGCTGAAAGGGGGCATACTACCAGAGTCTAAAGAAGCATGACCAAACAACTAGCTGAAGTAACCAAATGGAGGAGGACAGAAAAATTATTGAACACACACCAGCTGTCTATTTTGTTAACATTTTCAACATAGATTTATTAAATTGTGCTGAAAATACAAAACAGATTTTCTTTGCTTGTTTTAAACATTAAATGAAACAACTGTTTAAATTTTAATGACTATTATTTTGAATAATTGGTGCGATAGATGACAATTATTATTGCATAGTACACTTGACCTCGGAAAAGTACACTTTAGCCTTCTCAAGAATACTCCAAGCGTTTTTCCAGGGTAGACAGGTCTGTATTAAGTCCCATTCCTTTTCCCCCCACCATCATAAGAATTTGACCACAACAAAGAGATGGGCATTCAGGCATGGAATGGGTTACCTGAACAAACCAGGACAACCAGTAACTTTTACATAATTTAAAACATTAATAGAGATGCTCAATTAGACTCGGACAACGGATGAACGTAGGACGCAATCATCTTCTTTACAGTAGGAGCGTCTAAAATATATAAGATAAGATGGTGGAGCAATGGTACGAGTTATTTATATATTTTAAAAAAATCGTTTTTGTTGTTGTTTTCGCAATGTTACTCTAAAGCGCCCTTTAAAGTGCATGTGTGGCGTGTGGGAGGGAGGGAGGGGGGGTTGGCGGATGCACGCTGATGCACGCATTTAAAAGCAGAAAGAAATAATTTTTTGAAGCCAATGGCAGTGCCATCGGTTTAACATTGTGCTGTCCACACCAGCCTTTGCTTGGGGGGAAATCAGAGAGCATCGCCCATGTCATGCTTTCTATATGTTAAGGCTCGAAAAAGTAGCATTAGCTAGTAGGCCTAATCACATAATGTTAACTAAAATAACTAAATTAATTATTGCAAGTCATCATGAACATGACAAAAGACTAGCCGCATTATTTTTTTTTTTGCCAGAAGTTGGCCCAGAAGCTGCGTTCAATCGAAGTCCGAAAATTGCTAAGTCACACAGATTACCCATACATTCAAGAACTCCCCAGTAGTTTCATAAATTACATTATATAAATTCCAAAAAAATCTTTGAGTCCTTTTTGTATACTCGAAATAGAACTGTCTTAGTTTCTAGACATGCTATCTTTGCTACATATGATAATAATATTATTCAAAAATAGTCTCATAATCAATTTAGCTCTAATAAATTGCTAGATTGGATCAATAACACTTTCCCGCCATCGATTATTAAACAAATTAATGTTAAACTCTTGGTCATTTTTAGATCAATGTTTAGAATACCGGTATACTAACCGCACAAATAAAAATCTGCTTCGACTGTTAGAATTGAAAGCCTATGTTATTCATAGTTGAGAAAAGTAAAATAAAAATAAAATTGATTGGTCTGGTAAAGACGTATTTTTAAAATGTATGCACTGTTGTTTAACATACACAATATGTTAGGGTACAAGCGCCTGCTCTTTATTACCGATCGAATGATCGGTCACCTGGTACTGAGTTATTAACTATGTAACCACAAAATGTAATTTAAAAAACATCCACAATAAAATCTTATTTTGGGTGGTTGGAGATGAATCTTCATGTGTAGGCTATAGTTTATTTTATTTTTCAGCTCCTTTGGATGACAGGAAGTGGGTCATTTAGCCTTCCGAAGATTTGCTAGCAAGCCAGCCAGAAAGCGAGAAAGTACTGTCGCGTTATTTGAAGTTATTGAACGTTTTTATGCACTTCTTTACTCTAAAATTTTCGAGTGAATGTATTATATTGTCAATAGGTTTTTAAAGAACCTAATACTGAAATCACTTAAGTATTTGAACAGGCATAATAGATTTAGCTGAGTCATCTAGTTATTTCTATAATAATAAATTTGGCAGAGCTATAGAAAACAATTCTATCAAAAACATGCATTCAATGTTTTTTCAGCAGTTCAACTACAGTATGGCAGACACTTTTGCATTTTAGATCGGAGATGCTTCTTGTGTGTAGCCTAATAAACACATTCATAGACATAAGCCTACCCATAACATACCATTTATATTAATTTATATCTATGTTTACCACATACCACGATATATAAACTAGGCTATTCAATCCACCATTTGGTTGGTATAAACTAGGCTATTCAATCCACCATTTGGTTGGTATAATTAGGCTATTCAATCCACCATTTGGTTGGTATAAACTAGGCTATTCAATCCACCATTTGGTTGGGTGCACAAGTAAAAGTATTAACTAGGCTATTCAATCCACCATTTGGTTGGGTGCACAAGTAAAAGTATTAACTAGGCTATTCAATCCACCATTTGGTTGGGTGCACAAGTAAAAGTATTAACTAGGCTATTCAATCCACCATTTGGTTGGGTGAACAAGTAAAAGTATTAACTAGGCTATTCAATCCACCATTTGGTTGGGTGCACAAGTAAAAGTATTAACTAGGCTATTCAATCCACCATTTGGTTGGGTGCACAAGTAAAAGTATTAACTAGGCTATTCAATCCACCATTTGGTTGGGTGAACAAGTAAAAGTTGTCAAGTCATATTAATCTTAACCAGGTCAGAAGCAAAACCAAACATTGCTATCGACTGGGTTACAAAAGGGGGAGGCACGCGGGGTGCTTGACGAGGACACTTGTACTAAGAACTTAGAACTAGACAATTCTAAGTGGGCTGGGTACACTCGATCTTCCCCCCCCCCTCCCCTCCCCAACACACACAATAGTTTTTTCCTGTTGATAGACACCTACCTCACCCTCACCACAGCTCACCGCACACGTTTTAACCATTTTTTAAAACGCCAGTTTGGGGTGATACTCATATTTGTCTTCGTAAGCAAACCAACATCAACCGTGGACTATAGTGTACCGCGGAATTGTGTGCCTTGTCGGTCACGCTGTACCAAGGGACGCATTTCGCATAATTTATGTTTGGCTTAATATAGAGATGTTTTTCCAAAACCGGTTTTCGGTTTAACAAAACCGGATTAAAACAGGATTTCGCCCCCCCCCCCCCCGCACATTGTTACAAGTCAGAGGCCGGAAATGCCAAATGTGCGTATAGTTTTGTAGGTATATTTGAAAAATACTTCAAACTTAATTATTGTTTGCAGGGCATCATTCAATGGGTTGATTTGTGTGAATACAATATAATTTTGTACTCTTTACCATAAAATCCTGTAGAAATAAAAAAAAAATCTGGCTTAATTGATTACAACTATTTTTCAATAGTGATAATCAAATTACCGATTATTGTTGACCATAATATTAAGGAGCATTTGAAGTGACATAAAATAATATGGTAACTTGTTAAATAATCTATTGAAATGTTTCGCGTAGATCAAACCAAAGAATGTGTATTTAATAGTGCCGTTAACAATAAAGCACCGACGGTGTGTCTAGCCGTCTATAGCCGAATTGTTCAGGGTCACAGGGAAGGGCTATTTTGCGTCTCTCAATCAAAGAGGCGCGCACATCTAAAGATGTGCCGACAAGTAAAAAGATTCATGTTAATTGCAACTGTAACTTAACAATTGGTTTGATGTTGTTTTTATCGCAAGCCATAGACCCTAGTTGGTATTTGGAAACACAAGAAACACTATATCTCACTAAATAGTGTTAGCAAGGCATTTTAGGAATTGTTTTGTGCGAATCCAACATTATTTATTTAAAATGTTTCCATTAGAACCACAAAAAAAGGGGGTCTTCTACTTGAAGTAATGATTTCTTTCTAACTTCCAACCAACAAGCCGAAATCCGGTTTTGAAAATCAAAACCGGTTTTCGCTTTCAAAACCGGAATCCGGTATTCCGGTTTTTGTTTAACATCCCTAGCTTAATAATAGATTAATGACATCGTGTGAGGGCTGGGGAGTTGGGGAGGGGACTAAAAAAAAGAGAGCGCTGGTGAGCTGGGGTGGTTTGGATTTTGTTGGGGTGGGGGAAGGTGTTAATTTTCAATATCAATATTTCATCAAATACTAATTTAAAATGGAGCTTTAAAAAAAACATAACAAAGTTGTTTTTTTTTTTACGATTTGATGAATTTATTCCAATAGACAACGAAACTTTAGGATTACGGTCTAGTTATGTTCATGAGTGGATGGTAATTTCTATAGAGTAAAAAGCGTCCCTTCGTGTTATCTTATTGAGCGCAAATGTGGCTTTTATCCGAAAATTAATGGAAATTCTGTGAAATTCATAAACCATTTACCAAATATTGCTTAATCCAGCGCCATCTTGCCATCCTGTTTTTAGTTTCTATCCATCTCAACATAATCTATCCATCTCTACATAATCTACCCTTCTCTAGATAATCTATTCATCTCAACACAATCTAGCCATTTCTACATAATCTACCCATCTCTACATAATCTATCCATCTCTACATAATCTATTTCTTAGACTCTAGCCATCTCTACATAATCTACCCATCTCTAGGCCTACATAATCTATCCATCTCTACATAATCTATTTCTTAGACTCTAGCCATCTCTACATAATCTATTCATATCAATATAATCTACCGATCGCTACATGATCAATCCATTTTTAATTACCAATGTATTTTATTTTCATAATAAAAAATTCAACAAAATAACTGTTTTTACTGATACTTTATATCAACAATCAATGAATATACTGTAGCTCGGTGTTGCCCAGCGTTTCTTATTTTTTACCCAGTTACAAAGTCGCCAATTTATCGGCGTCTAGGTCAAAAGACTTACGGGTGCAAACTAACAAGCGTAGGTGTTGTTTTTTTTGGTAAAAAGAAATAATAAATGCACTGATATTTTTACGTTTAATGAGTTTATTTGTCATATAAATATCAACATTATCAATATTGTGTTTTATGCAATTTATCTGTTGTTTATTCTAATTTATTTTGTTGTATCGGAAAAGCGATTTTTCTTTTAAATATTAGGCTACCTTTATTCTGTCTAATTGTATGTTATATATCTCTGCTATATGCGTGTTAAGCGTGTTCATAAAGGTGTAATCTTTGGTAGGTTTAATTTTCTTGGATGCACAATGAACAATATTTATCTTGTCACATAGTAAGGCCTATCCTACCTACACATACCTACCTATAGTAAGCCTATATAAGTACAATAAAGGCATAGATCTAGTCAAAGACATAACTAGAGAAAAAATGATATAGGCCTACAATTATGGATGGAACTATAACAATGAATCTCGGATGATCAGAACTACAGTAGACCTAATGTTGGTATAACTAACCGTTGGGTCACATTTAAAGTGCTGGTGATAGAGTATAATAATGTAAACATTTGTTATCAACTTATAAGATTACAATAATTATTTACTCGATACAACCATAGACTATAATAAGATGGACCGCTTGCTCTATTTTTAGAGCTTATATGGACTTTCTTTTCCGTGCGCAACCAATAAGGCTGTCTTAAATTACTTCTACGCACCTCCCTGTTTCTTAAATGTTTCCGCTGTATAGAACTTTCGATTTTAACTTTTTTCACCGAGAAAATCAAAGCGATTCAATAAAACGGAAGTGCAAAGTATTATACGAATCGTGAATTCCGAAAAGCAGTCTTTGGAGTCATCATATAGCAGAAATATGCCTACTAAAGCAATCAGTCCATGTGTATTATAGTCTATGATATAGCCTTCTGTCGTTTAGTACAGTTTCTAAAACGACTAGATCTAAATGGCTGCAAAAAGAAAGTCAAACAATTGTTTTAAAACTTTTTTGTTGTTGCTTTTTTTTTTTTTACCGGGGTGGGCTATGTGGATTTAGCGGTGTAACCAGCCTGAAGAGAAGTAGGCAATGCTTATAAAAGTAGGCCTAGGTTTGTGGCCAAAAAAGTATTATCCTATCTTATACATACAGACGCTCCTTCTATAGAAGAAGATTAATGCGTCCTAATGGTACGAGTCTAGTGCTGAATTTCCATTATTGTTTTAAATTATGTTACGTTTTTTTTATTTTCCTGGCATGTTTAGGCAATTCATTTTAGGTCCGGATGCCACTCGGGAAGAAATAGTACTAAAATTATATGCATTTGTTCTCGTGCAAGTGACAAGTTTTTGTTCTTGTCTGTGTTAGTCAAATAGACATAATATATAAAGTTGCCAAAGGGCATAAACATTTTTCCTTACAACCTTTCTACCGTCTACCCCTGTGTGTGTATTTATATGTGTGTTGGTATGTGCGGTCAGGTTTGATAATTACTAAAAATATTTATAAAAAAAACTTCGAGAAAAGAAAAGAACATATCATTTTATAAACTTTCTTTGAAAAGCATTCCCCGTACCACCCATACTTTAAAAATAACAATAATAAATGACGTTGCCGTAGCCACGGTGAATGTGTGTGTGGGGTTCAATTGGGAAATTTTAAATTCTTCTTCCCTTTTCCCCCAAAACCGAGGATATAACAAAATTTTTTCTTTCTTTTCTTTGTTTATTTTATCAGGCTATGTTAGAGAAATGTTAATTCTAAAATCAATTAATAAAGAACAAACAGATTTGTAAATTTTGCCAATATCAGTCTAACAATAATAAAGGTTACCTTAAAAAAGAATAATTTTTAATTTAATTTTAAAAATTAATTTAGGTTATTGACACTATATGCTGTTCTAAATTGATATAACTTAATAGAAATGTTTTGAACAAGCTGAATCGTTGTTTTCAGTAGATCTCTACCTTGTTAATGCTGGGCTATTTTTAAACTTAATTCTTGAGAATAATTAAACATTTTCACCTCAGACAATATAGGCTATTGTCAGAAAATTCGAGAATTTAAATTTTATTGTTACGTTCTAACTATATAATAATTAGATATTAGGGCATGGAATGGGTTGCCTGAACAAACCAGGAAAACCATTAACTTAAGATCATTTAAAATTTAAAACATTAATAAAAATGCAAGACTAGACTCGAACCACGGATGCGCGTAGGGCGCAATAATCTTCTCAATAGGATGAGCGTATGTAATGCATAGGATAAGAAAATATTACTGTATGAATTTCTATAATTTAAATGGAGCTCGTGCACAAGTTCATAATTCGTCTGCTCTTGCTCTCCCTGTCATTTTTTCTTGACATTTTACGTCTACTATTTCCCCATATCTTGCATTATTATCCACCTTCTTATGCTCTTGGCACTCAGTTGCTGCTCCTATCCCATATTATGGTGCAATATTAGCCCCACTGATGAATACTGATGTATATATAGTAAACAGAGTCAACACTGGGCTGAACCATTGATTTAAAAAATCCTTACAAAAACAATCGTAAAAATTAAAATATAAATTAATAATTTGAAATACAAATTAACCCTTTTAAGAATCGCATAGGCTACATTTTCAAGTATTCAATAAACAAGTGAAGAAGTGGGCAATGTTTTTATCATTGCAAAGTCAACTTTTCAAGAAAGACAACTCTGTTAAAGATGGATTAAAAAAAGGAAAATAGGATATTGTTTCCCATTATTTCCATATTGGATTATTTAAAAAGTAGGCTACCTTACAAAAGACGTGCAATGTTACAACATTACTAATTAGTCTATTTATTAAATAAAACTTATGTAGCTTAAGAATTAAACTTAACAATGATTATACATTGTTCAAAAGTAAAGTATTTAAAAAAAATTGATACAACGGGAACATTCATAACACAAGCCATACCCACAGGCATTTAGGGGCGTAACCTACACTTATAAATGTGACTATGTAGTATATTGTAGCATACATTAAGTCAAATAACCGGCTAAAATAATTTTACTATGAATATATAAAGTAATAAAAAAGCTTTATGAGATGGCTCGGTATTTTGCTTCGATTATTGGTAATTCCAGTTAAAATACACATCACGTGTTAATAGTGTTATGCTAATAATTAAGCAGACCTTCTTGTTTATGTAAATAGAAACAACTTTAACACATTTATTTTTATATTTTTTTATTGCATAACTTAAATTGTTGTTTGGCCTTAATCAGCTTTTTTTCGACAAAATCTGGCAAGGTTTCTAAAAGCGGAAGTAATTATTTGTGGTGTATCGTAACTAGTTTCGTACTCAACTATTTATATACAAATTATTTTTGCCACTTATAAATTCTTGTTCCGTTAATTTGTTCAATGCTTATTTAAGGTGAATTTAAGGTAAGATCAGTTGTATCATTATAACATTTAATCTAACACTTGTGAATTCACTTTTAATATTTAGCCCTCTACCATCTGCTCGTGAGAAATAGTAATGAATAGTTAGTGACTACTGCCAACTGCTAGTGCTTCACTTTGAACAGTCTTCGTAAACTACAATTATCAATTAGGCGAGTTATAAATAATGAATAATAATGGGCGTATAAAATAAAAATGTAGGCCATGTAGGTTTATTGCAACCACTTTCTGTATTGAAATCACGTGATGAATGTAGAAATAAAGTAACTTAGTCTTGAAATAATTTTTTAATCTTAACACATTTGATTTTGATTGAAGGAAAGGGAAACAAAAATATAAACGTTCACTTAAATTTATATATATATAGTAGGCCCTATGTATGCCCTATACTATACTATAGACTATAGACAATACTGAGTCAATACTCCTATACTAAAGTATAGAAAGTATAGTATAACTTTAGTATAAGTCATAAGTATAGAGTATAGTAGGCCATATATTGTATATGCTATAGATAGGCCTAACATCAGATGCATCATTCATAAACTGTTACTGTAGGCCGTAGGCCTAAATTAATTGTAAAACTGACTGACTGTGCCGTCTGTGCAGTGTAAGCAGCAGTAATAATCTGTAGCCTAATAATCAGTAGCTTTTTATTCCTAACTATCTACATCTAGTAACTCTAAGTAACTTAAACGAAGTTAAACTCTAGGCCTATATTATCTTTTATAGTTACCAAAGTCCTAACCTAATGCCTAATATTAATTACAATTAGACCCTAATTAGAAGAACTTACTTGCATGTATTAATAAAAGATCTGCCATCTGCATTATTGGTATGTCTTTTTAATGTGTGTCATTGGCAACTTGTAGATAGTTTCTACTAGTAGTAGTAGGCCTACTAGTAGATTGAAGTGTAGTCCAAGTCTTCTAGCTTGTAGCTGTATTATTATTATAAAAACTCCCAAGACAGGCCTACAGCCTACTCACAGGAGGGTTCTCACACAGTCTGGAAAAGTCTGGAGTTTCAAAAAAACAAATCAAGGCCTGGACAACCTTGAACATTGGCATTTTAGCCTGGAAAAATAGCCTGTCAGCCTGGAAATTTATCTAGATCTATTTTTATATCTAAATTTATTATAGAAATCAAGTTCAGACAAAAAACACCAATCCCATTTTTATACGCCATAAACGCCCACTGACCGAGTCTTAGATTAATACCTCATTCACGCAATATTTAGGTCACTTGGAGTGGAGAGGCGTGTGACCATTTTCCAAATAAGGTGCCCCAGCAGCCTGGAATTTGGCTCTTATAGACTTGAAATAGTCTGGAAACAGCCCTGAATTTTGTTTCAGAAAAAATGTGAGAACCCTGCTACTCATCATATTGACTATAGCCTATTTTAATATTTCACCAGATGATTTAATGGATGAATATAAATAAAGGTCAATATTTTATAAATGCAATGTTGCAACCCTTTAAACTTTAAACTCTTAGTCGTACATCTAAAGAATTGCCTATGTCAGCTCTATGTGTATAAAAACTTTTGCTTTTGACGATCTTAATACGAAGTGGCTATTCGGACCCGATAGACGTAGTAATTATTCAGTAATAGATCGTTAGTATTGGTTAGTTTATATAAGTTAGGGATGGCTTTGTAGGCCTAGTATTTTTTGTAATAGTATCGGTTAGGTTAGGGATAGATTTCATTTTTTTTTTTGCAATTTCTAAAAAAAAAAATGGTAAGAATTAACAATATATTTTGTTCTTTTTTTTCCAATTTTTTTTATTGTTTTTTTTTATGGTTTCTAAGGAATTTTGACAGAAGCTGGGTCCAAATAGAAATAGACCAATTAACCTTTTAATTCTAAAGTCTAAAATTAACTGGGTCCGTCTCAATATATAGCCTAGCTTTTTCCCGTTGAAGAGGATAACATGTAAGATCTGTTAGTAGACCTACTCAACACAGGGCTTTACAAGTGTAGTACTTAGCTAATGGGTGTGTACTCATTTAGGATAGGAGGTAGATCTATATAGTAGCCTATTGAATGCCCAGATTAACTGAAATGTTTTTATATACTATAGGCCTACTCTTGTTCAATATAGTTCTAAATTGAAATTGACAAGTTATTGTATAGGCCTACCGTAATTATAATTTATTTTGCAGAGGCTGACTCATGGGCAATTTTAATTAAGGATCAGTTTTAAACATGGGGCTCTATGTAATGATGTTAAACAATTATTGGAAATTTGTTTATAAAAAAAACAACAATTTTTTAAAGCAGTTTTAAATTAGTTGTGTTGGAAGCAATGTTCCCTCTAAGCTGTGTGTGTTCAGACACCTCATTGAGCATGCACAGATAGGTTACAACAGAGCACACAAATGCTGACATTATTGTAATTAATTAAAACGTAACCGTCTTATTTAATAAGCAGTGAACATTTAAACAAATTTTTTTTTCCAAAGTTAAGCGGCCATTGGTGGCCATGGGTCCGGTGAATCCGTGTTCACCAGTTTTTATGGTCATGGCATACTTGGGGATTGTATGGCCATAACAATGCCCATAGCCTTTACTTTACGCCAACTAATGTCCGGTACCCGCCAGAGCTGGGTAGACTCAATGACACCTCCAGACCCGAGAACTAATCCTAGCCTTCGCCAGGATTCGAACCCACAGCCTTCGATATGCTGGCCTAACTCGGTGCCGCTCGGCCACTGTGCCCACTGACTTACTTACTGATTGGTTCTATTTTCTTTTAAATATTATTTTTTTTTTTTGGGGGGGGGGGGGGGGGGGGGGTTAAAATCTGGGCATAATAAAGACATCTAGTCACAAACGGATGACGTTTTAATATATAAGACTGAAAATATAAGTCATACAAGTCTAACATTGTAGACCTACATAAAATTGCATTATTTCCCTCTTTATTTCTATAGATTGTAAATGTCTAAAGTCTAATGAATGGGAGTAAGTGATCTTGATAAGGACTTTAAATTACACGTAAATATGAAGAAGATCTAGTCAATACGTATTAAAAACATTTCTTAAAAACTTAGCATAGGTTTATCTGAGTGGAAATAAGACATAAATCCTAAAGACTATAATGCGTTTAGTTCCATTTACACGTCCTTAACATACACATTTCACTTTGGCCGAGTTTAATTAGGTTAAAGGTCATTGGCTTTCAATTACGTGATTTAAGATGCACCATTTACCGTAAGTTTAATGATAATGCTATAAAAAATTTAGTGGTGAGAAATTTATTATAATGTGCGCCACATTGGGTCCCTAGGTGCAGGGGCGAAGCCAAGATCTTTTTCGAGGGGTGGGGGCTGAAATTTCGCAATAAGCTTACAATTTTTACGCGAATAGCTCCATTGGGTCGGAGAAGCTGCGTATCTGTGGCCACATAATACCATGCGATTGTGTGGTCAGCACAATGCGCAGCGGTCTTATTTTTCCCTAACTCTACTCATACACACTCAGTAGCAGATGTTGGCAAAGACCAGTATTGTGGCAGCAAACTCACAGGGAAGAAGGCCCTTAAGGTCAACTTAGACAACATATCGCCTATCAATTCGAATGGTGAAGCGCTAGAAGAGACAGACGAATTAACCTATCTAATATAATCTAGGCAGCAACATCAATAAGAAAGGTGTTGCCCCAATGTCAGTATTGTGGCAGCAAACTCCACTCGCCTTGGCCTCAATGTACACAAAGGGAAGAAGTCCCTTAAGGTCAACTTAGACAACACATCGCCTATCAATTCGAATGGTGAAGCGCTAGAACTTACTAGAAGAGACAGACGAATGAACCTAATATAATCTGGGCAGCAACACTAATAAGAAAGGTGTAGCCGATATGCGGGGAAGGTTAGGCAAAGCCAGGACAGCCTTCCTCTATCCTGAGAACATCTGGAGCTCAATAGAAATATCACTTAAAACCAAGATCTAGATTTATAACTCCAACCTGAAGTCTCTCCTGCTCACAGCAGCTAGTGAAACCAAGAAATTCCCGACCTTCACAAACTTTTTTGTTTCAAGAGGATTCTGCAGATATCATCAGCAAAGATAAAATAATTAATTTTCTGCAGTCGCGCGGGGCAACAGGCAACCGATCTGGAGCCCATGCAAAGACGGTGGAGATGGCTGGAGCACACACGTGACTCAGAAAAAACGGCTTTTAATATCACCAGACACTCCTTGTCATGAAACCCACAATGGAAGAGGAAACGAGGTAGACCTCGTGACAGCTGACGCTGAGACCAGGATGCCGAAAGTAAGCCAAGAGAACAGGGCACATTTTGAAAGACTTGCCTAGGGCCGGAACGGCTGGAGAGCCCTTGTTAACCTCTTATGCCACGAGAGTGGTATTAGAAGAAAGTATGTAAGGAGTTTTAACCCTAATTTGCTGAGAACACTCTTTTGTTGAACTAAGGAGACTATAATATTGATTTGAAAAATTATTTTTTAATGCCAATGGACTTTGATGTTTTCACAAAAATGTAAACATTTCAGCCGCGATGTTTTTTCTCTCAAAATTTTAGGGGAGGGGGCTGCTTAATGTACTATTATTCGTATCTGTTTAAAAAGGCCATTATTTTGATAGTCAAGTAGTGTGAAACCCTATCTCGGCCATTGTTTCATATGTTATCTAGAATTGCGCATAGGCTTAATTTGTGTGTGGTGTTACCTTGGACCTTACATAGACATTATGAGTCTCGGGCAATAAATAAATAGCCTGCTCCTGTTTAAGTTATTTTGATTTTATAATCATATTTTGGACAGACACATCTGCACAAAGACTGGGCATTTGGCCTTCGGACCACGGCTTGTTATTATTGTAATATATTCTTAACGATATTTGAAGAGATAGGTAGAGGGGGAAAAGCAGAAAGTTCTGGAAACTTGGAATATATTTTTAAAAAGGGGTTATAGAATTTCGGATTCTATATTCTATATAGATTTTCATTTAAAGATAATATGTGTAATTTGCAACATTATAAGGCTATAGTGTAACTTCAATTTGCCCTTCGGACCACGGCTTGTTATTATTGTAATATATTCTTAACAATATTTGAAGAGATAGGTAGAGGGGGAAAAGCAGAAAGTTCTGGAAACTTGAAATATATTTTTTGAAAAGGGGTTATAGAATTTCGGATTCTATATTCTATATAGATTTTCATTTAAAGATAATATGTTTAATTTGCAACATTATAAGGCTATAGTGTAACTTCAATTTGCCACGGGCACTAGAGCGTTTGGAATGTCTTTGTCAAGTGTGCATGCAAGAGCTGAATTGATTTATACATTGTTTTTATTTTGGCTTATGAAGAGGATCATTTATAATGTGTCTGCTTTCACTTTTTTGAAAGCTTGCCGTCAATATCAAATGCTAGCGGCTCCCCAAAATTGTTTGTTGTTAGGCGTCATTTCTGGAATAGGAAATTGGTGTTGGATTACAATAACATACTCGCTAATCAGGACCTTTTGACGAGGAGGACGTTGAGGCGCTAAGAAGAAAAAACAAAAAAAACAAGTTAAGTTGTGAATTGAACCTCAAAAATTATGTTGTTGTTTTTTTTTTTGCTTCATATACATACTTTTGTTTTAGTTAATGTTAAATTTGGGACGATCTTTATTTTTTTTAATTGGACCTACAATTACAACAAGTTTTATCACGTGGGAAAAATGTATTTTAAAAATGTTTGCTTCTCAGCAGCAGGTTCCCTATTCTCGGATTATGGACTGCTGTGTTGGTTAAAAGATAAAGGTGAAGTAACTTGTGTCATAACCCACGCCACCATTGACTGTCATAGTTGCCATTTGTTGAAATTACCCAGACCCGCTAATAGCCCAGTTGCCTCATTTTTTTAAATTATTTTGCGACGCCTCGGGTATAGAGCGCGACCGGCAAGTGGTTTGATCGAATGGCAAGGCTTGTATCAACTAACTAGATCAGCAGTTCTCAAACTTTTTATCGAGGACTAGCAATACCGCTGCAGTTGTGTGTGTCTTTTTACACGTATAAATATACCTTCACACTACAACTTGAGATACACTGATACATTGGCCTAGACTAGTTGACCCAATGCGAATTGGAAGCAGCAGCCTGCAATAATAATTCGCGGTCTAAGTTAATGGAGATTTCCTGGCCAATATTAGATATCACTTCCGAAATGTCGCGGCAAATTTTATTCTCCGTCAATTTTTTTGCTTGGTTTTTTGTTTTTGTTTTACTGTCAAGAAAAATAAAAAAAAGTAAAGCGACTTACAAACTTATGGCCCAAATCAATTTTGCTCGTAAGGATAAGTTTGTAAAAAAATAGAGATTGACGGACTTTTTCATTCTATGGGGCTAATGAAGTCATCAGTTTCATTCCCCACAGAATACAAGGGGATCGCGTGGCCAGCAATATTTTATTCGGATGAGTTGCCACTGTTGCATAGTTGGGTATAGGCGCAATGATTTGCCGAAGAACTGCAAGGAAAATTTTAAAAAAAAAACGGCGTTTACAAAAGTTTTCATACACAAATTTGTTGTATTCGATCTACGTATGAATAGCTGGTTGAAGTTACTGACATTCATGGTGTGTGTCTGTGATTTCATCCATGCACCCAACCATGTCTAAAGATCCACAATTATTTAGAACCACTCGGCTGGGAAAACAAAGAAAGGGGTGGTGGGGAAGTCCCTTCGATACGAGAGAAAACATAAAAACAATAATTTCTGTCGGTCGCCATGCGCCTGCCGAATGTGTGCAGATAATCGAAACATTCATGTGGCAATGTGATGTATTGTAATAATAATAATATTTGTATGTACAGATAAACGTATTCCTAGTGAAAGTGTTTTCACTACAAAGTTCAACGAGACAGCATCGCTTGATATCTCAATTTATCTAATCTGACATAATCAGATAGTGGAACACCAGTGTCCTTAGCCGCTTAGAAACATGTCGGTAGTTGTTGTTTTGGGTTATTTGCTTTTTTAAATTAGGCTATTGTTTTTATTTGATGCGTAAAGCATCGCAATCAGTGTAAATTGAACTACATGTAGGGACTGTATGATTAACTTAAGGTAGAGTTTGTTCGTTCTCTCGGAAGTTCCAGGGGCGGAGATGATATAAGCGTATATTTACGCTTGCCAATGGTGAACTGTTGACTTATTTTATATTCTTTGGTGAATTTAAGCTGGAAGATGGTGATACCCTTTTTATATACCCTTATAATACTAATAATGTACCTTCTATCTTATTCAAGCTGCAGAGATCACGGTATCACCACAGGGTTGAAAATAGGGGTGGTGTGGAGTAGGCCTAGTCTATACTTATTTGCGATTAACTTTTAATCTTGCCGATTCCCGCCCATAAGAAGTGGAAGGTTAATGATTGTCAGACCACAGAATTTTAGTAAATGACGCATTTTCGTAACATTTCAAGTCTCTTGAAGAATAGGTTAGAAAAAAAAAACGAACTATATAATTTACTGACGTAAACAGCAATTTTTTTTAAAGAATTTTAAACTCAGCCGCCTTCGCATATCATGGTTTTGTTGATGAATTTTTTCTGTGTACGTGTGTGTAATTGTACTACTATGTGTGTAATTGTACTACTATGTGTGTAATTGTACTACTATGTGTGTAATTGTACTACTATGTGTGTAATTGTACTACTATGTGTGTAATTGTACTACTATGTGTGTAATTGTACTACTATGTGTGTAATTGTACTACTATGTGTGTAATTGTACTACTATGTGTGTAATTGTACTACTATGTGTGTAATTGTACTACTATGTGTGTAATTGTACTACTATGTGTGTAATTGTACTACTATGTGTGTAATTGTACTACTATGTGTGTAATTGTACTACTATGTGTGTAATTGTACTACTATGTGTGTAATTGTACTACTATGTGTGTAATTGTACTACTATGTGTGTAATTGTACTACTATGTGTGTAATTGTACTACTATGTGTATAATTGTACTACTATGAACTTGACAATTATCAAACTTTAAATTTGTATTTACTGTATGTTACGCCAGCTTCACCCACATTATCATGAGAGTAAACAATTTCACCAAAATAGACTCCACATAGCGATTCAAACCTATATTCTAATGGTCCTATGGGTCAGAAATAAATCTTGGTTGACAGTTGTTAGAATGTGTCTATGCAATGAGGGCTATCAGTAATTGACGGGGGCGTGTAGTTGTTAATGCTGGTGTCCTGTTTGTGTTAAACTGCACTTCATCTTAAGTTACGACGTTTTCATGGTGCATAATTGAGAGCAAAGTCCAGTTTAATAAGTCTGTTGTTGTGTAAGTTCAAGCTCTTTTTTTGTTTATAGGCCTAACAGTTTTTATGTCAAGTGGCAATGGTTTATAAATTGCACCGTTTTTTGTTAGTCTATCTAAGATCTATTAACTTTTCTAATCCATCTATATGCCATTCTGTCTTGCTACCTATCCAAATATTATTATGCGCGAACTCGTGCAATCGCGTAATTACACTGGGCAGACGGTTTAGTAATGGAGCGTAAACAACCATGACTGTCTTGGCATCTGAAAAGGTTCACCGACTTCCATTTATTCCCTTTACAGTTTCCTCGGTCTATGCATATATTGAAACTCGTTTGACGGCGGTCTTTTCTGACCGACCTTTTACCGAGTCCTTTTCACCGATTATTGAAAGCGTATGGCGGTAACCATGGAGATGTGCGGATTTAATATTCAATGACAATGGTGACGTGTTTTTTTCTTCTCCATCGACATAGGTGATAAATGTTTTTCTTTTTTAAAGATTATATCTATCAATGTATTCATGTATCCATCATTTAATTTAATCTGTCGGTCCCCAGCACCCCCTAACCGTTTTTTGTTTTCCATTCAATCATTCCCGCCATAGCATATATTAGTATTATTATTACACAACCCTTCTGTTTTGAATCATAAAATAATTGAAACGGCTTAGTGTCCCCCAGTGACCTGTGTATTATTTGTATTCAATAAAAGTCTGAATAGTTGTAATATCCGTCTCTGTGAGTTGTAGTAAAGCAATGTACCCGTCGGACCAAATTGATCCATAGGTCTGATGAAGCAGCGTTCACCAGTTTCTGTGACCATGTCATACCAGGTGATTGTATGGCCAGCACTATGCACAGCCGCCTTTACTTTACCCCAACTCAGGTCAGGTACCCATCAGAGCTGGGTGGACTCAGAAACACCCTCCAGACCCGGGAAAAAATCCTAGCCTGCACCAGGATTTAAACCCGGGACCTTCGGTGCGCCAGCCGAACGCGCTTCCGCACGGCCACCGTGCCCCGTCTGTGTGTTGTAGTGACGCTATAAACTTTATTTTTTTGGTTATATCAATGCATTTTAAATAGATTATTAATTGTAGCTCTCAATCGGAGATGCCTACTCCCCAGCCATTTTTTGTCGTCAATTTTCAGCTGTGTATACATCTACACACACAAAAAAACAACAAAAAAACATTGAAAGCTGGACAAACCCACTTTTTTTTTCTATTCCTTGCAATTGAAATTATGAATATCAAAATCTAAAATAGATTCATTTAGGTTTCCACCAATCTACCCGGTTCTAAAGGTAAGACTTATTATGGACTCTTTGGTTATGGATGGGTTTGCATTATTTTTGGCTTCATTTGTGGAAGTTCAGAATAAAACGGAGGGAAGGAAGGGGGGGGGGGGGCAGCGTTGGTGAATGTCACATGACAGAAACGTGATTAGTGGCCCTGAAGGTGGTCAGCAAGTTGACTTCCTTTTTTTTTTGGGGGGGGGGGGGGGCTCGTCGACAAACAAGAGACAGGTTGGATGGCGGGGGGGGGGGGGGGGTGCCACTAGAATTGTGTAACCCATAGGTCTGCTAGACCTTGTTCGATTATTCGTACACTAATTGAAGCCGCGGATCACTAATAAAGGCAATGTGGTCATGTCGGGCCATTAGTTTCTGGCTGTTAGTATCGGCGTGACCTAACGAGAACGAAGGTGAGAATGCGAAGGTAATCCCTTTGTTTTGCTTTCAGTGATTCTCTCTGAAATATGAAACATTTTTATCGACATTGGATCAGTTATGTACACTATCTTTCTATACACAATTCTGGTCTCGGATATAGACTATACAACTTTTTTGTTGTTGAAGTAAATTAGGTTTAACACATTTTCTTTCTGTATAAAATTCTGAATTTATCTTTTCTAATATCACAGGCGCTCATTTTAAACAGCACACCAATGCAGGTAATCTGTGGTTTGAGTCTAGTCTACTGATCTCTAAAAAGAATGGATTAGGCTCGGAAGTAACATTCTTGAGGAAATTTCCGCCATTTTGATTGTACTGTCACTGATCAATATTTATAATTACCGTTAGTTTGTTTATTTATTTAGATGTTTGTTTCTGCTCTATATTCTCCTAAGCCGTTTGACTAATCGGGTTAAAAATTAAATGTATAAATTGGAAACGTCCTCCAAAATAAAGTTTTATTTTTTTTAACAATATTGCTTAATTCGTTAATTTATTTTTTTAAATCAACTTAGACCTATTACTAATCACCGTATGTTAAGGTTATACAATGGGCGCAGTTTCCAAATGAATTGTTGAATTTCCGGCCCATCAACATCGATGGTTATATAGGGCCTTTTTGATAACATTGTTGTCATGTTTCTCTTGTATCCATTTTATTGTTCTTATATCTTTAAATTCTGTTGTACAGTTGAATGTCTTTAATATAGTTTATTATATTATATGCTTTGGTTTGATTCTAATTTTTTTCCAAATGATGTCCCTTTGAAATGCTTTCAAATTTAGTGTGTGTTCGGGACCGGGTTTTTCCGTACTGCGAAATATTGCTGTCTACTTTTTTTAGTATTAACTTTTTTATTGTTTGGTATTTGTTTTCTTTTGATCGTATTATTGTTAGTTTTATATTATTAAAAAGAAGTCAGAAGCTTGACAGCAACAATCCATTTGCATATTGTGTAAAATGGCAGCAACATAGATTCCGTTCTGATCTATTTATAGATCAGTGGCACAGTAAGTTTTAGACACAATTTTGTTTATATCGGTAAGTGCTGTGGAAATTTTTAGTTTTTCCTTTCTTCTATAGATCAGTGCTTTTCTTCACTTTGCTCAAACCAAGTTATTAAGAAGGCGCAATCCATTCTTTTTATAGATCAGTGGTCTAGTCTTACAAATTGATACATCTTTAAATGCTCTAGTCTTACAAATTGATACATCTTTAAATGATGAACATTTGATACTGTTTTCTCTAGTCTTACAAATTGATACATCTTTAAATGATGAACATTTGATACTGTGTACTCTTTGCCCGTCTGTCCTCTGGTATTTCCAGGTTTAGTGATTTAACTATTGGTGTTACATTTGCCAGTTGTGAATATTCTCTAGTAACGAACCTTGCGGCTCTTTTCTGGTTTTGTCCTAGTGTTTTTAAAAATGTTTTCTTTAGTTAATGGGTCCCATACAGAAAATGGCTCATAATCTGTATATGTCTAACTAATGTTAATGTTAGGTTAAAGTTAGGTAGCACTTTAGCTCGATTATATTATGTTCTTGCTACATTTGAAAAAAATCCCGTTTCATGAAACTTTTGTTTTGTTTTGTTTCATTTTAAAATTACTTCATGTATCATGTACCAATAGAATATGTGTTTATAAAATAATTTGTCATTTATTATATATTATTCATTAGTACATTTGCATTTTTAGTTTGGGTTAAATGTTTTACATGACAAAACTAGTTGTTTTTTTAAATATATGTTTTGTATGGCTTTTTCAAATCACTTACTGATATAATAGCGATCACGTTTGTCGACTGGCTATTGCTTCTATTAAGTGACGATGTGTATGATATCTATAACTGGAAATCGCGCACATTAGTATACTATAAAATATTCAACAATAAAGGATCAGTTAATACTGCCACCTTCCTTCAACCGAATCATCAATACGCAAAGGGTTGCCAACCATTATCGCCACCGAGCAGAATGCCAAAACGAATGATGTATTAAATATTTCATTGTCTTCGCCTTTTAAGATTAATTTAAATCGTCCGCTGAGGGGTTGCCTGGTGATTTTTTTTGTTGGGGGGGGGGGGGTAAAATGGCGCCCAACATTTCCACTATCCACGTGGGAATATCCGTTCCTTCTCTTAACGGACCGCACCCTCCTTTCAACAACTCTCTCTCTCTTCCTATATCTATCCACAGCTCAATATTATATTATACTCAAGTGAAAGACAACTAATGGTCTGTATTGTGTATGTAAGTACAGGCATGCACTTGACGTGGCTTTTGAGCGAAATCTGAATTGTATGATAAAACGATGTCCCTGCTGGTATTGAATGAAGAACGTTTAGAGAAACATTAATGATGTAGGTCACAATCCTATTTGTCGTATTGTTGTTGTTTTTAGTTTAGCCAAATTATCGATGATGTTGACCTCAACCTATTTGGTATGATGTATTCCAAGGGGTTGTGCAAACTTTTTCGTCATTTAAGCATAATAATAATATGGATCTTGTTATGATAAGCAAGGGTAATCATTCAGAAAATTTATTAACTTTATGAATACGAAGAATATAAAAAAATGTTGCTAGATGCTGTATGGGAAAGGGGGGGGGGACACACTCGAATGCTCGGCTGGCTGTATTGTAGTAACGACATTGTATTGTATACATGCATTTTATAAACTTCTATTAATGCTTCAATTTTAGATCGAGTGCCTTTCGCTTACATTTTGCAACTTTGCAAAGCCCCCCCCCCTTCCCATTCCCAACCACACATATTTTGTCACACATCTTTGAGAAGGGCCTTGCTATTTTGTAAACCGCAGCCAATTAGTTGATACTTTTCCCGCCAAAAATAAGTTGTTATTCTATTCCTATTCATTAGCAAATCCATCACGCTTCAGTGGACAAGTACTACTGAAATACAGTTCAGCATCTATACATTTAGTCGGTCCTTTCTTTTTTTCACGTTAAAAAAGGGTGTGATACTAGACACATTTATTACGCGGGTATTAAAGTCATTTATTTTGTTTACAGCACTCTTTTTAGTCATGTAAATTATAGAAGGGTGATGCGCAACAATATATTCATTATGCCTTATTTATCTTTTTTTTTTCTGCACCAATTAATTATAATCAAGCCTAACATCACATTCCATTTGCTCAATATTTTTAGCCACTATTTGAATATTGGCATAAATTGGGCCAGTACAGTGTGCTAACTGTTAAGAAGCGAGCCGTTTCAATTAAATATTGAAAAAATAATCCCAAACACATTTATTTTGGCATAACTTGATAGTTTGATAAGGTGACGTGACGTCACCACAACTCGCCCCTGTGCATGATTCAGTCTGGTGATCTGACCCACTTGTTTGACCTCTTAATGACATCATCGTTGACATTCGATGGGGCCAGCCATTACAACATGTAATGGCATACTTAAATTCGATTATCTATTAATAATTTTTGTTTAACTTCTAAAAATAAATAGGCAATAAACATAACTCTGTCCAATTGTATTCACTCTATATTCCTTTAAGTTTGCTTAGGCAGTCTTTCCAAAGCCGTATAAGGTAAAGGTTTTTTTACAATTAATAAGTTGCAAATAAATCAATAAGTACACAATGTCTATCATTTATGAAATTAAAATTTCCCGTACATTTAAAATGTGTAACTAATTTGTTTTAATTCTACTATATAAACTTGTGTACGGTAAAATAATTGCTGTTAGGGGTCTTCTTATATTATATACTACAGACGCTCCTTCTATAAAAAAGATTATTGCGTTCTACGCTCACCGGTGGTCCGATTCTAGTCTTGTATCTTTATTAATGTTTTAAATGATGTTACGTTACTAGTTTTCCTGGTTTGTTCAGGCAACCCATCCCATGCCCGAATGCCAATTGGGGTAGGCCTACAATTAGTTGTGTTGTTGTCCCTGATACAATTGGTAGGCTCATGTCCGATATATGGGTTTTTATAAAAGTCCGACCTCTCGTGTTAGCACTTGAATTCCGTGTTTCATTTTGCAGGGGAATGTGGTTTTTCTATTAAGCCTCGGTACGTCTGCCATTCTGAACCCCACAGAATGGAATAATAATATAACACATCCCTTCTAACTAGGATATCTGGTACATGATCTCGCTTGATGGAATTGAAATATTTTTTCATGTCTTATATTTTTGTGCGCTGAGAAATCATATTTTAGTTATGAATAACTGTTCTTTTTTTTGTGTGTTAAATTTAACTATATTGAGGATTACTGTTTAAAACAGTTTAAGATTTCATTTTTTTTTAAATGTGAAGGCTACATTTTTAACTAACCTGGAATGCTTTAGAACCTAATTACCCTAATTACCCCCCCCCCCCTTTTTTTTTTCCATTTTCCATAGCTACCTTTTCCTTTGCTTAATATTTTTTCTTTCGGTTTTTAATTTTGAAATAGCTTGGCAGCACTTAACATATTAATTCTTCAATTGCACAACTGTTTTCTCGATCACGTGAAGACATTTTGGTTATGAATTGCACAATAAGTTCAGTGTCACTCAGTGAGTGTGTCTAGGGTTGTATTTTTGGTGGGTCTTTTTCTCATCACAGTAGTTGACTTCTAATGTGGATAACTTTAAGCAGCAGTGATTTTCGGTTTCACCTTTGTGAATGTGTTGTTTTGACTTTGTGAAGTAGTGGCGAAGTTCCTTAATTAAGGAGAGCTCATCGGTCGCGTCCTATGGGGGCGGGGGTTGTGTGGCCATCACAATACCCAGTGCTTTTATTTTCTCACAAAAAGGATGTCGGGTACCAGGTACCCATCAGAGTTGGGTAGACTCCTTATCTTATCTCATACATTACAGACGCTCCTTCTATAACGAAGATTATTGCGCCCTACGCCATTGGGGCGGGGGGGGGGATCTCTGCTTTACCAGGTTTGATGATTTTTTATCAATACCTCATAGTTGGCAGGCCGAAGCTAGATTTATGTCGCTAGACCACCTTGTCCCATTTTAGTGTTGTTGCAGTAGGTAAGCACGTCTGATTGCTCGAGCAGACGCACGCACAAAAGAATCCGTTGACGACCGACCTAGACTAGACGCACAAGACGCCCCCTCCCCCCCCCCCCCCCCCACCGCTCTCACTCGAATCAAGCTCGCTTTTTGTTCTGTTGGTGTGTTATAGTTTATCTCTTGGTCACATGGCCGAGCTCGTGGGTAAAAATGAAAACCCAGTCACAACATTAACCACGTGTGTTAATCCTATTCCAATGTGTGTGCTGCGCGCGCGCGCACTGTGTTGTGTCCGTGTAGTCAGTGTTGACTGCTGTACACACCTCTGTATGCCATGATTCGTCCGTCGCCCCCCCCCCCCCCCCCACACCGCTCCCTGGTGCATTGATTATGAACCGTTCATTCATATTTGATTCTGCTTCTCTCTCCGACAGATCTGACCACATGCCAGACACAAGGCTCGTCACTGTGACCTCGGAGGTTCACGTCCAAAAGGCACAGTGAGTTGTTTATAGTCAAAGCTGTTGTTTCTGTCATGTAGGCTATATATATATGTATATTTTAAACTCAGTCTTTATCTTTTTAACTTTATATATAAGACTTATATAGAATTTTCTCCATCTCTCAGTCTATATTATATTATTATTCAATTGCTGTGTTAACTACACTTAGTAATATCTTTGTGTGTGTATGTCAATGTGTAACATTTGTACATATATGGTAAGCGTTTCCTTAGATATAACCTCCATCTACCTTCATCTCTTTAATTATATCATAGTTTATCTTAAAGTAATATTTTCTCTTTTCATCTATTCCATCTATTTATATTTTCTTTTATATTTTCTTTTATATTTAATTATTATGTATAGAGAGAGGTTTGGTTGTGTGCGACACGATGTGTGTGTGTAGCCTATGTGCGTGTGTCAGTTTCGATGCCATTGATCATCACTATAAAGACACAGGGCCGCAATACTAATGAACTGTATCCAATAGTGCTTGCTCGCATCTTGGTCAACCTCCGATTTAGAAATAAAAGTGTCTCAAAAAATAAAATACCGGGATAGCCTTCCAGCTCTTACGTCCAGGGCGTAACGGGGTGGACCGGAGGTGGGGGGGGGGGCACATCAAGTTCGAGACTAGCCACCCTGCGGTACGCCGATAGATCATGTCGCGTAATATAGGGCACGGTCTTCGCATTACATGCACTACACTTCACTCCCTACCTGCGAAATTCCCCTCGGATAATTATCGTGGAGGCTTCCTCGTATATCTGCACTGACGTCCCGTAGCAAAAATCCCAGACTATATAAGTAATAAGTCCAGGTACCATGGCGGGTTTGAGACGGACTGTTGCGCTCATTGCTTCATCCCCACCGAGTCTCGGAGCCTCTCGGCAGTGCAATGATCCACGGACGCGCAACAAGGGATGCCCCCCCCCCCCTGCGTTCGCCCATGGGTGTGCTCTTAATGTGCAAGCGTATCGGTGGTTTCCAAACTTCGCCAGCGATGTTGCCCATGGGTACCAGACTTGACCTACAATTGACCGAGGGTGAGATTGCTCTCTTGGACCCCCAACTTCAACACTCCTTAGCAGTTCACTTCGTAATCGTTAGTAGAACCGCCAGAAGCATCGTTGTTACGTCTTATGCAGGAGGTTTACTGGAACTTTGTTGGAAAACCCACGTAGTCGAGCACTACTACGTAATCCTCTAGGGCTTCGCGGAGGCGCTTTTCAATCCTATAGACGTTCGGACAGCCAATCTACAGAGCCTTCGGATGGGCGCACAGCCGGATCTGTGCAAGTCGTATCATGTGTTTTTATCCCTAGCCTTCTATTAATGTAGAAGCCTTATACGACGGGGACCGTATACGCACATTGGCCCGTGGCACAGTCGATTGCTCGATTCGTACTCACTGAAGAGGCCTCATCAACCTATAGACGTTTGGTTGGCAACCCGAGAGCAGGGTTGAGCGCGCATCCATGTTTGGCGAATCTGGTATTTTTATACCTAAGTTGCTAGACAACCTCATTCGCCGGGGGACCTCGTGCACGTGCAACGATGTGGGACGGACGGACGTGCGGCTTTGCGGACATGCGGTTTTTCCAGCTCTGTTCAATAGCTCAATTGAGGGTTTGTATATGCGTGGGATTCGTTCAACTTTCCCCAGATTGAACTACTTAGTGTACTCCATTTGCCTGGGGTCTCGAAGGGAACCCCAAAGTTTCGTCACTACCAACTTTTCTGGGACGTTGGAATAAGGTGTCAGCCTGCAAAATATACATGCATGGCTTAATCTTTGAGACAAGCATATGACTACTGGCAGGATCAACCAGATAGCTATCGTTCCTTAACAACGCCGACCTAGAATCGTTCGGAAGGCGCCGCCGGCCTAGAGGCGTACGGCCGACTTTTTAGCTCGGGGCGGGAGTCACTCGCCGTATTTTAATTACTCCCGTGCCCTCCCCGGCTGCAAACTACACTTTCTACGAGGCGGCATCCCAGGCGAACCAGCTTCGTTAAGCGACTCTGGAGGACACCATAAATATCGTTTTTCGTTTTGCGAACCCTGGCGCCCGTTGCGAGGGCCGGGTTTCTATGAGACCAAAGGTCGAGATTACCGTGCCGCACGGACCTCTTTCGAACGTACAAGCGCTACAAGCGAAACGCTTTAAACACCACCTTGGCCTTCTTGGTCCCCGAGAGGGACAAGCAAGCCGATCGCTTCACAGTCGACCTTTAGTCCGGGAAGCTCCCCTTACGGCTAGCCACACACGGGCACAGATCGACGCCGGTCGCAAATAGAGCCGTGAGCTGCCGTGGCTTGTACGGACCTGCGAGATCGGTGTATGCCACACCGATGCTCGCTAAGAATATTGTACTGCCCCAGTTATTAAATAGCATGGAATAGTCACCCTTCTATACCATGCTATTTATGCCACGACAACTCGCTCCATGCCCATGGGTACAGAATTGGGGTCAACCTCCAGGCCCGGCAATAAATCTCAGCGTACGTTGTCACTTGTTACCAGGATTTAAACTAGACACCGTTTTGATTGCAATCTCACGCTTTGTCGCTACACGAGGGCATTTTGCTGTTCATATTTTAATATTCAGTCTTAAACTGCAAGTGGCCATTCGTTTACATTGTATCTGTGGGTGCAATATTTCCCAGGAAGGTGTTTTCAAGACTATATCACATTCTACTCTCCCTTGGGGGCAGTGGTTATGTGAATGAAAATAATTGGTTGGTGAAACTTGGGAGGTAAAAACAAAAAGGGAAGGGGGTGGAGGGGAAACTGTTTCGAAACAGAAAATATCGTCTGCTTGTTCAGCGAGCCATAAAAAGAAAACAGCTAATCAATCTTCTCGTTCTCTTACCAGCTGCTGGGAAACGAAATTATGAAATTGGCAGACCAACGGGAAAGGCTTTGGTGTTGGACTGAAGTTGAGGGAGGGTATTAGTGTGTGTGTGTGTGTGGAGGGGGTGGTGGTATGCGGGTATGACTCGATCAGTCGTTCCCCCTAAATCTTGTATGTTTCGAGACTGGTTGGCCGTGAGTCTGTGCAAATATATTGTCGCGTGTCAAAGTTGAGCAGGATATTATGTTCTTATTGTTGACAGTACAAAAAATGGGAGGGGGTGCGTTATTTGTATGATGCAGCAGGTATTTTTTTTATTAAGTCCGCCGGACATTTTGGACAAATAATATATTTGCACAATTATTTCGGGTCGGCAGCGCGTTCGACTGGCGAGCCGAAGGTCCCGGGCTCGAATCCTGGTGCAGGCTAGGATTTTTTTTCCGGGTCTGGAGGGTGTCCCTGAGTCTACCCAGCTCTGATGGGTACCTGACTTTAGTTGGGGTAAAGTAATGGCGGCTGTGCATAGTGCTGGCCACACAATCACCTAGTATGCCGTGACCACAGAAACTGGTGAACGCTGCTTCATCAGACCTATAAATCTATTCGGTCCGACGGGTGCTTTTTTTTTTTTTTTTTACAATTATTTTTTTTTTTTTAAATTTATAAAAATTGGCTAAAATTTTGGTAAATGTTTGTCACGCCAAATCCCCCCCCCCCCCCTAACCAAAAAAAAATCCTGTTTTCGCCCCTGGTCATAAACCACAGGGCAAGTCGTCAGTGTCAACTTTCTTCTGTTACGCCTCTGGAGTCACTGTAATTGAATGTTGACCTTTTTCTTGTTTTCTTTTAAATAATTAGTCCGTTTTCTTTTTATAGTTTTCTGGCCACAATCGAACTCCCCATGCTTTTCTCATAACCCTTTTTGATTGGTTGAGCTCAGCTGCTAACACAGAGTCTACTTTAATTGTAGTAGTGTGTAGGCCTACCAGGAGCTTTAGATTACTGTTCAGCTTTAATGTTTAAATGAACGTATATAAAAGGAATATTATGTAAAGTGTTCCTTAAACAATAGAAGGCATAATTAACTGGACGAAAAATTTAGTTCGTGATCAGCTACCATTAGCAAGCACATAAGCGACAGAAGAAAATCTCCTGTTTGGACAAATACCATTACTCGGATTATTCTTATCCTGGTAGTGCTTAATCAGTGACTAATAAATTGGCTTCAATTTTAGCAAATTTATTTGTCTGTCTGTTAGGGAAGTTATATTGTGTTGTTAGTGTGACGTACTTTCTAACTTTACGCACGGGGGAATCTAACTCAACAAAACGTTCTTATTCTAGATTTGTAAAAATTTTAGAATTTCGATGTTTTTTTCTGTGGTTGTGACATTATCCGCTTTATCGCACGGGTTAATGTACTTTATGAACAAGGTGATAAGGCAAAAAGATATTTGTGGGTATTGATTACATGGGGCTTATCCTGGGAGAAGGGAACATAGCTCCTCTTTTTTTTTGCTTTTGTGTCAAGTTCGGATAAAAGACGATCAATATGTCGGGAATTAAACAACAAGCTACCTGTGGCCGTTAGCCTTTATTATTGCCAGTGTTTTTATTGTTGTGAGTTTCCCTCAAGGCCACGGTGGCACTGAGGTCAAAGTCGATCGCAGTCACGGATAAAATATATTGAGAGAGAGAAAAAAAGAAGGCAATAACAAAACAATCTAGAGCAAAACTGATTGGACACACAAAAAAAGAAAAGACAAGGTAGAAATTACAGTATTTCAGTCGTAAACGTTGAAATAGTGATACATAATAATATCCCACTCAAATACTAATTGAGATGCTAATGTTATTGTGATGCAAGTGATGCACAAATAGAAGGAACATTACCGAGAAAAAAAAACAACCAATTTTGAACGGTTGAAATTGGCAGAAATAATAATAATATGGAGTATTAAAGTTGGCAGATCTGTGTCCTCCATTCCACCCCGCCCCGTTTTCCTTGTCAAGAGCATTGATTCGCAATTATTATTGGCGGCCCCGAGAGTTGATAGCTAAGCTAGCAAGAAAAAAATTAATATAATAATAATAATTAGCAAATAAAAAACAACGAAAATGAGACAAAACTACTAGACCATTTTTTTTCATATATTTTTTAAATACTAAAAACCTTTTCAGGGTTGACTTAGCAATTTAACCTACAGAGTAGACCTATAGAATGATATGGATTAGGAACTATGCGTAAAAAATAATTTTATCTTTTGTTTTGTTTTCAACATGACTTTAAAATTGTGTAACAATTTGACAGATTGTCAAGGTAGGCTGCGTCTGTCATGGCAAATGATTAAAAGCTTTAATGTTGTTTTTTTTTTAAAAATGTTTTTGCCCCCAACCCGTTTTTTTTTTCAGGTGAGCCGCGTTTTATAATGCATTCAATTAGGATTTTGAAATGCGCACCATAAATTGTAATAAAAACATAAGTAAAAGTAAAAGTCATTTTTCCTGGGGTGGGGAGGAGCTGTGGCTGACAGAAGGTGGTGTGTCAAATGAAACACGTCAGTGTGCCAAGTTATAGTTCGATAGATTGACTTCCGAAGATTGTGTCGGTCATGAGGCACAAGCAGTAAATTTTCTGGTAAAAGCTAAGTGTATTACCGTCGATTGAATTATTTTTTTGTCGATGAGATAGGGGTGGGGTTGGGGGTGGTGCCTTCTATTGAAATTAAGTATTTTAGCCAGGGGAGGGCAACTGGATGATTTCGTCATTTCGCTACCATAAAGGACATGTGATTATAATGGCGCAATGTGATATATCGCTTTTAATGTAATGGAGAAAAAAAACAACACTTAAAAGTTCCAGATGAGAAATTAAATGTGTCTGTAGAGAATTGTGACGTTCGACATGAACAGGTCTATATGTGACATGGTCAATAATTAATTGTGACCCACGACTTGGTTAATATTTGTGGCCTGCGACGTGATAAGTGACGCGATGAACTGTGATTTTTTTCTGTGAAGTAATAATAATAAGACATGCATCCATAAAGATGCACGGGAGATAACTCTTTCAGACTCACTAGGTGAGAGGAGAATAGGTAGACAGGTGGGACAGGTGTGTCGGCATCGTTACCCCCCTTTGAACTCGACCCACCCACGCAACACGTCGTACGTTAACCCGGTAAACACTCGCCTAGGCCACTCGCATCCCTACACGAATACAGAGCTCCCAGACTCAAGTACACATACATTTGCACACACACCCAGCTCGTGGATACATCACTGATCTATATTTATAACGATAATCGGTCGCGCTCGTTTCTCAAAACTCAAACATGTACAGTTGTTAATTTATTTGTTCGTGATCTAGCCTATATAATAGTGAAAGGCATTCCCACACTGACCTATATATAAAGAGAATAGTTTGCTACGAGGTGAAGCAAACAATAACATCGATTTATTATCTTAATGTCCGTTGAGTATTTTGTTGCCTGGTCCCCAGTCCACCATTTTCTTTAGATGCACCCCCTCCGTCACCTCATACTTATACACATTATTACATTCTCTTGTTTACAGTTGAGGCCCTTTCTTTTGTATGTTTGGTACAGACTTGGCAGTTTGCGTGTCGAGTACCTTATATACGTCCCGGGTTTCAAATCTTTCCAAAGTGTCCTCTTTTTGCTTACATTTTTAAATATTATTTCTGAGAAGCATTCTGTGAAAAAAAGGTAGCATTGGTTGAAAACCGGGAATCGTGATTCATGTTCACTATTCACAGTAGAATTCGGAGGTACACACGAGTTGATAACATTTTTTATGTGATTTAGGTCAGGGGTCGGCAAATCTTTAAGATAAAAGTGTGCCAAAGTAGGATGTCTAACTCACTCAGTGTGCAATTAGCCTAGAGTTATCCTGTCCTGTTATTGTCGATAGGCTTGAAATGCCTTTTTTTTTTCGGGGCGGTCTTCCTCGTGCCAAATCTATCACGCGTACCGTAAGTTATCGATTCCTGGTTTCGGTCTTCCGTCTTATTAAGCCGTCCATCTCTAGATGGATGCTATTTCCTCATTAACTTTGCATTTATAACCTGGGATTGAAACAAATAATTTTGAAAGATGGGTAATTTCATTTAGTTAGCCAGCAGTATCCACTGATTAAAAATAAACAACTTGTTTACATCGTAAAGAGTTCCCTCCACAGAACATTGCCAGTGATATATGGTGCGACTGTCTCTGCCTTCGATTGTCAATCTGTCAATCTCAACCAACGATTCCGGCTGCTAACTTTTTAATGACCACCTCTGGTCACGTGGCGGGAGGTGGGTAATGGGTCTGACAGCCGGGTTCCTCCTGCGATAGCGTGTTTGGTTTCCACGGAGTTGATATAATAATATATTATTGTTGTTACCGACTTCTCTTCTATGAATCGCGCCGGTCCACAGCGTGGCACAGTCAAGGGACACCGACTCCTTATTCAATTACCGCCCTTAACTTTACGCTGATCGATAACAAAAAGGAAGGTAAAAAATAACAACAGAGCCATAACTAAAACGAGTCTTTACTTGTTAATTATTGCCCCTGTCAGTCTATACCCAACCCTACCGTTTTCTTGAGCGTTCCATGGGCTGTCAAATTACAGCTTGGAACTGGAACACAACGCACACCTATACATTACCAAACCTTGCTCAGATCAGATAAATAAGCAACTCCTACACTTAAAATGGAAAAACGACACAGTTAACAATTTTTTTTTCTCTCTCTCTCTCTTTTCCGTTGAATTCAAAGCTCAGACATGTCTCCTGTGTGAAATTGTGCCCCCCTCATTCCCCCGGTGTGACGGTCACACGGGGTGACCTTGAAACTGACCCCCCCCCCCCAACCTCGCCTGGCCTCGCGCTCAGAAGAAACGTGGAAATTTAAAAGAGGGAGCCGACACACACAAAATAAGGAATAACAAAACGACAAGCCTTTGGTATACGTGGTTGATCGGTGGTAGGGTGGACGCACGCACTTGGGTGATTTGATATAGGGGCGGATACCAGTGGGCAGTCAGTTGAAGTGACAGACCCACTGGTTTTAGTGTTCATGACCTTTTCAGTTTTTTTCTACGCCGCGTTCACAACCAGTGGTCAGTCATGTGGAAACAGCTGGGCTATGAGGATTTAAGTGGTACTTACTAGGTCTATTCGTTTTAAATAAAACAAATTCTTGAACTAGCAACAATGGAGCACCACCCTAGGTAAGTTGCATATAGTTTTCTTCGAACGAACCGTTTTGTTTATGTGTGTGTGTTGAGGCTTTCGTGTCACTTGTACACACTTAATAGGCAAACTTTCAAAAAAGTTCAACGCTAACGTTGCTTCTTTATTCAGCCTACAAAACTGCTTGGCCAATACGGACTATTTAGTCTAAAAGGTGGGGGATTTTTGAGTGTTGTTAATACATGACGCAACAGCCTGCGTAACTCTGGACTCAAGCCTGCAGTAGACTTTGCGAACTTGTATTTGTTTTCCATTGTTTACGCACACCATTCACACAGACACACACAAACTATATATTATTATTTATATATAGGCCTAAGCCTTTGCAGTGCGGTAATTGGTTGAAAAACAGTTTACGTACACAAACCAGAAGTCAACGTCAAATATATAGAATATATATAGGGATGCTGTATATATATATATAAAAGACACAATAACAAACAACAGTATTTAAAATTGTTTTCGTCTTTACAGTCTTCCTTAGATCTATTGTGTTTGTTGCATTTTGAGTTGAATTTTGTGGACGAAAATATCTAACTCATGCTGTTTCATCTGCTTTGCCCCCCCCCCCCCCCCCCCCCCCCTGTAGATTAATGCCTTTTTTTCCTCCTGTGTCGACCTATCTGCCCTACCGACTGGTTATTCTTGTTGGGTTTGTAATGTTTGTATATATCTATTATATCCCTTAAACTGTGTAGGTATTGGTAGTTCATATATTCAACTTTTGACCCCCAACCTGTTGGGGCGGTTTCGTGTTGCGGCTGGAATACCGGAGAGGGGTGTCAGAAATTGGAACTTGGATCACGTGACTTTGTTTTTTGGTTCAGAGTTCACGGTTGAGTAAGTTCAAGGCCCGACCCAAAAAAGGACCTATTACCCTCGGCTTTGCTTTTGAATATTGTCACGTGACTTGCACATTTAGTAAGAAGGTGTAAATGTTTTTGTAGCGATACCTTTTTTGTGGCGTGGGACTTGTGTGGCGTAAAGTTAAACTGACTGTGGTCGTTGTGTTGTAGACCATAGCCTATAGCAATAAATCCTACACAAATCTCAAGACCCATTTTGGCTTATATTAATAGATCATCCGTTACTAATGTTTTATAAAAAAAAATAAAGGGATTGAGAAAACTTTTGAATGTAGACTTCCACATACCTTTAGCATTTTATCGCACTCTGAGGATTTTGCAAAGTCCACAAATAACACCAAAACAAAAAAAAAAAGTTAGAGGTATGTAAAGCATCGAGTGCGGCAGACTATTTAAGTGGGTCTGCCAATCAGTGGGGCTGAGCCCTAATTGTCATTTATGAATAAAAAAGTTGTTGAAAAAATCTTTAAAAAAAATTTGCGGAAAAAATAGAAGGAAAATGTTAATTTTGCCCCCCTCCCCCCGTCTCCCGACACAAAAATCCTGGCGTTGCCCCTGCTGCCAATGCGTATCTCATAGCCAGTGGTAACTAGGTTGGAGGCCCTTCGTTCCCAAAGGAATGCAATGAAATAAGTAAAGTCAAGGTTACTAGGCTGAGGCAAGCCAAGGATTTAACAGCATGCCATTGTATCCGATATCGACTCTATCAACACATTGTGTGACACCTCGGGCTATAAGTATAACGACATGCACATAATATACACCGGTTTTTAGTGCACTTCGTCGAAAGATGTAAATTACTTGGTTTATACAGAGTCGTACGATTTGGGAAACTTTGATCAAATTGACTTGTGACTTGATTACGAAGGTTTCGGAAAAGTGTGTGAATTTTGCTTTAGTGGACAAAGCAGCGTAAGAAATATTTCCAGTGTTTTAAAACGTGAATAACTATGAGGTTTAGTTAGCAAGTCATTAAGTTCCATGACTTTTTTTTTCTAAAATTATTATATGAGTACTTAAAAAAGTATTTTGGTCTACCTAAATACACTACCAGAAATCGATATGTTCCACACATACCGGCGAAAATGGGTTTGTAATTTTAGTTTTGTTTGGAAAGTTTCAGAAATCTTGGTGAAAAGTTTGGGAATTTAAAATTTTTGAGTAAGAACCATTCAAATTCAATGGTAAAAAATAGAAATAAAAAAAAATATAACCGAATGGCTGGTAATGACATAAATAGATTTGTCTTGATTTAAACAAAAAAGAATTTAGTAAAATATACTTAAACTAAGATTGCTTTGAAAATGAACCTTATAATACTTATTTGGAACTTAAACTTCCCACTTCCCATATAGAGTCTAATAGCTTAGGCCTACACTTACACATGTGAAACTCTATACCAGTGGTTGTTGCTGTTTAAGTCTACAAAGGTCTAATACTCTGGTATTTTAGATTATTTAAAAAAAAAGAGATTTCGCATTCATTCTGTATGAAAGTATGCACCCAAAAGTTAGAATATTTGTGCTCACGATCCACCAACCTCATTGTTTTCCCTTTGCCCAAGTAGTGACTTTACATCCTAATTATCCATTACACGAGACCATAATGAAATCCTAAATCGAGCAATTAAGCGAGAGGGGGGAGGGATCGCTTTATTCCCCGGTAAACTGGGAATACACAGTGTTTACATTCTTTGCTTTCTCTGTGCTTACTTCCCCATTAAATGGGACACAGGGCAGGTCATCTTATCCCCAGCTTCCTGAATAGTTTTTCACTCGTGCTGCCTTTCCCCCGCCCCGAAAGTTTACCCCCCCCCCCCCTTACGGGTATCGTAGTCAGTATCACACAAACACCGTGGTCAGTGCGTTGTTTGGTACCACTCCTAGGTCGTCCAGTAGCTATAGCTATATTATAGGTGATTATTGATTTTACAAATCTAAGGTATGGTATTTTAGTCCACTTAGTGTGCTCTTCGGTACCGTTTGTGATATATGTGTGTTTGCCTGTTGCTTTATATATGCGCTTTAAAAATTTCCATATTTTTCACTTTAGTCTAATAATCACATATTTAAATCTTTCATTTAATTTCAATATTAAAAAAAAACTGGCTACACTTACACCTAGTATTAAATTACAACGTTTGCGGTTTCATCATGATTCTAGAATATAATCCATGGGATGGCTGCCGTTTCATACTTCTGTGCCGAAAAAAGGATTTCTAATTCACGCAGCGTGCCAGACAGCCTAAAAGTCACCTGCTCTAGCTCTAAATTATTTGGTAGAAGAAATTTGAATTGCCTATTTGGGGATCGTTTGCGTGTCTTTGAAAAACGCTCTGCGTGCCAAGACTTCCAATCGTACCGTAGGTTGCCAACCCCTCATCTTATCTATTTGGTAAATTGTATATATATAATTGTGTGTATTTTGCCCCCCCCCCCCCTCTTTTTTTTCACTTTTTGATTGCTTGAAACCGTATCTACGTACCGCTGTCTTTTTACATTTATATGCAATGCTCTTTATAAAGACTTAACAATGAAAGGCTACCAACTCAGAGCTAACCCAAAATCTCACGTGATTAGGTTTGTATTCCGTTGGTCGTTGGTTTCAGGGGCCACGGTGGTTGTGGAAACGACAGCTTAGTGTCTATCACCATTTTTTTTTTCATATATTAGTATTGATTCCACCCTATAAAGTCTTACCCTGACGGCTTAGTAGGTCACACACCTGTTTTTTCTTCTCTCCAGTTCTACCAGGAAAAGTGACAAAGAAATCGATATCCCGACTAATACATTCTAATTTAGGAGGGCCTGTGTTTAAGCGTCTCGGCTGACGCTTTGGTTTTGATTAAACGCTTGTATGTTCGTGCGTGTTCTTAAAAGCACATAAATATGCGTATTAAAAAAAGGTGACGAGAACATATTTTGAAATATTAACGCTTGTAAATGATAACAGGACGCTTCTGTTTCTACTCGGTTTTTTTTCCGATAGGTGCCGTACACAAGTTTGGGAAATGTAGATGGAAGGTCAACTTTTTTTTTCTTCCCCCACAAGAATGTCCTAGTATGCCATATGTGTGGCCGGCTGGTCCTGCGGTTAGTTCACCGGACTGTCAACCGACACGTCACGGGTTCTCTCCCTGCCCCCGACCGATCCCTGCCGCACTGCAGGAGTTTTGGGTCTAGCAGACATAATAATCTTCTATCTAGAAGGAACGTCTGTAAAACTAATAAGGACAATTAAACTCGAAATTTGTTTAATCGAACCAATAGAGCTTAACTCCACACGAGCCACATGATTGAATTTTAAACCCCTGTGTGTTAGACAATATCACCTAAGTTTAGTTTTACGTCAATTTTGTATATGTCTATGTGAAAATATAATTCCTTCGGTGTGTACGACTTCGTGCTACGCTTCGGCGATTTTTAGCTGAATAGCAAAAATAAAACAACCTCTGAGCTTTTACTGGTAGTATTTGTAAACGTGTACCGAAAAAAAAAAAAGCAGCCTAGAACTGTAACACAAGCACCACAAGTTAAATTTAAGGAGCACTACACTCAGCGGTATTTTTGACAAGCAGGCTTTGGGGTAGCAAGGAATCTGGGTTACAACATGACCCAATTAAAAAAAATATTCCAGTTTTGCTTATGTGTATGAAGACTTTGAATGTGTAGTTTAGTTCGGGATTTAAAAGAAAAATTATACTAAATTCTAACAGTCACTTTGTTTTCTTCGTTCCATAGTTATAGGGTTTCTTTTGGGAGTTTTATTTATACAGTAATCGTGTATATTTCATAGGGCATTTATACTATTTACACTTGACAGGGCCTCTATGTAAGGGGCACGGAGGTTTTAGTGCCGAGTCACTTTTTGATCCCTGGTTAAGAGAAAAAAATAAAAACTCAGGACTCCATGTATTGAAATTTTAAACTGCTTTACCTAACTAGTCTAATCCTGGGACTGTCATAGGTGTTGCGACTTTTTTTTTTTTTTTTTTTTTTTATTTTTTTTTTTTTATTTTTTTTTTTTTGTAATAGCTTTTAATAGGCATACCATTATTAAATTAATTGGTTTGCCGTGCAATCCTTGTTGTGGTTAGCAACAGAGAGGGCGCTATACAAATGACAAAAGATTGTGTTTTGTCTACATGGCTGCTGTTAAGTTGGGGGGAGGGGGGGGGCGAGGGTCACAGTTCACACGGGTTCGAGTCTAACAGGTGCTAATTTCGCTACTTCTGTGCTATATTTCTCATGTTTGAAATGGTCTAGTTCTATTTTTTTAGAAGTTTGTGGCCACGCATTTTTTCTTCTTCTACGTTCAACACTTCTATTGGTGTTTTTTTTAACTCACTTGCCTGTGTATAGTTTTTATTATATTAACTATACAAGCTCGTCGCCCATGTTAACGTTGCTGCCTTTAGACTTCAAAGTAATAGAGACATTGTATACACTGCGTCATGTGACTGAAACATTGGACACGATTGGGCTAAAAACAACACGTGGTCTTCAACGGTAAATCCTGTATCCAACCTTTATGCGTTTCCTTTAACATTTGATATCCGAAGAAATCTTAAATTAACCCTATGCATGCCACACACACACACATAAACAACAATAACAAAAAAAAAATGGAATGCAGAACAGCGCTGTCCCTCTTGTACTTGTAAAACAACAACCCGCAACACTTATCACATTGTGCAGCTGTAATACGGTATCGATTCGCTGTTCTTGTCCTGGCAAATGATTCTTTTGGAATCGTTCTCCAGTAAAACAAGACAAAAATAATAAAAAATTCTAGACTACTGTCCACGTTGCTGTGATTCTCTTGTTTATTATCCAAGGTTTCCGGGATGGGGGGGGGGGGGGGGGTAAAGAGCTTGGAGGGGGGTGGGGTGAGGAGGGTGTTGAAGAGCTTATACAAACACAAAGGTTGAAAGGTTACGGCTTGAATAGAAAATACAACGCGTAGCGTTTTATGCTTGTGTTCAAAAACTAACTAGGCATCGATATTGCTATTTTAATGCTTTTTTTTTTCGGTACGCGTATAATCCGGTAGGTCATTTTTTTTCTTCTGATATGCAGAATCGATTATTCTATAAGGATAATGTATAAAGAGTCCTCTCCCGGAGCACATTTATTATGCGCCTACCCGGCCTACTTTATATCGCATAGCAAGAAATAAATATGGTATCGATCTTTCCGACAAGGGTATTCACTCTGTGGCACTGAAAAGGGAACTAATCTAAACATATTGTGCTTTAATTAAAACTCGGCAGATTATAGATAATGTCGTCTGTTAGAATCTTAAAACGAGGTAGTCCAATAGTAAGTTACAGAGGCATGTCGGTTGGACACGTTTAGGTTAGAACGAGGTAGTCCAAGAGTAAGTTACAGAGGTATGTCGGTTGGTCACGTTTAGGACATTTTTGACTTGTAAGTTTGGAAGAGTTTGTAAAAACTGACTAAAGTTTAGAAAAATGTTTGAATTTCACTCTACTTGTTAAAGAAACTAAAAATTGTTTTATAAAAAATATAAATAAATATAATTAATACTTTACTTTTTACACTTTAGCAGGCCAGTTTATACAAAGAAACAACAACAAACGAGAACAATTATAAAAGAAAAAGTAGAAGAATCCATTTCAGATCATGGTCCAGTCTGTCTTTTTTTGTTGTTTTGTTGTTTTTTGTAAGGCTTTGGAAAGATTTAACTAGTTAGGTATAGATATCACGTCTTAAATCGGAACGTTTAAACGTGACCTCCTGGCAGTTTTCCTAATTGTTTGCGGAAATTTACTTTGGTTGACTTTACAAGCAACAAAAACATAATCGTTTGAATATTATAAGTATAAACTGAAAGTAATATTTGGGTTAGTTTTTTTTTCTTAATTTATTTTCAACGATTGACCATAAAGTTGTAGGTCAACTACTAAATAATAGCCATCCCATGGCCATAGTGCAATCAGCTTGATAAGTAGGGCCGTCAAGTACACTTCAATCATTGGCGTGGAACAAATTCAATCCATTTTTTAATTCAAGATAACGAAACAAAACCAAAAAATCTGGCCAATTGGTTTTTACGTCAGCTTTAGTGGGCCGATGGGGGATTTACCGCAAAGGCATTGCCTGCTAACAAAGACATCAATGATTAAAAAACAAACAACAAAGACCCCGATTGTTTTGAATGATTTGTGTTGTACTAATCTTGTGCCCGTGATGTCGCATTCAGATTTCGAACTGCAACGTATATAGTGTATATTATTACTAAGAGAATATCTTCCCCATTTTTTTCTCGCATTTTCATTGTTACGTTTGAAAAATCGGGAACATCCGTTTTTTTTCCTTGTTTTTTTTTAACATTTTCTTAAAGAAAGATGTACTCATATTTGCAGTTAGGTCTAGGTAGTTTTAATTCAGACTTTTAATATACGAATAGTTTTGGGTGCATCTTTCGTGCTTCAATCATTATTAAACCATCTCATCTGAGAATCATCTGAAATTAAATCACTTCAGTTAGTATGACTCTATGTTAAGTTGACACTAATGGCGATACGTAAGATTCCTGTGTCATGATTGGCTGTTAGCTTCTCTTGTTTTACTCTACAGTGTGTAGGAACTGTGTGTTGTATTTTGGTGGCCGTTTGTGTAGTTTATGAACGCGTGTCGTGTGTGCGTTCCATGGACTGCGTTAACTTGGTGAAATGACAAAATAAAATGTCGGAGAAGGTTGGCTCACGCGGTGACATGAGTAGTATGATCTCACTGGCTGATTGTAGGTGAGTAATTTTGTCTTGTCTCCCACGCCTCCACGTAACCGCTGCTTCAATTCAGCTTGCTATACCCCGCGCGACCAAAACCGCACCACTAAAAAACCACTGCCAGACCCCACACAACCACTGCTACACCCCACACCACTGCTACACCCCACACAACCACCGCTACACCCCACACAACCACTGCTACACCCACACAACCACTGCTACACCCCAGACAACCACTGCTACACCCTACACAACCACTGCTACACCCTACACAACCACTGCTTCACCCCCATACAACCACTGCTACACTCCACCCTGCCACACCTCACACAACTGCCACCACACTACTGAAAACCACTGCCACTGCCTCACTCCATAGACTTTTTTGTATTTTAAATGCTTCCCTTACACCATTGGCTTTAATTGGTGGCTTTTTTTTTTTAAATAGATTTACCTTTACCTGCCAGTATACTTTATTTATACCTAATTATATAAAGTGACATTTTGTTGCTGGCTTTGATTTCACGTGTCTGAATAATTTAAACTTGCAACAAATTTTAGAATTGTTTGCTGAGGTAGTGGCTGAATGGAGAGGTCTGTCCAGTAAAACTTCAACATTTCTGGTTCCGAAATATATATATTTATATATAACATTTTATATTTAAAACATGTCAAAGATATGGGCATGGATTGGCCCGAACAAACCAAGAAAACAAAAAACGTATTAAAAACGTAATCAAAATACAAGACCAGACTGAAACCACGGGTGAGCGTAGGACGCAATAATCTAGTGTATAGAAGGAGCGTCTGGTAACATATTCGATAAGAAGATAAATGTAATTTGTAACTAAACAATACATTTTTAAAACCAATTATCATAGATACTTGGAGAAGCGATAGGTGTGAAACTAAGGACGCTTTCTATACACGCTATGAACACACTTTATCTAATTCAAGTTTTAATGAGGCGTCAAAGCAATACTTACTTCATGCACGTTAATTTGTCGGACAGGCGCAGGTGATGTGATGTTCTTTCTACCTGTGATTCCTGTGATAGTTTACGACGTCTGAGGTGACAACTGAGTCAACCCTGGCTGTCGTTCCTTACGGTGGATGTTATGTTGATTTTCTTCGCCCGTTTAATAATATATTCACATCATTGACCGTATAGTTTAAAGTATTTCTTGTGTGTTTTCTCATCATAAAAGATAGTTTGACACGCATTATATAAACGGTTTGTAACTCCATAGCTCATACTCAGGCTGTTATGGTTAGTTTTTTTTTTTAAATTTAGTTTATACATGTAGGTTTATAGGAGGGTAAACTAGCTCAGGGGTCGGTAACCTATGGCACGCGTGCCACGCAGAGCAATCTCCAATGGCACGCAGAGGAATCACAAAAAGGCAATTCAAGGCTCTTCTACATGAAAGTGAATGCTAAAGCATGATGACTTTTGAGCTTTTGGCACGATGAATGAATTAGAAATCCTACTTTGGCACACCATCATAAAAAGGTTGCCGACCCCTGAACTAGATCATTCATATATTTCATATACTATTCAGTAACAAAAAACATAAATTTATTTATAATAAATTTGCTCACTGTATCCACTGTATTATGTAAACATGAATGGTCGCCCCCTGCCCCCATTCACTAAACGTGTATAGTACTAGTCATATTCTTTAGCATCATAAGCTTACTATAATTAAACCTACTCCCCCCGCCCACCCCTCCCCATGTGAAATGTCCATAGACTAAGAAAGGAAAAAGGCTAATTAGTATAAGGGTGTGTTCAAATCAAATAGGTCTACAATAGAAAAAAAGAGAAGAAAAAAACATCGCGTGCGTGTATAAGTTCAATTTGATCAATTATAATATCTTATCTTATATATTACAAAACGCTACTTCTATAGAGAAGATTATTGCGTCATACGCTCATCCATAGTCTGTATAGTCTTACATTTGTTTACTACTGTTTTAAATGTTAAGTTACTGGTTTTCCTGGTTTGTTCAGGCAACCCATTCCATACCCGGGTGCCACACGGGAAGAAAGGGTACTTGTATGCATTTGTTCTCGCATAAGGGATAAGGAAAGTGTTTTTGTCCTTATGTTATCTGAGCATTGCAACAGGTTGTTATTGTGTTGTATTCTAAATTAGAGTTTAATGCCTTGTGTATTATTACTACTTTACTCTTTGTCCTTCTGTCCTCTAAAGTTTGTAGGTTTAGTGATTTGACTAATGGTGTTACTCTTGTCAGTTGTGAATATTCGCTAGTAATGAACCTTGCAGCTCTTTTCTGAATTTGTTCTATTTTTTTTAAAATAAAAGCTGCCATCGTGAGAAATTTGGCCAAAACACTAGACCTTGGAAGGGGAGGGGTCGACGGCACACTGCATCTCTTATATCTACCGAGGGTCTAGATTTCTCCCTCCTTGGTTGATGTTAGATTACCCTGACATTACAATTACAAGCATTAGCGTATTTCTTTAAATGTCACCCACTGTTTTTATTTTTTTTAAATAATGTAACCTAACTATAAAGCAGGTTTTTAATTATTATTTTTTTTTAACTCAAAGAAAATTCGAGAATGAGAATGAACACATTTACCTAGCGAGAGAAACCTTGCCAACTTCTACCTGTAGTTTAAATCCTGTTAATTATATATTTTGTTATTTGTTTCTTTCATTTGGGTCAGCGTTCTGGGATAAATACGAGTTCGTAAACACCCAAAACCACCCAATGTGGACGCTCCTATGCAGGCGTAATACCATGTCCGAAAAAAGTTAACAAAAAAAAACCACCCAATGTGGACGCTCCTATGCAGGCCTAATACCATGTCCGAAAAAAGTTAACATAAAAAACCACCCAATGTGGACGCTCCTATGTAGGCCTAATACCCAGAGCCTTTACAAGCTTATGTAGCGCCGCAGGGCAAAAGTTTCAGCGCCGCCCCCTTACATACTGTAGTGCTATGTTTGCTATATTTAGACATTTGCCGCCCCCCCCCCCCCCCTGGAAGTGTCCAATGTGGACGACGCCTATGTAGGCCTAATACCATGTCTGAAAAAAACCACACCATTGATTAAAATCAAGGGTCTCCATTTTGAATCGGGCGAGTGAGCTTGACCTGTTTTCGAATATCCGGAAGCGACGCGTTTACGTTTCGTTGCCAAGGATACGAGATAAACCTACTTCGTTGTCGACATTTCGGTTCGACGAATGAAATGGAAGTGGGTGGCGGAGAGAATAGGGCGCGGTGGGTCATGTTTACCGGGAGAGCCTGATTGAATATTAATGAAGAGATTTCAAATGTGTAGGCAAGGTAATAGATATAGATCTAGCAGTTATTCAAACTTGAGTGCTCGGCCGTTTTACTCTCACGTTGACCTACTTCGTAGTGTGTCTAATACAGGGTTCGTAGCGGACCTTGAAAACCTTGAAAAACCTTGCATTTGGTTTTTAAAAGTCAAGGTCTAGAAAAAACCTTGAAACTCAAAAAAACATGATAAAAACCTTGAATTTTAACACATAACCTTGAGAATTGTGTTTTTCCGATAACCTGTGAGTTTGTATTTGTCGCTGCGGTAACATTCGGTTGCCGACTCTGTGTTTATTTCGTTGCGCGCATTATTTTTAGTGTTCAGTCATGTTGCGGTTTCCGACGGTTTTACGGCGCTTTTCGTTTACATGTGGTAAGTCACACATTCAATTCCGCTTCCAGTTTAAACCGACACATCTTGCCGAATTGATTTATTTTTAAATTTTATTTATATCAAAATGCACAGAAATAGGTCTTTTTATTAGTAAAAAAAGAAAACGGATGACGTTTAAGACGCTATTTTATATGATATAGTAAACATTACAGTAGGCATATTTAGCTTGATTTAGGCTTAGCTAGTCATACGAGAGGAATTGTTCGCGATGTATCGTAGCCCTACGATGTAAATGTAGGTCTATCGTAGGCCTACGCTGATTGGAGCCGATATCATTATCAACTTTTTAAAGGTATAGGCCTTACATGGTTTTACTAATTATTATATTGTATGCGTAGGCCTACAATGTGTTTTTGCGATCAATGTGGGAAATGCCAGCTTCAGCTCTCCTACGTTCCACTACCGCACCTATTCCTATGACTATACTATGAGTCTATAATATTTTAATACTTAATTGTCTTAATAATAGTAGGCCTATGCCTATACCTATACTATAGCAGGTATAGGCTTTCGGGAGTCTGCAAACAGAAACATTTTGCCTATATTATATTGTATGCTTAGCCCTACAATTAAATAAAATATATTAGAAATTACGTTAGACAAAGATATTGTAATTAGGCCTAACGTTTTTCCTTGTTTGGTAGGCAGACAATTTTGGGTCTAGTCATAGCCAGCGCCATGACGATGAGAGCCTAGATCTAGGTCTATCAGACTAATGACTAGGCCTAATCTAGAAGTCTTAGACATATTTTATTTACCAATACATTGATGAAATGCACTCAATGCTGAATATATCTGACTAGAAATCATTACAATGTTAATGGTAGTTACGACACACACTTGTGTAGCGTCATCAATACAGCTGGTGCCGTCCAGTCTAGACAGGTGTCTGGAATAGCGCACTTCAAAAGGCTTGTTTTTGACCCGTTGTATAGTGTGACATATAGGGATTTTAACTTGAGTATGGACAGGGACTTAGATGAATAAACAGATACCTTACTTTCCCATATCACTAATGGCTGTATTGATCTGTTGTTTAAAATAAATGAAACACTGCCTTTTTTTTATATTATGTTTGCCTTATGCATAATTGAAACCATTTTTTAAGGAAAGTTTCTAAATTAGGGTGAATATTTAGTAACTTTTATGATTAAAAGGTATAAATTTATGAGAAGTTAATAGGTAGTGTAACCTCCAAAAGTCAGGGTGTTACTGTCAATGACTCCCCCCCCCCCATTCCCGGAAAAAAATCACTATGGACTCTTTCATTTGTAATTTAATTATTTTTTTGTTTGTTATCTTTCTTTTCAAATTTGTGTGGTTTTAAGTTAGTAAGTTAATTATATATGTGTATATTTTTCTTTTTTTAATGCTTTTTCTGGTTTGACATTGAACCTTGAAATTTATAATTTAGACCTTGCAAAACCTTGAAAAAACCTTGACAAACTTTTCTGAAATTGGCTATGAACCCTGCTAATAATGCATTTGATCAAATTGATTATTGGCTATAATAAATATTTTAAAAATTATTTTAAAAAAATAGTCTACACTTTATGAGTTTTTGAAACTTCAATAACATAAATAAAAACGATATTAACTGGCATACAAAAACAACTTTCACCTCTCAATCTTTAAGACTTTAAGAATATTACTTTATACCCAGTAATACCTACCCAAATTGTTATTTTATCATCAACTGTTAGTGTCTAACCCCCACTCGCGCTGCATGCCATATTCCACCAGAGATTATCAACCGTGGTAGGCCTATATGTCGGACTAAAATTATTTTTTTTTTAAAGAAAAAGCAAAAAAATCGAACAACATAACCTACATGTCTGTGTGTAAATCAAAGCAAATACTCGTTTTCAATGGAAGCTTGGAATAAAACTGAGATACTTTTTAACTTAAAGTTTGCGAAGTTGGCATCAAACTGATTTGACTCTTTTCTCCGATAGGCCTACTATGTAAGTTGGTCGCGTGTAGGCTTATTAGCGTACGTATCGAGTGCACTGGGGTGTTGCTAAAGCGAAAAGCTGAATTACATACTATAAAACCCTCGGGAATGACTGGAATTCGTCAATTCTGACAACAGTTGTCTGCACTACTAGCTCTCTACAAACTATTTGATTCATATATGTTTACACCACCCCCACACACACGTACACCGAACAAAAATCCTGTTAAAAAAACAGACTTCAATTTTCCATTCGTTTTACAATTTTCTTAGTTTGTATTAACACATCAACTAACACATAGGCCTACTTAGCTATATCTAGCATAGTTAAATGATAGTCTAACCGAACTTTTTACATTCAAAAGCATTCATTTATGGCTCGTTTTGAATTCCATTTAAGCTGAATAATTTATTTTTTTTGGATGTATTTTTATTGTGAAAAAAATATGTGTTAGTTTGATATTGTTTTCTTTAAAATCTCTCTCGTTCGTTCTTTTTCCTTTTTTTTTAATCCTGTGATTGGAATTGAAATCTGTTCATGTATTATTCATGTTACAAAATGTGTGTTGCCCCACCCTCTACCCCCTTACTGAAATACTGGCACAAATCAAACACATTCAATTCAATACACTCACACAAACGAACAAATAGAACTTCTGAATAAAATATGCATAGTCTAGTTCAGTATGCTAATTTACAAAAAAAAATATTCATTTTTTTTTTATTGCAAAATAAATAAATAAATACATAGATAAAACGGTTGCAGGAAGGTCGAGACATATTTCTAACCTTCTGGAAAATTTGGGTGAGTCTACGCCTTTCCCCTCCCCTTGATTGAAATGCTCGAATTTGTGTGCCAGAAGTTAGATATATATAAACGTCATGATCAATTGCGTGTTGTAAAGTTATGTTCTATTTTTAAAAAGTCATTAATACCATTAGCAAACACACCAAAAAAGACGAAAAAGGGAGGGGGTGATGGACTGTTGAATCCGACACTAGATTGAATGTGTAGGCCTACAACATACAAACATACACGCTAACTTTCACACCCACACACACATAGGCCTTCTCTCTCTCTCTCTCTCTCGCACACACACACACATACATACGCACTGCCTGTAAATGAAGTGAACGATTAAACCCACTTGTCTGATAACATAATCGATATTGTTTTAGTGGTGATTGATCGGTTCTACTTTACTAACCGCGCTACCTAAGGTCGAGCCACCTACACGTATTTTCAAGGTAGAAGAACCAACGGTGGTCTCCTAGGTTTCGTTTTCATTTTCAAAACAGTGAATAAAATATCTTCCCCGCCATGAACTTCCCCATACAAAACCTAAGAAAACAGGCCGCGTAAATTTAATGTTCAACTTTTTTTTTTTTTTTGTTCTATTTTGTGAGACATTTAATATGTAAAGTTGTAAAGGCTGGGACAGTAATGTTATTATTGTTTAGGTCAGTGCCTGTATGAAAGTATGTTGGAAACGCTTCTTGGAATTTTTGTTTCTGTTCGCGAAAGTTATCGATCCGTTTCTTTTTGTGCTCTAGACCTCTAGGCCTCATGCTATTTATAATTGTACACGGAATTCGTGAGCTTTCCAGGAATTTTTTTTAGTCTTACAATAGTGGTTAATTATAACTAAGAAATAAGCCTGTTTGGTGAACCAATGCAGAGTTCCAACAGTCACCCCCCCCCTTCCCGCCCTCGCCATCCCCATTCAATACTTGCCTTTCCTTAGACCCACCAATTTGCTTTTCGTTTTTTAAATGTATTAATCTTAATCCATTCTAAACAGATATAAAATGGTCAGAACTTGTATGTATCTGTGTGTGTAAAGTTTACTGTTGACATAAACTGTAATCCCATGGTTTATCTTGTATTTTCCACCAGGCTTGTGTTAAACCACAACATAGGACTACCTTGAATTTAAACTCTTGTAAGACATTTAGATATGAAATAATGTATGCAATATATCATTTAACTTTTGTTTAAAAACAAAACACACAGAATAATGTAAACAAATTTGTACTTAATAGTTTCACTTGTTTATTGTTCTTCTTTAAATGTTTGCTAAAAAAACCCATTGGGAATCAATTAAATGTCCTACTTAAGAAAATAAGAACAATACTAAATTGTATGCAATTGCAATTGTTTAATGTTCTACAATGCTGTTTACCGAATATGTGAGAACCCTTCTTCAGCTTATATCTCATATAACACAAATAACCAACCAGTTTTAGTTTTTTAAGTAACTTTTTAGACTGGTTCAGTAAATTGAACAAAGAATGTCTTTTCTTTTCACAGGTTGAAGAGTGCACATGTACTTTGTCCATGTCCTCAATTGACTGCATACTGGTCACCTCCACCTTCCTGGGTGCGAAGGATTTGCTGCTGCGAGACCATCTCCAAGATGTCCCCCTTCGGCTTCAGTGTCTTCAGGGATGCCAAGACGACGTGCATCTTTGTGGGCCTGATTCTGCTGACCTACTACCTCATCATGGACATCATCCTCTTCATGAGGTTCAAAACAGTAGACATCGTTGAGGACTCAAAGGCAGGCTCCCAGGACGAGCTGTACTCACCATTCACGCACTTGTCTGTGAAGGCGCTGATGAATGACCACACCAGCCAGTACATAATCAGCCCGACTGCAGAGTACTTTGATACCATTACCCAGTTTTCAACCAGGCTCAGCTTCATAACACCAAACATAATCTCATTTACCCACCTCTTCCTGGGCTTTCTGTCTGGGAAATTTGTTGCCTCGGAAAACTTGCACGATCGAAGGGTGGGCGTGGTCATCTTCCAGGTGAGGACCTGGCTGGACGCCTTTGACGGCGTGGTCTTTCGGTCCCAGTCTGGGACGCACCTTCAGTTCCAGTCGGTCCGAGCAACTCTGGGATACTATGTCGACACGACCTGTGATGCTCTAGGTGGTGTCTTCCTTTGCTTCGGTATACTCTTTTATCTCTGCAAGAGGTTTGACGCTTACAAGCAAGAGTTGCCAACATGGACAAAAGCACAAGAAGCAGCTTCAAAAACGGGGCTACTGACCAATGGTCACAGCACAAGCGGCAGGGAAACTTACAGTATAAAGTATTTATTTTGGAAAGTCTTTTGTTATGGTTTGTGCCTAGCTTGCGCTGGGAAATTCTGGGATTTAATAGTTGGCGACTTTAAAGAAATCTTTCAAACACCTTTGAAGGATCCCAAAATGTCGGTAAGATTATTTTTTTTTCCAGTTTAAAGGCTCTTTATTATAAAAAATTTTATATTCTCACATACAAATGTCATTTATTTTAATCTGGTAAACATAAATTTGAAATATTTTCTCTATGATTATGATGATAAACAGAATAAACAAGGCATGGAGGGTTTCCCTGAGTTTAAACAGCTCTGATGGGTAGCTGATAATAGTTAGGGCAAAGAAAAGGTGGCTGAGCATTGTGCTGGCCACACAATCCACTAGTATGCAGTGGCCACAGAAACCTGTGAATGCTGCTTTATAAGCTCTTAGTTCACATTGATCGGACTTGTATGGTTTAGTTTTTACTTTAAACAAAACATGCTAAGCATTTTGTTCAGAAAGTGTTAAAGGATTTTTTTTTGCACTCTGATTTTTAAGCATAATTTATCAGTCACTATTATTATGTATTTGAAAAAAAATAATTTAATGAAATAGCAGAAAATCCTTAGCAATTTAGAGTAACCTTTTTTTTTAAAATTCATTTTTAAATACAGTATTTCACATTTTTGTTTATAAATATATGTAGACCACATTTCTTGTTAGCCATAAAAATATTTTAAATTTTTTGTTGATGATATTTTGCAAATTGCTCTTAGATTTGTAGACAAGATTTTATACTAAAGGATTGTTTGCAATAAATGAGTGAAAAGTTTTGTCCTAGGTCAATATAGGTACTTCTTAGTTTGACGTCTTGAAAGATATATACTGTCAGCTCTTCACAAAATTTTATATAGAAAAGGTCAAAATAGAAAAGAAATTTCATACTTTGAAGTAATTATAAATTTTAAGTTTGAAATTGTTTAATATAAATAAAATAGAAAGGCCAAAATTAAAGTAGTCCTAATACATAAGGCCTGTACAAACCAGGAAAACCAGTAACTTAACATCAATTAAAACACTAATAGAAATGCAGGACTAGACTCAGACCACAGATGAGCGTAGGACGCAACAATCTGTAATGTATAAAAGATAAGCTAAAACATAGTGATGGCCTGCAGAACTTGTCTGACATAGATTTATTTTGAATTTCTTATCAGAACTTTTTTTTAAAGTCAGTGTTCACCCTAACTCAAAGGAGAGTATATTGAATAAAAAGATACAATTGTGAAATATTTTGAAAATCTGCTTGAATAAAACCATAGATAACTTAAAAAAAATTTAGTAGTAACCTTAAACATTTGGAAGTTTTCCCACTGACTTTGATTTACATGTGATTTAGCTACATTGATAATTGGTTGATAAATAATATATTGTTAAAATTGTAAATTCTTTATATGGTGCAATCATTCTTGAAGCTTGAGTCAGAATAGGACAACACCTACATTTACAGGTGTATTTAGACAAAAAAAAGGCATCTAAACTAACTGTGCAAAAGTGTGCAGGTGTCTATGAGTATAGAAGCTGTTTTCTTTTAACATTCAATTGCAAGCTACTTATACTGATGTGAAGCCGGCTGGTCCAGCGGTTAGTTCACCGGACTGTCAACCAAAAACCAATTAACTGACACGTCGCGGGTTCTATCCCTGCTACCGACCGATCCCTGCCGCCCTGCATGAGTTTTGGGCCTAGTGGACGTAATAATCGTCTATCTAGAAGGAATGTCTGTAAACTTATAAGTTAGATACAGTTGTAGATTTAATTACTTGTTGATGAAAAAGTAAACAATGTTTTTGTTACATCATTACAATGAGATGCAGTGCACTAATAAATACTGTTTCTTTTGAGAGCAAAATTATTTTTTTATAATATATTTGACTTGTGTCTTAGAGAAATTTAAAAATAGACTTGGCTTGACCTAAAATGATACCAACATAAACACCATTAAGACTTACTATTATGTTTTTTAGCTACCCATTCTCCTAAGACTTTTAAGTGTGTAATGTGGGTGAATTAGAAGGAACTACTTTTTAGTTGACTAAGTGTGCAAAAGAAAAGTACCTTGCACAGACAATACTTTTACTTTCTGAAACTTCAGTTAGAAATTAACCTTGAACTTTTTATTCCAAGAGATATTTCATATAATATAATGCATGCATATTTTTTGTGTAACAAAGTAAAGGTTTGAAGGGGGGAGGGAGGGGCATTTTGATGAAGTGTGACAAGGCCTGTTACTGACAATTCAAATTATTGATTGCACACTTTGTGCATAAACATGCAAACACTGCTCAAACACTCATTTCATATGTTAGGACAAAGTCATATAAATTCCCTTTTGTTCCAAGTGGCATTCAGTCATGGAATGTGTTGCTTGAGCTAGCTTAACATCATTTAAAACACTAATCAAAATGCAAGACTAAAATGGGAAAGCACAGGCCATGATATCTTTCATATAGAAGCAAGGTCTTTAATCTGCAGAAAAGAAGCTTTTGTAACTTGTGAGATTATGTAAATGTCTTCTTTGTTACTGCAACAGTCGGCTAAACGAACTGTGAAACTTACCGGTATCATTTTCATGCATTAATTCTTTAATATAAAACTAGAAGACTGCCCTGAGATTGCCCTACATGCATTTCTCCATGTGATATCTGTAACAATATCTCAATGTGACGCTAATATCTCAACATCGTTTTAATACTGTAAATGACTTTCTCATTATACCATTTTTGTTAATTTTAAAAATTTTAACTTGTTTAAAAAAATTTTTATTAGTAAATGCTAAAGATAACTTGACATTTTACTTTTCCAGATGTTGCAGTTTGAAATGTGTCATTCAACAACAACTGTGGTATTGTTTTATCTATGGAGAATTGTGGAGGGCCAAGCACTGTTACAATATATTCTTATTCCAATTATCTTGGACAAAATTTGGGTATGTCACAAAAGCACTGTTACAATATATTCTTATTCCAATTATCTTGGACAAAATTTGGGTATGTCACAAAAGCACTGTTATAATATATTCTTATTCCAATTATCTTGGACAAAATTTGGGTATGTCACAAAAGCACTGTTACAATATATTCTTATTCCAATTATCTTGGACAAAATTTGGGTATGTCACAAAAGCACTGTTAACAATATATTCTTATTCCAATTATCTTGGACAAAATTTGGGTATGTCACAAAAGCACTGTTACAATATATTCTTATTATATTTTCTTGGACAAAATTTGGGCATTGACCACAAAAGACTTTAATTAGGGTATTTATATTTCATGTTCTGTATTAAGGTCCTTCTTAGCAATGTAACTGCATACCCTAAACTTCTGTCAATAGAAATGCTTATAAATTAGACCTGCAAATCCAAAATTTTTATATTTTTTCAAGACACAAATGATCTGAAATGTTATTATATTCTCCATGTACATACAGGAAACCAACTGCAATCATCTGTGGTAATTCTATTTCCTGCGGAATAAGCTTTATTTTGATTAATTTTTACAGTTTATTTTTTGGTTCAAAATTTTGAAACTGTTTTATTGCTGTTAAAGTGTTGTTTTTTCATGTTATAAATAAAGGGTAATTTTATCAGGCCATACCTATAGGGTTTATTTAGGAGGCCCTTTTTATAACAGTATTATAACATAACAAAGAAGCCTACTATTGCTAGAAAGCCCTTCTCTATAACTTGACAATGGTTTGAATATTAAAGGAATGCTCCAAATAATTTGATATAGTAGCAATACTAGTGTCCATAAAGCTTGACAGTTGGAAGTCTATTTATTCTTTTTATATATTATTCACCAATCTTCCAGTCTTTTGTTTATTTTGATTGTTGATTTATTTCATTTTTTCTTCTCCAACAGGAATTTTTAAATTACACCCAGTATGTACTTCTCTTTGTAATAGTTGCTCTGTATGTCGTCTGCTTGGTATATATCAAACACGTAAGTTTAAGTAACTTTGATTCAAAATCACTAATTATATTTATCTATCATATCACTCCTGAGTAGTGTTTGGCAACATATGTGCTCTCCCCTACTCCCTAATGAAGGTTTTTTTTTTTTCTAAAGTACCCTTGTCAGCCATGTAGCTACCCATACGAATTGTTTTTTTAAAATCATAAGTCTTTATTTGATGGATTGGTCCACCATTACCAGTGTTATTATTTACTCACCTTAAACTAGAACCTGAGTTGTTTATTTCTACAGAGTACCTAATCAGAGTATTTGCTCACACCATTTACCGAAACCGGGTAATAACCAAGTAATAGCTGCAACTTTGGAATGTTGCTATCATATATGCTAATCTTATTCTCTTGATTGTCCAATTTACCCCCCCCCCCCCCCCCCCCCCCCCTGCACGTCCAGTTATGCATTGCAACAGCAGCAGTAGTTGAGATTTTGACTTTTGAGACTTTGTGTAAATGAAAAAGTTTGGCATAGAAATTATTTTTTTATCTAGTTGACAAAAGATTGTGGTTATTCGGCAAACAACTGTTCTTTACATAATTGCATTAGAACAGCTGTTCTATGTTTTTATATCTTTCTTGAGATAGCTGTGCATCTGCCTTTCAAAAAATCAAAATACTGCACACTCTTTATAACTTGCCTTCTTCATTTTTCTAACAAACTATAAGCTTGAAACATTACACTCTTGGCCAATGAATCCATTAAATTGAGATTCTACTGGATGAAATTTTATATTTTAAATAGACTTTTAAATATTTATTTGTTCTATTTCAGCTAAAGACAACATTGGGTCTATAGCATAATGGTGAATCCTTATTACTCAGCGCTGCTCTTTGACTAATTTGCTACCGCTCTCAACGTGGCAGGCAGATATGTGAATTCTACTACAGCATAAAGCGAGGGCTACACTGTATATGTCTGGCATGCATCCACGTTATGTCAGGTGTGCCTACCCTGTGGTGCCTCTTTGTCCAACCTCACGTGCCAGTATACATCCTTCAAGTTTTTTTGTCATGCCTCAGTGTTTTGTTCTGTTTGTTGGAGACTTCATCAAGTCTGGAACTGCTGTAATTTTCTTAATTTTTTGTTTTTTGCAAATATCCAACCTACAGTGTCCAGGATCTGTAGTTATGTGCCTGCAGGAATCCAGGTTTTGATTATGTCATTGATGTGAATATTTCACTATATATGTTCACTATTTCACCTAATTGTGCGTGTGCTTTTTTTTTTGGTTTTGTTTTCTCTCTTGATACATCAAAATAATAGAAAATATAAAGCTACTGCCACATTTCTACCTAATGTCAACATAATAATGACCAATGCAGTGTGAAACTTTAATACAAAACTAAAGGACTGCCTCCGTCATAAGGACTATTCTACTCATAATATTATAATTAGCATGCTTAGACTTGATAGATTTGTTTACTCTTTCATTTATTTACAAAGTGTGACAATGACATGAAAAATATAACTAGCTTTTAGTTTTGCTAAGATATATGTGTCAGTTTTACCGATAACTAATCATAATAATGATCAATGAGCATTGGCCTGTTTCATTCAGAGATATTGTTGGATGTATATGTTTTTTTTAATAATAAAACCTAACTTGATATTTAGTATGAAGGGTGCAATAATCTTCTGTATAGAAGAAGCATCTGTAGCTTTTACTATTATAAGAAGGAAGGTCTAATTTAAATAGCCAAGAGTACAAATGCACTTATAAAAATATTCATCTAATTTAAATTATAGTGTTTTATTTCTCCAGTAGCAGTTGTTTGTTTTCAAAGTTGACACTAGTAACTAACTGTCCTCAGTTCTGGCATTTTGGCGGAGGGAGGGGGGGTGGGGTTGACAAGTCAAAAGTGCACATCAGTGTCCAGGTCTTTTCTGTTTGCTATTATTAGAAATGATTTACTATTTATTATACAAATATTTGTATTTTTTTGGAGTGTTTTCAATTTTTTTATTTTCTGTTTGAAGTAGTTTTAGTCCTTTTTTTTTATTAACCACTTCATTTTTTCAGCCTTTAAATTATTGTTTTTTTTTCGTTAGTATTTTCCTTAACTGTTTTTGATTGTTGATTTATACATTGTTCACTTAGTCTTCAAACATAATATATATGCTGAAGAATATATTTTTATATCCATGTTTTGTTTATATAAGCACCTGTAGGAGATAATATTATACATTACTTTGTTTGCTTTGTAGTAAGGGTTTCAAACTGCTGTGTCTGAATGTTTAATGTGTCAAGATTTTCTAATTAGATTTTAAAAGTTTTGTTTATGTATCTACATAGTTTTAGTTCAGCTTATATCCCAATTTAAGTTTTGAACTTCGGTTTACGGTTGTTTCTATCTGTAATTTCTACCTGGCGAGAGAGAATTCATTACAATATATATTTTTTAACTGACAACTTTTCCTTTTTTTTTCTTTTATTCATTTCGTTTGTTCATATTTTTATTTCATATCTTTGTTTTTATTTCGTTTTTTTTCTTAATTCTTTTTTTTTTCATTTCACATCAATATTCCATGTTCTATTAAAATATTTATATATTTACATACAATTTTACAAAATGTATTTTCAATAAAACTTTAGTTGCAGTGAGTGAACTTTGATTTTTTAATGCACAAAGTTCATGCAAATTGTGATATTTTGCTTCACATTCTGTTATATTTACAATGGAGATATATGAAAGAAAATAATTGGAAAAATTAATATTTTTTTTATTATTATGACATATTTAGTCAATGGTCAATGGTTTTATTATTTTTTTCCAAGAAATATCAAAGATCAATATAAGAACAGCATAAATTTGTCGCCTATTTGAAATTTTGTATGTGTGTGCTTCATATATTATCTTAAAGTAAGTAAGTTCAAAAAAGTTTTGATGTAACAAGTTTAAAATTGACATGTATATGTAATTTTGAGATAATATAGACAGGTGGTCACTCTAAATAAAACCTTATGGTCATTGGTCCTATTTAAGCATTTTAAGATTTAGCATTTGGTTGGATATTATCTTTTAGTGAATCTAATTTTTGCACTTGTTAATAACCAAGTTAATTTTTTTTTTTTTAACATTTTCCCTTTTTAGCCAAAAGATAATTGTTAAAATCTTCTTGAACAAATTTACTAACAATTATTGAAAATTAAAACTAGGATTTAATATGTGTAGAATATAAAATCAACAAACATTTTTACTCCGTAGGCAAGATAAGGTTTGTTATCAACATTGACCATTAACATCTTTAACATTACAACTACCGTAATTCATAGAAAAGTCATATCAAATCAAACAACGCAGTAATTTCTGTGCGAGCTAATATTGCATGATTCCTTTTTTTTTTGGTTTGATAGATAGTAAATTATTATCTATATTACCGTATTCATATCTTTCTCCTTGTGTAATGGATGCGAAATAATATTTTGTGTCAATTTGTTTATCATGGCTTAATGAGATAGTTCATTTTTGCCCTCGATTGAATTTCCGATAGTCATAATTTAGTAACAACTGAATATACCTGTTCTAAGCATAATAATTTAAATAAATACCCGTTATTTGGAAACTAAATAAATTTTAGACAACATAAATCTACTCCTTGCTATCAATATAAAATATAAATATAAAAAATGTATCTTGTATTATGTGTTGAGGGAGTTTTATTGTTGTGGATTGTGTTTTCCCAGTGTTCATTTCTCTTAGCATTACATCATTGTTATGTCATTCAAGTGGAATATTACCATTTAAATTTAAACCAATTTTTTAAAAATACAAAAAAAAAATGTATTTTTTATGTAAAAGGGAGGCTACTGCTTTATACGTATGGCATGAGTTACAACCTTTAAAGCTATAATTTCTTTCTGAAAAATTATTTTTATAGCAAGCCATTTATTATTTAGTTTAAAATTCTATTGCATATAAAGAAAGGATTAAAAATGAAACACATAAAAAAATGGTTCAAGTTTCATCAAATGGCCACAAAATTAATTTACATAGGACACATAATCATAAACATAATCATTTGGCAAATACTATTTTTGTGTTAGGCATCAGTTTCATAATATCTGGACTTACTGGTACTGTGGCTTTCCAGTTTGGTTGCCTATGTACTGTGAAAGAGATCATTTGAAATAACACATATGCAAGTGAGAAAATAAATTATCTGTTAAAGATGCACAGTTTAATTTCATTGCCATAATATTTTGTTGTGTAAACGGAATCAGAACTTCTACAATTTCATTTGTTTTTAAACAAATATTGAGATTTAAAAAAAAACGGCATACCAGAACAAACTATATTTTCATATCTTGGAAATCTTCTTGGGTTTCATGGGATAGAGGAAAAGAAATTGCTTTTAAAAAAAAGTAATTTAGTTGCGGAAAATATAATCAGATGATATGAATATTATTTATTCCAAGTAGATTTTTACAAAAATTTAAAATATGATTCTTTTTAGTTTAAGGTCTCTTCTATAATTCATACAGGTCATAGCAGACTTGTCTTCATTGTATCAAAACAACTTCTATTTGGGTTTGTAATTTTGCAAAGTTTATTATCTGTGCTTGTATTGTCAGACCCAAATCATTCTGTTGTAAAATATAGTGTACTCATGGTCTGGGTAATTTGCCTTAATAATAAATGACATGAAATGAGTCTGAAATATATTTGTGACACAAAAAAAAACATTTAAAAAAATGAAGCTATCTTTTGTTTTTTAACTCTGTTCTGTTCATGACACAATACAAGAAATAAATTCAGTCTTCAACAAAGCATTGTTTCACTTGTTTATTTGTTCCATGATTTTTGTTTACTTAGTCCATGTTTTTTTGTTTAGTTAGTGCATGTTAATAATATTATTGCTAACATTTTCATAACAAAAGCGAATCTTTTCAGTCCACTGATTCATGTAATGATATTAAAAAAAAAAATATAATAAACTTACTATTATAAAATATTATTTTAATTATTTATGCCTTGCATAACCAAAAGGTTTTCCAGTATTAAAGATCAGATTAAAAGAATCAATTTTTCAATTTTCTTGTGGTATTTAAATGCTGATTCACACAAATTATATATATAATCATAGATATACACAAAAAATAATATTTTAATATTATAATTAAGAGTAAAAAATGGTACATCATAATGGACATAGCATAATAATAATGGTGGTACCGGTATTAGTAATTAGCAGTGGTAATTTATAATATTATAATAGAACAATAATTACCATAGGTTACCTGCCAGCACTTGCTCCTCTATGACATGGTCTGTGCATAGATATACACAGTCTGTGTCAAGTGTCATTTGAATTTATTTCATAGCTTTAAGGTAGCCTATAAGATATTAAAATATAATACATTGTAGTAATTCAATGAATTATTGAAAAGTAGTTTAAAAAATACAAAACTTTTTTTTTAACAACAAAATATACCCTGTTATATATAGCCTAAAACACAAAATGAACCCTATTAAATTTAACTTCTAAAATTAATGGACTATAGCTATAGGCACTATAGCCTAAATATACTTAATATAGGCTAGGTATTTCAATAATATAGGCCTATTAATTTAATACGCTCTAGGCCTGTAATCTATAGACTATTCTATCTATAGCTATGGCATATTATAGGGTATAGAATAGTCTATACTCTATACTAGAATACTAGTAGCCTATACACTACTATTTGTGCAGTCCAATGCTCTGACAGAAAGCCTTATCTTAAGTCTATGTATGTGGCTTAAGTTTAAGTAGGCCTACAGTTTATAATAAAACTGTAGGCTAGATAAAGATAGATGCAAAAAAAAATATTTAACTTACCATATTAGCCATATATATATTAGAAAACAGGAATCTGAGAAATGTCTCAGTCAAATCAGAGCTCCTTAGCCTCAGCATAGCTTGAGTTAAAACAAAGTTTAAAGCTTATCAATATCATCATGTCATGTCGCTTCCATTAAGTTACGAACGTAGTCCTAAATTTACCGGAAGTTTTGGTTACCCATAGTTTATTTTTAGATAAATTCGGCACAAGTGGAACTCTTTTGCGTCAGTTGGCGATCCAGGGATATCTATGATATAATCTTGCATTTTTATTAGACTTTTTAAAATGATGTTAAAAGTCCAAGGTAAGAGCTTTTTCTCAAAGAGACGAGATTTGAAATAGCCTCATACGAGAAAGGAACTAAATAAACACTACTTGACCCTAGAAATCTATATTTAACCATTTTATTAAAAATAAGAACCGGGAAAAGATTCAAACCACATGGAAATAGATTCAAAAAACGTGACAATAATCATTTTTCCTAGTGGAAATCCTTTCTCTGACGTCATTTTCCTATGTTGCGGAAATAAAAACATCTCAAATGGCTGAGATATTTGGACTTTTCCTCTAAAAAACACACACATTTTAGTGCAAATATTGAACGAATTACTTTAAAGTTGTCTTTGATATTTTGTATAAATGATTTGTAATAACATTCAGATACTGAATACACTATTTACTATCAAAATCAAATGTTAACTCAATTTTGATAAAAAGCCATTTACTTGGTCTCTAAGTTCCTGGTTTTCATGGTTTGTTCAGGCAAACCATTCTATGCCCATATTCCCCTTGGGAAGAAAGAGTACCTATATGTATTTGTTCTCGCATAAGTGATGAGGAAAATGTATTTGTTCTTATCTTTATCTGAGTTTCTATGTTTCGTGATTTAACTATTGGTATTGAACTTGTCAGTTGTGAATATTCGCTAGTATGCATCCTTGCAGCTCTTTTCTGAATTTGTTCTAATTATTTAATGTTTTCTTTAGTTGGTGGGTTCCATGCAGAAGATGCGTATTCTAGTATTGGTCTAACTAATGTTTAATATAGTTTACAAAACACATTCATACAGATTTAGAGTTAAATCAATTAAGACTTGAGTTAGGTTTTAAGAAATGCAATTCTTTTTAAAATTCAGTAACAAATGTGTAAAGATTAATTGTAGTTTTAAAAAATAATATAGGAAATAGTTTAAAGTAAAGGTAAATTCACAAGTTTTTTTGCCGAAAAAGTAAAAAAAAAAAATGCAAACAAAAAGCACATAAAGGAATTATATGAAAAAAGCGTCAAGATAATTATTTTTAGGTTGGATATAAACGTTTATTGGTCAAAGGGTTATAACTCAGTTAATTATAAGAAAGCATAATTTGTTTTTGATATTGGCCCCTGAATAGGACTTAGATACTAGATACATTTTCATACAATACATTTTCAAACAAATGACACTATTTTTTATTTGAAAATGATAATGCATGTTGAAATGGTATCAACATTCATTTGATTAAATAAATATATTTTTTGTATACTTTGGCACAAACAGAAGTGTTTATAAATACTACTTAGACAATAATAAACACTCAAGTCTTACACAAACAAATGTGACAAAACTACAAGAATGCAATGATGATAAAATCTAAATTCTGCATTTTCACTTTGGCGTACATATAAGGCTTCCCTTAGGCATAGTGGCTGAGTGGCAGCGCGTTCGTCGGGCGTACCGAAGGTCCTGGGTTCGAATCCAGGTGAAGGCTAGGATTTGTTCCCGGGTTTTGATGGTGTCTATGAGTCTACCCAGCTCTGAAGGGTACCTGACATTAGTTGGGGTAAAAAAAGTAACGACGACTGGGCCGCATAATCTCATAGTATGCCGTGGCCACAGAAACTGGTGAACTCTGTTTCACTGAACCTATGGATCAATTTGACCTGACGGAGATACTTTACCTTATATATTATAAGCATCTACACTTACTCACCATTTCCTCCCCTCTACACTTACTCACCATTCCCTCCCCTCTACACTTACTCACCATTCCCTCCCCTCTACACTTACTCACCATTCCCTCCCCTCTACACTTACTCACCATTTCCTCCCCTACCACGCCACCCCAACTTAACTATCTGAACAATGAATGAATGAGTTTGTTTGTGTTCTCTTCATTAAACGTTTAGTGAAGAAAGGGAAGTAAGCTAAAAGTAACTCAAATAAAAAAAAAACGATTTGTTAAATATTATTTCTTTGTAGGTAATTATTACTGGACGGAAAATCAATTGTTTGTTTTGCTGTTGTTGTTTTTTTTAAATTCGCAAGAGACATTAATTTAACACTAATAGATTACAGGGATGGAAACAAAAACAATTGTGACATCAATTTATCTAAAGAACATCTTACGTAATATGATATTCAACTTTCTTAATAAGGCTAGTAAAAAAAAAACACAAGGTTTTCTTTTGAGATTACAGTAACTTATTGAGAAAAGATATGAAATGGGCGAAGCAATATACATCTGTGGGAAAAACATTCTATGTTATATAAAAAGTGATATGTCATAATAAAGAAATACGCACATATATTGTATAGACTAATACAGGGGACGGCAACCTTTAGCTAATATTGTGCCAAATTGTGATTTCTAATTCATTCAGAGTGCCAACATCCTACAAGTCTTCCTGCTCTAGCAATCAATGTCTTGTAATAGAGGCTTGCATTGTCCTTTCGGGAGTCTTCCGCGTGCCATTGAAAATCGCTCTGCGTGCCAAGTTTGGCACGCATTTCGTATGTTGCCGAACCCTGAACTAATATAATAATATATATCATATTTCACACAGACGCTCTTTCGTAGTTTTAGACCCGTCTTGCATTTTGTGATGGATGATAGTTGTAAATAATATTCAATTGCTGGAACTATCAATTTCATACATATATCAATTTCATACATAGGCCTATATCAATTTCATACATATATCAATTTCATACATATATCAATTTCATACATATATCAATTTCATACATATATCAATTTCATACATATATCAATTTCATACATATACCAATTTCATACATATATCAATTTCATACATATACGATAATGTTGATTTTCAAAAAAAAAAAAAAAGAAATATACCCTTAATCATTTTGCATATAAAAAAATTGGATACCCCACTTTATAGATAATGAAGAATATTGCATCATAAAATTTTACATATTTCTAATGGAAGTTGTGCTGCCGACTTAAAACAAGCGCGGCCTCACTTTAAACATGAGTCTCATCATTTCTGTCTTAATTACTATGGGCCGTGTAGCACGTGCCGTGATACTTTTTAATTGTGCCATTCTTGCAGTTGCTCATTTTTCTTCGAGAAACAGGGGTTTGCAACCTTTTCATAATGGCGTGCCAATGAAGGATTTATAATCCATTCAGCGTACCAACAGCCTAAAAGTTATCCTGATATTTTTTTTTTGTAAAAGATACTTGACAAATCCTTTTCGCTGTCTTCCGCGTGCGTTTGAAAAAAATCACTCTGTGTACCAAGCTGTCGATCCCTGTTCTATAATAGGCAGGAGAGTGACAAACTCAGCCACTGTCATGACCTACTTCTTAAGAATCGGGTCATACGACTGCAGCATATTATTATGAAGACAACAAAAAAACAACATCAGCATGCTAAGAGATTGTCTGTTATGTCACATTCCTAGGAATCGAAGACAATGGGTGTGTCAGTATTGCAGTTGAAGAAAATTCACAACCAGATATCTCACAACATGAGAAGCTCTTTAATCTACAAAAAGAAGAAGGAAGTTTTTCAATACGTATATATATATAGAGAGAGATATAGATATATATATATATGTGTATGTGTGTATGTGTGTGGTGTGTGTATGTGTGTGAATGTGTGTGTGTGTGTACCATCCAATTAGTGCATGTAAAAAAATATATAGTGATGGGAAAAATATATCAGAGGCAATCGGAAAGAAAAGAATAGTTGCTTAACGAGAGTGAAAAAAAAACAGAGAGAGAGAAAATATAAGATATAGTGAAAGGGGTACAGCGTTAAAGAGAGAGAGAGAGAGAGATAAAGAGAGAGTAATCGAATAGAGATATTTACAGAAATTAAAAAAGTGAGCTAGAAAGAGAGAAAAGATGAAATAGAGACAAAGAAAGAGAGATGAGAGAGGAGGAAAGATCGAAAAAGAAAGAGAAATATATATTGAGAGGGAGAGAAAAAGAGAGGGAGAGAGAAAGAGATAGCAAGAAAGAGAAAGAGAGAGACAGAAGGATACATCTACCTGCTGTATGTAGACAACCGTCCAAATATAGAGAGGTATGGTCAATGCTAATAAGATCCAAGGGACGTAATGAAGAAATTCCTGAAAAGATTTTTTAAATTAAATTTTTATGATTATTTTAAATAGATGAATTTGAATGTTTAATATGGTAGCTTTTATACATTCTTATACATTAATTATTTCTGTTTAATTAATTCAATAATACCATTTTTTCTGTGAAATATTTTGTATATAATTATTTTTTTATTTCTGTATACATATATTTTAAGACAAAACCAATGACACAATTGTATGAAACTTACAACTATTTATATAGAGCTTATAACAATGACCTGTACATCGTTTATAAATCACTGACCATATTAAGTGAGTAATCTTGACAAAGTCATGACACATTTAGTGTGTACAAAAGCCGAACTCATTTTTTACACATTGAGAAAGAAAAATAGTAACGTCCTGGGGCTTTTATCCTTTTTTTAATCTTATGCATCACAGACGCTCGTTCTATAAAGATTATTGCTCTACTAAAATGGACCAAATTCATTAAATAAAGTAAAGTAAAAGACCTGAATTGTTGTCATGTAAACCTAAGCAAGCACTAACCCATGCAGTAACAATAAAAATATATTTAATGTTGATATCATTTCATACCTTTTCAACATATATTATCATTTTCAAATTAAAAATATTGTCATTTGTTTGAAAATGTATTTAAGTCCAATTCAAGGGACGATATCAAAAACAAAAATGCTTTCTTATAATTATTGAGTTATATCCCCTTGACCAAAAACCGTATATATGTGATCTAAATATAATTATTTTGAAGCTTCTTTCCTTTAATTCCTTTATGTGCATTTTGTTTTGTTTTTTAGTTTTTCGGCCAAAACTTGTGAATTTATCTTTTCTTTAAACTATTTCCTTTATTATTTTTTCCGTGAGGTAGAAAATTTAATAGAATGTGTTGACATACTAGCATACAGTTCCCAAGTTTCAGCTAGATAAGATGACGGGAAGTAGGTCAATTAGATTTTTTGAAGATTTTGCTGTCACAAAGAAACGCAAAAGCAAAATTAATCTAAAAGATTTTTAAGACAAATTTTCCGGGCCATGACTAAAGATAAATGTTTTAGGCTAATGTATCAGTAGCGTGGCCAGGGGGGTAGCAGGGGGAGCGGTCGCTCCCCTTACGCCCATTTTCTAATAAATGGGGGCTTTTTAAAAATAAACATTTTTATATTTGAAATGACAGAGAGTGGTGCCTTTTTTATTTTAAGAATAGAAAGGTGAACTCTTTTCAAGAAAAAAGAGTGACCTTTTCGGGAACGAAAATGTAGGTCTTTTTAATGAATAAAACGTTTGACCTATTTAGGAATTTTCAAAACTGCGACATTTTAAATGCTAAGAAGTGGGACCCTTTTAAGAATGTAAAGGGAGATCCTTTCATGAAAAAATGGGGCCTTTTCAAAAGAAAAAAACATAGGGGAGACGAGCAACGGTGATGTTCAAAGTAAAGTCTCTCAAGCTTAATGGCAGTGATCGCCCGTAGGGGCCAAATGCAGCCTCATCTGCATTCAAAGATACTAAAGAAATCTGGCCTTTCATAACTAAATGTTTTTGAATGGGCACCTACACGTAAATATACTTTTTTCAGGGTTCTCGTCTCCCTGTTTCTTATCTTATATCTTAAATTCGCTTCTTCTCTAAACAAGATCTCATCCGTGATCTGAGTCTAGTTCTGCATTTTTATTATTTGTATGCATTATACAGGCCCCACGAGAGGGGGGTACAGCCGGTACGCCGTACCGGGGCCCATAAGAGTTTAGGGGGCCCATAAATATTAAAATTGAAAATTATATTGGCAATTACGCAAGTAATAGCTTTAAAGTCTTTATTATTTGATCTCAGAATAACTGAGATTTATGTTAACATATTATTTTAACCCAAATGAAATTACTTTACAAATCGATTGGAGAATACTGAGGTTAAGCGGAAGGGATACGTAGTAATCATACTAACTGGGTAGTTATTGTAATGTTTTAAAATGTACATATAGAGCCTACATTCTTTAGTCATAAAATATTTATATAATTTTTAACTATCTTGTGTAATTTGATCATTTTAGAGTTGTAAGCAATTTATGTTTCTAAAAGGAAACAAAAAAAGAAACATATTAGAAATATTAATGTAAAGAAAATGGTTTAATTATCTCCCTTCAATTAAATTCTCAAAATTTGATGCTATTAATACCAAACGTGTTAATTGTTTAATATAACTAGTGTACTTCTGAAAATGCTCATTTATCTTAATTTTCCTTAAATTAGGGAAATAATTAAATGTTTTGAAATTGATTTCATGGAAAGATATGTCCAGTTTCAATGCAAATCCATTCCAGTGGCCCAACACTTCAAGTGCTTTTGGACCCTGTCTTGTAAATGGAAGTTAAACTCACTAAAACGTGTCGCCATGTCATTCAGAAACATTGGCTTCAACAGTCAGTTCTCCTCATTCAATAATGGATTTTTGTTTCATTAATATACATCTAAATTGCTTCCAGACAAGAAACGAATATATCCAAGACTTTACCTATACTCCGTATGATTTTCTTCTAGAAGGGACTTGAGAAACTAAACAATTGACTATCTTAACAATAGATTCAATCACAGATCGCACGTCCAATGATGGGAGCTTTGCATACAAATATTCCTGACGCCCAGTGTGATTCCCATGTAGTTCGCCATGCAGCACCCACTAATTACGCTGACATACGTTGATTTCACAATATTCTTGGAGGTCTCTCGCGTGCCACTGAAAATCGTTCTGCGTGCCAAGTCTGGCACGCGTGCCTTAGCTAGCCGACCCCTGGTGTACTTGAACATATAGTTAAATATGCAAAGAAGCCCTTGGATGTAATATAGGGCCTAACTATTTTCGATAACATTTAGGATATATTTTTAATTATTGTTCTCCAGAAACACAAATATAGACCTATGAGCCTTACAGGCCAAATACTGACCTGTACTTCATCGAAAAGTTATTGCGATTCCTATTTGTTATTAGTTTAATAATAGGGCGTTTGCAATCCCGTGACAATGTATGTTAAATAAAATAGGCTATTTTATTATTATCATAGACATAGATCATAGACGATGTGAGCCTAATAGTGACTTGACTAGATAGCCTATTCACCCAACACTATCACTTGACATCGTAGCCTAGCCTACGAAACATTAAAAGTGTAGGCCTATAAAGTGAAATTGAAAGTGTAAATAGGTCTAGCCGGCCCTAGCCTAATCACATTAATCAATTAATCTACAGTACTACTATTTACCTCCTTATTTTTGAGTAGGATAGCCAATATTCAGATGTGATTTTTGCATGATAAAGAAGTACTTCACTTTCACCACGTTACATTTGTACCTCAAGTGGGTTCTTTATTTACACAAATACGTCACTAAAAATCTAAGCCACGCCCACTAAGAACGCTCTATATGTATGCCTATTTTGGGGGGATATCCGATAATTAGCAGCACTTGCGTTTACATCATATTTCATGCAAATACTAATCGATTCAAATAGCTTAAGCGTTCCAATTAATTCGGGTACGTTTGTATCGCCCACTTGCCCTTTACCCCCCAATCGCCCCCGGGAATGTCAGCGCCCCTCTAAGGCCTCTCACCGCCCCCCGGGGGGCGATAACGCCCCCGTTGAGAACCTATGGCCTAAACGTAGACTCGCTCTTCTATATTTTTATATATATTTTTATAAGACAATTTATTTAGCGCCATAGCAAGAACAAGGCCAAAAGCAAAGGAAATGTTATAGAGAAAATCGTTAAGTGTTTTATATTTAATTAAAGAAATTAACAAGGTTGTGAATAGTGTGATTATCATCTTTCGTTTTCTTTTTCATTTATTACAAATAAAACATTTCATTAATGAACTTTCACATTAATTGTTATTGTCTAAAAATGTAATAACGTTGTCAATACAAAATTTCTAGCATTTGCTTATAACGTATAATTGTAACTCCGTTTATTTTGATCTCAGCCTGAAATTTTCTTAAATGTTTAAAAACTACGCCATAATTAGTAGAAAAGTACAGTGAAGCGGTAGATTTACATATTGATCTTACATAGTAGGTAATTAATGTAATGTTTAAATATGTACCTACTTATTAATTTTCCTGTCAAATAATATTTATATAACCTTCAGCTATATTTTTTATTTTTATAATTTATTTGATATAATTTTTAAGCTTTTAATTTTTATATGAAGGAAAAATAAAAACAGAAATATTAACGGAAATAAAAAAAACGGGTTAATTATCTCCCTTTAATTAAATAAAAGTTTCCAAATTTTATTAAGCTTATGCAGTGATGCCAGACAAGTTATGTTTGCATTATAAATAATATACTTATTCATTTATATTTCCTTATTCAAATCTGGCATCGTGGTGTTTATTTCAGCTATATAGTAATTACACGTGTACAATTAATTTACGTTAAACAGTTGTAAATAAAAATTTTCTGAATAATTGTTTAAGTCGATTGAAATATTTTTTTAAGCATTAATAATTACAATAACAACAACTAAATAATATATTGCTAGTATAAAAGCTTCATATATTTATTACAATAATAAAATAAATATTTTAGAATTCATTAGGCAATATTTATGCTTAATTAAAGAAGACGAGCTATACAAACACTATTTTAAATGTAATTAGAATGTATTAATTGATGAATGCCTTCTCATTGAGTACTCTTCGCTAACAGTTGTACGCTGAATCAAAAGCTGAAAGTATAGTGAATTCCCAGCAGTTGATAAAAGCACTCGACTTGCTGAGTTTGCATTTAAATATCTCCTTCTTGGAGGTATCACGAGTGCCGCTAAAAATCACTCTGCGTGCCTGCTCTTGAGTGCGTGCCTTAGATTTCCAACCCTGCTCTAGAGTTTCTAGGCCTAGAGATTTAACTATTTGTGTTACTTTTGCCAGTTGCGAATATTCGCTAGTAATGAAGAATCAGCTCTTTTCTGAATTTGTTCAAATTTTTTTTTAACAATATTATGTGCATCCTGAAAATCAGAAGTATCAATCAATTTTGCAGAATTTTCCGCCTCTAATAGTTGCTCAAAAAAGAATCGTCAATAGTGAAATAAAAATGACAGTAATACACAGCGTGTGTAGCATACCCCGATGCACATGGTACTCGTATATAACTTGAAACGTAGGACTTTTTAGTTCTTCTGTTAATCTAAAAAAAGTGCCTAAAGCAGTGCCTTTTTCTTAAATGTTCACTCCCCCTAGCACCAAAATCTAGCTACGCCACTATATGGTATATAACAAGGTTTTTAAGACCACATTTAATCTTGATACATTGTTACTGAATTCTGAAAAGAATTGCATTTCTTAAATCCTAACGCAAGTCTTATTTGTTTTAACTCTAATAAATGCAACACTTATATACAACACTAAATCTGTATTTTTGTGTTTTGTAAATTATATCAAACATTAGTTAGACCTATACTAGAATATGCAACTTCTGTATGCGACCCTTCAACTAAAGAAAACCGTAAATAATAAAAACAAATTCAGAAAAGAGCTGCAAGGTTCATTACTAGGGAAAATTCACACATGACAAGAGTAACATCAATAGTTCAATCACTAAACCTAGAAACACTAGATGAGAGAGAGATGGCAAAGAGTAAAGTACTATTAATACACAATGCTTTAAATTCTAATTTAGAAATTTAACATTAAAACAATCTGTTACTGTGCTTAGATAAGCATAAGCACTATAACTTTCCTTATCCCTTGTGCAAAAACAATATAAGTACTCTTTCTTCCCTAGTGGCATCCGGGCATGGAATCTATAAAAAGACTGGATAAGGCGTGGAAGTAACATTTTTGAGGAAATTTCCGACATTTTGTTTCTACTGCACTGATCAATGTATACAATTACCGTGAGTTTGTTTATTTATTTAGATGTTTGTTTCTGCTTTACAGTGTCCTAAGGCCGTTTAACTAATCGGTTAAAAGTTAAATGTATAAATTGGAAACGTCCTCCAAAATAAAGTTTTACAATATTGCTTAATTCGTTAATTTATTTGTTAAAATAAACTTATACCTATTACTAATCACCGTATGTCAAGGTTATATAATGCGCGCAGTTTCCAAATGATGTTAATTTTCAAATTTTGTGTGTTTCGAGACCGGGTTTTCCCGTACTGCGAACTATTGCTGTCTACTTTTTTTATTATTAACTTTTTTAATCCTTTGGTATTTGTTTTCTTTTGATCGTATTATTGTTAGTTTTACATTCTTAATTAGAAGTGGGAAGTTTGACAGCAACAATTCATATGCATATTGTGTAAAATGGCTGCAACATAGATTCAGGGCCCTCACAAGCCAATGTGGCGCCCCAGGGCAAAAGTTTCAGCGCCGCCCCCTTGCATACTGTAACTGCTTTGTTTAGTGCATAGGTTCTCAACCTTTTTCGGCTCACCGCCCCCCAATTTGCCGCATACAATTTGTATAGGCCGACTAGATTTGTGTGCAATTTTATCATCCTAAAAAGAGCTGAAATACCCTAAAAAGAGCTGAAATGAAACATTTGTTCATTGTTGTTTTATAAATAATAAAAAAATATACTGCAAAAGAGGTTTGTGAAAATAAATAATTTTAAATTGAAGCTTGTTCCTTGTATGTTGCTAGTAGTTCGCCTACGTTCCAATAAATAGGGTGTGGAAATGTAATAAAAAAATTCTTGCCAAAACCAAAAGACCTAGAAAAATTGATGGCTGTCCTTTTGCAATCAAAAGTCGTGATTATAGCCCATTTCTGCATTCAATTTTTATTCTTTATTTGTTATTTATTCAATCAATTCTTATTGCAGTTGTAAAGGTAGGGCTGATTTTAATACTTCAACATTAGAAACAAAAGTCTAATAACCAATTTGGAATTTTCTTGTTTATAATATTATCTTAAAATCGTTTGTTGAAGTAATCATTAATTGTTTAAATGTATTGAAGTAAGCATGTCTTCGTCAGTTGTTCTTTATAAATTCAAGATTTCTGTGTCCAAAGTTGTGCTTGTACAATAAAAGTTTTGACATAAATGCAAAAACAAACAACTACACTCTTTGTCTTCTTTTAATTAAGGTCAATTCCCTGAAATCATTTTTTTAAAACTTATTTAATTCAATTAAATAAGGGATATCAGTTTTCAATTTTATGAGATTTTCTCTCAAATATTAAATAATTGTCTTTGGTTTCCAAAAACTTTAGCATCGAAACTAATATCCATACAATATATTTAAACTTTAGATGACCAGCGTACCTAAGTGGTAGTAACAAACTATTTGTAATCCTAATTATTCTTTAAAAAAATCTGCAACACTCTCTGAACAATCTATCATTGAATGCGTTGCTTCTGTTTTGTTATCTGCAGTAATTACGTATTGTAGTGAGTGACGCAGGCGATAACTGAGATTTTTAGCAAAGACTCTAATGTTGTCGATGAATCAAACACAGTTAATACATCTGGCAGACATTTCTTTAACTACGACATTATGCTATGATAGAATCCATACCATCGTAGATGGAAGAATTTCTTTTTTCCCCTAAAAAGTTAAAGTAATATAATTTGCCTTATTAGTGTCCTTAATTATTTTTCTTTAGAAAATTAGCAAAATGTTCCCTTCTATAATAAAAACATAACGTTTAATTATTGTCAGGTAGCGTGTGGACTCCCATCAAGTTGTAAAAATGTGGAAAGATTTTAGGTACTCACACAATATACTCTCACTTCATCACGTGCCATTTCATTAATTCGTCTCTGCATAGTGCTTTTGCTCAACATATATTTATTGAATAAGTCGATATCAAAACTGGTTTTTATAAATCAAAGTCTATATAAATCTAATTTATTCAAATTAAAACGAAAACAATCTGAATGAAACTTTGATAATGAACAAAAGCACCGGACTTCGTTTTCTAACGAGCTGATCCAGATATTTAATTTATACTCACCCTTACCGCCCACATCTGAATTTCTCAGATACAGTCTAAATATAGAATCAAGGTTAAGTACAGCAAAGGGCATTATATGACTTTGACGTCACAAAAATTATTATACAAATGACAAAAGTTGATAAAGCCTTTGTCAAAGCTCAAGATTACCTTTCTCATGAGTGAAGCAGAACTTAATTTCGGTAATTAAAATATCAGTGGTGTTGAATCTATTTAAAGTAGGCTACCTTCGTACCGCCCACTGGCCCTTCACCGCTCCCTACTGTTCCCGGAAACATCAGCGCCCCCCCCCCCCCAACTTCAACGCCCCCGTTGGAATCAGTGGAACTTTAGTGCCTGCGCTTAGTTAATTATTATGGTTAAAGACATTTTAAACTGCAATTTTTTAATAAGAATATTCTAGACGAGCCAATCTTTTATGAAACCTTTGTGAGCCTATTAAAAAGTGAAACATTTGTATAAAACAGTTTGAGTGTAATTAAATGAGAAGTCAACTTCTACTAATCTATATTTATTCATTATTCCTTTTGTTTACAATTTGTGTTTCAAATTTTATTTCCCCTTCAACTCTCCTAAAGTTTCTGCTATGAACTTAGGCTAAATGTGCCGCCCCCCTAGAAGTGCCGCCCCCGGGCATATGCCCCCCTCTGCCCTCCCCCATGTGAGGGCACTGCATAGATTCCGTTTCGATCTATTTATAGATCAGTGGCGCGGTAAGTTTTAGACACAATTTTGTTTATATCGGTAAGTGCAGTGAAAATTGTTAGTTTTTCCTTTCTTCTATAGATCAGTGCATTTCTTCACATTTCTCGGACCAATTTATTAAGAAGGCGCAATCCATTCTTTTTATAGATCAGTGGGTTACCTGAACAAACTAGAAAAACCAGTTACATAACATCATTTAAAACACTAGTAAGAATGCAGGGATAGACTCTAACCACGAATGTACGTAGAACGCAATAATCTTCTTTATAGAAGGAGCGTCTGTAAGGTAAGATAAGATAGTAAGTAAAGTAGGAAAGAAATATACAAGTATCTTGCTTAGATATTGGAACCAGCGCTTTCGTGGACACAGGCAGCGTTGACCTCAATCACATGAACCACCCCCCAGACCGACACACAAGTTTAGCAGCTACTCACGGAGATTTTGTCCATATAAATAGCTATCTGTGTGTAGGTGAGCACTGTCTGCCCACTCAAGAATCTCCAGAAGAAGAAGTTGACCACTGTAGCGGGCCTGTGGCTCAAAGCAAACTGAAAAGTCTGGAAAAATAAGATGAAACATTGATTATAAACTATTTGATTGACAAATACGGCTCTGCTACTCTTCTGTAACTTAAGTGCGACTATCATTAAAACTTATAACCAGATTTTGTTTTAAAAATTAAATTTGTAATATTAAAATATTTGAAATTATTTGAAATAATTAATTTTTATGATTTTACTTAAATTGTATTGTTTTTTATGTGTGTACTTAAAAAAACAACTAATACTTAAGAATTGTGACTAATACCAATAAAAAAATATTTAATAAAATATCGTCTGTATCTTTATTGTCATGTATTATATGATTTACTATTAAAGGAAAAAACTGGAATGCATCTCTAATCGTCCTCGCGTGGGTTGGAGGCGGAAAAGGGGGGGGGGGGCTGACATATAATCCCTTCCATAAAACATCTATTTTTTTTCCTAACCGAGTATTTTTGTTTGCATAGGTTTAACTTCTTTTTGTTAAGACGTTAGTACTATGAAGACAGTTGTATAGAATGAAAAGATTTATCGATTTTGCACTGACATTACTACAAAAGTAATCATTAAAAATAATAATAAGTGTTATCTTTTTTATTTTTATTTTTTAAGATGCAAGTCAAGTGTGTACGAGGATGTGCCTTCTTTGTTCTTTTACCTCCTCTATCTTGCATTAGTTGCCCCCTGCCTTGCATTAATTGCCCACTGCCCTGCACTAATTGCTTCTACCCTGCACTATTTACAATTTACACCCACTTTCAGTCCTACCTCTTCCTTGCATTTCTGACTACACCACTGGTGCCCATTCCTAATATATATACTATTGGGTTTTGTTTATAACAAACACTAATTTACATTAACGTGATTTGTATAACAATGATGTTATAGTTGTATTATGTTTATCTCCAGTAGTGTTTCTCTCTTTATTATAACAATAGAAACACTGAAACTGTATGGTAAGAACAATGTTCAAGTCGATCCTTTCTTTCTTTATTACCTAATAAATGAAGTCGGGCAATCCAATTATTGCAGAATGAAAACTGGGGTCATTACTTTGGTTGAATTCAAAACCCATATAGCGGTATAACTGTCTGATAAACATATAGCCTAAGCCAGGGCTCGGCAAACGTTTGATAATAGAGTGCCAAATTAGGATTTCTAATTCATTCAGCGTGCCAACAGCCCCAACGTCATTATGTTCTAGCTATAAATGTTTTGTAGAAGTGACATGAATTAAAAATTTTTTTTGGGTGTTCCGCGTGCCATTGAAAATTGCTCTGCGTGCCAAGAGTGGCACGCGTTGCATAGGTTGTCGACCCCTGGACTAAGCGTTCATTGTACAGACGGAACCGTTCCCCACACTTAGTATTTACCCCCCCCCCCCACACACACACACATCTATGGTAACAGACTAATACAAACAGCCAAGAAATCAAGACTAAGCAATATGTCATGTCGTTGAAATGGCATAAATATTTGAACTAGTTGAAACAGAGTCATAAAAAAATAATAAAACTAAAGTTTGGTAAATATTCTATTGCTATTCATTCTATAGGCCTTTCTTTGCAATGATACGTCTAGGGCACACTAAGAGAAGACGAACATTCAGCAAGTCAAGTTATGAACTAGATACCTGAATATAATGTCTGCTATTTATAGGACACTCGAGGACAACTAAGCATGGCATTGACACTATAGCCATGAATGGGTTTTATATATTATGAAAGTAGGCCAAAACGATCACAAACTACTATATTGTCACTTAGGCTACAGCTGTATTCAATCTTGAGTTTTAACTTCTTTATTGGTATTTACTCTTGTGCAGAGAATCAATGAAAACAATTTAATGTATCGATAGTTAAAAAAAAAAGAAAGCTTATAAAAAAGATCGTTTTATTCATGCCATCTATCATGTCTGGTTTGATTTCAATAATAGCATTTATTATTTAGGGTCTGAAATACTGCGTGAGATATTATGTGAGATACTAAGCTAGATACTATGTGAGATACTAAGCTAGATACTATGTGAGATACTATATGTAATACCATAGACTATAATATACATGGACCGCTTGCTTTAGTTTTTTTGCTATTTTATTCTTCTTTTTTTTTTTTTTGGCAATTTTCGATTCTAAATAAAATAATTGCTATACAAGTTCCGTTTTATTAATTCCGTTTTATTAAATCGCATTTTTTTCGACTTTAAATGAATACTTGTAGGCCTTTTAATCCTATTATCATTGACTATAATAAGATGGAACGCCTGCTCTATTTTTAGAGCTTATGTTCTTTTCCGTGCGCACACAACACTGATCTATAAATGTTTCCGCTCTGTACAACTTTCGATTTTAACTTTTCATTTAGAAAATCATAGCGATTAAATAAAACGGAACTTGTATATCAATAACTTTATTTCCTGTATAGCAATTACGTTATTTAGAATCGGGAATTTCGAAAATCAGTGTTTCAAGTCATCATATAGCAGAAATACTAAAGCAAGCGGTCCATGTATATTATAGTCTATGGTAATACTAAGTGAGATACTAAGTGAGATACTGTGTAATCTAGATTAGTGTTTTAAAATATATTTGTACAAAGAGTAATGATCCGAGTAACTATTTCTTGTAGGCTTATTAAACTATAAACTCTTAACAAGTAATAAATACAATTACACTTTTTATATATAAAAAAATAAGACATATAAGTCTCATGTTACATTGGCATACCGAGATGGTTCTATCCGGCATTTTTTCTTGAAACACCTGGGTAAAATCTTTGACTGTTCTGTCCCAGCAGACGCCCGTCACTATGAGGCAAACTCCAAGACCAACAATTCTGACAACAATGTCTTTGTAGCTCATGCCATCCTTTCTGCTGGTCATCGCTTGGCCGTTGGTCAGCTGGGGGAAACCATCACGGCATTCTTTGCCGCGACCGTGCAGAGGGAGCAGGGTCGCGCACTTGTTGCTGGTAGGGGCGCGCTGTTTAAGAAGGTAAAAGAGCACCCCGGTTGCGAGAAAGCATCCCCCGAGAGTATCCACCAGCCCGTCTATGAAGTATCCCCATGAGTCGTAGACGGAGTTGTACTGCAGGTGGACACCTTGTCTAGACCGGAATACCGTCCCGTCGAAAGAATCCAGCCACGTCCGGAAAAAGTAAATGCAGACTCCCAGCTGGCGGTCCTGGAGATTCTCCGAGGCGATGAACTTGCCCGCGATCATGGCGCACACGAGGTGGGCGCAGGAGATCACGTTCGGGGTCGCCACGGAAACGACCGAGGAGAAGTTCGTGAAATAGTTGAAGTACTCCGCCGTGGGGGTCATGACGTAGTGCCTCACGTGATCGCTGAGCACGGCCTTGACGGACAAGTGGGTGAAAGGGCTGTATATCTCTCCTGGCAAGCCGGGCTTAGAGTCTTCCGCCAGGTTGATCAGGCGATACCTGGCAAAGAGTAAGATGTCCATGATGGTGAAGTACAGAAATCCAATACACAGCAGGATGCACCAGCAGCTCTTAGCCAGGCTAAAGGAGAGAGCTTTATGTTCACAGAGTATGCGACGTGGCCATACGGGAGGTGGTGTCCAGTAGGCTGTGATGACCGGATATGGACACGATATTTTGGCATCATGTCTGTAAATAAAAGGATCAGAGAAGAAGAAAATCTAATTTATTGCTAGAAAACGTCTAAATATTTAAATTTGTAACTAGTTATCTATCTAGGTATCTATCTATCTTTATCTATCTCTATATCTGTATCTATCTATCCATCTATATATATATATATATATATATATATATATATATATATATATATATATATATATATATTGTTACGTCTCGCTGTCTAGGGTGGGCAGTTATCTAAATGACTTCTTGAACTCTCGAAGAATCTTGAACGTTCTTATAATGACACGCCTATCACTTTCATCAAAGAAATTCAGAAAGACACCAGGAACAATAACTATAATTTTTAATTAATTTAACATAACACATAACATCGAGCTCAACACAAGTCCATCAAAATAATATAATTTAAGATAAAACACAAGTCGTTGTAAACACAGCCTAACTAGTCTCTGTACCCTCTACTCACTAACAAAAAACTCTACACACAGCATGGTCAATTGGACAAGGGTCACCAAAATGACAGTGACCACCAGTTTATAAAGGGGAGGTAATCAAAACTAAACAAAGGAGTTAAATATTTATAGCCTCTTATACATCACAATATATCTATATATTTATAATATAATATATGTATCTATCTATTTATCTTTCTATTTATCCATCTATCTATATGTTTGTTTATATGTATCTATATAATGACTGAAAACTGAAATTTTAACCTCGAGAAAAGAGTTGTCCCCCTGAATGTATGTGTGTTTGTGTGTGTGTGTTTGTTTGTGTATGTGTGTGGGGTGGGGGGCGAGTAAGAGTATGGGTCAAAGCAAATGATCAATATGTACCAAATCAAACGCTATTAGTGATAATTGAAAACATGAACCGACAATAAAACGTGCCGCTTTTACAAAGCTCATAGGCGTATACGTTTTTTGTTTGGTTTGGCTGTAGGACAGTTGAGGAACCAGTGTTATTATTGACATAGGCATCGCCAATCCTAAAACAAATATATATGAGTTGATGGAGTTGTAATTAGTGCTAACATTTGAAGAACAAAAAGTTCATATTATACTGTATTAGTGAACATTATGGAGTCTGCAAAGCATTCATTGTGTACTGCACCTGGTCGCTGCGTCAATCGGCATATCCAACACGGCGGGTTTGACATCTATATCCATACTGAACTGCGGTCTAGGAGACATTTATATTTACTTCATCTAGGTTGTCTTCTGAAACAGAGAAAGAGGCATAGAGAGTAAAGTAGTAATATTTCATAAGGCATTAAACTCTAATTTAGATATACAAACCCAATAACAATTTTCAGATAAACATAAGGATAAAAACACTTTCCTTATCCCTTAAGTAAGAACCAATGCATATAAGTACTCTTTCTTTCCGAGTGGCATTCGATCATGGAATGGGTTACCTGAATAAACCAGGAAAACCAGTAACTTATCATCATTTAAAACATTAATAAAGATGTAAACTAGACTCGGACCACGGATGAGCGTAGGACGCAATAATCTTCTTAAAAAGGAGCGTCTTTAATATAAGAGAAAAAGATAGAGAGAGAGAGAGAGAGAGAGAGACAATTACTGCCACACACAAACACCAGACCTCAGGTTTGTTACAAGTGAATATTCACAACTATAAAATGCATCACCTTTTGTACCATTGGTATAAATATATAAAAACAATTAAGGTAATGAGTTTGAAAAGTTTAATAAGCGATGTAGGAAAGAGGGATAGGTGGGTCCAACACTTTAAGGAGGTACTTAACCGACCCCCAACACTATCTCCCCCAGACATCCCACCAGAAAATGAGCCCCTCAATGTCAACACAGGTCCTCCTTCTAAGGCATAAATCATAAAAGCCATCCATTCTATCAAAAACGGTAAGGCGGCTGGACCAGATGGCATCCCACCAGAAGCATTAAAAGCAGATCCAGCAGAATCAGCAGAGATGCTCCAGCCACTACTACAAAAAATTTGTGAAGAGGAACAAGTGCCATACGAATGGAAACTAGGCCACATGGTCAAGCTACCGAAGAAAGGTGGTCTGTCTGTATGCAGCAACTGGAGAGGAAAAATGCTTCTCTTAGTTCCAGGCAAAGTCCTGACCAGGATTATCTTAGAGAGAATGAAGGAAGCCCTAGATGTGAAACTTAGGCCAGAACAAGCAGGTTTTCGACAAGTCCGATCATGTACTGACCACATTACCACTTTGTGGATAATCATTGAACAATCTTTAGAATGACAATCTCCCTTGTACATGACGTTTGTAGACTTTGAAAAGGCTTTCGACAGTGTGGATAGAGAAACCATCTGGAAGTTAATGAGCCACTATGGCATCCCATCAAAATTCATCAACATCACCAAGAAACTATATGAAGACTGCTGCTGCCAAGTCATCCATAAAGGAAAGCTAACCAGTCCATTTGCTGTGAAGACCGGTGTGCGTCAAGGCTGCATGCTGTCACCGCTGATCTTTTTAATTGTAATAGACTGGATCATGAATAAGACTATTTAATACAAATGTAAAGGCAGTCCTCCTATATAGCTCAGAGACCTGGTGAGTTACCAAGGCAAATACAAGCAGACTCCAGACTTTTGTTAACAGATGCCTGAGGCGCATGCTGAAAATTCGATGGCCGGAAACCATTTCATGCGTCAACCTATGGGAAAAGACCGGACAAAAACCCATCGACAACAGCATCAAAAGCAGTAGATGGAAGTGGATTGGTCACACTTTAAGAAGAACAGAAGACAATGTAGCAAGACAAGCACTTGACTGGAATCCTAAGGGCAAAAGGAAAGCAGGCATACCCAGACAAACTTGGAGGCAATCGGTCGTAAGTGAGGCAAAGGCTGTTGGCCTCACATGGACACAAATAAAGGGAGCCTCCCAAGACCGAGACCGATGGAAAAGTGTAGTTGCGGCCCTTTGCTCCTATGGGGATATACAGGATTAAGTCAAGTAAGTCAATAAAGCAGAAAGTATTACACTCTTACATAGATAGGGGGCATTAAAAATATACTCCATGTAGTTTATCTATTCGCGTTTATGATATGCTAATAAAACATTTAAAACTTTTGACTACAAAAAAAAATAATTAAAAAAAAGCCTAACAATTATACCAACATGGACCAAAATAAGGCAGAGTTTTTTAAAGCAGGGCCAGTTATCTTAATAGATCTTGATACACCACCAGGGCCCGGGAAATTAAATCCCGTTCTTTAGTTTTCTTCTATTTTATAGACTAGGAATCAGAGAATGTCAGAGTAGAAAAACAACGCTATGTCACAAAAAAAACTTCCCCTCCCACCCCTCTTAACCTAGTGACCTAGTGTATCGAGTATTTAGCCTATTTTCAAACCACAAAGTGATGGCATTTAACAATAAGAAACAAATACAGTTCTATATCATACAAGTTCTCCCTGTTAGTGGAAGATGGATTGTGACGGACAGATCTAAAGGATCTTTGTGTCACTTTAGAAAATGATTGTGGAGAGAAAAAAAAAACTCGCGCTATTTATTGCTGTTTTTTTTTTTCAAGTATCTCGCCTTCATTGATTGTGTTATTTCCAATAATACGATTCTATCAGTTATATTCAATTTCATTCATATCTTGAATTGAATGGAGACAGTTCACAGCTTGGCCATCGAACCATGTCTTAGTGCTTTTATAAAGTCCAAACATTGGACCATTGATCGTCTTTACAATTCTATAGCTTTGTTATTGTTTCATTTTGTCACATTGTATTTTTTAAACAAAAGGAACAGAAAAACAACACATGTTTGGTAACAACAAAAATAACACAGACACACACAGACATAGACACACACATACTTATACACAAACATTCACACAGACAGACACTCACGCGCGTGCACGCACTCTGACGCACACACTCACATACTCATTCGCAAACATACACACAAACAAACAATCATTAAGAAAACAATAAAATATCGACATAAAATTAACTGTTCCATAAAACGAACCAACCAAAAATTACATTTTTATCGAAGTGATCGTTATTGCTATAAATATCTTTTAGTAGTCATTGGACTCAGTCCCATGCAATGTAATAAACTAAAGGGGCATAACCGTTAGCGTCAATTAAATATTTAACAAAAATATGGGGACTGGGAAAAAACTAGACCAAACAAGTATCGTTCTTTCCCAGCAAGGGGAGATAATATCTGTTGATGACAATTTTTGTTTTAATAATGTATAGAAATGATAATTGTACTTGTTAAAGGATCGCGTGTTCATGGATCATTTTTAAAGTCATTCGTTGGAGTCACTAGTCCGTTACTTGTGTGAATGTGAATACAGTGGAGTAGCCAGGTTTTGATGTTTGGGGGGGGGGGGGGGGCGAACTGTTATGAAAAAGGCCCCACTCTTAGCTCTTTTTCCAGATTAATAGAAGAAATAGAATTTGAACGTATCACGTCTTACAATAACAGCCTGTTCCTCAGGATACACACACTGTGTGTAAAAGTGCAGTTTTTATTTCACCATTTACGACAATTCTTTTCCGAGCCATTGATGGTGCTGGGAAATTTTTGCAAAATCGAATGCATCTACTGCTGAGTCTAGTATCTCAGAGTATTTATACAATTTACGCGAATGTTTCTATAGGACCATAGTCTTCTTCTTGTTAATATTAAAAGACGAGATAAATCGCCAGGTGAAATTTACAGATAATAGGCCTACTGATAGTAATAATAAATTAAATAGTACTTATTTTCGTGATTGTGATAAGGAGCGCAGTACTTTTGATGGCGCCCGATTTTGTATGGGTTTTTGAAGGTAGGACGGTGTAGTGATATCCATTCATCCGTGGGTAAAGGACATCATTTTGTGATTCTTCACACTACGTGCTGCAGTGTTTTGTACCCCCTGGAGTCTCTGCAGCTGGTTCTGGGACAAACCCCACAGGCAGCTGCAGTAATCCAACCTTGATTGGATTTAGAGATACTGATACTGTATTGGCCGTTCTCTTATTGAGTTGAGGCTGCAGCTGACCCAGGGCGCGTAGTATGAAACTAACAAACCTTAACCACAGCATTGATATTCGGAGCCATTATCAGTAAACTGTCAATAAAGTGGTCAAGTTCACAAACGGTGAAAGACAACCTGGATTTCAGAAGCCCCAACTTTGATCGACCTAATAGCAACCTTCCGAATGCTAGCGTCCGAAACCCGAATAAATGCCTCTTTCTTATACTCATTAAATTTTTTTTGCAACCATCCACGCCTTCAGCGTTAGACAGCAATTCTCCACATCGCCAAAAGCTGTTGTAATTTTTTTTTGAAAAGGACTCTTTTTCTAAAGGGCCTTTCTGTTTTCTTGAAAGGACCTCATTTTTTTTTAATCCCAGTATGTATCTTATAAAATGTTTCCTTTTATTAAATTCTAAATTGGGTCACACATTTTATTTATGAAAAAGCCCTACATTTAGCTATCGAAAAAGATCCCTACTCTGGAAAAGAAGCCACTTTTTTTGTTTTTCTAAATTTTATACAATGTTTTTTTTTAGAAAAAAAGGTCACACTTTTCGGAAAATGATCTTAAGGGGAGTGGCAGCTCCCCCTCCCCCCCCCCCCCCCCCCCCAGGCTACGCAACTGTGTGAACTCTTTGTGTAATCTATGAGTAATGTGTCCAGGTGTGGCTGATAAGCTTACGAAAAAACAGGCTAAAATATTCAAACCTAGCAAGTGTAACACCGTGACACAGATCAGAAAAGAAGGTTAAAATGCAAAGTACAAATAATTAAAGAAATAAACATTCTTGCATAAATACACAATAATAGTGTAATAGAGGGCGCGTCTGAATCTTATTCTATATATAAAAATGAAGTGAAACAATATTACATTTAGTAATGCCACAATAAGATCATTTGCCTCCGATGTGATGTTTTCCACCAGGAATTGGTCCAGTGCAGCAACTTGGATGTCGATAACAATTTCATGTGATCGTGTACGATCGATTAGACATTAAGGGTAAAATGCTAATAAATGATAGCCTCCAATATTAAATCAGGCCGTCTACTCCAGTTGAACTCTAAGGTGAAGATCCGTTTGAGTGTTTTGTTTTTAACAACATTGATCGTGGTTATATTCTTCGGGTCATTCATTACAGTTCAACGAGTAGGTCTCAGGTAGAGGCCGACCGAAATTTGGTTTCGGTTATGGTTTGGCGCCGAAAGTAGGCAAATGGCCTCTTTCGGCGTAGTTACGGTTTCGGCCGAAGCCGAAAAATTCATCTTTCGGCCGAAACTGATGTTGACTTTCGGTCTTCAGACAAACGCTAATGCTGCAACTATTTATCTGTTTATTGATAGTTTTCATTTAGTTGAACTGTGTGAAGTAGAAAATAGAGGGTAATATTAAACGGATTATTTTATCACCCCAAAGAATGTCGAAAAATGGAGTGTGGGATTACTGTGCTGTCTTTTTAAATCTTTTGTTTTGGCAATTTCAGTTTATCCTAGTATTTTACGTATTAGAAAAAAAATCAAACAAATCATCGCAATCTGAAACTGTTTTTGTTAGGAAAGAATAGAGTCTTGTCTATGTCTTTTATAACTGAAAAAAAAGTAAAAAAATCGAACCTAGGCTACGTGCGTGACAGCGGCGATTCTAACCTCTACATTACGGAGATCTGTATACTGTAGCAGGGCTGCGGAGTCGGTAGATAAATGTTCCGACTCCGACTCCTCATTTTTTTTTACTTCCGACTCCGACTCCGACTCCGACTCCCCGACTCCGACTCCTCTGTATTAATATGCGAATGTGTTATGTACATTCCTTGAAGGAAAGAAAGGCAACATACATCTACGTGTCATTACCACAGGACTACTGGCTGGAAAGCCAACAGTCTACTGTATTTAATTTTAAATATTCATGGGCCCCCTAAACTCTTGAGGGCCCCGGTACCAACTTGAGGGTACCAACTGTACCCGTCCCTTTCGTGGGGCCTGATCAGTAGAGGTCACGATCTGCGACTCCAAGGGACAAACGGTTAATCCCTTACCAGTGAGAGGCTAGGTTACTCATGGGCGCTGCGTTCCCTGTAACAGCAGAACTAGGGATGTTAAAACCGGTTATCGGTTCTACAAAACCGGTTTAAAATCGGATTTCGGTTACCCCCCCCTCCCCTCCCCCGCGCAATGTCACAAGTCACATGCCGGAACAGCCAAATGTGACTAGTTTTGTACGTATATTTGAAAAATACTTCAAATTTAATTAGTGTTTGCAGGGCATTCAATGGGTTGATTTGTGTGAATAGAGTATGATTTTGTACTCTTTACCATACAATTCTTTAGAACTAAAAAAATCTGGGCTAATTGATTAAAACCGATAATAGCTATAAATTTTTCAATAGTGATTGCGCCTAATCAAATTACCGATTATCGTTGACCATAATATTAAGAAGCATATAAAGAGGCATATATAATTTATGATAACTTGTAAAATAATATGTTGATAGAGAATCAAAAGAATATGTATTTAATAGTGCCGTTAATAATAAAGCACAGACGCGGTGTTTTGAAAATCAAAACCGGTTTTCGGTTTCAAAACCGGAATCCGGTATTCCGGTTTTCGTTTAACATCCCTAAGCAGAACACAACACTATGAAAAGTATAAATATTGACACCAGGGCCGTAAATTTATGTGGGGGCCCTGTCGCAAATTTATGTGGGGCCCCTCGTGGTCTCGTTCTGCCTTCCTAATAGGGCCTACCTCAGAAAAGGGCCGTTAATTCATATTACATTCTGTAAAATCATACATTTTATGTTGGACGTAGCTTGGTTGAATTGGAGCGCTTTAAATTGTATGGGAATAAATGAATTTTATTTTACATTTTCAACGAAATATGGGGATGCCACTCAAACATTTCTTTTTGGAATGTGTGGGGGCCCCGTTTGTGTGGGGGCCCCTGTTCCAATGGAACATGTGGAACATGCCTAAATACGCCACTGATTGCCGCTCCTAATTGTGCTTGTGTGCGTAGCGCATTTATAAGTCGTAAAGGCAGCATTTTTTTGTGGACCTATTGAACGCAAATTACATTATGGAAAGAATCGTAAATCTGTAAAGGCCTCTCTAGGCCTCTAATAAAGGTATGCTTGTACACTAGTAGCTTAAATTAAGATGCGTTTTATTTAGGACATATGGCCCAGGCCTATAGCTTTACTAAGGCAGTGTTTAGTATTCCGAGAAAACCGCGCGTGCCATGTCCAAGCATTTGAAATCATTACATACAATGTTAATGGTAGTTAGTAATTTGGGCACTTGTATAGCGTCATCAATACCGGCGCCGAGCAGTCCATATGACGTTCAGTCTAATGACGCATTTCAAATTAGTTCAAAAGACTTTTTTGTGTGTGTCGACCCGCCATAGTATGACAATAGGGATAGGATCTTGAGTAGGTATGGGGACTTAGAGAAAGAAACAGATATTTTACTTTCTCATTTAACTAATTTCTGTAGGCCTATTGATCGGTTGTTTAAAATAAATGAAGCCCTGTCTTTTTCCAATCTAAATTTAGTAGGAGTCGGAGTCGGTCCATTATTTGCCGACTCCGACTCCAGGTACCCAAATTTCCTCCGACTCCGACTCCTCGACTCCGACTCCACAGCCCTGTACTGTAGGAACACACATTTTTAATATAGTCACGTGTTTTGATATTATCCAATGGGTTTTGAAATTGACACACAAATTTAATATCTATATATAGGGCACGTTAATATAAAATAAATATGTGGGTGTGTTCTCTTTCTTCCGAGATGCATTTGGACTTGGAATGTGTTAATGTGTTGCCCAAACTAGTTAGGAAAACCAACTACCTACGTTTTGCGACATAAAGCTGCCGGACAATAAAGGTCTGTGTGTGTTTGTTTGTGCGCGCGCGTGTGTGTGTGTGATCTACATAGACACGTGATCAAATAACTATAATCATGTGTTTTCTTTCCAACGTATCTTTCTTTACCGAAGAGTTACAATTGCAGGTGAATACAGATTATACAGGCGAGAAAGTGAAAAGAATGTGTCCTGTCTTTTAATCCCCCCCCCCACCCCCCACCCCTTTTCTCTTACGGTAGACGTGTATTCACTTGACTGAGCTGTAGAAATAAACAGTATTCCTTCGGACCAAATTGATCCATAGAGCAATAAACCAGTTATGTAAATATGGTCCTTATTTTCTAGTAGTTGCACCAGTACAATTTTTTACAATTTAGTCATACTTGTCCAACACAAGAGCGATGAGTTTTAGTTTTCTTTTTTAATACGAGGGGGTATGGAAATTGCAAGATATATCCGTTTTACTTTCGGCACCCGCGCTCTAATAAACTCCCCCCCCTTTCACATAAGTCTTAAATACCTCCACACCTAAGCTCCATATCTTAGCAACGCCTACTTTTACACAGACAAACACAAACAAACACACCATATGGAGCCGATTACTACAAATAAGAAAAACACAACAAACTTCCACTAATAAGTACACCTACTTCCACACACAATTACAACCTACTTCCTCATCCGGAGCCACCTACTTCCACACACAAGCAACATCTACTTCCTCACACGGAGTCACCTACTTCCACACACAAGCAACATCTACTTCCTCACACGGAGTCACCTACTTCCACACACAAGCAACATCTACTTCCTCACACGGAGTCACCTACTTCCACACACAAGCAACATCTACTTCCTCACACGGAGTCACCTACTTCCACACACAAGCAACATCTACTTCCTCACGCGGAGTCACCTACTTCCACACACAAGCAACAACTACTTCCTCACACGGAGTCACCTACTTCCACACACAAGCAACATCTACTTCCTCATCCGGAGCCACCTACTTCCACACACAAGCAACATCTACTTCCTCACACGGAGTCACCTACTTCCACACACTAGCAAGCTCCACTGCTCTAATAAGTAAAAATAAATTTGTGTTTTCTACTACATACAAGGCATTAGAACAAGAATAGCAAAAAATTGGATATTTAAAACAAAAAAAATTTAACGAAATGGAATTGAAAATAAGGAACAAGTCAATGCCGTTACTTGTTCATGTTGGAGTAGTTTGGCGGGAGGGGTGGCGGTGGGACATACACTGTACTCAAATCAGAAACCTTATTGATAAAGTAGCCAACACCCCATCCTCCCAATTCTGTAGTCTATGGTATAGTGTGTGGCTCTTGGGGTAGTGGGGCAAGTTCATGCAAATAATAATAATTGGAGCTCGATAGGTCCAGAATTACGAGGCCCTTATTCATCAGTAAGTTCTAATTCACCACTGCATGGGTGTTTACATGTAAGTCCCCACTTACCGCCATCCATATCAAAATGCCCGGGTTTAAATTTAAAATGTGTATTTTGTTTAAGTAAAATAAATTGGACATTATTGTAAACATGGCGATCCACAAGAATGTATCAACATTCTGGCATCAAACAAGAACAAATATATTAGTTTATTGGCGACAATAATTCTTTTTTTTTTTCATCAAATTTTATTTCCTAATCGGGTCAAAATTTTGTTACATTACGAATTATTCCTATTTTGTTACATTACGAATTATTCCTAAAAATAATAAGTGTCTGATTAGTCCTATGATCAGTTTGGTCTGAAGGGTACTTTACTGATTAGGAACATTTTCGAGCCGCCGTTTGACTCTACTGATTTGAAGCTTTTTAAAAATAATGTTCATAATTTTATAATTTAACTCAGTACATAATATTAACATTTTTTTTCCCAACATGGTTATTCTGATTCTATTGCTCCATCATAAAAAATGATGCCGCTAAAATCCAGAATTTCAATGGAATTTCCAATAGTGAACAAAGTTGCTGGATTATTTTCAAACTTGGAAGTCACGTGATAGTAACACATATAAATATGACTGGATAAAAAAAATCACAGTAACCTTAAGTAATATTAAACTACAGTAAGAGGTGCTTGATAACTTTATTACAATACATTTATCAAACTGAGGACTAAACATTTCAATCTTAAAGATTTATTATATTCAATTGTCTGCCGCTAAGAATGTTTGCTTTTCTTTTCACGTTGACCTATAAGGGCTAATTATTTCTGTTTGGCACACTTGTTGTTAACTGACCACACCAAGCAATTAAATTCAAATGTCCTTCATCTAATCTTTCTAATCCCCACCCAATATTCTATAGATGGGGTCGGCAACCTACGGCACGCGTGCACCACTTGGCACGCTGAGCGATTGTCCATGGCACGTGGAAGGCTAGCACAATGGAAATTCAAGTATTTAAAAAAAAATAATTTGGTGCTAGAGCGAGATACATTAATAAATGTCATAAGAATTTTCAAAATATAGGATAACCTGGTCTAGCAGAGCGTAGAACTGTATTTCCCAACATTTCTGGTTTGAACTCACTTTAAAAGGCTATGATCTTTGTTTTAGCGGGTCCCAGCTCTGATGGGTATATGACCTTAGACTAGGACAAGTAAAAACAACAACTGGGCATTGTACTGGCCACACAGTTAGTTAGTGTGCCGTAGTGAGAGCGGGGAAACTGATGAATATTGCTTTAATAACAAAACAAAAGGTCTGTAAGAAATGCTTCAATTGTCTAAATTATCTATTGTGCACGATTTACGTGCGACGTTAAATCAGGTACTAGAAATATCTTTCATTCAGCCTCTTTGTGATTAATCCGGTGTCGTGTAAATACACTGATAGAAATCGAATAAATCAAACAGCTTAAAGATAAAGGAGAAAAAAAAGCTGACATAGAAATAGTAACAACAGTACGCTTGCTGTTAAAACAGCAAACAAAACAACCAACAATAACAACAAAACAACAACTAAAAAACAAAAAAAAACACAATTAACAACAAAAGCAACAACAACGCAACAAAACACTAACAACAACAAAACACTAACAACAAAAAAGTTTAAATAAAATAAAATTACCGGCTTACCTTATGATGATTCGTTTCCGAAGCGTCGTTGTCAATCTGACATTAGATTGTTTCTGTCAATATGATAGTACTTTGTCGTTGTCATAGTGACGTTGACTCCATTTTTATTTTTCACCACGCCTGATCATGCCGATTCATGGTCAAAAAGAGTTTGCACTCCATTTAAACATAATAAGTAATATATAGGTTAGGTATTTATGTTTTTCAAATCCAGACAAAACCACATAACGATTGGCTAGCACTGACTGAGCTGCAAATCGATTGGTTGGATTAGATAATCACGAGGTGGGGGTTGGGAGAGGCGAGGGAGATTAACTGCACTTTTAATGGTGGCACTATAGTTAGGAATATTCTCCGGCATACTTTTGGTTCATGTGTCCTGAGAGAACTGAATTAACATGTTTTGAATAGTAAATAGTGTGGTCTATGGGTGGCATGTTTTGTTAGGCCTACCATTCTGAAGTCACTGGAACGAAGCGACGCGGGTGTGGGGGGGGCGGGCGGGGGGAGGGGCGTATAATATCCACGTGAACCGCGTCACTGGCTGAATCTAACAAGCTCTGACATGTACACGTTGTTGTGAAACGTGAAGAGGGCTGGGCATTGAGTTGGCCACATTAGTCCTTTCATACACTATGGTCTATGATATAAATGCTTGTTTAATTTTTCGGATCTCTGAGGCCTGAAACGTAAACTCTTTTTGCAAACGATCGCTGTTATCAAATTATTAATTTATTTTTAATTATTTATATTTCTTGTGATAATTTTCAATAATATATATATTTTTTTTTAAATCGTGTTTCAGGAAATAAATGAAGGCCCTTTTTTCTAAGCATGACGAGTTCAGTTGCTTATAACTAACTAACATGCAGTTATGAATGAATTTTGTGCCTGAAACTTACAATTACCGGTTCTACATAATAACAACAAATGGAACTAATAAATATCAAAAGGTTTTAGTTTTAACTTCAGTCATTGCTATTCCTATGATATAGAAATACTGATTAACAAGTCCGAATTCTCATGAAAAAATGTTTTTTCAAAACATAAAAAAATTCATAGATCTAATTCTCCATTTTAACAGACCTGCCAAGTAAAGATTAGAAACATTCTTTGATGTTGTAGTGCTGGTCGCTGGTCATAAAGATAAACCAATGCAAACAGTTGCAGCGTCAGACACGGGGGTTTAGCTGGCGCCCCCTCGTTACTGCCACCACACACCCGTTTTAGGGACGAATGAGATCGATGATGAGGTGATTAAGGGTGATAATGGTGATGGCAAGGATGGTGACAATGAAATAGATGATAATGAATCAATATTATGATAATGATAGTCATCATGACAATGGTGATGAAAATGGTGCGTTTATAGATGTCAATTCATTAGTTATGGACTTGGAATCAGAAATCATAGTTCTAGTCAAAGATCTAGAATTATAAGAATTATAAGACAGAGAGAGAGAGAGAGAAATAGACAGATAGAGAGAAAAGGAAGAAAGTAAGAGAGACAGACAGAGACAGGGAGATGAGATAAAAAAAAGCAACAATAAAATACAACAATATACGAAAAAAACAACAAAAAAAAAAACAACAACAAACAACAACAAAATACACAATTGTTGACAAGTTTAAAAAAAACTCCAGACTTACATAGTGATGATTAGTATCCGAACTGTTGTAGTCAATCTGGCATGCGTTTGTTTATGTCAATAAATATGTTATCATTTTATTGTTGTCCGTATGACAGTACTTTGTAGTTGTCTAAGTGACGTTGACTCTATTTTTATTTCTACTCAAGCCTGCTCATGCCAATTCATGGCCAAATAGAGTTGAACTTATAATACTATTAAAAATATTATAGGCTACATGTCGTATTTGTGTTTTTAAAGTACAAAACTAGTCAGAATCTGCAACAAAACAACATAACGATTGGTTAACACTGAATGAGCCGCAATCGAGTGGTTGGATTAGACATGATCACGAGGTGGGGGTGGGTTGAGGGGAGGTGATGTGAGGAAGTTTAACGGCACTTTTAATGGTGGCCTGGTGGCACTATAGTTACGAGTGTTCTCCGGCATACTTTTGGTTCATACGTCCTGAGAGAAATGAAATTACATTTTTTGGATAGTGGATACTGTAGTCTGACAGTGGTCTATGGGTGGAATGTTTTGTTAGGCCTGCCATTCTGAAGTCACTGGAGCAAAGCGATGCGGGGGGGGGGGGGGGGCGGGGTGTATAATTTCCCACTTGACTCCTGTGCACATATTTAATTTTAAATAACTGAATCTTTGTTTTTTTAAATATGACAGACAAAACTTGACAAATGCTGCAGATTTCAAGAGATTGTGCTGATCTAATGATTTCGGTATCGATGTTAATCTCACCGTAGACATCCTTAAAATTGGCCGGCTGGTCATGCGGTTAGTTCACCGGAGTGTCAGCAAAAACGGCCCGCGTTCTAGCCCTGCCACCAACCAATCTCTTCCGACCTGCGGAATTTGGGCCTTGGGGCGTAATACGTGTCTGTAAACTTATAAGTCAAATTGTAGAGATCAGGGGTGGATCAATCATAATGCGAAACGAGCTAGTGAATATTGCGTCAAAGTACAGTAGGCATCGCAGAAAATGTCCATACCAGGGAACTCCATAAGGCCCAAGGCCCATAGTAAATAATACTGCAACGTATGCAGTTTAACCAGGCTCTGCCTTTGAAATGCGCAACTGTGTTGAGTTCTGCGTAATGTTCGTTTTATGTTAGGTATTTTCAGAATTTCGAAAAAAAAAAAGGATTTCGAAAAGAATTTATACGGAGCGTCACCATGGGGTGACTTTTAAAAAAAGTCTGCCCAGAATCGAATGCGCTTGAGAACTGTTGTGGGGGCGCTATGTTCCAAGAGGAACCCAAAGGAACTAAGCAAGTTACCAAAAGTGGTTAGGGCTTCTATGGTGTCTTTATCCTTCCTTAGTAGTATTCATACAAAAATACTTTCTGCCAACAGTATGATGAATGTCTCCTTATCTTATCTTATCTTATACATTACCGACGCTCCTTCTATTGAGAAGATTATTGCGTCCTACTCTCATCCGTGGTCCGAGCCTAGTCTTGCATTTTTATTAATGTTTTAAAAGATGTTAAGTTACTGGTTTTCCTGGTTTGTAACCCATTCCTTGCCCGAATGCCACTAGGAAGGAAAGAGTACTCGTATGCATTTGTTCTTGCATAAGGGATAAGAAAAGTGTTTTTGTCTTTATGTTTATCTGAGGAACTATTATTGTAATGATTAATCATTAACACATACACACACACACACAAATAATTTGGATTAATAAAAAAGTGTTACTAATAAAATGATTCCGATAGATGTTGAAAGCTATTAGCCTTGTTTATTAACTGGTGATAAATAGTATTGATTAAATTAGTAGTGGTGTTACCTTGATGTCAGGTGAGACAGGATAATCAATGTCACGGCAGCGTTTACACTTTTTTTTAGTAACATTAAGCTTTATCTATCTATCTGTCTATCATCTTTCTCTCCGTATGTATATCTATCATCTTTCTCTCTGTATATCCATCTATCATCTTTCTCTCTGTCCGTCTATCATCTTTTCTCTCTGTATATCTATTTATCATCTTTCTCTCTGTCTGTCTATCATCTTTTCTCTCTGTATATCTATTTATCATCTTTCTCTCTGTCTGTCTATCATCTTTTCTCTCTGTATATCTATCTATCATCTTTCTCTCCGTATGTATATCTATCATCTTTCTCTCTGTATATCTATCTATCATCTTTCTCTCTGTCTGTCTATCATCTTTCTCTCTGTATATCTATCTATCATCTTTCTCTCTGTCTGTCTATCATCTTTTCTCTCTATATATCTATTTATCATCTTTCTCTCTGTCTGTCTATCATCTTTTCTCTCTGTATATCTATTTATCATCTTTCTCTCTGTCTGTCTATCATCTTTTCTCTCTGCATATCTATTTATCATCTTTCTCTATGTCTGTCTATCATCTTTTCTCTCTGTATATCTATTTATCATCTTTCTCTCTGTCTGTCTATCATATTTGCTCTCTGTATATCTATTTATCATCTTTCTCTCTGTCTGTCTATCATCTTTTCTCTCTGTATATCTTTTATCAACGTATCTGTTTGTCTGTACATACATATTGCTCACTCTCTGTCTATCTTTCTCTCTGTATGTCTATCTATCTATCTATCTATCTATCTATCTATCTATCTATCTATCTATCTAGCTATATGTCTGTCTATCTATCTATCTATCTATCTATATGTCTGTCTATCTATTAACGTATCTGTCTATCGAAATCTATTTAGTTAACTATCAGTAATCTATTATTATAATGTCTATACATTATGCAGCACAATAAATGTTCTAAATTGATCTTTCAATGCAGGCCTACGTTATTCAACCACACAAGTCATGACATTTTTGTTCAGAAGCAGTCATGGATAATTGTATCTGACATTCTAACCTGTAATACCTTTCAGATGAATACGACACTGCGCACACACACATATACACACACACACGTAAACACATTGTTACCGCTATCACAACACACACACACACACACACACACACACACACACACACACAGACATACACACACTGTAAACGATATTAGAACAACTTGAGAAACTTCTAGACACAAAACCCTAGACCTAGCACGATACAGAACCTAGGCTATCGCAAGTCATAAAGTGTAACATTAAAATGTAACATATTATGGCCCTTTGCGTAAAGAATGTACACAAGAAGAAGGGAGGCAACTCAACAGATGTGAAACGACCCACGATTGTATGGTTGTTGGTATTCAGTGGGTCGTTACAGTTTTATTATGCATACCGGTTGTACAGTAATAACAATTACAACAAATAGATAACAATAAACATCCTTATGTTTTTATTTATTTTTAGCTTCACATATTGATATGTTTAACTTCAGTCATTGATATGGTTAACTTCAGTCATTGATATGGTTAACTCCATTATTGATATGGTTAACTTCAGTCATTGATATGGTTAACTTCAGTCATTGATATGGTTAACTTCAGTCATTGATATGGTTAACTTCAGTCATTGATATGGTTAATTTCAGTAATTGATAGTGGTGTAGAGAAGAGAGAGAGAGAGAATGAGAGCAATAGAGAGAGAGTTTGAGAGAGAGAGAGAGAGAGATACAGATACAGAGAGCTGGATAAAGAGAGACTAACAGATCATACTCACGTCCATCAAAGCAAACAAGCACTTTGTTACAGGAAGCACTTTCCCCTATTCTCTATGATCTGACTCCCCCTACCCCCCCATCTCACCCCCGCATTACCTTTTATGTCCCGACCCCCTCCCACACCACATCATCAATTTTAACCTACTTTTTCGGTACTAGTAAATAAGATTCACTCACGCTACAATGTGACGTTTGTAGCTCATCCAATGAGCCTGTCGATAAAACCCAATTAACGTTAGCGCCAAACAAACCATAGGCATAATAGTCACCTTAAAAATAATGCAGGGGGGGGGGGGGTACAATTAGAATAGTTCTTTTGAATACAATCAACGCGCCAATGCTCGGACATACCGCTTCAATTCATTCATTAGCTTGGGTGAGCCACGTGGGACTAAGTGCTAACAGGTTAACAAAAACGAAGTGGCTATTCGGACCCGATAGGCTTAGTAATAGATCGTTAGTATCGGTTAGTTTATATAGGCTAGGGATGGCTCTGTCGTATTTTGTGTAATAGTTAGTACTGGTTAGGTTATATCGGATAGGGATAGATTTGTCGTATTTTGTGTAATAGTTAGAATCGGTTAGTTTATATAGGTTAGGGATGGCTTTGTCGTATTTTGTGTAATAGTTAGTATTAGTTAGTTTATATAGGTTAGGGATGGCTTTGTCGTATTTTTTGTAATAGTTAGTATCGGTTAGGTTATATGAGATAGGGATATATTTGGTGTTTTTTTATTTTTTGTGCGATTTTTTATCAAATATGGTAAGACAAAAATATTTTGTGTTTCTCCCCTCCTTTTTAATGTTTTTTATGAGTTCTAAGGAATTCCGACTGAAGCTGGGTCCGATTAGCCATTTCTTGATAAAGGGACCCGGGTCCGAATAGCCGCAGCCTAACAAAAAAGGGGGTTTTCCCAACAAAGGATGCTCCAAAGAGCTGGGGGTCGGAGACGTGCCTTTGTTGAGATGCTGACGATTGTGGATATGGACCAGGGATGGGGGATATATGTCCACTAGCTGTCCAATTTTTATGTTAGTACAATAAGCTATATACCACCAAACTCCATCTGACAACTGCACATCTGTGCGTCAGCCAAAAAAAAAACAAACACTGTATATTATCTTATCTTATGTATTACAGACGCTCCTTATACAAAGAAGATTACTCCGTCCTACGCTCATCCGTGGTCTGAATGTACTGTTAAAACAAACATGCATCCTTTTTTTTGGGGGGGGGGGGGGGGTGGGGGGTTGGTTGGTGGTGGGGGGCATCCTTAAATGATGTCACAAAATTTTAGCAGAGTTCTAACCTTCACCGCACATCGTAAAAAGTCGTCATAATGTGTCTGCTGCACCCCCCCCCCCCCGCCCCCTACCCCCGAGCCCCTAATTTCCAATTTGAAAATAATAAACATGTTTAATTGAAATTATATTGACATAGTTTAATACATAAGCTTATTTTATTCGTTGTCTGTACTATGTCTGTAACTGTTAACAGCGCTAAGAACTGTTTCAACCTGGATATGCGCTATACAAGTCTTCTTCTTCTTATTATTATTATTTGAATAGACAATCATCATCATCAATGCCATGGCCGTTGAGGTCGTTGGGGGGGGGGGAGCGAATGGACACTTCGGCATTCAAATTTCTCCACTTTTGCCTATTTTGAGCGGTTGTCAATAGTTGAGTCAACTGCAGCCCTGTCCAATACCTTACATTTGTCGAACCAGCATCTCCCGCTCACGGCCTCTCCGACGTCCACGGTACCGTCCACCTTCCACCGTGCCCTGGAGGATTGTTTTTGACAGGCTAGTGTGCTGCAACCCATAATCGAACCATGTGTCAGTTTGCGCCGATTGATTGTTATTGTTACCATAATGTTTTCGTGAGATTCTGCAATCTAGGATATTCTGTCCCAGACATTCGCATTAGTCCTGTGTTCTAGGAGATTCGAAGTATTCTTCTCATGCATTTATTTTCGAAAGCCTGCAACTTGTTTTCAGTTGCTGATAGAAGCGTACATGTCTCACGTCCATATAAAACAATAGTTCTGATAAAGGGCTATGTAAAGTCTGAGCTTTGTTGTGAGACCAATGCTTTTACTGTAAGACCAATGCTTTTACTGGTCCAGATTCTGTTTAGGCGAGCCACTGTCGCCATCGCAGTCCCAATCCTTGCTCGGATTTCTGACTCACAGCGTCCGTCTGCAGATATGATTGCTCCTAGATATTTGAAATTATTGACTTCTTCCAGTTGTTGTAGGTTCAATATGGTGAATAAACAATAGAATTACTGAAGTTAGATAAGGGAAACTTGTTAAAGAAGAAATTCCCTCTAATGATGCAGTTGTTTTTTTTATGTGACATCACATTGTTTAAGCGCCCCAAGACCCCCTCGTCACATATCGTCAAGCATTTTGGAACCGCCCTCCTACCTCTCCTGTGTGCTCGACGTCATTTATGGACGGCCTCTTTGCATCCGAACATTATATTCATTATACAGACAGCCTGCGATTGTACCGGCCACATAATGCCCCTCGTATTTCGGTGCTAATGAAATTGACTTTTCGCTCTCTGCAGCGTAAGTTTTGTATAGATTTTCAAAGTTGCGAGCTTAGTGCTTTGATAAGATTTTATACAATTTTTTTCACAAAATCTTGCAGTGTTGAGTGGCGACCTGTATTAGCTTTACGGGAAAGCCGTCATTAGCGCAGTTAATGGATTTCACAAATGTCTATGTTTAATACATTGACAGACTTTTGTCGTTAATGTCATTTTGTGTTGAATTTACCTATGCTCAAAATAAGAAATATCCTATTTGATTTTGAGGACCAATGATAATACGTATTCTGCTTAACTGTGGGTTCAAAATAAAGATATTCACAAACAATGGCATATTATGCAGAATATAGTCTACGGATGCTTGGGCTTGCATACTGTACACATTATTAAAACATTTGTTTCTTAAAATTAAAGTGAAAAATATTTGATGATTATTAATTTTAAATATAGATAGTGAATTTAACCAATTTGCAACAAATATATTTAGTTTCACAATCAAATCATTATTTATGGTTAAAAGATTTTTGACGTCTATAAAAGACAAAACAACATACGTTTGAATTGTGCTGTATAAATGTGGATTTGTCGTTTCAGGAGATTTGGGCTACGTAATTTACAACAATGGTCACATTCAGCCTCTAATTCATCTTGTAAGAGAAATGCAATAAAAGGCGAATTCTAAACTGTTACACATTTTAACCATAAACTATTTAACCCTTCCTGTACCGACCTACTTTCTATCTATGATCTTCAGTCCCACTATATACGCGCCTGGGACTGTAAGGGTTTAAAATCTAATATTTAATCGGATTGTCATTTATTGAAAAGGCAATAATTAAATGAATTTAATATTGAAAAAATTCCTAAATTAACATTTTACTATAAAAAATTGTCTCATGTTATCTAGAAAAATAAAAAAATATAAGTTTTTAAAGTTAAAAAAGTAAGACAGCACTGACAAGAAAATATGGATTAGCAATACAATAATGTAGGAATGTTGGAAAACATTTCTATTGAAAGCCACATTTCAATTCAAACAATTTTTAAAACTGCATATTTTTATGGTTGCCAATACATTAATAATAAACTAAATACATAGAAAATATATTAAACTTTTAAAAAGGTGCACAAAATATGCATTATAACCAAAATATACAAATCTGTTAGCTCGTAATAAAATACAAAATTGGAAGAGGTTGGGTGGAGGGGGAGGGAGGGGGGAGTTTTTACCCAAGGACTATCGAAAGTAAAAATAAAAAATTGTGTGACCCTGTAACTTGGTGGTTATCGTGGCCCGGCACCGGGCCGGCATTCATTATAATACAAAAATGCCTCTTTTGTGTTCAGTTTCGTTGGGATGAAACGTTGAACTAAAATGTTGTCTAGATTAAAAGAGTAATTATATATTGCATGATTCTGATGCAGTGGCGGAGGGGGGGGGGGAGAGCGAGAGAAAGGAGGGAGGCGTGGGCGATAATAGCGTCGACCGGTATAATAGCGGACTGGTCCTTTTATTACCGCGCACTTAGGACAACGACAACCCAATTACGTCCTTTAATCTCATTTTGTGGCTGGTCACGAAGGCTAGAATAGGATGGCTGGATATTTCGTTTGTATTCCCGTGGGTCTCAAATTATCTGGGAAAGTGTGTAAACCATCGGTACCTATGAAGAGTCAACCGGTGGGCTAAGGTATGCAGGGACAGCCCCAGTTGTGCCTCGGGTGGTCAATACCCGGGTCCTCAAAGCTGGCGAAGTGTGTCAACCGCCGATACGCTTACATTAAAGAGCACACCGGCGGGCTAACGCACGGGGGACAGCCCCCGTCCTGTCTCAACCCAGTCTTGTTTGCCTGGATGTCCAGACATATAGTCTGGGATTTGTGCTACCGGGCGACAGTGCAGGTATACCACGATAATGATCCGAGTGGAATTCGCCAGGTATGGAGAGAAGTGTAGTGCATGTACTGCGGAGACCGTACCCTGTGTTACGCGACACGCCTTATCTGTTTACCACGGGGTGGCTAGACTCGGACAGGATCTTGATCCACCCCTTAATGTCGTTACGTTGCCTGGACGTAAGAGCCAAAATGCTGGTCAAATTTTTATTTTGAGACAATTATAAATCGGTACAAGGTCGCTCACGGCTTGATTAGTATTGCCTCCGCCCACCCCACTCCCGGCCTTCTCTCGTAAACCATGTTTTCCTATGAAGTAGATGTTGGTGGTGCTGTGGTTGTTGTCCGCTGTTAACGAAACGCATCCACCGAAGATTTGATGCGTACCCCAGGGATCTCAGGCATAACACAGATCCCTAGAGATCTCAGCAGTGCCGGTCCTATTGTTGCTGGCGCCCTGTGCAAGCTTTTAATTTTGGAGAAAGGCCTAACTAACTATTTATAAAAAAAATGATCACAAGGAAATATATATTTTTTGTAGGCCTTTAATTGTGGTATTAATGGCACAACAATGCAGGCCTATTTTATTTATTATTTATAATTTCTGTATACACAAAACTCATTTTAATACAAGTCACAAGTAAGTGTAGAATATTTGACAACTGGTAAAATTACATGAAGATTTTTGAAGCTCAGAAAACAAAATTTAAAATTTAAACTCCTGATGCCACTAAGTCTACGACGATATCTTGCTCATTCATTTTCGCACTGTGGAAAAAACAAAAGCAATAAATAATACAGGGGATTTAACTGTGTAAATACTTGTAACACTTTTATTTATACTTAGTTGCGTACCTTAAATATCCTTTTAACTTTGATATTAACAATAATAATAATCAGAGCAATGGATGTATTAATTATTTTAATAACATTGAATGTTTTAAAGGTCAACATATTCTGTTAAAAAACACACAAATACATTCAGAGAAGAAATAATTCTAACTACATAGACTGTTGACGTAAGTTTAAAGAAAGAATGAAATCTTTTTTTCCAGGTTCTCCTTCTATCTTGTGAATATTATGGTTTTAAAATTGATATTAGTCTGTTTTTTTTTCCCGACCAGTTCACGCAACATATTTCTGAATGCCAATCTGGAATGTGTATGTTTAGATCATTATACCAGACTACGCTACATATTGTTTTGTTTTTCTCATTTATCATATCTTAGGCCTATATGTTACAGACGCTCCTTCTTTATAGAAGATTTTCGCTTCCTACGCTTATCCGTGGTTTGATTCTAGTCTTGCCTTTTGATTTGTGTTTTAAATGATGTAAAGTTACTGGTTTTCCTGGTTTGTTCAGGCAACCCGTGCCATACCTCGATGACACTCGGGAAGAAAGAGAATTTATATGAATAAATTGTTCTTGTGTATGAGATTAGTAAAGTGTTTTTGTCCTTGTGTTTAGAATTTAATCCTTGGTGCTTTGCTTCTAGAATGACTTTTTCTTAAAGTCAGCGATTGCGTTACCTGGAAATAATACTTGCAATTAAACTTACAGTTAGTTTCAGTGATCGATCTATATTGTTCAATATAAATGCTATTAACGTAAATTTTTAAAAGAACGTCGAAAAATGTGGAGACTAAATGAATGCACATCACTCGATCATTCTTTCTCATTTTTTATCATATTATTTCCAGGCGAACCGGAAGAGCTTTTTACTAATTTTGATAATCGTTTTTTTTTTTTGGTACGCAAGCCATTTCCTGTCCTAGCGTTGCTGTCGCAGTGCCACTGCTATGACATGATATGTCACCAAGATGTGTCACTATAATAATCTTATAATGTCAATTTAAGACAATAAAATGTTTATAAAAATGCAAAACTAGACTCAGACCATGGATGAGCGTAGGACGCAATAATCTTCTTTATAGAAGGAGCGTCTGTAATGTATTAGATAAGAAGTATACAAAAGGATTTAAAAAATAACAAAGCAAAAGCTATGAGTTTTTTGAAAATTTGATAGGGTAGACATTTCAACTGTACACATTTTTTCTACTCTCTACTACTTCTTCTTGGTACTCACTACTCACCTGTAGCCATGACTTATTAGATAATAGAAAACGTTATTCCGTATTGTCTCTTCGTGAGCACTTCCGGTTTCACCTGCAGTGATGACATTGAGGCAGCTTTCTGACCTTGGCTTCCCGCTAGCGACGTAGTCTGTTTGAGACATAAATTGCACATAAAAACTAGTGTGATAAACACTATTTCAAAGACAATACTTGTTGTAATGGTATTCTTGAAATGTTTATCAAACATAATACAAGGTAAAAAAAACAACACGATTTTTAAACACAAATTAACGAATATTTGTGAAGCAACCCCCATAATCCATTTTTTTTTTTACCGCCGCTTAGTGACAAATAAATTAAAATATAGGTCTACAAATTTAAAACTTTATGTTAAATTGTGTTATCAATGTATACTTTTGATTTAACTTTAACTACCGCAGGTTTTTAATATAGATCTAAATATTTTCTTACTTTGCATATTTTTACCGTTAATTAATTTATTTATGACGCCGATGTGACGTACTCGGTATTTAAGTGTACGGAAATGATGACGTCAATGTGACGTCCACGTTATTTAAGAGGTTAAATAATGTTCTAAATGTTCTAAACAATAAGCTTATATGAATTCCCGCAAAACCCATCTCCCCGCCTGGTCACACTGTAGTCACACTCAGTTGGCGAGTGATGCCATGTATAAACTATAAACAGGGAATGATAAAAATAACTTATATGAAATTTATTGGCCTATATTAAACATGTACACATACCGAAACCAACGTTTCAAGTATATTAAAATTGTATAGTCCAGGAAAAAAAAAAGGGGGGGGGGGAATTCCCTATTGAAATTTTTCTTAGCCTAAGCTGTATTGGAAATTTTTTATTTTTTTTTACGTGGAGTCAAAGACTATAATAAGATGGATCGCTTGCTCTATTTATAGAGCTGAATAGTTGTATTGCGCATGCGAGGCCTCCGATTTGCACTCAAGTCTTCCGGTGTAAATAGAAAAAAAAATTGTAAACTGTATCGCAAGATACTGTCTCTATTAATTGGACGCTACACGTTTGAAACCTAGTGATGTGTACCAAAAACTATAATGCCTGGTAGCAATTGTGCAATTCTTGGATTTTCAACACGCTATACTCGACATTTTTTATTTATTGTTTCATATATTTATCTACTCTATTTTTTATCATATCATTATATATATATATATATATATATCCAATAGTATATGTATTATTTCTAACTAGTATGGTAGGGGAGAGGTGGGTAATTCGTACCCCCTAAGAAAAAAAATTAACAATTATAAAACTAAATGTAGAAAAAGTTTTTTTTTAACGTTAAAACAATTATTGGTAACAAAAGAATGAAAATACAAGATTTCAACGCGTTATTATGAAAACAAAGAGCACAATTAATCAAATAAAAAAAGACCAAGTGGTACGAATTGCTCTCACCAGCGTTCAATTCGTACCACTAGGAGGGTAATAAGCACCAAAGGAAATGAAGAAAAAATATTGTTTGTAAGGTTCTCATATATAAGTTGAAGTCTTTCTATATATATATATCTCATTTGTATTTAATAATTAATTCACAAGTATAATTATCCAGTGACCCACTTTGGGAGGCTGATTCAGAGCATGCAAGATGTACCTATGCTCTACAGATAAAACATTACATCATGTATTCCTAGATGTTCTCACCGTACCAGTATCCGGTACCATTGCAGACCTTTATTTTTTTACCTATAGACCTTTTGTCTGTTTTCTGTTGCATTCTCAGTACTTCTGCACTAATTGTAACGTAATTAGTACCGGTACGTATTACCTTCTATAGCGAGGTACGTTTTAACCGACTCAGACTTAACATTGTTTATTGCTTTTGTGGTTTTATCTAAATGTATTTCTTAATGAAGCAGACTGGATAGTAAACAAATATAAATAAGCTATGTTTAACCAGACCTACGTAGTATGACTAGAAGCACTGGTAAAAAAATACATCAAGTAGGCTAGTGTACAAATATATAAAGTGTGCCTACCGTTTAATTTTCTTGTCCATGTTCACAATTTTTCGATGGGAGTCGAAACTAATGTACTGGTATGTGTTAAAGGGCTTAAATGTTAATTACAACCAGTCAAAGTATGTAAAACGGCATAGGTACGAATTACCCAGCGGTACGAATTGCCCATCTTTCGCCTACGCTATTAGGTATTATTAATCCGTAGACCTACAGCCGAATGAAGGGGACTGCACCTTCGTATCCCAGAGAGATCATGACATAGCATGTGCTATAAAAGGTCTGCGCTCCTCCATCAGAGTCTCTTTCCCGGATTCCCCTATGCCGTTGGGCATAAAAAGAAGTTGATTTTAGGGGCGCTCCTTCGGCGCCTACACCGTGGGGAAAGCTTGCAACGAACAATGGAGAAAGACTAAAACAAGAGTTCTTTAAGAATAAAAAGACTTTTCTCTTTAATTAATGTTTTTTTGTTTGTTTGTTTTGTGCGTGTTTTGTACCCTGCCGACCCCAACATTGGTAAATTAAAATGGAATGAAAGCGAACTTGGCACGCCAAATGCAATGACATGGAATGATGACCTTTATAAGTATTCATTACTATTATTGTTACATTTACTTAAACATGAAATTGATTAGTCTGTTTTTTACATTACATATACACAGTTGTATTATACACACACACGTGTATACTTTATACTTTACAGTGGCCTAGCAAGGCTTTGGGGTCCATTGTGCACAGTTTAATAGTTTCGATGGTGGGAGCTTTCCATTCTATTTTTTAAAGGAAAAATTGACCCCTATCCCTGTCAGGCCATGGTGCCTTGCACAACCAGCACAATATTTAACTAAACCACAGAAACAGAAACGTTTTGTCTTGGGCTATATCATATCCATCAAAACGAAAATATTAAAAAAAAATACTCAAAAAGAAAATTCTCACCTGTAGTCTTGGCCAACAAATATTTCTGAAACTTGTTCATGGCCTGAAAGTAGTTGTAACCCACCAAACTGATACTGTTACCCAGATCACCGGGCTGCAGATCACCGGGCAGCTGCTTCGTCAGCGAGTCATCACTGGGGTCGAACGTCCGGCAACACACCCGGATACTGTTCTCGTCATCATCGACGTCACTCTCATCCTCCTGCTCGTCGAAATCGCCATCAGAGTCGTCCTCGTATTCCTCAGACACCTCCCCTAGCAAGGACAAAATAACAGACAGGTCATCTAAACCTTTTTCGTTATCCATGTACAATGTAGAGGAACTAAGAAATGTTTTATCCTTTCAAGTTACACTTATCGAAATCCTTTTCTGTATAGACGTTTATCTTTAAAAAATTATAAGCTCTTGGAACAAAAGAATATATATAGTCGAGTAATTATTGTGTTAATGTAATACTATGTACTATGTTACTAGGCACAAGGAAGTCTTTGCTGCAGCAGTTTAAATCCGTGGATTTCAGTATTACTAACTATCTTAGATAAGAACAACATACATTTTACATCTGTGTGCTTTTTTTTTCTTTTCCTTCGGAGCTTTAATGGATTCAAAGAAGTGCAACAATGCATAAAGTTGAATGTTTCTCAAGTTTTTATGTTCGTAGACCCCATTTAGTCTGAATGAGTAAAGTGAATCAACATCAATAATTCCAATTGAACTCAAAAGGTCAATGAGTTTTTCGTAAAAATTAATAATAGGAGCGAAAAACAGTGAGTCTGGCACATGGTTCGTATTCAGATTTTTTTTTTCTAGACCTAGTACCCTAAAGTATTTATACGTGTTGTAAGCATTAGTTTAACACTCATTATTTATTAACATGGCAAGAAAAAAATTCTTTTTTTTTCTCATTCATGTTCATTTTAATAGTTAGAAAATTGATAAATTACTGTAGACCTAATAAAGATGCACGACTAGACTTATTCCACGCATTAGTGGAAGCACTAAATCTTTTGTTGGCTACAGAATGAGCGTGTGTTTTGTAAAAGATGTATTCAACTAGAACAGGGGTCTCCAAACTTTTCAGCCCGCGGGCCGCATTAACTAAAAAACAGCAGCTCGGGGGCCAACTACACAAAGGAGGTCCCAATAAAAAAAGAATCAAAACATGGATGTTGTTTTTATTTATTTATTTAATATTATTGTATTTAGTTATTATTTAATAACACATTGGTGCACTACACTTGAACACCTGTATTAGTGGGAATGGTGAATTTGTTTCCTGGATGCCAAAATAGCATACATTTCTGGCTTTAGAATTGATGTCCCTAACATCATTATTGACCTGAGATTATCATCGGACAAGTTTGTTCTCAAATTGTTCTTTACGTATTTCATTCTGGAAAAATGTTTGTTCACACAGGTATCTTGTTCCAAAGATTGAAAGGTACCTTCATGCAAACGTTTTGATATTAGGAAAGTCTTCCTTGGGCGAAAATGGGTAAAAACCCACCAGTCCTTCTTTGGACTTATCCCTAAGGAGGTCATTTGTTTTCAACTCAATTACCTCAGCTACAGTTCATCTGGGCAACTGGCTACGTCTGCTTCAAATGGGTTTTGAAACAGTCTCAATTCTTCTGTGAATCCAAATCAGAAAACCGCTCCTGAAACTGCAGCTGGAGGTCTTTGATGATCTCGCATGCAAATGACGCGGGGAACTTAACTGTTGCTTCAGCCATGAATACCTTACACTGCTAAAAGTGCGTCAAGTTGTTGGCCTGTACTTGTTCCAAAAAACAAGACAAGTTTGGATCTGAAGGCCTTTACGTGGGTGGCTAGATCAGAAACAAGATTTTTCTCTCCTTGTAATTTTAGGTTCAGAAAAAATTTAAATGACTAGTTATGTCTGTAGCAAAGGCTAATTTCCATACCCACTCTTCATCAGACAGTAATGGCTGTGGCTTGCCTTTACTTTCCAGGAATTCACCTATTTCCTTTCTTAGCTTAAATACTCTGCTCAGAACTTTCTCACAAATTAGCCATCTTACTGCTGTGTAATATGGTAAATCTTGCGATTCCGTGTCTGTATCTTTTAACATGCCTCTGAACTGTCTATGACTGAGCCCATGTGACCTTATTAAATTGATCATCTTCACCACAGGATTCAGTACACTGCTAATGTCCATATATTTAGCACACAAAGCTTGCTGGTGAATAATACAATGCAGGAACATTGGGTGTGGAATGTTTTTTTTCATTACACATCTGCTTCACTTGTCCAACCAAGCCTTTCTTTATGCCACTCATGTTCTTTCCTCCATCAACAGTCAGGCAACTGAGGTTAGTCCAGCCCAAGTTATAATCAGTAAATGTTTTTTCAACTCATTGAATATATCCTCTCCGGTAACAGTGTCATACATGCTGTGTAGGAATGCCAGCTTTTGTGTTACGTTCATGTCTTCATCCACACCTATAATGAACACAAGCATTTGAGAGGTGGAACAGCTGTCCAGCGATTCATCCATTTGAATTGAAAAATTAATGGCGAAACTTGCTTGCATTCTTCGCTATTTGATTCACAACGTTTTCATATCTGCAACATGGCTGGCATTGGTATTTGCGCCTAAAGCTATATTTTTTTTACTTGTTTTGACTTTTCTGGGCAAAGTTCCTCAGCCACCTCCTACAAACATTCCTTCACTACTTCACCATCTGTAAACGGTTTGCCACATTTAGCCAGAACATAAGCAACTTTATAACTGGCCTTAGTTAAATATTCGTTTTTATTTGAGGATTTACTAAACAATGTCCTCTGAGATGTGAGTTGATTTAGTAATTTAGCTAATTTTTCAGCACAGACTGTAACCTCCAAAAGTGCATATTTATCCTGATGTTTGTTTTGATGATTACGTCGCAGGTTATATTCTTTCATCACAGCCACAGTTTCGTTGCAAATCACACATAATGCTTTCTCGCCGGATCTGATGAAGAATTATTTCAAACTCCATTCTTATTGAAATTGCCGACATTCATCGACTATTTTTCTTTTCCTCTTCTCGGCTATCGTTGGACACTACAATAAAGTTAAGTCAACATAAATAAATAGTGAAACTGAAAGTATCTTGCACACAATATCGAAAAAAACCAAAACAAACTACAACAACTGATTAAGCTTATCAGAACTAATTTCATCGCAATTATAGTTGCAAATTACCAGAAACAATTTTTGTTAAATTCTTATGATTTCTTAAGTTAAACTTACCTGAATATAGTGTGGACATGTATCCACTTATGGTAGAGAGATTATTGCTTTTAATGTTTTCTCTTTAGAAATGACAAAATGTGATCAAAATAATCAAGTCTTGATCAAACAGCAAACCTTTTAAAAACTCCGGGACTAAAATTTCAGAAAAGCCAAGTTGTGCTCTTTAAAAAAAGTTATAATAAACATGGTCTCTGTGACCTATTTTGTGCCCCCCCCCCCCCTTTTGTTTTTTTCAACTGCATCCACGTGCACCATTACCCATTCCCCACATCTTTTTTTGTTGTTGCAAAAACAATAATTAACAAATAAAATAACGTAACAATGAATTATTTTTTAGTCTTGGTTATGGAAACAAATATATTTTCGAAATGTACTTGAATTAGTAGGCCAACAATGCTTCGCGCCCAAGGCTAGCTTATTTAATTGGTGCAACTTGGCAGCATACAGGTAAAATTCCATATTTTTTTTCCGTAGATAAAAAAAGTACTTCGCGGGCCGCATGAAAGGGCCTCGCGGGCCGCATGCGGCCCGCGGGCCGTAGTTTGGAGACCCCTGAACTAGAAGATCAAACGTTTGGGAAATAGTTCGTATTATTGAAGAATGATAGTGGATATGAGTAATAAAATGATCTTAAAACAATTATGGGTTGACATCATGAACTGTGTCTTGCATTCGTAAAAATCTATCCCATTGGTTGCCAAGTGCTGGGGAATTATTATCATCAAGCGGTAAGTAGACTCTACAGCAGACTGTCAACACTTGGGAATTATTATCATCAAGCGGTAAGTAGACTCTACAGCAGACTGTCAATAAAGCGGTCCGGGTTCTAGTCCAGCCGAAAACTAATCCCTGCCGCCCTGCAGGAGTTTTGGGCGTAATAATCTTCTATCTAGAAGGAACGTCTGTAAACTTGACAGATTGAGAACCAGTTGTGAATTAAAAACAATGAGGAAGTGTCTAAGAGTTAGATCAGCCACCCGTATCTCAACACATTTTGCTGGTGCCCCCCCCCCCCAAAAAAAAAAACAACCTTTATCCCTTCCCTCCATTATGGAAAATATGTAAATGCCATGCTTGAGTGATCCAAACTGGCATATATTATTACAATTGTGCAATGTGCATTGATATCAGCGGCGTTGCACCTGACGTTTTATTATAGTTGGGATGGGGTTTGTGCACTAACCTTTGCTCCAACTCTGATCTGGTTAAATAACGTGTAAGTGTAAGTGTAAGCTCCACTTTGTTTCAAGCTAGTCGCAGATAATCTCACGCAATAATTAACTTTAATCTTAGGAAATATAGAAAAGGGCCACCACTCTAACGATTACCACAAGGGAAATAATAGATTAATAATATTTTGATACTATGAGAAAAACATCAACTCTACATTATTATACTATCTTATAGGCTACATTTCAGACGCTCTTTCTATAAAGAGGATTAATGCGTCCTACGCTCATCCGAGGTTAGAGTCTAGTCCTGCATTTATATTAGTGTTTTAAATGATGTTAAGTTACTGGGTTTCCCTGGTTTGTTCAGGTAACCCATTTCATGCATTTGTTCTCACATAAGAGATAAGGAAAGTGTTTTTGTTCTTATGTTTATCTGAGAATTGTAACATAAAGTTTTTGTGTTATATTTCTAAATTATAATTTAATGCCTTATGTATTGTTACTACTTTACTCTTTGCCCTTCTGTTCGCTAGTGTTTCTAGGATAAATGATTTAATTATTGGTGTTACTCTTGTCAGTTTGTGAATATTCGCTAGTTATGAACCATGCAGCTCTTTTCTGAATTTGTTCAAATTTTTGATGTGTTTTTTTTAGTTGATGGGTCCCATACAGATGATGCATATTATAGTATAGGTCAACTAATGTGAAATAGCATTTTAGTGTTATGTTCTTATTACACTGTAAACGTTTCTTATAAGCCTAATAATGTTTTGTTAGTTTCTTCAATTACTTCATCAATATGTGGATTCTAAGAAAACTTATCATTTATTATTGCTCCTATGTACTTTGCACTATTAGTTTAGGTTGGTTCTTTACCATGAATGAAGTAATTTGTAATTATTTGTTTGTATTGGTTAAAAAAAAAAGGTTAATATGGTATGGTTCCAGACCTCTGCTTGTGTAAGAAAGATATTTATTACAAGGGTTAATTGTTTACATGTGTTAATCCTTAGATTTCTACAAATAGGGCCCACTACAATTTTTATGACAAACGTAAACAAGTAAAATAAATCCAACGCACAGTCACTCGATGCAACAAAAACATCATCTTTAAGTTTGTTTTTATTAAACATCGTTTCAGAGTAACAACACTCTAACGAATATGTATCACAGAAGTTGGAGCAAAGAAATACAAATGCTTACAGTAATATCAAGGAAATGAATTTATTAAAGTTATAAGAAGCTAATTTAATGTGAACATAAAGTGAATGCTATATGACATAAAGATGTAAAATGTTATGAATACATGTAACATTAAGCTTTAACAAAATTATTCCCCGGACCCTAGTCCTTAAGTGAGTAATACATAGGAGAGATGCACTTAAGAGTGGATAATGTAATTCAAATAACATTTTTGAAGAAGAGTTTTTTAATCGGGAGTTAGTCTAGGTTTAGAGTTTAATTTTAATTTTTTAAAAATGAAAATTTGGATTGGGTTGTAAAAGTACCCCCAAAAAAGCTTAATCACTGTATGTGTACTTTTATACATAAAACATTGGTTAGTATAGGCATGTATGTGAATGTACAAATATAAGCTTGGTGACTATTAGCAGCCTACAAATTTAGAGGCTTGTCATCACTCTATGTCTAGGCTACATAAGCTTGGGCACTAAATAGAGGTGTAAATGTACAATAGATAATTTTAACAAAATATCATTACGTAATAAAAATGTACTTATGAAAGTTAAATACATTTACATTGTAAATGCTTTAACAATAACTCTTGTAAGAAAAACAAAAAATACAAAAACAATTGCCACTAGGTTCAGTAGATGTTTTAGGTGCATGAGAGAGTGACCTTGACCTTCGAAGGTCGCTTGATTGAGTAGACATCTTTTTAAAATGGAGTTAAAGGACTTTAGTAGTCATTGATGGTGTGATAAAAGTCGATGGTGACCCTGCCACCATCTTCGTCCCATTCATAACTGGACAAGAAAATAACAAGAAACAATTAATTGAAATATGGAATACACAACAATAATTAATTGTTAGATGAAATACACACGAAAGAATTAATTGAAAGATGAAATATACAACAATTAATTGAGCAAACAATTCATTGTTAGATGAAATTAAAAAAAATTAATTGTTAGATGGAATACACAAAAAACAATTAATAAATAGTTAGAAACTAAATATGTGATGAAAATGTGTCGAATGCTATATCCAATCAGAGTTTGTGTATGTTACTAATAAAGTCTCCAAGAAGTTAAATCAACATGTAAGGGGATTGGGTAGCCAACTCTTAATGTTAAAAATTCGTATGTATGTCTCTAGCAAACTCCGATTTGCCATTACGGCAGGCTGACCTAGGACAATGTCCCTATAAAATCATTTTTTGTACCTTTGCGTTAGCAAACCAAGCTCTTCCAGTCACTCAGACCGCACCGCCTAGTTAGATGTTTAGCCTAAGGCTCACCTGTAGTCTCGCCTGGACAGGAAATCTTCCACATCCTCCTTGATGACGGAGTAGTGACGCCAGCTGTGTTTGCCGATGCCAGTGATGATGTCCACCCACCTGTGGTCGCGACTCATGTCACTTTGCAAGTACTCTGCAAAAAATAATCAAAATACGTAGTTATCAACCCTTGTCTGCGCATGCGCAAAACCCTCGAAAAGGCGATTCCATATAGCCTCGAAGTGACCAACCAACCGGAATTCACGCAACGATAAAAACTTTTCCCACAATGCCTTTAAAAATATTGTTTTGAAGCTTATATTGAAAAAAAAAGGTAAGAACATCTTTCATTGTCCTACAAATAGATCCTTTGTATTAACTTCTCACAACTTTGTATTTACATGTATGAACGTTTTGAGCTTACACTTGGCACACATACGTTATTCCGATCACAACACATTCTATCACTTGTGTAGTTACATGTCGAGTTCGAACCTCACCCCCAAAACAAATCTTTTTACTGTTTTGTTTTTAATTGCTTTTGTGCGCATTGGTAAATCCTTATTGACTACACGTAAATGTTCGTACACAACATAACACGTTAACTTCAATTTTCTTAGGGAGTTTCCATTTGTAAATAAAATGTTTCTAACTACTCACAGCATAATATCAAGTGATTTTAACTTTTATAACTGAGTGTCCTTATATTATTTCTTCAAAATAACTCACCTTTCTTCAAAATAACTCACCTTTCTTCAAAACCACTCACCTCTCTTCAAAATTACACTTTTTTCAAAGTAACTTACCATTCTATAAACTAACTCACCTTTATTCAAACTAACTAATCCGTCTTCAAACTAACTGATCCTTCTTCAAATTAACTCCCCTTTCTTAAAACAAACTCATCTTTCTTCAAATTAAATCACCTTTCTTCAAATTAAATCACCTTTCTTCAAATTAAATCACCTTTCTTCAAATAAAATCACCTTTCTTCAAATTAAATCACCTTTCTTCAAATTAAATCATCTTTCTTGGAATTAAATCACCTTTCTTCAAATTAAATCACCTTTCTTCAAATTAAATCACCTTTCTTCAAATTAAATCACCTTTCTTCAAATTAAATCACCTTTCTTCAAATTAAATCACCTTTCTTCAAATTAAATCACCTTTCTTCAAATTAAATCACCTTTCTTCAAATTAAATCACCTTTCTTCAAATTAAATCACCTTTCTTCAAATTAAATCACCTTTCTTCAAATTAAATCACCTTTCTTCAAATTAAATCACCTTTCTTCAAATTAAATCACCTTTCTTCAAATTAAATCACCTTTCTTCAAATTAAATCACCTTTCTTCAAATTAAATCACCTTTCTTCAAATTAAATCACCTTTCTTCAAACTAACTCACCTTTCTTCAAATTAATTCACGTTTTTTCAACCTAATTCACATTTCTTCAAATTAATTCACGTTTTTTCAACCTAATTCACATTTCTTCAAACTAACTCACCTTTCTTCATGTGATACAAGAAGGAGCGTACTTTCCTCATGGCTCCGCTCTCCGAGTAATGGTGGAGGTCCAGGCACTTGGTGCCATCGTCTTCTTCGTAGTAGTGCTGTCTCCAATGTGAACGCATTGTTGTCCGTGTTAACGTTTGCTTTTTGCGAATTCGAGCTCAGTAATTTGTTGCAGGACTCGAGCTGTGTCTCGGGTTTTTAAATGCAGGGCTATGACGAAACCAGATATCGAAAGTTGTGTCATTACGTGTATGTATATAAATAGCCTGGGGGTTCCCCACAGCCTTGTTGTAATCAGCTATAGTATCTATAAATAGAGCATGACGTGGAAAATCATTATATTGGGTACAAATGATTGTGTGTGAGTATATTTAATATGACGTAATTTGTGTTTGATTGTAAAGACTTTAACACAAATAACAGATTTCAAATATGATTTTTAAAAATAAAACTGACAACTAGAGGACAGAAGGGCAAAGAGTAAAGTAGTAGGCCTAATAATACATAAGGCATTAAACTCTAATTTAGAAATACAACCCAATAACAACCTGTTGCAAAGCACAGATAAAACTAAAGACGAAAACACTTTCTTTATCCCTTATACGATAACAAATGCATATACGGTAAGTACTCTTTCTTCCCGAGTGGTAATATAAATTGATAAAATAGTTAGTTCTATAGACATTTTGTTTTTTATATGTAAAAGTCTACAAACATAGCTGATTGCCACCAACTGCCTGATATCTGTGACTGTTTTATATTTTTTTCTATCGGGGGGAGAAGGGAGGGTCATAAACTTAACCAATTAATTCGTATCAATGAGCTGAACACATTAAAGTCCGGGGAGCGGGGGGGGGGGGGGGCAAGTGTCGTTATATAAAACTAGATTACTCAGCGTTACCTGTACAGATTAAGTAGACATATATATATATATATATATATATATATATATATATATATATATATATATATATAGGGGCTGTCCATAAAGTATGTCACGCTCCAGAGGGGGGGAGGGGGTGTAAGAAAGTGTGACAGTTTGTGACAGGGGGGGGAGGGGGGGTCAGGCCATGTGTGACGTCACACATTTTTTTTTTAAATTTTATTTCTAATTTATTTTTTTTATTTTTTTAGTAGAATTGAATAGCTTTAAAAATAATTATAACAAATTTTGTAAAACATTTGAATTAGTTTTGTGTCAAAAAAGCAGGAAATGCGTACGTAGCGCCTGAATATGTGGTTCACGATTCCTCTCGCTAGGAGTGCTAGTATGCTGTTGCGAATCCTTATTGTATGTATAGCCTTGCTTTCGTCATGCCGGAAGTATTATTATTTCTATGTTGTCCGCTGCATAATTATGTCACTGGGCGAAGCTCATCATTCAACGTTTTACCTTCGAGATTCTCTCCTCCTCCAATCCCAATCAACCAAACAACTGATGTACTCAAAGCGTCAGAAAGAGTAGATGCAGATTCTCATAAATTTCCGTCATTGTTTGTGACACAAACTCTCAAATTTGATGACATTTTGTTTTAGATCAACAGAAGTCTTCAAAGTAAAACCATATGATATTTAATTTATTGTCCATCTTTGCAGACCAGCTAACTTGATCAAATCGGCAAAGTATGTCACTTATACTTTGCCTCACAAACAATGTTGAAGATGCGTGCAGGACAACACAGAGCTCGGGCTCGGGAGAATGTGCCAAACCCAAATTGTTCCAGAATCAACTCAGATAAAGCGCATCCGTCTTTTGAGAATCGCAGTTAGAAGGCAAAGAGAACTCATGGCAGTTATTGCCAGAAGAGAAAATGCACATTCAGAGGATGTTGAGTGGCTAGATGAGAATGAAGTTTATCTGTCTGGAATTATCCTTCCAGGAAACGCTGATGGTGAAAGATTAATGCCAGTCACTTCACCATGGATGGATGATGTCCAGTGATATTTTTTAATTAAACATAATTCACAGTTCCATAATAAACAGATTCAATATTGCACATAATTTGTCAATCCAGTCGTTTTTAGTAAATTTTTTTTCTTTTTATTATTTAATCACTGGGTGAGGTCAAGTTTCGCTAATATCTACTTCTTATCCTGTGTAAAAAGATTGCATAATCGGAAGATTTTTTAAAAAGCAGCAGATAAATGATGTGTATTATATAATTGTCTAGTCTAATTTTTGCAGTTTTTGTTTTCAAATTCAATATAGAATGAGTTACTGCTTCAATGAATAACTGTGACAACTGTTGACAATTAATTATTCTACTATTAAAGTCATTTTAATAATGTGATAGTTAGTCTATTTTAAGTGGAAATTGTTATATTTTAATACTGTTTAATAGTGAAGTGTGTTTTACATTACGTTTTAAATAGGTGTTATTTTTTTTTTAATTCGAAAGTGTGACGTACTTTAGGGGGGGGGGGGGGTCCGAGATTTGTGACAGTTTGTGACAGGGAGGGGGGAGGGGGTTAAAACTGGTCGAAAATAGCGTGACGTACTTTATGGACGGCCCCATATATATATATATATATATATATATATATATATATAGGTATGTTGAAAGATCCATAACAGATCTTTTTCTTAGAATTAGTGAATCGGGTTTTCCCGACTAAATTGTTTCATTTTGGAATATCGTCAGTAACTACTGGTTTTAATGAGAACAAGAGCTAGATTTGTAATAAAAGTTTACCAATAGTTAAATTTTATTATGATAAATAAAAAAAACGAGGTAAATAACTAAATTCGCCTACATTCGCATCTAATTTTTCTAAACCTCAATGTTCAAATTGTAACACGTCCGCGGGTATTCTGTTGACTGTCTAGGATCCTGGTCACTATGAAACAATAAACTCAAGCCACGCGATGAATGCTCAAAGAAGAATTTAATGCTTGAGCTTAGATCTATATACAATAATAAAATTCAACTTCACTTGTTAATAATAAGTAAGTCTTGTAGCTAAGCAAAAATCAACAGCAGCAACTGCACAAATGTGTGTTTTATACAGATTTTTGTGCAGAAAGTGCTAGAATGGATTTTCCCGAAGCTTTCTGAATTCAAAAGAAAAGGCCTACTAAAAAGTCGTAGAGACTACGAGAACGCATTTTGGTTTATTACGTCATAATAAGGAAACATGTACACAAATACTCTCGGTGACAAAATTAAATATAAATAAATAACTCTACATAAACTATACTTTACATGCTATACACACAAAAAAGTATGAATTATCATGTGTTGAAAAATCGTACAAGCTGCCTTGACTGGCTTCGCATTAAAATTTGTGAACAATACTAAGGGAGGGGAAAACCTCCCTGTGCCTACCAAGCTCTGATGGGTAGACTTCTTCACATCAGTAGAGGTTGGACGTTGGGCTGATAACACAATCACATAGTTTGCCGTTGTCAATGTAAAGTGGTTAGCTCTTTTTCATCAGCATATAGACTTGCGGTTATAAGTTATAACTAGCACTCCCGAGACATGAGAATATTAATCCCAAGCGAAGTATATAACAAGGGAAGCCACTGATGTATTTTTTTACGAGAGTAATATTGTACTGATTCTCTCCCATACATTAATGAAATCCAAAATCATCACTGTAAAATTGTAAGTAAAAAATGATGTTTTAGTTATCATTTAATTCTATCATTGTTACAAAAAATTCAACGTGTTTTCCTTATTGAAGATGATCTTACGGTCTCCGACAGCAAAGAGATGGTGTTGCGCAGTAAGTAGCCCTTCTAATTTTAGCATTCTAAATCCTAACAGGGAATAATCAAATTGCTAGTACGATTTGAACTCGAAAGCTACGGAATGGAAATGGTTTTACTCTATGCTTATTCGTTGCGTAAATCGATTCTAATATACCTTGATTAGGGTTTAAAAATTATGTTAAAATGTTTTCTGTGTTTGTGCATGCGTTTTTATTTTATTGTGTATGTGTGTGTTTGTGCATGCGCTTTTATTTTATTGTGTATGTGTGTATTTGTGCATGCGTTTTTATTTTATTGTGTATGTGTGTGTTTGTGCATGCGTTTTTAGTTTATTGTGTATGTCTGTGTTTGTGCATGTGTTTTTATTTTATTGTGTAGGGCCTATGTGTGTGTTTGTGAATGTGTTTCGTTTGGGAAACACTTTAACTATTATTAAAATACATGACATCATTTCCTTCACATTGATGTGTTTTCTATGCTTAGCGGTAAGTAAGTAAAGCAACCTTAGGACCACATTGATCATAGGGCCGGTGAAGGAGCGTTCACCAGTTTCTGTGACCACGGCATACTAGGGGATGTGTGGCCAGCACGATGCCCAGCCGCCTTTACTTTACCCCAACTAATGTCAGCAGAGCTGTGCAGTCTCAGGGGCACCCTCCAGTCCCGGGCACAAATCCTAGCTTTCATCAAAATTAAAAACCAGAACCTTCGGAACGCCAGTCGAACGCGCACCGTGCCCCTATACTAAGCGGTACATAAATGTAATGCGCACCGTGCCCTTGTACTAAGCGGTACATAAATGTAATGTGCACCGTGCCCTTGTACTAAGCGGTACATAAATGTAATGTAAATATCACAGAAAGAATAACCAATAGTATATACCAAACAGATTATTTGTGAATCTTCTTCTTCTTCATTCTCAAGTGTGTGTTGGAGGATATAGACAAGTCCAATACTTGCCCCGTGGCCGTTAGTTGGATGATTTGTGGATAAAACGTTAAATTAAAAATGCATTGGTTAAGGATTAATAAAAAAAGAAAGTAAGACCTAACCGTGAAAATTGAATTTTTTTAATGCATCTTGCACTTAATCAATGTCACAAGAATATAAATTTTAAAAATTAAAATGCTAGAAGACCTAAAAACCTATAATAGAATATCCATTTCTGTGTGAACATTAATTTAAAAACTAGAATCATTTCTGAAAAAATCTGTCAAGATTGATAACTGCAAAACCAATTATTGTAACAAACAATTCAGGAAAGACAGTTACAAAAAACAATGTCATAAGAATACATAAATCATTAAATTCAAATTTAGAAATACACAAACCATCTTTAACAGTCAGTTTTCCTAATTTAGAACCGGAAAATGTAGTTTTTTTTAATCAATAAAAAAATCCTTGTGAGGTCTTACGCGTGCCATTGAAAATCGCACTGCATGCCAAGTTTGGCACGCGTGCCTTAGGTTGCCGACCCTTGACTTAGAGTTTAGAATCTAGATCGTGTTAAAATTTTTAAAATATATAGGTCGGTTTAAATAAAAATACAGCAGTTTAGAAAAGATTCTTAAATTTACTTTAGAATAAAGCTCGAAAAGTGAAATTATTATCTGTGGAAGAGTTTTAAAAACAAATGATGGAAAAATCTGATGCGAACAAATTGTTCAGTTATGACAAAGTAAAAAGACAGTAAACAAAAAATTCCCTAAACCGAGGCAGCGACTAGAATGTTGCAACAGATTATAAAGTTCTAAATCCGCCCCCAGATTACTTGATTAATTTTCCAACATCCATAAAACAACATCCGCAAATGTCACCTCACTACGTCTGCTGCCACTTAGAACACAATCTCGTCTTTGCGATTGTGCGACATTGAAAACAGAGAGAGAGAGAGAGAGAGAGAGAGAGAGAGAAAGAGAGGGGAGGAGATGTCGATTTCATATCCGCGAACGTAGTGTCGCATTGTCTTTTTCTCTGTCATAACCCTCTCTCTCTCTCTCTCTCTCCCGCAGGCCCCTCTTCAGTCACCCTCTCCCACTTGTCTCCTTCATACGATCAATCCGCGGCGCTGGGATCAGGTGTTGTACTTAGAGACAACGCCCTACGTAAATTACCTTCCCGCTCCCCCCCTCTTATAGTTTTTGTGTGGTTTGTTTTGTTTATTTCTGTGCGTGTTCGTGGAAGAAGCTTGTGTTTGTGTTTTCTGGTTGACTGCAACGAGACACAAGTGCAAATTGAAATTATTAGTGGGATATTGTATCGTTTGATTCCGTTCACGCTAATAATTATGAATAGGAGCTGAAAGGGGACGATTTGTCGAGTGTTGTGATTATTAAGTAGCTAGATAAATCTCAAGTTATAAACGTGTATTGGATTATAGTCTGGCTAGATTTTCTTTTTGTTACGTTCGATTTCCTTCTCATTTTTTTTCTTTTACAACACGGGGTTTGAATGTTGCACATCAAGGGAGATTGGAATCTGCAGTGACATCACACAGGTAAGTTGAGTGAATTACTTTCTATTATCAATATGTTTCTCCTCCTATGTGTCATATGTGTCTCTAACTTTCTGTCTACCTGTACCCTCTGTCAGTCAATCTATTTATCTGACTGGCTGTTTATGTATATGTATGCATGCCCCCCCCCCTCTCTCTCTCTATCTATACATCTATATATTTCTTTATCTATCTATCCATCTATCTGATTATCTATCTGTATAACTTTATCTGTCTGTATATACATCTATATATTTGTTTATCTATCTATCCATCTATCTGATTATCTATCTGTATAACTTTATCTGTCTGTATATCTATGTAGCTTTCATTCTTTAAATGTATCTATTAGTTTATTAACATGTCTTTCTATGTCTCTCTTAATATATCTATTTATTTGTCTGTCTATCTGTGCGTCATTAGATGTCTATCAATCAATCTATCCATCTACCCATCTTACGATCTATCTATTCACAGAATTGTCTGCCGATGTCTATCAATGAATAGATTGATCTATTCATCTGTCTTTCTGTCTATATTATATCTGTCCGACTGTCTATCTATATATAAATCTATCAATCTATATATCTATCAATCAATCTATCTAACCTTTGTGTCTATCTGTGTATCAGTCTTTTTTTTTCTGTCTGTCTATTTATCAGTCAATGTTTCTATTTACCTACCTAATACCTATATATCTGTTTGTCTGTCTAGATGTTTGCATAGCTATCCATATATCGTCTATATGTCTGTCTGTTTATCTATCTATTCGTTTGACCATCTTACAACATACACAAACATCTCAATACAATTGTTTTTTCTAGTTGATAAATTTGATACCCAAGTTAATTAAATCACGCATATAAAGCAGTTTACCAGTATTTTACTATTGTGTGTGTTTGTGTGTGTGATCATTTTATAAAATATGCCAACAAACAACAAACTTGTATGTCTAAAATAAGGGGGCGATGTGAGGGGGAAGGAAGAGACAGGAAGTACCCCATTAATTATCTGATAAATGACTGGATAGTATTGGTTTAATGGTGACCCAAGGCTACTAAGTTCAATAGTACTCTGTCCAGTCTATCTGACCTTTCTATCTGCAAAATCTTCCCTGGCTTTCTGCTCTTTTTTACGTCCACTTATTCAGTTCCTCTGTTTCAAACATTTGTTGAATTTCTGGCTCGACGTTCACTCACTCTATTTTTCTTTCATTTTTTCTCTCTCTCTCTCTCTCTCTCTCTCTCTCTCTCTCTCTCTCTCTCACTCTCTCTCTAATTCTTTATGTGTGTGTCTGTGTAAGTGTGTGCTTGTGTATAGAGAGAATAATATCTTAAGTAACGAATTTCGTCAGTTTCTCTATCTCCGGAAAATTTCATATCTGAAAGAAAAAAATGCGCGCCATTATCAGCGCCATGTGACTCCGTATCTTGACCACTTCCGGTGCACTTTGCTGGTGGGCAGGCTCGTCACAAGCCACCCTTAATAATGGCACACTTTGACCGCTGAAGAAATTCGGAACGCTTAAGAACAACAAAACAAAAACTTAAGAATTGATTATAATGGCAACACAATCCCCTGGCTTGGATTAAACACGAAAACAATACATTAGAAAAGAATGTTTTTCTTTACACATAAATTGTTTTCTTCGGTTGTGAAACATATTGTTTTCGTAATACAGCCTTTTTGTAAAAACAAAACAATAAATCATAAGTTAAGGCCATGATGGCGGTAGCGTGACTTACAGTCTACTTGAGCTGTCCTTAAATGACGCCTCGCACCAATAAGCGATGAGAGGGAGGCGGTTTGTTAGACGATGGATAGGCGGTGTTGAAAGCATATCTCTGACGCTCACGCTACATACCCATATTTAACTCTTTTTAAATATAAACTTGTTTTGTTAAATTCAGAATGTAATGGGCGTCTTACCCAACAAAACAACGACGATAAAAACAACGAAAAGCTAGTTTACAATCGAAATCTCCAGTCAATTGATTTTAAAATAAGTCAACATTCAATAGGCCTATCTAATACATTATTTGCTACGTTTAATATCTAATAAAGTATTTCATCCAATTGTTATGTTCAATAAATTTTGGGGGGAAATGGAAGGGGGTGTCCATAGGCTGTGTGAAGTAAAATTTAAGAAGGCAGTTAGTAAAAGAATAGTACAAAATAAGGTCACGTCATTTATGAACAGCCCCTATTCATGTCCATTAGCCATAGGAATATCTTAGCGCATTTGTTGATTAGATCACCGAGTAAGGCAAAGGCTAAACACACTGAAATGTGTGTATGTTGGATTTATATAAGCAATTAGGCCAACAGTCCCATTCGCCAAACGTATAGAACTTCTAGGGTTTTCGTATGTTGATATAATTATTGCTCACTTGCTCCATGAAAATGGGAGATAATCATTTTATTTTCGAGTTCTTTGTTTGAGTTGTCCTTCCATTGTGTCTCCTTCCACCCTCCTTCGTTTCTCCCACTATTGGCTGTGTCAATCTGCGGGACTGCAATAAACAACAGTGTGCGTCTGATGGATGAAGGATTATGTCAACATAATCATTGATGCCTTGACACGGCCCCATTCGTTATACACTAGTTGGATCAGCAGAGAGAGAGAGAGAGAGAGAGAGAGAGAGAGAGTGAAAGAGAAAGCAATATAGTTCGAGGTAGAGACTGGGCAATAGATTTAGAGAGAAGGAGATAGAGGAGGAGAAATAGCACCAGAGAGAGATGTTGAGAAGAGGAGGGGCAATAGGGTGTAAAAGAGGGAGCAAGAGTGTTAGGTGGAGGCGGCTAGAAAGGTTGTGAAGGAAGGGGCAATAGAGTTAGTGAGATGGGGCAAGAGATATAGAAAGGGGAGCAAGAAAGTTAGGGAAATTGGGCAAGAGATGTTGAAAAGGGAGGGGCAATAGAGTAATAGTGAGCGAGAGTGAAAAACATAACGGTAGAGAGAATGAGAGTGGAATTGGGGGAAACAAGGAGATGTGAAAACGATTGTTTAACAGATAGATGTTTTAGTTATATCAGTTTCGTTTTAAAAGTATTCTAACTAGTATATAATCACAATATTTACAAAATACAATCGATATTTACTCCCCATGGGTTATACTTCTTCGCGTGAGCAAAACATGTTGTGTCTTCACGACTTTCATATACCACGTTGGCTGATCGTAATATATACCTTGTTTTCGTTTATAACTCAATGTATGAAATCGGCTTAAAATGAGTCTCGTTTCCGCTCTATTTCAGCGCTACTAGATGTTCCGGAACTCTCACGACACATCAACTCAAGACAGAATGCGAGAACGCCAGCACCCTGCCGCAGACCGGATGTACGACGGCGCTATGGACGGGTCAACACGACCCGTGTCTGGGTACGTCGCTCGTGCCAGCGAGGTCCAAGTCGCCGAGCAGAAGGGTGGGTACACGACCTCCATCGTGGTCGACGCCACCGCCAAGCTGTCCCCGGTGGTGACCGTCCGCCAGGGCCAGCCCCAGGGGGCTCATCAGAACTCTCTCCATCACCAGCACCAGCACCACCACCAAAGACACCAGCAAGGCGCCCTGACCAACAAATTCCCGCGCTCCATTTCTGAGATCCACGAGCCGCAGACGATGTACCCGGCCGTGCTTCAGAAGAGATATTCCAATATCTCCGAGGGCAAACCCCACAGACACCACAATGGCGGCGCTGTTTCTAAGCAGCACAACGGCGTTTCAAACGGCAACCTCGACCACACGAGAGCACCACATCATAGCATGAACACCACCACAAACGGAGATCACAACGCCTCAGTACGGACATCCGACTTGTCGTATCCTCGGAATACTCACGGAGCCGACGACTACGCGCACACTAGGACACACGAGAAGGGCGCTCACCCGGCAATGCTTTCCACGACCGACAGGGCATCTTCGAGCCAGCCCTCATTCAGCGTCGTCCCGTCGCCGCCGCCCCTGTCTGTGTTTGCGGGTCGCAGGGACGTCAAGGACCCTTCCTCTGTTAGCGAGAAACAGATAGTGAGCGCCAAGGGCACAGTGCGAGGCTTCAAGAACAGGGTGAGGGCAGGTATTGCCACGTTCTGGACACAAGCACAAGACACGGTAAGACAATTTCAAATTATGCTTTTTTTCCTGAATGTTTTAAGACTGGATATTAGTCTGGCAATTAATGTGTACCTTATATGCCTAGAGTTTTACTACTTATAGACACAAACATTTTAGCTCTATAAGTTACTCAGTGAATAAAAAACTTAAAATATTGGATATTCATCTTGAAAAAATGTAAAGATAAAAGCAGAACTCAAAGGTTTTATTGGCCACCACTAAGGTATTGCGTAGTCAGACCAATGACCAACAACCATCTTTACTATATTTTATACTACACAAACAATATTTCGCTTAAGGGATGGTGATGTGAGGAAAGTGGGTTGATTTGTGGTCTATTTCAAGGGATAGGAAGTTGGAGACTGGGTTTTCGCGACCAAATTGTGAGATGGGAAAGATTTTAAAAAATCACCGATTAAGTCCGACGTCACTAATGTACAACCCTTCAACTTTTGTAGGGCAGTTGAACTGGCTTTCATGTTTGATGGTCCCCCTTAACTCAGGTGTCAACTTGGCATCACTTAAAGTACACAATAAACGAAATGTGTGGGTATTGGAGCGGGCTACCCATTCCCTTTAGATAAGCAATGATACTTACAACGATTGCCATCTCTTCGTCTGGCTCTATGAGCAATAAACATTGCGCGTGTTTGTGTTTTTGTATTTGTATCAATGAATCGGAAGACAAAAGAGTTTAGGATTTAGGGTTAGGATTCAAGAAAATACCATTGTCCCGCTATTCAATTACCAAGCTTGAGGATTCCCAGCATCCCATAATTTTAAGATGGCCGGCAGGCCGAGTTGTTGACTCAACGAAAGCGTTTTGCAGGATCGCCATGTTCTCTTTATGTTTGCTGCAGACACACACTCACTAGAGACACATCCCCAACACTGCTCGCTGCAGACATCAACATGCACACACTCGATCAAACACGATCCGACACTCATCAGCTGTCCATCCCTCTCGATTTTCTCATACCGTCCATCGCTGACCACTGTCCAAACAGCCCACTCTTTAAATAGACACACACACACGTAGTTGGAATACACGTCTGTTACGAGGGTTGGGGGAAGGGGGGTGTATCCTGGGCTGCACAATGCGTCGAGACCACGTGACCTCACTCTGCACTCAAAAGCATGTCGGGATTCCTTCCTTCCATTTTTTTTTCTATCTCTTCTAATCCATCCCGCCTTGTCATTTTAAGCGACAAACAATAATTGCACGTCTCCAATTTATCGGACGATGACATGGAAATGGCAAAAACACCTGGCAATCATTTATAGAAACACAAAGGAAAAAAAAAAATGGCCGCTAAATTGTAGTGAAAATGTTCGTGTATTTTATAAATTATTATGTATTAGTCAAGTATGTAATAAAGGCTAGGTACAATTTATACAGTTATTGCGTGAAGGTTTTAATACAAGACATAGAGCTGTCTGTGTGTGTGTTTGGATGTTATAATAGGCATGGTGTACAGTGTAGGATTGATTAAGGCTTAAGATGGTGCAGCCCGGAAGTTTCTTAGTATAGAATAAAAGTGTTGAAATAAAACAACTATTTAGACATTTGTTTTCCAATATATATTTGTTGATTGTATAAAGACCTTGCGAGAGAGCCACATACATTTATTAAATAGACCAATTTTACCGAAGTCTGAGAGTTAGATCTTTAAAGATTATTCAACATCCACCGTCCTTATACATAGTTTTCTTAATATCTGTTCTGGAAGTTGTATGTAATTCTCTCCGGATCCATATATCTATCTATATATTCACAATCTAAGTATTGAACCGTATCACTTTCACACGATAAGTCTGGCTATGCGAACGACAGACCATGATTTTATGAATCCAGACTTGTGTGAGCATTTATAGATTAGTATCCGCATGGATGGCTTGAGAAGCAGCGCTTGGCAGGTTTTGTCGCCATGACATATAGGAGGATTGTGTGGCCAGTAAATTACCTAGCCACCTTTACTTTATCCTGCCAAAATATCGTGTAATCACAGGAGAACTTGGTATAATTCAGTGACACCCTCCAGATCTAGCAAATACGTAAAATATTTGGCATGGAAATTAAAAAAAAAATTATTCAATTTCTTTGAAATAAAAAAAAAAAGAAATATTATTGTATTTGATACAAAGAACTATTCCGTTTTTACGTTTAAGGACATACTCCTTATACCTAAACTTTTGAAGGACATTTTTATATGATAATGTTAATTATTTATTTCTGCATAAAATTCCTTTCCCCATGTGATGATGGGAATGTGTGGCCAGTAGGAGGCAATCATAGTAGGGCTAACCAATGGAAACAATTGACTCTACTTTACCATCTGCTGATTTTGACTAACATTTCTTTCCATGTTGTGATTTTCTATTATTGTTTATATTATTTCAACATACTTTTAATCCAGAAGATTCAAAATACTTTTTTCTTTCTGTTCAGAAACTTCCAAAGTTGTTTTCTCAATTACTATGTTTGACAGAACGAGTATAGAAAATTACAGAATTATACAAACACCTATAAGCATGAATAAATAAAGTTTATTATAATCTTTCTCAATGGAATGAAAAACAGTAAATTCGCTACAAAGTATGTAATAAAATTAATTTCAATTAATTGCGCAGATAGAAATATGCTGTTCAGAAAAGTCAATAATTTCGTCGGCTAAATGTAGCTAGTTGTTTGATGCGTCAATAAATCCATTTATGCTGCCGAGTTATAGACTTTTAACATCCACTTTTCCCGCGTTAATCTTTAGCCAGGGCATATGTTACATCACAATACACACCCAGAGAGAAGGAAAGAAAAAAAATTCAACCAATCAAAACACTAAATAGAAATCTACGGCAGCCCAAACTGGCAGCAAGCTTCCGGAAACATGAATTTCCAATCAAGTTGTTTTGTAGGAGGGAACCCGTAGGGTTAAGAACAAGAAGATTCTATTCACACATTTGAATTCTATGTGTTGGTTCTTATATATAGAGAGATATATTAACACACAGTTACGTATATTATAGATATATACATATAATGGACTGGTGGTCCAGATACAAAGCTTACTATTGCCATTTCAGAATCTTCAGATTCAAAGCTAGGTTATTTATATCAGCCAGGGTTTTATTTTGAGTATTTGGGGGATTTTTTTTTTTATCTTCCCTACTCAGATGGATAGCTAGTGTTATTGTATATTTAGTTAACTGCGTTGTTGGGGGCAGTAAAAGTCGCTGCTGGGCGTTGTGCTGGACACGCAATTTTCTTGTATGCAGTGCACAGCAAAACAGTAACATTTTGTAATACTTAAAATTAACTTAATTTGAGTGATATATTAAGTATATTTAGCAAAACGGAATGCAACAACTTAAAAAACAACAACACACCTTCAAATTGATTTATAGAGTGATAGCTTTGTTTATATGTAACCTTTTGTCGTCGTTTGTAATTTCTAAATTGTTCTAGTGTTCAATAACTAAAACTTTAACTCGCGCAGAACTTTTGAAACTAATTTTAAAAAAAAAGTCCAAACATTCTGGGCCTTCGGGATATAGTCTACAATTAATTAAGATTGCATTGAGTTAGAGTCTACTATAAGTAAGTTAAGTAGTAATAATATATTAAGCATTACATTCTAACTTAGAAATAAAAATAAAATAATAATTTATTACTATGCTCAGAAAAGAAAATAGAATACAACAGATATTGATGACAATAATGCTGATAAAATAACCTCACAGAAGGGAAATTTGTAAACAGAATATTAAGATCGACATATACAAATGGACAACAAGGGTCACAAGAAATAAAGTCCCTAATATGGGGACAAAAGAGAGAATGCACTATTGAGTGATTACTGATTACGAGGAACAATTGGACCAACTAAAGAATTATAATTGAAGATAAAGTATCACGTTGGCCCTAATTGATCCATGGGGCCGGTGAATCAGCGTTCACCAGTTTCTGTGGCCAAGGCATACTAGTGGATTGTTTGGCCAGCACAATGCAAAGCCGCCTTTACTTTACCCCAAAGTCAGGTACCCATCAGAGCTGGGTAGACATAGGGACACCCTCCAGACCCGAGAACAAAGCCTAGTCTTTACCAGGATTCAAACCCAGGACCTTCGATAAGCTAGCCGTGAATAGAAGATAGATCAACATAAAGAATTATAATAATCAAACTACGTTTGTGTCTTATTTTATTGCAAAAAAAGCGGAAAATAACAATGCAGACTTAAAACTAACTGTTGCTAAGTAAACAATAGGAATCTAAGGCTGGCAAAATTGTTGTCAGTGCAAATACTTGTCAATACCCACACAGGAAGATTAGAGAAGCTCACAGATGCTGGGAGTATGTTATGGATTCGTGTTCACTTGCACTAAAATATTCTCTCTTCTAATTCACTCGCTCTCTTTTCTCCTCAACTCTCTCTCTCCCTATCTCTCTCTCTCTCTCTCTCTTTGTCTCTCTCAGCTAGTCCGTGGTTATATAGAATAAATCAACCGTGAAATTAGACAACTTATCCTCTCTGGGGAAAAAGAAACATTATTGGTTGTTATTGGAAAACCAGGTTACATCAAAGATGTAGAACAATAGATGCAAAAAGCTCTTGTAGGTTTGTTAGTTTATTCCTTTTACATTCAACAAATTCTTTATTAGATTTCATTGACATATACACACAAGGAAAGTTGTTTATCAATACCTTTTTTTTGCTAATCAATATTACTCTAGAGAAACTCATATAGTAATGCAGAATGGATGTTCATATTGTACACAGTAGGCAGCTAACGTTACAGATTTTTAGACAGACACCCAATTATTTGTATGGGCTGGAATGCATTTTCTCCATTCTGGATTATTTAAGAGCTGAGAGTATCTAGTGTAGACTCTAGGCTCATTTTTTTTTTAATTTGAAGTCTAAATTTCTTTTCGAATCAAGAATACATTTCTATGGGATTGGAGTGTTGGAAATCCGTAGGCCCTATTTAACTAGTTTTAAATTGAATAGTTTTATCCTCACTGACAACACCAAAAAGGTGTTCCTTCTTTAAGCCCTTTAATTTTAGTCAGTATGGTTGGACTCTCTGGATATCGTATCAAGAAGATTGTATGGTTTGGGACATTGGTATCTTGAAAAGGGTAATCTCACACCTAGTCCAGTAGCTAATTGTGTAATGCACCAAGACTGTACCTAGAATGTACTTAGAATTTACCTAGACTGTACCTAGAATTTAACTAGACTGTACTTAGAATGTTTCTCGACTGTACCAAGAATGTACTTAGACTGCACCTAGACTGTACTTAAATGTATTCAGAATGTACCTAGACTGTACTTATAATTCACCTAAACTGTATCTATAGCGTAGGTGTAATCACTGTTGATATTTTAGGTAGCTTGACCCCCGACATAATATTTTTCTTATAAGTTTACAGACGTTCCTTCTATGTAGAAGAGTATTACGTCCACTAGGCCCAAAACTCCTGCAGGGCGACAGGGATCCGTCGGTGGCAGGGATAGAACCCGCGACCTGTCAGTTGGTTTTTGGTTGACAGTCCGGTGAACTAACCTAGACCAGCCGGCTTCATAATATTTCTTTACTCTATTCTCGTTTTACAATCTCCAATGCCTAGCACGAAGATTAAAATTGGGAAATTTATGAACTTAAAAATGCAGAGTAGAGCTACTAGGTGAAGTTTGATTTAACGTCTAGTCAAAAGTGGGAGTCCCCGTGTTACTTCAAACATCCTTATTGCCCCGTCACCCCAGCTGTGGCATGGGCCGCCAAACACAGATCTCCAGAGTCCTCTGACCTGATCCATTCGCTCTAATTGGTTCCATCTTTGCGGTGGATGCCTCAAGGTCGCGTCGCCAGGTATTTTTTGGGCGGCCACTTGGAACAATTAAAATAAATTTTTACAAAGTCTTTTTCGGTCCAAGTTAAGTGGCATATGAAGCAGCGTTAACGTGTGCTTCTGTTGCCATATCATATAATGGGATTGTGTGGCTAGCACAATGTCAATTCGTCGCCTTTACTTCACCCCAACAAAAGTGGATTCAGATGATGTTCCTGAACATCGTGTATATTCACAGTTTAAACAGTTTAAACGAAGTTGACATTTTTGACACAAGAAACAAACGCTTTCTCTGGGTTTTCTAAATATTCCGTTTCAATTTCTGATTTTGATTTGCTTTTGACTTCGTCTTAAGCCCAGCTAATCAAGGCAATGGATGGCGACTGATTTGTATGTGTCATTGCGTTGGAGGATGGTGGAAAACAGAGATGGGCAATGGTTACTGGAGACTGGAACATACAGAATAGACATGGACACTACTGCAATTTATAACTAGATAAAGAAAGGCTTGTGGTCAACAAAGAATGAGAACCGCCGATTGAGTTTGTAAAAAAACAACAAGGAACTCTTTTAGATTGTGTCTTTCTGTAATCTATAGAGATTCCCAACTCCACCTGTGTGTGTGTGTGAATGTATGTGTGTATACATATGTGTTTGTATGTGTATTTGTGTGTGTTTGCGTCTGTGTGTATAAAGGGTATGGACTGAGGTTAACCAAAGTCAAAAGTCTAGAGTCTATATTAAGTGAAAGTCAATGTTCTATATAAATCAGCCAATGGAAGTCATACAATTGAATGTGTAATGGATGAATGGATCCTGGGGATCAGAGTACAAATGATATATAATGAAATACGGATATTTATTTGAATTGTATTTATAACATTGAGAATAAAATACTGAAAGGTTGATGTAATCCAGGTATAAGGCCTATAATTGAAAGGTTGATGTAATCCAGGTATAAGGCCTATAATTGAAAGTTGATGTAATCCAGGTATAAGGCCTATAATTGAAAGGTTGATGTAATCCAGGTATAAGGCCTATAATTGAAAGGTTGATGTAATCCAGGTATAAGGCCTAGAATTGAAAGTACTTTACAAGGATACTTTAACTCCGAAATATTCTACCTGCCTACAGCTGACTCATGGCTGGCTGGCGTGTCGAATCCTTTTGCAAGCTAGGATTTGTTCCCGGGCTTGCTGACGTACTGAAGATACAGGGTTCGAATCCTGGTGCAAGCTCGGATTTGTTCCTGGGTCTGGAGGGCGTCCCTGAGACTACTTAGCTCTGATGGGTACTTGACTTTAGTTGTATTAAGATAAAGGCCGCTGGGCCACACAATCCCCTAGTATGCCGTGGCCACCAGAAACTGGTAAACGATGCACCACCGGCTTTATGTATCGAGTGGGACCAATGGGATACTTTACTTACTACTTTACAGCGAACTCTAAAATAATCTCCTTTTCATTAGAACAGGCGAACATGGATTTTTCAAGCCTGTTACGACATTAACTAACAAAAGAAAGTAATTATTCTTCGTCTAGTTAAACGTGGAGATTTGAACACGTGTATTTAATGAATGGTGTCCAGGTATATAGTTGAATAGAAGTAGTGGGGACCCGGATTACACGACTTACATTCACTAACCACACTGACCACTGGCCAGTAGCTAGCCCCAATTAGCGTGGCGCCATATCGATAATTGACCGCTAATTTGATCAACTCTCTTGTGCTAAAGGGGCGGGGGAGCGGATAATTATCTTCACTGATTGTATCAGCATTGACCGATTCACCAGCCTCCCTTACTATTTAGGTCAACTGACCGCCTATCCATCACCCCGTGTCACGTGATCGAGCGTGTAGGGGGTGGAGGAGGGTGAGGGGGCACTACACAATGTATAAAGATTGACTCAGTATAGTGAGTGATTCATCCTGTTCATTGAATGTCATGGTACAATGACTTCTATCAAAGGGGGTGTTTTAAATGAAATACGACATGAACAGAAGGTCAAATTGTTAGTTGATACTGTATTGCCTGATGTTACAGACTTCCTTTTAGAAATAAGAGTTGGTAAAGACTGGCATTTTTCTTTTTTCTCGATTTGGTGAAATTTGAATTTCAATCCATTTAGAAAGAAATAAGATCAAAGTTAATGAAGACGTGTGGATCAGAGAGAAACATATCATGGAACTATAATTTAAAGTCAGGTAAATGATCGGGTCAACTCCCACATTTCTACATATATTTCTATATTCAGTAGACAGTACTTACTTCTTCTGATTGACTTTCTTCCTCTCTACGTCCATTTTCTTTACATAACCCATGTCTCTTTCTCTCTCTCTCTCTCTCTTTCTCTCTCTCTCTCTCTCTTTTTCTTATTATCTTCAATACTCCAATAGTTATTATCGCTTATCTCTTGGCCACGCCAAAGCACAATTGTAAGCTTCATCCCAATCCTATTTTGTACACACATACTACGGTAAACTAAATTCATATCAAAAGCTTCTTACTAACTAGAACTTCTACCGGGAAGACATTCACGAATCAGAAGTTGAATAGAAGAATACACACAAAAAAAAAGAGAAAGACACAATTGATAAGAGATATTTGTCAACGCAAACCTTAGTCAAAACAAGGAAGTTGAAACAGTGTTTGAAATCTGTTATATTAGCTCTGCTTTTTGTGGGTGTGTGGCAGTAAAAATATACGGAAGGTTAATTGACCCACTTCCGGTCATCTTATCGAGCTGAAACTTGGCACATGCACTCGTAGCCGATAACAACACATTGCCTCAAATTTTCAGCCCTAATCCTCTTCCCCCACCCCACCCACTATTGCATTATTTAGTCCTGGCGTGCTGTTGATTACGGTTGAGTCCTAATGTGTCGTTATGCTCCCATTTCACACCTTAAGATCTGGTGTGACAATAGAATAAAATGTGCAAATGTTGTTTCGTTCTTTGGCAAAAGATTCAGAAATGTCCATCTGACCATGACAGAAATGCTTTGTTGGTCTCAACGCTTTCTATCAACTATCATCTATATATATCATCTATCTATCATTATATCTATATATCTAGCTGTAAATCATATATATATATATATATATATATATATATATTTATATGAGATGGAGAGGGATAGATGTGGTTTCTCCTCAGACTAACATTTCCTTAAAGTCAACGTTAACCGGTTTAACCCATTCAGTGCTGCCACCTATTACTGTTAAATCTTTCACTATTGACATCCGTCATGAGTCACAGGTCAAAATAAAGGACAAAAACCTTTACTTCTATAGAATCTATAACACTTATGAACCTTGTTTTTTTTTGTCTGTTAGTTAACTACAAACGTTTGTTATTTATAAGCTGATCGCTTGAATGGACATATTGGCCTATACATGTATATCGATAAGATACTAATACTATACCTTTCCTTCAAAATGTGGAAGCTTTAAATTTAAAAAAAACTTTTATTAATGAAGTTCCTGGTTTAACCAACACGATTTTCATTGTTTCAAACGTATTGAGGATTTCTATAAATATCTTTATGACACAAGACAATTGAGGATTTCTATAAATATCTTTATGACACAAGACATATAGCATGGGGGCAAACGTGACCGTCTGTTCCTTCCGCCTTCTTCTGCTACTCCGTGCCTTTAGTATACTACCTTAAACATTGAGTGGCCTAGCGGTAGCGCAGCGTACCAAGGGCCCGTAGTTGAAAACCCGGAAGAGCCAAGAATTCGCTACCGCTTGTGGAGTGTGTCCAGTGGGCACTGTGCTGGCCACAAAATCCCTTAGTACCGTGACCACGGAAAGTTGTGAACGCTGCATCACGGGCCCCATATATCAATTCAGTCTGATAGGGATACGTTATTTTGTTTTTACAAAAACATCGACAAATACATTTAAAAAACCCTATTTTTAAAGCAAGTACTTAGTAGACTTAGAATGGCACTTGCATGAAAATGAGTTTGTGGAGTGAAGATCAGTGTTGAGAAGCAGGCCTTTTATTTCTGTTTATGAATATTTTTTGTAATCGCACTTGACGTGGAATAAATTATTTCAGAGATAAACCAATTAACCCGTTGCATCTGTTGGTAAACCCGCTAAGTCGCGGGTATTTTAATTGGTGAATCCTTCATGGTTGCAAATCGCATCCTCTACAGGTATCCAGTGCGGGCTGCTGATCGTCGACGCTGCTGGTAAACCCTGTTAAGTCGCAGATCGTTGCCGACCTCTATTACAAAGCTAGACTAAGTTTACAATGACGGAGGGTGGTATTAAATAGCTAACAGCTCAGATAAACATAAGGACAAAAACACTTTCCTTATCCATTATGCGAGTGGCATTTGGGCATGGAATGGGTTTCCTGAACAAAACAGGAAAACCAGCAATTTAACATCATTTAAAATATAGGTTCACCGCCCCCTTTTACAATTTTTTTCCGCTCACGGCCCCCTCCCAACTTAATTTTAATTAATATATATATATATATATAATATAATTAATTCTAAAACAAATTTATTTGTATTATTAATTTAGAAATTTAAGAGACTTATTTAATAGCACTATATCATATTATTTCTGCAACTATTAATGTTTAACATATAAACTCCTTAAATGGACAAAACAATTAATGCAGAAAATGTTTATTTACAACTATTTAACGTAAATTATTTTAATCTTCTAATAATTAAATCTTCTAATGAATACCATAATGTTGAATGTATATAAAGAAATAATAATAATCAGTAATATTTGTTATATTACAAAACAGAACTTGTTCGGCATCACTTTTGAATCAAATGTGGAAACATTTATTAATTAAAGGGAGATAATTAACCCGTTTCATTTAAGCTAATATTTCTGTTTTTTTTTTTCTTTAAAAAAATGGCTTTCATTTATAACTTTGAAATGATCAAACTGTAAAATGTTTTTGACAATTAAATAAATATGATATTACTAAAGAATTTATATGTATATTTTCTAGCACTATAATAACTACCCAGTTTGTATGATTACTAAGTATCTACACCGCTTAACGGTAATGTACATTAACTTTTACATAATTCAAACGGATTAAAGGACATCTCGGTAAAACTGAGATCAAAATAACATTAATAATCGCATATGTTAGGGCGACAGTCCGGTGAACCAACAATAGGACCAGCCGGCCGCACACAGTATTTGCCAAATACAGGCCTACTTCATCGAAAAGTCATTGCTATTCCAATTTCTTATTAGTTTAATAATATGTAGGCCTACTGTTGGGGGATATCAGATCTTTAGCAGCACGTGCGTTTACATCGTATTTCATCCAAAAACTAATCGATTAAAATAGCTGAGGTGTTCAAATTATATCAGGTACGTTTTTACCGCCCACTTGCCCTTCACCGCCCCCCTCATCACCCCCGGGAATGTCAGCGCCCCCCCCCCCCCCCCCCCCCCGCTTAAGCTTCTCACCGCCCCCGGGGAGAACCTATGATTTATAACATTAATAAAGATGCAATACTAGACTCGGAACGCAGGACGCAATAATCTTCTTTATAGAAGGAGCGTCTGTAAACTATAAGATAAGATAATAGTCCATGCATTTTTCATTTTCCAGTATCGGTTACTTGTTACAGAATAGAACTAGAGTGTTTTTTGTTTTGTTTGTGTGTGTATTTGCAAGCATGATATAAAACACCACGAGAAATCGTACGAGTCGAGAAAACACAAAGCCACTGTGTCTACTCAATGTCACTTCAATCGATTCTCCCGCCTTTGACAACAAAAGTCACTACGATTTCTATCTTAATGACCCACTTTTTCTTTCTTTCTTGTTTAATGTGGATGTATTATAATCTGTTTGGGACATACATTACAGTGAATGTACGTTTTTTGATTGACTCGCCATTCCTTTCCCCCTCCTCACCCCCCCACACACACACACCTCTACCCAACCAGTTTGTTGTCGTAAAGCCAAAAACTACAAAACGTCAAGTGGAATGTTGTTGTTGTTGTTTTACAAAAATATATTTTCAGTTTTTATTTTGTGGTGATAGAAATATCAATAGCTACAAGTTTACATTTCTAGAAACTTTTTTTTTATTTTGGCTTCAACACCTGGATTCATTCTTATTTATTCAGATAAATGTTTTATTTTTTCAACATAATTATATTTTTAGTTTGCTTCAATGTTAGTTTCTCTCTCTCTCTCTCTCTCTCTCTCTCTATCTCTCTCTCTCTCTATCCCTCTCTCTCTCTCTCTCTCTCTCTCTTTCTCGTTTTAATTTTTTAATTGCAGAATATCTCAAACAATCTCGTTTTTTTATTCTACTAATTGTTCTCTCTCTTTCCATATCTCCCTCTCCATGTCTCTTTCCTCTCGAAATATACATATAATTTTAAAAGTATACGTCTACTTTATTGTTAATGTGTTTTTTTTTTATTTTTTTTTTATTTTTGTTTGCCAAAAAGAATTTTGTATTATTTGTTTTTGGTTTTCTGGTTCATTTGTTCAACGATTCATTGCTCAGATTTGATTCTTTCAGATTGAATCATGTTCCCACGGCTGTTCAAGACCAGCCGTAAGTTCAGACTTACACTGTTTCAATATTGTTTGCCTCGTTGTCTTTTTGTGGAGTTTAAACCAACAAACACACAAATATAACAAATTCTTTGTTTGCTTTTGATGTAGTCACTTTAAAGTAACTGATGAACGCTGCTTGGATCAATTTGGCCCGGCAGGGTGATTGCTGTACTATATTGGACAAGCAGGAGTCAGGCTACAGTAAACAGCTTTATTATTTATTCATATATTTTTTTGTTGGCCAACAGTCATAGAATTAGTTTTTTTCTTTTTTCTTACATTCTCAACTTTTTCTTTAAACAGTTTGTGCTTTGGTAGAATTTGGTTTTACTGCTATTTTCATTTGGCTAGATGTGTTCGCTGGTTTTTTTTCCATTTTATTATTATTGTTGCGTGTCTGTGTTGTGTTTATTTTTAAGTTCTAACAACATATAATATTAGAAAATAGCTACAATATAGATCTACATTTTCTTTTCGTCAATTTGTGGAATGAAACTCTCTTAATGTTCTGATGTTGTTTATAAACTGATTTTTTTTTTACTACATTTCTCTTTTTACTCATAGCGGTATTAAAGAAAACACTTGGTCATTCAGAACCCTAGCAACTAGGTTTTCTATTTAACTATAACAATAATAATGATAAATCTAAGATATTTTTTTAAAATTTCATTTATTTAGCCTTCTGTTTTATGATTATTTTTTTTTAAAATTCTACTTCAAGCAAGTCTTGTAAAAAATACTTCTGATTGACACCCCCCCCCCCCCCCCGTGATGCCAGCGTGTTTGTAGCACCCCGAGCATGCTACCAACGTAGTCCTCTCATCACTAATAATACTTCACTTATAAAACTACTGCCTTAACCTTGGAGACCAGTGAAAACTGGTGAACGCTGCTTCACCGGCCCTATGGACCAATTTGGTCTGACGGGATACTTTTAACCTTGGAGAGGACTTAACCAAACACATATAACTCGTTAAGAGGTTTCCCCTTGACGTCTTGCGTATAGCTTCATGCTAAATGTGGGGTTTGCAGGCATAAAAATAAAAAAAACAACAAAAAACACACATCGTAGACATTAATCTTAATTTAGAAAGTGAAATACATTGAGTCCTACCTGTAGTTTTGTTTAGTGTCTAAATTTTGTTTTTTATTTTCAGAATATATTTTTTCGAATTTTTTGTTATAATAGCAACTTTATCGATCATCAACGATCATATATTTATCAAAGTTTCTAATATTCTTTAAAAGATTTACTTGCCTGTGTTTAGATTGCCAATTAATAGTTATATATAAGAAGAGACAAAACAATCAAATTTTAGCTGTCTTTTTTAGGGTTTTAAAGTAAACAGGTAGGCTAATCACGCGATTAGGCAAAAGGTAAAGAGAAAATTTACTGTGTTTATGCATGCATGTAACCGGTCACCCAGTCAGCCGTTGACAAATGTCCCGGGGACACAGCAATGGAACCATGACGGACAATTACTGTTGACCCTTGAAGAACTTTTACACGGCCCAGTGAGGTGGGGAGAAGGGGTGCTGGTAAGCTTAATGGATACACATGGCCTTTCCTTAGTTCTTTAATGCATTAAATTTTGAAATCAATTAGACCAATAGCTTTTGAGCCTCTAGACGTACGGGTTGGAAAATACATTTATGTTCCAATTTCAAAGTAAGCCTCAATCGGGTTTTTCCTATTTGCATTATGATTATGACCAATAAACGGATTTTCATTTCAATTACGTTCAGCTCGGGTCTATGCTAGAAGACCGTTGCCTTTCTGTATGGATAGACCCAATCATCTCCATCAACTTTTTCTCAGCGGTCCTAGGTTGTTGTTTTTTATACTTCTGTTTTTTTTTTAATTCTTTCGCTGTTCTCTTCGGTATACTCTTAGAAAATGACTTCAAAATATCTTTCAAACAAAACTTTCAGCTAAGTGAATGGCAAAACTGCAGTGTAAATGAAATAAAACTTGCAAGCACTTTAATCCAAATAAATAAACATAAAAAACAAAACATATTCACAAGAAACTGAAATATAAGTTTGACCCAAAGAATATAAGTAGTAGTTTCTGCTGGGAAAAATTCTGAAGAACTGACGTAAAACTGTATTTAAACCACGTGGTCTTAAAAAAAAATGTTCATTGTTTCTTTGATTCACGGAGATCTTAGAGACCATTAAATATTTGTTATTATTCATATTTATTTACATAGATTGTGAAATCGATATTCCACCCCACATGTATGGCTGGTCCTGCGGTTAGTTCACCGGACTTTCAACCGACACGTCGCGGGTTCTATCCCTTCCGCCGACCGATGCCTGCCGCCCTGCAGGAGTTTTGGCCCTAGTGGACGTAATAATCTTCTATCTAGAAGGAACGTTTGTAAACGTATAGGATTTATTTAGTTAACTCTTAACAAAGATGCTGGCTATAATGATTTCTTCCTTGACCTTAAATAATTCATAAACATTGTTGTCATGTCTTTGAATCGATGTCTGGCATAACTATCATGATGACATGTCTGGAAGACTATTTGAGTTTTCAGGTTTTGATAGAACATTTCTTGCTCCTTAGCTGATGCTTGTTTTGTATGTGCATTAAGTTAGTAAGTTAAGTACCTTGCAGTGCCGTTGCAAGGGATTTGGGGGCCCGTGGGGGGCTTGGCCTCTTTAGAGGCCCCTGCATTTTGACATTCGACATTATGACATGAGAAAAAAAAATTCGGACACTCCTTTGGGGGCCCCCCTCAAGTAGGGGCCCGGGGGGATTTTCGAATTTGGACCCTCCAGACCCCTCCCCTAGCTACGTCACTGGTATCTTGTCGGACCAAATAGATCCATATGGCCGGTGCATAGCGCTGTATAATTGAAATATTGGAATATTTTGAGAGAAAAAAAACTTGCCCCTATTATTTAGGCATTTACTGGTTCATAGCTAAGACTTCCTGGTTTTCTACCCCATAATAAGTCATACTTCTTCATGGTGTTGGCCACAGAATAAATAATAAATATAGAACAGAATGCGCAATCGCATTTTTTTTCTGTTTCCGGAAGTAATACCGACGCCATACTGTTTAAACTCAGTGGACCTGGTTACACTATATATTTATGCTTATTTACAATGTCTTTTTCATCAAATTTACAAGTTTGAATACCCAAAGCTAATGTTTCAGGCAAAAAGTACAAAGGCTGTTGTGTAATAAACTGCAACAATGATGCGAAAATGATTGATTATCGTATAAATAAGCATGTCAAACTACATGGCTTTCCTGACCCCGTAAAGGATAAACAACGGAAAGTTGTAACCTCATATTACTTAATATTAGTAGCCTTGCTTTAGTCCTAAGCTCATTTTACTATAGTAGCGTCTCTAGTGACCGCTGCCTTGAGTCAAAAGAAAATGGCGGAAGCCGAGCTTCACTTTTAGTGACTGCGCATTATGTTCAATACCTATTCTGTGGCGTTGGCCATCTGATCTCACAGAATAAAAAAAACGTTATCGACCAGATCAAGGTATTACCATACCCGAGTCTGTCCATTTTATTATCTCACTAATGCCCAGAATGTTTATCTTGTATATGGACACTACTTTCTATTGTCCTACCTAGAGTCACGCGTGCATAGTGCGCACGTTCCAAGCTCCAATTCAAATTTGTCTTTTTTTTCATGTCAGGTTTTATAGCCCAGTACAGAACTTTTCTCCATTCGCATCCTAGACTTATAATCGAATTTAACCCTTACAGTCCCGGGCGCGTATATAGCGGAACTGAAGGCAGCATAGATAGAAGTAGGTCGGTACGGGAAGGGTTAATATATTCTCTTATACCAGATGAGCATTCCGGGCTCCTTAGTCAAGGGCATAACGTAAAGAAAGGGTGGATCAAGTCATCTAAAGAAAGGGTGGATCAAGTCATCTAAAGAAAGGGTGGATCAAGTCATCTAAAGAAAGGGTGGATCAAGTCATCTTAGTTCAAAGACTTCGTCCAATAGTCCGCGCCGTATGCAAGGTTTCCCGCACGAACATGTACTACCCTCCCACTCATTAAAGTGGCGACACTACCACGTAGGTATACCTGCACTTTTCTTCCCGTAGTACAAATACCAGACTGTGGGTCTCGCCATCCAGACATCGGGCTTGGCGAGACGGATATTCTTGCGCGTATTCCTTCCTCCCCACTGCCCCCCCCCCCCTAAGTGTTACCACCGATGCACTCTTATGGGAGCGTGACGTAATAGAATATTCCATAGGCCTACGGATCAACAAGTTATTTAAATAGCATGCCTTGTTTGTCGCTATAAATAGTTTAGACGTGTCGCCATTGTTTATGGTATTGTTTATGACATTAAAAGAAAAATGTGCTATTAAGGCTTTGTTGGGGAAATACACCGCATACAAACGGTTTAGCCCTATAGCTACTTCTATTGATAATCAAATATGAAAAAAAAAAATTAAGCATGCAAATAGTTCGTAATCTGTTAAGCCATATCCCCCCTTCCTCTACCCCCCACTGTCACACACACATAACACACCTTACGCTAAATAGTTTGTTCGTTCGTTTTTCAGAATGTCTAACGCACACAATGTGGCTTTTAACGGATCTAGAAATAGACTGTGTTCAATAGACATACTTATACTTCCTTATCTTACAACTGTACGGTCTATATCATAGGTTCTCAACCTTTTTCGGCTCACCGCCCCCTTTTACAATTTTTTTTCCGCTCACCGCCCCCCCCCCCAAATTAATTTTAATTAAACATAAATATAATTAATTCTAAAACAAATTTATTTGTATTATGAATTTAGAAAAAAAAGAGACTTATTTAATAGCACTATATTATGTAATTTCTGTAATTATTAATGTTTAAAATAACTCCTTAAATGGACAAACAATTAATGCAGGAAATTGTTATTTATAACTTTTTAACCGTAAATTATTTTAATCCTCTAATAATTAAATCTTGTAATGAATACCATAAAGTTGAATGTATATAAAGAAATAATAATAATCAGTGTTATATTACAAAACATAACTTGTTCGGCATCACCATTGAATCAAATGTGGAAACATTTGTTATTTAAAGGGAGATAATTAACCAGTCTCATTGAGCTATTTCTGTATTTTGTTTCTTTTATAAAAAAAAAAAAAAGAAATGTCTTACATTTATAACTTTTAAATGATCAAACCGTAAAACGTATTTGAAAATTATATAAATATTATATGTCTAAAGAATTTATATGTATATTTTCAAGCACTATAATGACTACCCAGTTTGTATGATTACTGCGCATCCATACCTCTTAACGATAATTTCGAGAGACATCTATAGATATAAACGCATTAAAGGACATCTTGTTAAAAACTGAGATCAAATTATCATTAATATTAGAAGATTTTAGGGCGACAGTGATCGGTCAGCAGGGTTGACAGTCCGGTGAACCAACCATAAGACCAGCCGGTCGCACACCATAATTGCCAAATACTGACCTGTACTTCATCGAAAAGTAATTGCGATTCCTATTTGTTATTAGTTTAATAATATGTATGCCTATTTTGGGGGGATATCCGATAATTAGCAGCACTTGCGTTTACATCATATTTCATGCAAATACTAATCGATTAAAATAGCTTTGGCGTTCCAATTAATTCGGATACGTTTGTATCGCCCACTTGTCCTTCACCCCCCCCCCCCCAATCGTCCCCGGGAATGTCAGCGCCCCTCTAAAGCCTCTCACCGCCCCCCCCCCCCGGGGGGCGATAACGCCCCCGTTGAGAAACTATGATATATATAGTATTATCAAGTGTGTCGTGTGGTCTTAAAGATATTTGACTCATGCGTCAGACAATGCGTCTAAACAACAGATACATAGACCTAGATAAAATAATAATCTCTAAGAATAGTAAAGAATAGAGATAGTAGGAGCGTGTGAAATATATAACTTTACATGTGACATACTTTGTATAGCTCGTGAAAAGTCAATAAAACTCTGAAGGACAGGCTAGGCGTTTGAGACGAAAAAAAAAACAGGGACGGGAGGGACCAAAAAGGCAGTGTAGAAAGAAAGAGAGAGAGAGAAAGAGAGAGATGTATAATCTTATGTAACAGGAGTCAGCGAATTTATAAAACAAATATACTGTCAGATCAACAGATAGAACAATAGATGTGTAGAGAAAAGGATATAAGAATAGATAGATAAATAGATAGATAGATAGATAGATACATAAATAGCTCGACAGATAGGGGTAGAAAAATAGCAACATCAAAGTATAGAAAGGTAGAAAGATAGAAACATAAACAGAGAGAAAAATTTCAAGATAGAAAAATTTCAAGATAGAAAAATAGAAAGATAGAAAAATAGACAGATAGGAAGAAAAAAAAAGATAGACAGTTAGATACACCGATATATAAATATATAGCAAAATAAATAGATAAGTAGATATATCGATAGATATAGATTGATAGAGAAACAGAAAAGATAGATACACACAAAAGTTCTCTACTTTAGTCCAGCCCTTAACGTCACTTACCGAGGACTTGGCAAGGGCGTTTTAGCATAACTTTAAATGCTAACTAGGTACAGTGGTTTGCCTGACACTTATCTTAATGAATGTCTCCCATATCATCCCCATCCCCCACCACTTTTACCTTCTCATCCCACAAAACACATATTTTATTCTAAAAGTCAAGAAAATTTTAATCCGCTTATTAAAGGCTCAAAAATAGGTGAACAATAATTGTGTTTTTGTTTTGCAATTCATTGTGAAGCAATACTCCTGTAATGGATATAGTCATTTCAATGACATAAGCTATGACAATGACAAAAGGCCAATCCCCAAATCCCCGGCCCCCGCCCTTAACCCTGAAATCTATCCCTGACTATACAAGTGTACAACTGTAATACATAGATAGTCTTGCACACCGATCACATTGTTCTGTAAATAAAAAAAACAAAAAACAAAGACATTGTTGAGCAAGCTGCTTGTTTATAGAATATAAAGTTTACATTGTAAATTTTCATTCAGGTAAAGTTTACATATTTGCGTCCGCCTTCATCTTACTTACATCTGACACATAGCAGACAGCTTAAAGTCAGACAATGACACAGTAGTGGCGTGAAGTAACTCCGAACATTTAAAAAAAAAAAATACATCACAAGATTAAAATGATGTGAACTCTTACAGGAGACCAATAACATAAACACGAATTCAAACCAATTCTGTCAAGGCTGAAATCGAAATAACAAAAATAAAATATTGAATCCCCATTCAGTCTTTTGTAAGTTTGAACTTATTTTTAAAGACAAGAATCATTATTAAAAAAAAAAAAAAGGATTAAAATAGAAGTATTAACGTAACAAACATAAATCTTTCCTTACTGTGCTCGACGGTTCAACTTCCTTACAGTCTTTTGATTTTAGTGCAAAACATTCCTAATAGGATTATGTAGACTTTAGTTTTTTTACGTTGGCTTCATTAAATTGTTTTATAAAAAAAAGGGGTCGATTGAGCCAAATGATAGTCATACACCTTAAGTCTGGGAATGGAAATATTTTAGAAAATAGACGATCAGACAGATCGACCAAAAAATAGCATATTTTAAAGTTATTAATGTCATGTATAAGACTATTTCTAAAGTGTAATAATTTCTTCGAAGCTAGCATAACTTTCAATGATGTTAAGTTGATGTTTTCCTAACTGGTTCAGGTAACCCATTCCATGCCCGAATGTCACTTATAAAAATTGACCTTATTTGCCTAGATAATCAGAAAGTGTTCCTATCTCTATATAATATCTTTATACGTAATTTATTTACTGTGTTGCTTGCCTGCATCTCAAGATTGTAACGTATTTTCGAATACATGTTCTTTTTCTTCTTTGACAGATGTGCATTGTACTTACAAACAATCTCCTATCGATTTTGGGGGCATAGGCTAAAGAAGGCCTTATCTCAAAAGCGTTAAGAGAGAAGTGAATTTCAAAGTGGGGAAACAAAATAGCGTTATGTACATATTTCTGGACTACGGTGAAGTGTTGAACAAACGGATTAAAATAGAATTAAGTACGAAACTATCATAAATCTTGATTTAGTGTACTGGTTGTGGGATTTCCTTCACTAGCGTCTCTGAAGTTTATACGGTGTCTCATTTTATTTTACTCTCTCTTTCTGTCTCTCTTTCTCTATGTATAATATACATATAAGTTATATATGTGTCTTTGAATGCATATATGTGTTTGTGTGTGTGTGAGTGTGAATGGGTGAATGTATGAGAACAGTTGTATGTAGCCTGTGTGTGTGCGTATGTGTCAGTATGTAATGTATATATTCGTTTGTTTGTGTAATGTGTATGTGTGTAATGTATTGTTATGTTTACATAATGTTTATTGTTATGGCCCTTTATGATGACTATTATTACGACTCGTTAAATCGGATTCAATGAATATAGTTGTATCTTTATTAGAAGTCTCTAGATTCTGCTAATCTGTAGCCCAAGCTAGGGGTTCCTTGACTGACAGGTCTATGCAGTAATGTAGTTATATTCGTGATAATTATCTTCAACACCTTTCTCAACAATGATAGATCAAACAACTCCAGTTGTTGAATAAACAATTTTATTTAAATTGTAGACTCAATATAAACGATCAATAAACTTCATCAACTGATGGCAACATAAGTTTCAATAAAAATGACATTATATGTACAAGTATTAATATAGCGACTTCACTCTACAAACGTTTAAACTGAACTAACTTTAAGGAGGTCGGGACTTTACAAAGAAAACTATCATCGAAGATTCTACAGGGTCTTAAAACGCATTTTAACCTCTTTCTCTATAATTACTACGATCCAGAATTATCCTCCAATTTCCACGGTGTTGGACGAATTATTTTATTTAAACTGCCCTCAGGGCACAAAGGTCAAACCTTGGTCGCCTTGGACTCTGATACGCAATTGTTAAGAGGTCAATGCCTTACTACGTCATTCATTTATGACCGATATTCGTAACAATATGTGTAATGTGTATGTATATGTGTAATGTGTAATGTGTATATGTGTAATGTGTATATGTGTAATGTGTATATGTGTGTAATGTGTATGTGTATGTATATGTGTATGTGTATGTAATGTGTATGTATATTTGTAGGTGTGTGTAATGTGTGTAATGTGCGTAATGTGTATGTGTGTGTAATGTGTATATGTGTGTAATGTGTATATGTGTAATGTGTATGTGTGTGTAATATGTGTAATGTTTATGTGTGTGTAACGTGTATGTGTTTGTAATGTGTGTGTAATGTGTATGTGTGTTATGTATATGTGTAATGTGTAATGTGTATATAGGTGTGTAATGTGTTATGTGTGTGTAATGTTTATGTGTGTAACGTTTAAGCCTATGTGTGTGTAATGTGTATATGTGTAATGTGTATATGTGTGCAATGTGTCTGTATATGTTTATGTGTGTGTAATGTGTCTAATGTGTGTAACGTGTATGTGTGTGTAATGTGTATATGTAAGTAACGTGTATGTGTTTGTAATGTGTGTGTAATGTGTATATGTGTTATTTGTGTGTTATGTGTATGTGTTTAATGTGTGTACGTGTGTAATGTGTAATGTGTATATAGGTGTGTAATGTGTTATGTGTGTGTAATGTGTATGTGTGTGTAATGTGTATATGTGTAATGTGTATGTGTGTGTAACGTGTATGTGTTTGTAATGTGTGTGTAATGTGTATGTGTGTTATGTATATGTGTAATGTGTAATGTGTATATAGGTGTGTAATGTGTTATGTGTGTGTAATGTTTATGTGTGTAACGTTTAAGCCTATGTGTGTGTAATGTGTATATGTGTAATGTGTATATGTGTGCAATGTGTCTGTATATGTTTATGTGTGTGTAATGTGTCTAATGTGTGTAACGTGTATGTGTGTGTAATGTGTATGTGTGTGTAATGTGTATATGTGTAATGTGTGTGTAATGTGTGTAATGCGTGTAATGTGTATATGTAAGTAACGTGTATGTGTTTGTAATGTGTGTGTAATGTGTATATGTGTTATTTGTGTGTTATGTGTATGTGTTTAATGTGTGTACGTGTGTAATGTGTAATGTGTATATAGGTGTGTAATGTGTTATGTGTGTGTAATGTGTATGTGTGTGTAATGTGTATATGTGTAATGTGTATGTGTGTGCAATGTGCCTGTGTGTGTAATGTGTATGTGTGTTTGTGTATGTGTGTTTAATGTATATTTGTTTAATGTATATACGCGTGTAATGTGTGTATAATGTGTAATGTGTATATATGTGTGTAATGTGTTATGTGTTTGTAATGTGTATATGTATGTAATGTGTATGTGTGTAATGATAATGTGTGCAATGTGTATGTAGTGTGTATGTGTGTTTAATGTGTATATGTGTGTAAGGTGTATGTGTGTGCACGGCTAAATCTGCCAAAACATTTTAAAATGGAAAGAAAAAAAACAACAACACAAATCTTAAAAACAAGAGAAGACAATCGTATTGACACGAGGCACAAGGAACAAGTCCAAACAACGATTAGGTCCCCCTGCAAGGCCTTGATACCGCCAGATGGACAAACCTTTTTTTCTGGCAAGTTGGTCCTATTTATTAATCAAACACTTCACGAGCGTGTGCTCCTTCCATTCATCTAGTCGGTCACTTGTAAATTTTTATTCATTTTATACTTTCGCTTTAAGCCATAAATAGTTTAGTGTAAAGTAATAATGTATGAGATTAAGCCTTTGTTTAGAAGCTGGTTTGTTTACAAAGCTTTATAACCGTAAATATTCCGTTTAAAAAAAAAGTCCATCAGCACACATTTCTAGGCCTTCCGCATATTGGTTGAGGATAAACACAGCACACACACACACACACAACAAACGCACACATAGCACGCACACATAAAGATGCACTTGGAAAAAGTCACTTTGACATCTGATCCAGATTTTCTGTTTTGTTTTTAAAATACTTAACTCTCAAACGCATTTTATTTCATATCTATTATAAACTAATTTTTTTTTAAGGAAAATTCGTTGATTTCTTACATTGTATATTTATTGTGTATGTTAATGCACTAAGTCTTTCCTAAAACGTGACGACATAGCTATTGATTTTTACCGATCTCTTTCTAAAATATATTTAGGTCTTACACAAACACTTTTGAGCTCTTCTATTAGCGCCACCTTTTGTGACTTTGATTGAGTTAATCATCGATACATCATTCATTATTGAATCATTATCTTACGTGCGTGGATGATACACAATAGTCTGGCTGTTGACGTCCACACAGGTGGGACGACAGACACTCATGCACATTATGCACACACAGTTCACATGTACAAAAACATACAAGCTCAAACAAGTCTTCATTTCTATTATGCTAAGTCCAAAAACTAATTTTTAATGCAGAAAAACTTTTTTCTTCGAGCATGCATTCTCAAAGTTAAGACATTAAAGAGTAAAAAAAAAAATTCAAGCAGCCTATAGTAGATGTTCACCTTGCCAGTGGTCTCGGCAACGGCTAAGTCGCTCGAGATTACCTCGCATCAACTGTTTTACATTCTATGAAATTAATTAGAACATAATATCATTAATCAAATAACCACCAAATATATCTATCTGTCCATCCATTCACTCCTTTCATCCACCAATTCATCCATCTAGCTATGTACTATATATTTATCTATGCATTTGTCTATCTATTTTATGTATTATATCTATCTTATCTATCAATCTATATATTCATCGCTCTTTCTGTCTATATATCTACTGTATATCTGTATGTGTAGTTTATGTATGTTCGTCAAAATGGGAAAATAAATTATTCTATCTAATCTATCTAATCTATCTAATCTATCTAATCTATCTAATCTATCTAATCTATCTAATCTATCTAATCTATCTAATCTATCTAATCTATCTAATCTATCTAATCTATCTAATCTATCTAATCTATCTAATCTATCTAATCTATCTAATCTATCTCATCTATCTCATCTATCTCATCTCATCTATCTCATCTATCCAATCTATCCAATCTATCCAATCTATCCAATCTATCCAATCTATCCAATCTATCCAATCTATCCAATCTATCTAAGCTATCTAATCTATCTAATCTATCTAATCTATCTAATCTATTCAATCTATCTAATCTATCTAATCTATCTAATCTATCTAATCTATCTAATCTATCTAATCTATTTAATCTATCTAATATATCTAATCTATCTAATCTATCTAATCTATCTCATCTATCTCATCTATCACATCTATCTAATCTATCTAATCTATCTAATCTATCCAATCTATCCAATCTATCCAATCTATCCAATCTATCTAATCTATCTAATCTATCTAATCTATCTAATCTATCTAATCTATCTAATCTATCTAATCTATCTAATCTATCTAATCCAAGGTCGGCAACCTTTTAATAATGGTGTGCCAAGGTAGGATTTTTAATTCATTCAGTGTGCCAAACATCTTTTTAAAAAGTCATACTTCTCTGGCAGTCAATTTCTTGAAGAAAAAGACTTTAATTGCCTTTTCGGAAGTCTTCCGCGTGCCATTGAAAATTGCTCTGTGTGCCAAGTCTGGCACGGGTGTCATAGGTTCCCGACCCCTGGTCTAGGATGTGCATTATATAACTCTTTCGTACGTCAGCATAATTAATTGGTGTTGCTTGGCGCACTACATGGGAATTACACTTGGCGTCGACTGTTTTAGTTCAAGAATGTTTGTATGCAAAGCTCTCATCATTGGACTTGCGATCTGTGATTGAATCTATTAAGATAGTCAATTTTATAGTTTTTTAAGTCTCTTCTAGAAGAAAGTGATAAGGATTATAGGTAAAGTCTTGGATAGATACATTTCTTGACTGGAAGCAATTAAGGTGTATCTCAAGCAATCTTGATTTTTAAAATTCCGGTATTGAATGAGGAGAACTGACTGTTGAAGCCGATGTTTCTGAATGACAAAGCGACACATTTCAGTGAGTTGAACTTGCATTCACAAGGACGGGGTCGAAAACCCATTTGAAGTGCTGGACCACTGCAATGGATTTGCATTGAAACTGGACATATCTTGCCGTGAAATCAATTTCAAACATTTAACTATTTCCCTAATTTAAGGCAGGATTAAGATAGATGAGCTTTTTCAGAAGTAAAATGAAGCACTCGATGCGGAGTTTTCTAAACAAAGGCAAGACTTTCATACTCATGGACTCATGTTTCCATACCACGTTAAGCTTACTGGCTTGATCTTACTTAAAACTACTTAGATCTGGATATTTTTATAGTGGAGGAAAATTGGCCTTTTTTTTTCAATTTAAAAATCCGAAACATGGGCATCGAAATCTGACGATCTGCGGAAAATTTGAAAGGAATAGCTACTTAGGAAAGTCATCTGTGGTCAACTGCAAGGCATTTGCCCTACTTTTAGCTTTTGGTTACATTTTCAGTAGTGAGCATATTTTATCGCACATGAAAGCTGTTTTAAGGATACCAAGAGGTCACTTGGCCACTCAGAAGTGACTGAATATGTCACTGACACAGAACAATTAGAGAAGAGCATTCAAGGCAAAGACGCCCATTAATTGATACATGCTAATTACATTCAAAAGAGTTTTTATGGTCATCTATCTTAATTAGGCATAAATTTAATTATTTTAAAAATAAATTTGTTTGTTTTATTAATGTAATAAATATAACATGCTTATATAATGTAACTATTGTAATTAATTATGATTTTTAAAAATTAACTCCTTAAATTGAATTTGATGATGCAGAAAATGTTTATTTACAGCGTAAATTAATTTTATACATCTAATTACACAATGAAAAAAATCATAATGTTTAATTTGTAAAAAGAAATAAAAATTTAAAACCAACACCAGTTATATTTTTTAAAAAATTAACTCATTTGGCATCCCTAGCATCAAATGTGGAGAATTTCATTAAAGGGAGGTAATGAACCCGTTTTCTTTGCGTTAGTATTTCTAATTTTTCTTTTTTTTTTTTCTATTAAAAAAATAAATGGATTACAATTAATAACTTTTAAATTATCAAAGTATAAAGGATAGATGAAAATTATATAAATATTATATGATTAAAGAATTTCTATGTACGGTTCTAAACATTACATTAAGTACCCAGTTTGTATGATCACTACGTATCTATTCTGCTTAACTGCCGATAGCTTGCCATGTTGAACTAAACATCACCGGCAATAATATATAAGCTGAAATCTAAGTTATGAGAGATCAATATACAAAGAATCTGTAGCTATTACTAAAATAATATCTTGACAGTGAAATTCAATTGTTGATACATTAACCATAAGTGTGTAAGTTGATAAATGAAATTTGGTATTAGCTATGAATGGATTAAAAAAGATGCTAATAACAAACATGTTTTTTTGTAATTAAATATAAAACGCTTTAATGATTTTCTTTATAATGCTCCTTTTCTTTTGGTCTTGGTACTACTCTAAATAAATTCTCGTAAAAAAATAATATAGCTGAGCAGTTTGACTTTCACGCTATTGGTACGCTGAAGAATTTAGAAATCCTAGTTTGGCACACTATAAGCAAAAGGTTGCCGACCCCTGCCATATACCACAACATTTGTTTACAAAAAAAACAAAAAACTTTGTTTTCTCAGCCGGCGATCGGTTGTTTAAAATGACTGCTTTATTTAAAAAAATTAACTGTTGTTTCTAAATTAGATTTTTTATTTCCACCAGAGGACTGACATTTTGACCAAGTATTGTTATAGATTATTTTTTATAGTCTGTTATACTGAAGTGGACTGTGGGAAACATGCATTATTACACATTTCCTTACAAGCAGACTCATACGTCTCATATACACCCACATGCACACACATACAAGCCCACATACAGACACTGCACACACAAATACATACCCAAAAAGACCGGGTTGCCATGATTCAGATGGCGTTAGATAACCTGTTTGTATTCATATCGTATTTCCTTTTAGATTGCAAAACGTAGATAAAGTAAGCTATATTGCACATTGTAAAATACCTACACAATAATTGGGACTATTCTCACAATATATATTAAAACTATTTTCACAATCTACATCTACATATCCCGTAGTCTATTGGACCGTTGGGGCGCCACAGATGGCATGTACACCAGACTACTCCATTCCTCCCGTCTCTCAGCCGTTCGCAATGCGTTGCACAGTTTTGTTCCTGTCCGTTCCCCGAGATTATCCTCCCATCGTTTCTTTTGTCTTCCCCTCTTTCTGCCTCCTCTGGTGGTACCCTGCAGAATGGTTTTGGCAAGCCCGTTGGTTCTAATGACGTGGCCATACCATTCCAATTTCCTTTTCTTGACTGTGGCCAGCAGGTCTTCATATTATCCAACTTCCTGGTGTATTCTTTTGGAGATATGGTCTTTATAGCAGATACCGAGCAGGTTTCTGAAGCATCTCATCTCCATCGCGTTTATCTTCTTTTCCAGCTCAGCTGTTAATGTCCATGACTCACAAGCATATAAGAAAATGGAGAGGACCAGTGAGCGCAACAGCCTGATTTTGGTGCTGAGGGCTAAGTTCTTGTCTTCCCATATTGTCTTGAGCCTCTTTAGTGATGCTGTTGTCTGGGATATCCTGGACATTACTTCTGGTTTGGAGCACTCTTCGGATACAATAGCTCCTAGGTATTTGAAGCTGCTTACTGTTTCCAAATTCTGCCCACCAATCTTGATCTGCGTGGTGATGCCGCTGGTGTTACTAGTCATTAATTTTGTTTTTCGGGCACTGATTTGCGTGCTATAGGATGCGGAAGTTTTGTCCAGTCGCTCTACTAGATTGGCTAATTCTTCCTCACAATTTATTTTCACAATAAATAGGCCTATTCAAGATATTTAAAACGAATTTGAAGACAAAAAAAATAAGTAGATTTAATCACAAAGCGAATAAGAATTATGATTCAATTAATGGTTTGAAAAACTTTAAAAAAAACATAATTAATTAGTTAAAATATTTTATATATTTTTATAATTGAAGGCATGGACTAGGCTTACCTTTAGATTCGTCTCATCTATTGTTCGACAATAAACTAAATTTACTCAAGTCTTAGATCATGTGTCACAAACACGCAGCCCTAAGACCGCATTCGGCCCACCAAGTGGATTTTTATGTCCCGCCAGTAAGCTTACAAAAATTTTAATGTACTATTCGTGAAATTCAGACAGCTAGTCTAGTATTAGATACACATTAAATTTTATTGTTAATTGTATATACGTAACATACCTATTTTTAGTGATAAATGGCAAAATGAGTTAAGACGTATACAGGCCTACGCCCTTATAAGTATTATAATCTCGATTTATTTATACATATTTTAAGAATGCTATGGTGTATATGATTATTGTAACAATGTGAGACACAGCGATGCTTGTGTTTGATATACTCGTGTATTGTTTTCTGGTGTGAAATATCAAACGGACTCGATTGAATTCCTTCAGTTTGCACAATGAACTTTACCAGGATAATATGTTAAAAAAAATAAAATTCTATACTCAAAATATACATTTTAATGATTTTTCTTCTGGCTATAGAGTCAGTGACCATCCTTGGAAACAAATAATGTCCGAAACATTTTTAGCGTTTGATGATGAGGTGATGGGGTGATGGTAGACTACATTTGGTATCTTTGGATTGTTGGTGTTGTTTATGTCTTTTATTAGTGAGCTCGTAAAATATGTGGTTCGGGAAATTGTATAGAAATTTAGCAAGGCGTCAATGCTAAATGTGTGTTGTGGTTTTATTTTTATGTAGATACCATATCCACGTTGCAAAAGTAAAGAAAAAGACAACTAAAAATGGAACAATAGTGTAGGCCTAAGGCTGTATTTTAAAGCAATGTCAAATTTGAGCTATTTCCAGAGCTTTTAAGAATAAAGATTTATTTACGCTTTTCTCATACTTTTAAACAGATGCGCCTACCATAAAGAAGAGGATTGCGTCCTGTGCTCATCCGTGGTCTTAGTCTATGCTCGGACTCAGATTAGTGTTTTAATTGATGTTAAGTTACTGGTTTTCCTGGTTTGTTCGGGCAACCCATTCCATTCCCGGATGCCACTCGGAAAGAAAGAATGCTTGTATGCATTATTTCTCGCATAAGGGATACGCTAGTAGAGAGAGAGAGAGAGAGGCGGAGAAGGATAGATTATGAGGGAGAGTCTGTGTGTTCGTGTGTGTGTGTATCAGGGAGATAGAGATAGAGAAAGAGAGAGAATGAGTATGTAAAGGGTTGCAAACCGACAACCTAACAGCATTAAAAATTTTCTTTAAACAAGACTAGACATACAAGGCTTCTCAAATGACGCAGACATGTTTTTAATGAAAAGAAAATAAATGTGTTTATTTTTCACTCGTATGTGTTTGTGAAATATGTGTGTCTGTATTTTTTTGCATTTGCGCGCGTGTGTTTGTGGGGTGGGGCAGAACGTAACGGAGTGTCCGCCCTATTACATAATGGAATGGAGTCAAATGTATGTGAGTGAACATGATATAGTGAACAGGATAATGTGTGTGTGTGTGTTGGGACTATCAAAATACATTCTGCGTTGAATGTTTATCTTATCTTATATATTACAGACGCTTCGTCTATAAAAAGATTATTGCGTCCTACTCTCAGCCGTGTTCTGAGTCTAGTTTTGCATTTTGAAAAGTGTTCCAAATGATGGGGGGCACGTTTTAGGCACTTTTTTTAAATTTACCAACCAAAACGTCTGAAACTTTAACCACATAACAAGTATGGAATATCATTAAGGGCAATCAGTTACAAATTTTTTTTAAGCATTGGTTGCCATGTCAACGGCCACCATATTGGATTTTACAGGTGTTTTTTAAAATATATCTTCTCTATAACCTTTACACCTACAAATACACAATTAGATACATTTAGTAAAGATATGAATTTACAACAGAATGTTCCACCCAGTTTTTTAAAATTTAAGATATTAAATTTTTTATAAATTTTTTCTTAAGGCACATTTTAAATAATTATTTTTTTGCAAAAAAAACTCAACGTTTGCGCCCATAAAATTAAAATAAAAAAAAAAGTTCAAAATTTAAGTGGAACTTGCTGTTGTAATAGGTGCTTAGATAAAAATTACAAAGCCTCAATACAATCGGTAAAAAAATGTGAGAGGAGTAATTAAAATAAGGTATAAAATAATTATTTTGAGTAAAACGCAAAAAAGTAAGAAAAGTTTGAAAAACAAGAAATTTATCAAGTACTTAATATAACAATCAACATGATTTTTATTAGTAATAGTATAAGGAATACTGAAACAAAATTTCAATTTGATTAGTTCGTAAAAAAAATTTTTTAAGAACAAAACTACTATACCTATAAAAACAATAAAATAATTAAACTCAGAATTTTTTCTATAATTTAAAATTAACCAACTAATACTTAAATTTAGCTAGTTCAAGTTATTGTAATTAGTATCAAGATAAAAATGGCAAAGTTTTAATAGAATATGCTTAGAAATGTGAAACTTGTAAGAAGAAGAAGTAAAAATGAATATTTTTTGAAAAACTCAAAAAGTCAGAAAAACATGAAAATAACATTTTTTTCTTATAAAAATTCGAAATAAATCGCTTGTTTTTTTCTCTCGACCAAATGTAGTTGATTATTGCGTAGGATAAAACTACGTATATATTAGTATAAAGAACTATAAGCATTTTGCTTTTCTACTTTGAGTTTTGAGGTGTCAAACATGCAAAAATTCTAAATTTTTTTCACCGCTTAGCTACATACATACCATTTCAAAAAAATATTTAAAAAAAACTATTGCGCTTTTTACTATAAGAGTGGCATTTTTGTATACAGAAATGGTTGAACTTATTTAATTAAGTAAAACCTAAAAAATCAGTACCCGAGTTGAATACCCCTAAAATGGGGTGCCGTACCCAGCCTTAGTCTATAAAAAGATTATTGCGTCCTACTCTCAGCCGTGATCTGCGTCTAGTTTTGCATTTTGAAAAGTGTTCCAAATGATGTTAAGTTGTCGGTTCCTGGATTGTTCAGTATTTTACAAGTATTTCAAAAGCAAGGGACACATTTTCTACAGTTTTTATAACACATTTTCGATTCTTTACTTGGCAGTTTCCCAATAAATACAGCAAATAACAGAACATTAATGTAATTATCGAAGTGACTTTATTATATTGTTTTATTCAACATCATGTATTCCACTTTCTTATATCTAATCAATGTTAACAACTACAAATTATGGTCAACTGGGGGACGTTATTGTCTCCCTTGCTTAGTTTTTTTTTTTATAGAATTATTGTCAATAGCTAGACACGATGTTTGTTTTTTTAAAAACAAGAGTCATCGTGAAGATGGGGCTTGATTGGTTATAAAGGAGAATGGTTTAAGTGACGGGAATATCCTAATGGTAAAGTGTTGGGCTATATAAAGGCTGAGGAATAGAAGAACTGGAAACGGTGAACACATTTTTTTTTGGCCAATCGCTTTATAGTTTAGTGTATTCATTGGGCTCGTTAAAATATTATAAACTAAACATAGCCACAACTTTAAAATGTCTGTTCTAATGCAGAGATCGGCAACCTACGAAACGCTGCCAGACTTGGCACGAAGAGCGATTTTTTTCAATGGCGCGTGTAAGATCCTTAAAGAGACAACACTTCTACAAACAATTGACTGCTGGGGCAGGATGCCTCTTTTTGGATGTTGTCGTGTTGATTGGATTAGGAATCCCACTTTGGCACACTGTTGTCGAAAAGCTTCCGAACCCTGCTATAATGAACAACAATAGTATCAGAAATATCATACATTTGGTCTTCAATAACCTATACTTTGTACAATTTTCAGAATTGGACCAAACATCAACAATATTTATAAATGTTAAAGCGCATTATTTTTACTCGATTTGAACTTTGAAGATAAGATAGAAGATAGGGCGTTTGCAATCACGTGACAAAAAGCACGTGATTTGTGTTTACTTTGTGTAATGGTGTACAAGTAACCATAGCCGCTGTATTAATAAAGTTTCATGTAGGCTCGAGCTTTTTTTAAATGATGTGTTGTGTTTTAAGTCTTATTAAGATTTAAGCTGTATTATGTATGTTAAACAAAATAGACTATTTTAATATTATCATAGACATATTTCATAGACGATGTGAGCCTAATATTGACTTGACTAGATAGCCTATTCACCAACACTATTACTTGACATCGTAGCTGCCCTACTTAGACATTAGCCTAGCCTACGAAACATTAAAAGTGTAGGCCTATAAAGTGAAATTGAAAGTGTAAATATGTCTAGCCGGCCCTAGCCTAATCACATTAATCAATTAATCTACAGTACTACTAATTACCTCCTTTTTTTTTAGTAGGATAGCCAATATTCATATGTGAATTTGTCATGATAAGAAACTTCACCATGTGCCATATTTGTTCCTCAATTTACAAATGACGTCACTAAAAAACTTAAGCTCCGCCCATAGCGAACGCTCTATAGACGGTGTGAGTTCTAATATATCTTTTCTAATATATTTTTTTGACTTTTCAGAGGAATTATCGTCTGCTGGAACAAGGGAAACTAGTCGTCTACGCCACCAGTATGTCAGTAGTCAGGGAAACCAGCGAGCGATGCAAAATCGTCCGCAGTATTTTACAGAATCATATGGTAGGTACAACTATTGATCTTAGAGCCAACAACCACCACTATGCATGCATAGCGCGTCACAAAGTGACTGAGTTGTGTGTGAGTTAAATTGAATACCTTCGCGTCTGTTTGTTTAAGATTCGTGTTTAGCCACTCAATTACGACTTTGTATTTTTTGTGGGGGCGTTTAAAAAGAAGAGAAGAAAAAGATGCACAATGTTAATCCATCGGTTAAGCTCCCAATTACTATTACGGTACTGTATAGAAATGCGTGGTGTTCGATGCTGTTGAAATTTAGATTCTGTTTATAATCGCTCCTGTTTTTATATTGGCTGTTTTTCGTATTCGATACTTGTTTGTAATCGCTGCTGTTTATGTTTGGATCGAGCTTTCTCTCCAATCAAAGAATGACACAATTTTGTGTTTGTTTCTGCTATTCAATTATTTTCTTCCCCTCCCTCCTACCTCCCGATTATTGCGCAATTACGTATTGAATTAACTTGTATGTAGAGCAGGGGTCGGCAACCTTTTGCTTATAGTGTGCCAAACTAGGATTTCTAAACCATTCAGCGTGCCAACAGCGCGAAAGTCAAACTGCTCAACTATATTTTTTTATAAGACAATTTATTTAGTGCCTTAGCAAGACTAAGACCAAAAAGAAAAGGAGCGTTTTTTAAAAAAAAATCATAAGTGTTAGATTTAATAACAAATAAACCAGTTTTTATTAGCATTTTTTTAAATACAATAATAGCTAATGCACAATTTCATTTATCATCTTGCACATTAAAGGTTAATGTATCAATATTTGAATTTAGTTGTCAAGATATTATTCTATTAATAGCTATAAATTCTTTATAATTTGATCTCTGCATAACTGAGATTGCAACGTATATATTGCTTACTGATGGGTCTACCGGAGTTATAGCGGACCATTGTATATAGTAGTTAAGCGAAATAGATGCGTAGTGATCATACATTGCGGGTAGTTAATTTAATGTTTAGAACTGTACATATAAATTCTTTTGTCATAAAATATTTATATATTTTTTTAATTATCTTTTATAGTTTGATCATTTTAAAGTTATAAATTGTAAGCTATTTATTTTTTAAAGGAATCAAACAAAAAAAAAAAAAGAAAGAAACATATTAGAAATATTAAAGCAAAGAAAAACGGTTAATTATCTCCCTTCAATTAAATTATCCAAATTTGATGCTAGTGATGCCAAACGAGTTTTACAAAGTTTAATACAACTAGTGTTGCTTTAAAATTATTATTTCTTTATAAAAATTCAGCATTATGCTCTCTTTATCATTGTGTAAATTAGATGTATAGAATAATTTACATTGTTAAAAAATAAAAAAAACATTCTGCACTCATCATCATCGTTACCAATGCCTTGACCGTTGTGGTCGTTGTGGGGAGCGAATGGACACCTCAGCAGTCAACTTTCTCCACTTTTGCCTATCTTGAGCGGTTGTCAATAGTTGAGTCAACTGCAGCCCTGTCCAATATTTTACATTGTCGAACCAGCATCTACGCTGACGGCCTCTCCGACGTCTACCTTCTACAGTGCTATGGCGGATTGTTTTTGGCAGGTTATAATGCCGCAACACATGACCGAACCATGTTAGTTTGCGTCGTTTGATTGTTGTCATGTTTTCTTTAGGGCCTGCAATTGAGGATATTATGTCCCACATATACGCATTAGTCCTGTGTTCTACGTAGGAGATTCGAAGTATTTTTCTCATGCACTTAATTCGAATACCTGCAACTTGTTTTCTTGTTTTCAGTTGCTGATAGCGGCGTCCAGGTCTCATATCCATACATAATCGTTTTGACAAGGGCTCTGTAACGCCTGAGCTTTGTTGGGAGACCAATGCTTTTGCTGGTCCAGATTCTGTTTAGGCGAGCCATTACCGCCATTGCAGTCCCAATCCTTGCTCGAATTTCCGGCTTGCAGCTTCCGTCTACGGATATGATTGCTCCTAGATATTTGAAATTCTTTACTTCTTCCATTTGTTGTTGGTTCATTATGATATTTGAACTTCTGGCATCTGTGGTGTTGATAATTATTGTACTCTTTTCTGAGCTGATTTTCATTCCGTATGCCATTGCTCTATCTGCAAGCTTGTCTGTAAGCTGTTGTAGCTATCAAAGTCAATTTAAGTAGTTTATTTTTTTTTTAATTCTTAATTACAATAATTACATTATATAAGCCTGTAAAATTTATTATAATAATAAAACAAACAATTAAGATAGATGAGCATAAAAAACTCGTTTGAATATAATTAGCATGTATCAATTAATGAGCGCCTTTTCCTAGAATGCTCTTCGCTAATTGTTTAATGTCAGGTACATATTTGGTCAAGTTTTAGTGACCTCTAGGTACGCAACAGCTTTCATGTGCTATAAAAATGTGTCTACTAGTGTAAATTAAACCAAAAACTGAAACTAGAGCCAACGCCTTGCAGTGACAACAGATGACTTTAAATTAATTTCTAAGTAGTTATTCCTTTCAGATTCTCCGCAAATCGTACCTTTCGATGCCCATTTTTCAGATGTTTAAAATGAAAAAAATTTCAATTTCCCCCCACTATTAAAAGATCCAGATCTATGCAGTTTTTTTAGTAAGATCAAGCCAGTAAGGCTTTAAGTGGTATGGAAACTATTGGAAACACGAGTACATGCATTTGAAATTCTTGCCTTTGTTTAGAAAACTCCACATTGGGTGCTTCATTATACTTCTGAAATAGATAATATATCTTCATTGGCCTTAAATTAAGGAAATAATTACCGATAAATGTTTTCAAATTGATTTCACGGCAAGATATGTCCAGTTTTAATGTAAATCCATTCCAGTGGTCCAAAGCATCAAGTGCTTTTCGACCCCGTCAAGTTCAACTCACTGAATTGTGTCGACATGTCATTCAGAAGCATCGGCTTACACAGTCAGTTCTCCTCATTCAATACCGGAATTTTTTTATCAAGATAGACCGTAATTGCTTCCAGAAACGAATCTATCCAAGACTTTACCTAGCACTAGGTCTATACTCCTTATCACTTTCTTCCAGAAGAGACTTAAGAAACTATACAATTGACTATCTTAAGAATAGATTCATCACAAATCGCAAGTCCAATGATGAGATTTTTGCACACAAACATTCCTGAATTAAAACAGTCGACGTCCAGTGTGATTCCCATGTAGTTCACCATGCAGCACCAATTAATTATGCTGACGTAGGTTATGTTGACTTAAAAAATATTCTTGGAAGTCTCTCGCGTGCCACTGAAAATCGTTCTGCGTGCCAATTCTGGCACGCGTGCCTTAGGTGGCCGACCCCTGATGTAGAGAATTTATAAGCCGTACGAGCTGTAAAATTAGAAATAATTTCAAACGCTTTTAATTGCAATTAATGTTTACTTTCTTAACTTATGAAATGCAACGTGATGAGGGCGAGAAAAATATAGAGGAATGTGGGGGGGGGGGCTACATGTAAGTAGGCTATAACAATAAAATATCACAGAATATCTATATCAGAATAAATATTATAGAATATATTAAATATTGAAGAGTAGAGATATAATGTAGTAGTATAGATATTAAACGAAAACGATTTACAACAGAGTTGATATAAAGCAGAATATAGCTATTAAAGATAATAGATTAAGATTGTAATAGCAAGAGTCGATAACATTTTGATAATAGTGTGACAAAGTGGGATTTAAAAATTCATTCAGCGCGCCAACAGCCAATTTCTTGTAATACTCTAGCCTTTTTTTAGGAGTCTTCCGCGTACCATTGAAAGTCACTCTGCATGCCAAGTCTGACACGCTTTCCGTATGTTGTCGACCCTTGTAATTGACCTTTAACAGAGTAATACCAAAGGAATCGTTTTAATAAAATTCGATGCAAAGTTTTCAGTATTTAATTGAACGCTCCCTGGTGGTATCCAACAAATTGTCTATCCAACAAGTTGTCTATACCAGGGGTTGGTAATCTTTTCATATCAGTGGGACAAAGTATGGTTACTAATTTATTCAGCGTGCCAACAGACTAACAGTCTTCCTAAATTTCTTGTAGAAGAGACTTGAATAGACTTTTAAGGCCTCTTCCGGGTGACATTGAAAATCTCTCGGCGTGCCAAGTCTGGCACGCGTTCCGTAAGTTGCCGACCCCTGGTCTATACAAAAAAAAAGTGTGTCCAACTTCAGGTGTTTTGTATTTACAGGTGAGATACGAGGAACGAGATCTGTACATGAGCAGAGACCTGCAGCAGGAACTGCAAGACAGGCTGGAGAAGGAAGGGATCATCGAGGTGCGCCTACCCCATGTCTTCGCCGATGGCATACATTTAGGTGTAAGTGTTAACACACTTTGTTGCATTTAACATCTTTCTTTATTATCTCACTGATCGTCGGCTTGGAGTAAGACTAAAGTTCTAATTTAGAAATACAATACAATGACAACCTTTTGCAATGCTCAGATAAACATAATGGCGAAAACACTTTCCTTATCCCTTATGCGATAACAAATGCATATAAGTACTCTTGCTTCCCGAATGGCATCCGGGCATGGAATGGGTTACCTGAACAAACCAGGAAAACCAGTAACTTAACACTGTAAAACAATAATTAAAATGCAAGACTAAGTTATACTCAGACCACTGATGAGCGTTGGTCGCAATAATCTTCTTTATATAAGGAGCGTCTGTAATATATAAGATTATATAAACATATTAACATTAGGGCTACATTAAACAATACATCTGTGTAAACTGTAAGATATCCTGCTTAATTCTAAATAATAAACTAACCCATAAAAACACAGTTTTTATTATACTCCCTTTCTTTGTAAACTAAGTTTATATTTAATTTATATTTTGATAGATTAAAATAAATATAAGTGATATAATACCTTATGAATTTCCACAATTTTTTTTCTAGCTTTGTCCCGCAAAAAACATAAAAAGATAACTCGCTTTGTTATGGCTATGTATATTGCGTAGTTTTCATCATATTTATTTCGTAAAAACGAACATATTTGAAAAGTTTATTTACTTTCGTCTCTTCCGGTAGAGGCAGCCATGTTTCTATATTCTTCGATTCGCAAATTGGTCGAAGGTATTAGTGACTATTCCAAAGGCTATGATGCTGAAAATTTGATAGAATGTATTGTTAGTCTGGACAAGTCTGCTGCCCAAGTTTCCGCTCGTTTGGACGACGGGAAGAGGTCGAAAAATCGACGCAAAGTTTTGCAAGCAAGCAGACAAGCAAGCAGACAGTACGAGTTAATAGAAAGGGAGTAAAAAAATGAGCGAGGTTTGATGTCTGTCTTTTTGTTGTTGTTTTTTAACACACAACCTAATAGACTAACTCAACCCAAGCCTAACAATAAAAATAATACTTTTCTTTTTTTATAAGGGTGACTGCATTCCCTTGTGGTAAGATTGGACTGTACATTGACACAATAACAAATACATAGTAGAAAATTACTAGTTTAAAAGGAAGGCTGAAACTCAGTGAAGTTTCATGTATAACCTTTGACGATATCGGGATAAGCTCATTGAATTCCTTTTTTCATTCTTGCTCATTGAACATTAATAGATAAAACATTGAACTAGATTTCTTCAGTCAAATATATAGGAACCTAGTCGATCTCCTATAGTTCTATAAAAGTAAGAAACAATTGAGAATGGATTATAAGTGCATAGATTTTTTAGTAGAACAATCACATGATAGAAAATACACAAAAAGTAGGTCTACGTCTGAAACCCCAAAAAAATAAAAATCAAAGAATAACCTTCTCGTAGGCCTACTGAGAAAGGAAAAAAAAACCACTTTAAATTTCGACTAAAAAATTGTGTTCCCTCTTGGGGCCTTTAAAGGGGAATTTAAGCTAGTTATCAAAGCTTACAAATATAATGACTAGGTCAAATGTTAAAGACAAGATAATATCATCTTGCATTCCTTTTTTTTTTTGGGGGGGGGGGGGGTTAAGTAGAGCAGATCAAAATGTGAAGAAGTAAAATGAGTTCATTGGCCGAAAGAAAGAAATGCAGGTTATGGCCTATAATGTCGTCGAAAATTGAGCCTATTGGCGATTTATTTACGTTTGGCGGCAACTTAAACGTTGGGGGGGGGGGGGGGGGAATAGTATGCTTTTATTCAACATTTCCTTTTCATACCATCAGACGTGTATAAAAGTATACATTGGAACACATACATATACACATAATTACGTCATACAATGCGCACACAAAACTCTTTTCTGTTTACATTATTATAAGAAAAAATATATTATGCTATTTCTTTGCAGAGTTCTGAAGAGCTAGAAAAGCTAAATGAAGCTGGTGAGTTACGACAGATACTGGACAATTATCAGGTAACTATAGCTTGATAGGCTTGAATTGGTCAACAGTCAATACTCGATGTATAAATAAGAATTAAATAACACAATATTTATCAAGTTGACACATTGGAAAATGTCCTTATGGTATATGTGCCTACATTAGGGAAGATAGTGAGGTGTGTGTGTGTCTTATTCCATAACTTTATTCTAAAGTAAAAAACTAAAGCTTATCAAGGCTAGTTCACGAAAATTTTCATATGTAAGATATCGTCTGCCATGAACAATAATAAAAAAAAAACCTTCTAAACATTTCTTGATTGTTTAATTTCAGAAAATCGTGGTGCGTATCATGTGTGATAAGTGTGGAGGCTACCGCTTCGTTCCTTGTGACTTCTGCCACGGAAGCAAAAAATCATTGTTGCGAAACCATTTCACGGAAGAGTTTTGTGCCTTGCGCTGCATGCATTGTGATGATAACGGACTTAGGCGATGTGATATGTGTAAAGATCAGCAAGAATAACCTCCCTTCGAAATTGCTGTGTGTGAAATTTCTGTACAAGTCGAGCCGGTGTTTGTCTAAATCAGGGTTCCTCAAACAGGCTGTCAGATCTGGTCTATCCATGTCCTTAACTCAGACCCGCTTGTGCCCACAATGAGATAATGTGCAAGGGAATTCAAAAACAACTTTTATTTAACTTGAGTCCGGCCCCCAACATCTCCAACGGGAAATAAAATAATATTGGTCAAATATTCTTCCCAATATTTACATCTTATAAGTTTACAGACGTTCCTTCTAGGTAGAAGATTATTACGTCCACTAGGCCCAAAACTCCTGCAGGGCGACAGGGATCCGCCGGTGGCAGGGCTAGAACCCGCGACCTGTCAGTTGGTTTTTGGTTGACAGTCCGGTGATCTAACCGCTGGACCAGCCGGTTTTACATTCCAGGGAGTGTCTGAAGGACAGTAAGCTAGACCCACTGGTTAAGAATTTTGAGGATCCCTGGTCTAGTTGGAAAAAAAAATACATTTATGTAGGCCTTTTGGTGTAAAAAGTGAGAAAAAAAATCAGAAGTCACATTGCAAAATATTGTTTAAGAATTGATTGTAAGTAATTTATTTATCTCAAGAATCAGTACCCAATTCCTCACCCCCTCCCCAATAATTTATCTTTTTTTTTAAAGTGTAGTTACGCCTTATAGGTCTAACAGTTTGGACTGAGTGGGTTTTTATATTCATTTGAACAAAAACTAGTGTTTTTTGATTGACTCCGAAATTCTTAGTTTGAAGTAAATGCACCTTAGGATCAATCTACATCTGAATTTAAGAATTACTTTTTTCAAAAAGATAAGCAATGATATTAGATATAAAAAAATATTTACTTACCAACTAAGAAATATGCAGATCAAAGTGATCTGTGATGCCACAGACAAAAAAATGAAGTAAAAATGTGTCGTTTTTTATAAAGTCTGATTGTGTTCATAATTTGAGTCAGGGGGAGTAATTCCAATATTTTGCCACTTAAATTTTTTAAAAGTTTTACAAATAAGAATATATTTAACACAATTTAGAACATGAAAAACAAGTCATTCTAAGACATATTCTTAACTTTAGATTTCTCCTTTATCATTAAATATTATATTGAGGATAGGAATTTTAAATTACGTAAATTATGCAAAACTTACCAGCATTTTTTAAAGCTAAACATTACCAAAAATAGCAAGAACTCTTAAGAACTCTATAGATATTCAAACAAAAGATGTTTCATTTCCTTTTTAAATGTTTTCAGTGCCTATGTAAAATAGTTACAATATTTATTCTTGTTGAGAAATAATTTTTTTAAAGATTATGGAAATTAAGAAATACTTTAAAAAAAAGAAATATTTTTATTTTTGCATTGCACAGTTAATTGAATACCAAAAACATGTATTCAAATTCTATATTCCATACGACCTGAGAAATTCCATAAACTTTATTTCTTTTTATACAAGACTATGTAGCTATGTTTAAAAATAAATATATATATATAAATATTATAATATTATATTATTTTATTTTCCATCATGGTTGTGTAATGTTTTATTTTTATATTCTGAGCAACTAAAACTATTATAGTCTACTTGATGAAATGTTAAACATACGATTATTACTATAATATCCTACTTAATGAAATATTAAACATATATAATTAGCCTATTATATCCTCCTTGATGAAATGTAAAACATATAGGACATAAATGAAAATTGTAAGTTGAAAATGTAGCAACAATTCCTGAATGCCAGCCAAGGAAGGACAAATGACAGTGTCATGAAAAAAAAAGTTAATAAGTCCAAGATTGAGTTCTGATAATCAATAGGTAGTTGTGATATACCCATTACAATACATTTCACCACAAAATTGGACATTTTACGACATTTGTATCTTGGGTAAAGACATTACTTGATTATACTTATCAAAATTGTGTGGGAACTCATACCTGTTCTATGCTACTTATTGGTTTGTTTGGGCTTAAAAAAAAAAACTCTGGGAAAGAGGATGCCCATGTAATTAAGTTTTCACACACCAGTAGGAAGGTGAAGGTCAAAGCATTTGCATTCAAGGAATTTTTTATTGGGGTTTGAAGTCAGAATTAAATTTTAAACTTTCTCTACATAACCTGGCAGGGTTACGTGTACACAATAAAAAAAATATCTGAGATATTATATATTTTAAAATAATCATCTAAACTTACTTTTGGCAACATTTTTTCAGATATAAGAAAAATAAAAAGGATCAGTGTCTTTGCACTGAGCTTGGATCATTGAGGGGAAATGTTCAAGATATTTAAACACACCAACAGGGGAAAAGAAGATGACTAAAATTATGACAATTTTGCTTTATGATTCTCCACAAGCTTGTTATTTACCGTAGTTCTAATTTTTTTTAAATCAAAGTTCATTATGAAAAAAAATGTACTGTAAATCTACTTGTAAAAAAATCATGTAAAGTTTTCAGCTAAAGCTTTAATGTTGATTGAAGATTGATTGATATTAAATTATTCTCTTGTTTGTACATATTTATATCGTAAATGATACACATAAAACCATTATAAAATCTGAGTCTATAAGCTATATATTTCTAAATACGAGATGTCAGAAAACAAAATTTTTATTAAATACAAAAAGTACTATTTAGATAGTATTAACAACTGTTAAAGGGGCCATCTATAAATAATGGGCCATCTGTAAATAAGGGGCCATCTATAAATAATGGGCCATCTATAAATAATGGGCCATCTATAAATAAGGGGCCATCTATAAATAATGGGCCATCTATAAATAATGGGCCATCTATAAATAATGGGCTATCTATAAATAATGTCACATGATTTTGGCCAAATCTCTGCGCCCCTCCTCCCAATAAAAAAACTCCTTTTTTTAATTTTAAAATAGCAGGTTTCTATTTACTCTTATTGTCATATTAGTATTACAATAATAAACTATATAATTACTGTAGTTAGTTAAAGTAAAAGTTGTGTAGGTACAAATTTCATATAAAGATGCAAATTTTTTATTTTTTTTGAATTACATTGTTCAAACACATAGTGTCACAATTGTTTGACTGCCCCACCCCCTCCTAGGTGTGTGAGGTCATTTATGGATGGCCCTAAAGCCCATATTTTTAAATTAGACATTTCATGATTGGATGAAATATAATTTTTTTAAATACCACAAAATTACAGAGCTTAAAAAAAATGTGTGTATAAATTTAAGGCATGTAGTTACAAAAAGGTGAAAAGGTTAAATATGTAATATTTATTTTTATTTTTTTATGTAAATAAACTTCAATTATTTTGTTGCATATGGATTGTTAACTAAACCCCTAAAGATCAGGGAATATTTTAACTAAAACTGTATTTTCAAATCATTGAATTAATTTGATTAAAAGTGGAACTATATTTCCTGCCTTTTTTTTCTTTATGCAGTATTTTCATTTTGTTATTGTCTATAAACATTTTTGTTAGAGATATTGTCTAGTTGACTATCTGCCTTACTTTTGTCTTTATTTATCATATCACTATTTAAATAAACAAACTGGTAATGAATCAGTTTGATAAATTTGAATTTCTGTTTTAAATGTATTGTTTTATGAAATGAATAAAAACTTTCAATAGCTACACACAATACTATCTACCTGTTTTATTATTTTTAGTTTACCATATTTTTGTTAGAGTTTGTAGAGGGTAAACGCCACACTTAAAGAATACATTAATACATGAACTTAGTGTGACACTCTGTAGTCTATCTTGTAATCCTGGTGGAGGCTGGGATTTTTTCCTGCGGACTCAATGGTATCCCCTGAGTCTATCCAGCTCTGATGGGTACCTAACATTAGTTGGGGTAAAGTAATAGGTGGCTGGGCATTGTGCTGGCCACACATCCCCTAGTATGCCGTGGCCACAGAAACTGCTTCACTAACCCCATAATCAGTTTGGTCCATGGGGTACTTTACATTACTTTATAGTCTATGTTGTGGGCTCCGTGGTCTAGTGGAAGTGTACTAGAATTGCCATACTGAAGGTCCTGTGGTGAAGGATAAGATCTTTTTGCCTGGGTCTGGAGGGTGGCCCTGAGTCTACCCAGCCACTGATAGGTACCTGAGGTTAGTTGGAGTAAAGTAAATGTGGCATGTGATTATGTAAGTCAAACAATGGCAACAAAAACTTGTCGACTCTGCTTTGCTTGGCCCATCATGGTCACAAATGTAATTTTACTATTTTACTTACTTACATAGCTTCTATTAGAAATGTAAAATGAAATAATTTTTCAGATTCATTCAAGAAATTAATTTTGTTAACACCAAAGCAATTACTAAGGTTGTAATGTCTAAAATTAAGAAAATGTATGTGTTATGGTTATAATGTTTAGATATTTTTTTTTGTTAGTTACAGTATCAAAATTTTTCTTTCAAGCTCTCAAAATATACCTTTTTTAATGCAATGCATGAATTTAACCAATAGTTATGGAAACATCTATTTAAAAAAAGTAAATTTGATAATTTCGTTTATTGATACTAAAATTTAAATACTTTATTATTCAATGAAAAAAACAAAACAACTAAAAAACTCTTATGTTCTAAAAATTATCCTACTGTTAAAAAGTCAGTCCTAAAAAACATAAATTTTATCAGTTGGATTTATGCCAGTGAAGATGTAGATTAAAACCTAGGCATCAGGGCGACCTTAGAGATCACAGATGATGTCACAAATTGTCATTCATTACAATGACAGACAACTAGCCTTACCTATATACATAGAGGCATGATCTTAATGTCACTATTCGAATGTAATGAGAACCTGTCAGTATATCAATACAATAGAATGTCTTATAAATGCTCTATCCATTAAGTGAAATAAACTAAAATAACAACTAACTGTGTGACTAGAACTACTTCAGCATGTGATGCTTTTATTTATGTATTAAACATTCTTTTTTGGATATTCCAGTTTGATTTGCTTTAAAATTAGATAAACAAAATTTGTTTGACATAGGTAATTATACATTATTTGTTTAGTAATTATATCTACAACCCACGTAAGGGGTTGGTCACATTGAGACAACCAAAATAACATCAATACTGGCAAGAAAAATAATTAATAGAAAGGAAAAGATAAGAAAAATTAAATTTGATCCAACATAGGAAATGAGTTTTGATTACACAGGGGACATGTACACTTATAAAAATAGCATGCCCAACATTCAACACAAGAGAAATAATTACTTTAACCTCCCAGACATTCCTTATTGATCATGATGGCGTAAGGATGTTTTCATATCTTGTAGGAAAAAGAAGCATTAGTTGGTGATGTAAGTTATTTAAAGTTATTTCTTATTATAAATATTAATTAATAGTATTATTAATAATACTAATTCTATTTGTATAGCTCTGCCAACAAACATAATGTAAGCTCAGAGCGCATTCAACATTGAGCAACATACAACCAAAAACACAGATATAGTTCTCTAGGCTGTAAAGGTTATAAAGCTAATTAATAATTCTACACTTTACAATCATAGGAAAACGTAATAAATGTAGCATTAACCGACCTAATATAAATTATTTTAATTATTAATTATTTTACTGAGACAAGAGTTTTTAATAAATCCACATTTACCCTCTGATGGCAAGTATCACAAAACACAAAGCCAAATTCTATAAAAGGTGGATAAGGTGAAATTTTATTATCTCAGGTGCACATTGCACATAAGACAAAACATAGATATATGTATAAAATACAAGTGAAACAAAACAGCACATTTAAAGTGTACCTGTATGGTGATAAATATAGAAAATGTACATTAAATTGTTCAGAAAGTAGTCTTTTTTTTAAACACTATTTTTTGTGAGTGTAAACATGGGAAATCAGTTTAACAAGGAATAAGAAAACAAAGTACACTATTTTCCTGGCCACTCACTGAGGGAACTTTAAATCACAACAAGAAGCTTGTAGTTATAAAGCTTTCATTGGTGACTATAGGGTGAGCACAATTAACAAAGGCAACATGGGTTGATCGTGAGGTTATAATAAAAAAACAGGTAGCCTCCGCCAAGGAATGAAGAAACAAAAAAGACGCCAAAGATCCCCTCGGATGAAAGAATACAGGTAAGAAAAATATATATATATATCCCTGATGATGACTGGCTGAAAAAATGAGAAAGCCGTGGAGAAGATGATAATGATGATTTATAGGTAAAATGGTGGGGGGGGGGGGGGAGGGGGGAGGAACTGCATTCAACAGGTGTTTATCAGACATTCAATGTTGCATGTGGCGGATTCATTTCCTTAAGTTGACCAGCTAGAAATGTAATGGCATCTTAGCCAATCCAGTGCATTTACATGCCACCCAAGACACCTTATCTTGTCATTCCCACAGGCGCCACAGTGCACTGCACTCTGTGTGCCATCTTTACTGACACAGATAGACACTATAGAAGAAATGACAAACAATAGTTTCTGGAATATAGAGAATAATCTTCAATCCGTTCACTATTTATAAAGAAATGTCTTTACCCTCTTACAATGCAATGATGTTAGTTACTCATAAACTTAACATGGCATCTGTTACAGCTATGACATGTCATATGGCAAGAGTTATGACAGATGATTATGTTATGCTCCACCTAAAGCTTTTCAATAAACAGGAAAAAAAATTTACATGGACTAAATTCAGACCAATTAAATTAATGCCTAGATTTTTATAAAAACATACAACTTAAAATAAAATGCTTTTATGTGACTAAACTTATTTCAGTTATCTCCCTTCTAAAAATATAATTGAAAGACAACCAGAAATCCAATAAATGTTACTTGCAAAGTGATATAAGCATTTAATTAAAATCTTAGAAATAGAATCAGATTTTCAATCATTGAAACACTATTATTAGTTAACTATTTTCATATAAAGAAATGATTTTGTCAATTTAAAACAAACAAAATTAAACATTAGATTTTCTAATTGAAAACAATCCATTCTTTGTATTAACCCTTACAGTCCCGGGCGCGTATATAGCGGAACTGAAGGCAGCATAGATAGAAGTAGGTCGGTACGGGAAGGGTTAAAAAAGGTATTTATAAAAGAAAAACTAAAGTTATAGAATGAAAAAAAAAATCTTAGTTAAGAAATAAAACAAAGTGACATGAATAGAATGCACTGAACACTACTGCATAGAACATGTTTTACATATCTAAAAAGAATAGCCTCAATTTAACATATAAATAATAAAACATTGTTATTACATGTGTGACTTTATTGATGGCTAGTAATATTATAAACAATCAAGTTGCAAGGTTTTGGGATGACTTAAAGTAAAGACAATAAAATCTTGGAATATGTACAGTTTCCATAGTTACATTGATAACTGAAGATTATTTTAACATGTAGATAACAGGTAAAGTCAATATAGAAAATGGGAAAATAACATTTCTCTCTATATAAATATGTATATATTTGACAATGTGTACAATAGTTTAAATGAATTTTTTATATATACAATTGACTTTATATACAATGTTTAAAGCCTATTTACTAGCTCCCATTCTAGTTACTCTGTGGTCATACAACTTTAAGGCCCAAGTCTTTTTGCTTATTATTCTAGCAAAACATAAACTATTTTGCAGAAAGCCAGTTTGACCAGCTTAAGGGGAGAGGGAGGGGGAGTTCAAGCCTGGGCCATGAGGTGCTCAGATTAAGGGACTAGAAGAAGGCTAAGGCATTACAGATACACAGTGCTCTCATCAAGACCCTGCCCCTGGGCCTTGATTCCAGCCTAAAACATTGGCATTAGTTCATTCCCATCATGCCTTAGGGTCAATACATTTAACAAAGTGAAATGACATAATTCATTTGATGAATTTGGTTTGCTCTATCCCAGAATATTTGATCTCAGAGAATGCTATTTGATTCACCAGGCTCTGACTGGTGCACGCCATTGGTCAGGGAAACTTATTTCTGGCTGGTGCACGCCATTGGTCAGGGAAACTTATTTCTGGTTGGTCACTGGGGTGGGCCATAAAGTTTTCTCATGTGTGTCAAACATTGGTGTAAAGTTTTTTTTTAATGCAATCTCTTGGAATGAAGTTAAGATAATTATCCTGTGTAAATTTTTTGTGGAATGATACAATTTTACAAAAAACTATATACTCTCTTGTATTGACATTCAATCAAAAATTAGAATCCTAAAGCTATAATTTTCTCAAAGTACTTATAAAAACATATAAAAGGCCTTTATGATACATGCATGGGTGCATCATACCAAATGCACACAAACAAAAGTAAATCGGGGGAGGGGGGGAGCAATCATAAGTTTATGTGTTGTATCTTGACAGATCTTTTAAATAACTAAAACTTCTGTATGGTGAGGATAACTTAACACTCACATCTTTGTTTATATTGTTAGTCAGCGTCTTTACAAGGATAAACCTTTCAATGCAAGACTGAATACAATACATAATGGTTAGTTTTTCTTTAGATTCAACTAAGCACATGTCAGATTGCTCATATAATTTCCCTACACATTGCCCCATAAAACACAAACATTCAAAGCTTTAAAACCCACAATTAACAAAATATTTCAAGCATGCATAATTCCAAAAAGCAAGAAATGCAGGAATGTAAATCAATGAAGTTCCGATTACAAAAGGTTTCTATTTTTTTCTACGAAGGTTTTTTTATCCCAGCGGATGAGGTGGTGGGTTTCAATGCCTTGTGGCCTTCAAGAGGTAATCTTCAAATTCTGGAAATTCTTCACCATGTCCATGACCTTGGAAGATCTGTTAGAGGAAGTATCCAGCTGAAGGGTGCCTCCACCTCCGGTCACAACTGCCTCATTTTTCTGTTGAACAGAAATGCAAGAGAAAAAAAATTAGACCATGAGTACAACATTGATCAAATGCAGATTTACAAATCATTTAGATAAATACAACTTCAGGCCACCAATGTATGCTCTATGTTAGGAACCCTAATCTAGGGCTAGCAGGCTGAATTCAGCCTGCCAAGTGTGTAATATAAAGTAAATACTGAGTTAACTGGGATCAGTTACTACCTCTTTTTTTAAACTATAGTCTGGCCATAAACAGTGTCTGGATGACAGTGTACTATTTAAAAAAGCTTGGGTACCCTTGATTAATGAGAACACTGTCATGTCAACATGTAAGAAAACTTCAGTCAATAAATACCCAGAGTTTAAAAAAAAAACTACTATAAATCAATACATTAAAAAGAATCCAATGTTTAAGCCAATGGTGCAAGTTTTCATAATAATTTGAAATTATATCAGATGTAAAAAGCTATGAGTAAATTGAGTGTAATGCTTGGGAGAAAGGAGTATGTCCTAGAACTGATTTGATAAAACAGAACAAATTTAATTTTGTTCTAGAGCTAATTTGATAAAAATAAATAAATTAGATTTTGTCTTGTCTAATGTAGTAAACCATAAGTTGTAAAAAAAACTTGTAAATGGTTATCTCCCTTTGACTGTATATCTTCTCTACTTAACACCATAAAATTTGAATTGCAGTATCCTAATTTTTTTGTATCAACATTTGAAAAATTAGTCCAAATAATATAGTGTAATTAAAATATTAATAAATAATAAAAAAAAAATACTAAAATCTGTTTACTGATGACAAAAGATCAGCCCACAAAAAAAAAAAAACAGTAAAAAAATATTTTGTCAAATTTCTCATTGTTAAAAAAAAAAAAGTATAAACATGTATTTTTAAAAAGTTTTCTTTTCGTTTTTGATAATACAGCCATAGAATATATTCCAAGATCTTCATAACCAAAACGTGTTGTAGGGTAAATTCCTAGATTGAAATTGAGTGCAGAGAAACCCTTTTAACAAAGAAGTTATTACAGCACCTGATATATGCTTTTAACACATATAGTCTTCAATAAATCATTTCTCTTGTGCCCCAAACAGTTTAATTGCAATCGGGTAATATATTCATCACTAACAGATCTGACGGAAAAACTTTTGTTGACAATTCAAAAAATAAATCAATGCTAACGTAAAAATACTTCTATGTCGTTATAACTACTATATGATGTGATTGCTTATTAAGGGATATCCAGACTGCAGATTAAATGTATTTGATTAACTTTCCCATTCTAGGAATTTCAGTAATAAAACTCCAAAATATATTTTTACATACATTTTAAAAGTTTCTAGAGAAAACCTCTTTAATTTAAGTATTTAAAAACATATATACTCTATGGCTCTATTTAAGTATTTAAAAACATATATACTCTATGGCTCTATTTAAGTATTTAAAAACATATATACTCTATGGCTCTATTTAAGTATTTAAAAACATATATACTCTATGGCTCTATTTAAGTATTTAAAAACATATATACTCTATGGCTCTATTTAAGTATTTAAAAACATATATACTCTATGGCTCTATTTAAGTATTTAAAAACATATATACTCTATGGCTCTATTTTGTGTTTGACAAAAAGAGAAAATAAACAACTGCCATGAAGATTTAAAAAGAAAAATATCATCCCTGCTAATTCAAAAAAGTTTGTGCAAAAAAAACAATTGAAACCAGCAAATATTCAAATTTCATCAACTAAGTGGGATAAAATATAATGAAAAAAAAAACATTGGGTCTAACATGGAAGCTTTAATAACTATTGTAACTTGAATATTATAAATGAAATCTGAAATCTAAGAGGATTGTCCATAAACTAAATAATTCCTTGTCTCAGTGTACCTTTGATGGTGGAGTGCTTTTAGATTTTTCACTCCCCTTTCTAAGTATGTCTGCATTGCTCGGAGTCTTCTCTATGATTTCTATTTTCACTTCATTCTTTGATGAATCATTCTTCAGGTTCGCTCTCCAAGCTGGCACGCCCGGAATGGTCTCTGGCTTCTTCTCTTCACTGGCCACTTTGTTGTCGGAAGGGAGGGTGGGTTTGCTTGGTGATGCCAACCTTGACGAGAGTGACGGCCCTGTGGTTGACGCTTGTGGTTTAAAGGCGGCAGATGTGGTAAATGAGGAGTGTGAGCGGGATGAGGACGTGGCAGCAGTAGAAGACACGGCTGCCGGTGCCTGGGTGTCAATAGGAGCCGCAGGCGCTGCTGGTGGGGTAGACACAGCGGGATGAGCATCAGAAGCTGGGGGCTTAAAAGTGTAAGGCTTAGCGCCAAACAGAGCTGGCTGGGGGGGAGAAACTGGGGAGGTGACAGGCTTGGAACTCGTTTGAGAGGGAGGAGCACCGAAAGGCTTAGAGGTAAATGCAAAACTGGAGGAACCCTTGGCTGATTGAGCACCAGGTTTGATGTTGGAGGCTGCCACTGATGCAGTCACCGATGGAGTCGAGGAGGTTAGTGTTGATGAAGGAAGGCTGGCATGGTAGGAGGCTGTCAATGGTGCCGCTGACGAAATAGATGCACTTTCGGGTTTCACAGTCAAAGGCACGTCTGGCTTAACTTGCTTACTGGTTGAGAGGGTCTGTTGCGAGCCGGCTGTCATCATTTTAAAACCCAGAGAAGACGAAATGGATGAGGGAGTTTTAACGCTTCCAGAGCGATTAGAAAACAAAATTTCATTAGATTTAGCGGGCAGCTTCCCGCCGCCTCCCCACATTTGGCTTATATCTTTTGCATTGGGCTTGGTCACTTCCTCTTTCTCAAATGACCCAGACCCAAGAGACATTTTAATTTTGTCACTGCCAGATGTACTAGGCACGGCTGCTGTCACCACTGAAGACGTTTTGACCTCCTGACTAGCTGAATTTGTATCCATTTCCAAACTTTCCTTTTTAGACAAGCTCATCTTGTCACTGGTCGATTCAGAAACAGCTTTGTCTACCTTTTTCTCTGGTGTATTTTCCTTATGCTTGAATGAAACTGTTTCAACTTTCTTATCCATAAGTGACCCCGTGAGTGACCCGGACTTGGCAAAGTGAATGCCTTGACCAGTCTTTATTGACTCAGAGACAATATTTTTAGAAATGCTTTCTTCACTGTCTTGATCATCTTTCTTTTTCCTTATCCACAGAGGCTCAGCTGTGTGAATGTCTGGTGAACCAAATCTCTGCAGGTTTTCCAATTTCTTCACGCTTGACACTGGGGGTGTTTGTGGACTGATAGTGGTTGGCGATGAAGAGCCTTTCTCTGAAGCCAGGGACAGCGCCGTCAGCACAGGGTGCTCTGGGGAGCTGCTCCCTGATATCTGGATGCGGTGGGAACTGGTGCGCTGCACACGAGGGGATGCCTGCTCTTCAGTTGTGCCAGGCAAGGTTTTGCTGCGCATCTGTCGCCTCTGCTTGTAGTCCTCTTTAGGAGACATGGTGATGTTGGAGTCTGGGTCTGACACTTTCAAGGCAGGCTCAGTCACGGTTTGACCTTTGACCTCAAACTGGCTCATTCTGGACTTTAGGTCCATACTAGGCTTCTCATCCTCCTTGATACTTGACCCTTGAATATGGATAGAGCCAGACAGAGGTAGTCTGTCATTGCCTCGGCTGCTGAATTTATCCAGGCCAGACTTTTCACTAAGGTTAATTTCAGAGAATGACTTTATGCTTGGGCTGGTCGGGCTCAAGGGTGCGGAGCTGACCTGCGACTCTGGAGGTTTGAAATAAATGGATGACTTAAAGCCTGGCGACTGAGGTGTCGATGCTTTCCCGACTGGGGGCGTGCCGACAAGTGGAGCTGCGACACCCGCGCCAGAGGCCAGCTTTTCCGCTTTGCTGCTGGGGCTAACTGCATTTAGGTTCAGCTGCAGGCCGTTTGTGTCAATCTTTTTAGTCAGTCTTGGTGATGAGGACTTGAGTTTTGAATCTGACTCAAGGGCACCTGATGACACAGCTGTAAAAGAAGTTTTAAAAGAATAAACTTACTTTAGATTTACATTTGACTCACTAAATTTTATTTCTCAGACTTAACAAAAAAGAAAAAAAAAAGAGCCAAACATTTAGTTACATTTTTTTTTTAAATATTTCTATAACCAAATAAATGTATTAGGCAAGAAACCAAGTGTGTGTTTACTGTGTAATAAAATACCTTGAATCATTAGAAAATTATTATTAGCTTGTTTGTTTTCCAAGCTACCAATGTAATCAATGTGTACTCACTTGGCACAGAGCTTGTGTCATCTGGAAGTTGTTTGGTTGGTGATTCTTCATTTAGGCTGGGCAATGTCTGCGGTGAAGAAGTCTGAAATAGGAAGACAACGCTTTGAACACAATGCTATAGGTAGTTATGAAGACAACACTTTTGAACAGATTGCTATAGGTAGTTATGAACACAAACACTTTTGAACAGATTGCTATAGGTAGTTATGAAGACAACACTTTTGAACAGATTGCTATAGGTAGTTATGAAGACAACACTTTTAAACAGATTGCTCTAGGTAGTTATGAAGACAACACTTTTAAACAGATTGTTATAGGTAGTTATGAAGACAACACTTTTGAACAGATTGCTATAGGTAGTTATGAAGACAACACTTTTGAACAGATTGCTATAGGTAGTTATGAAGACAACACTTTTAAACAGATTGCTCTAGGTAGTTATGAAGACAACACTTTTGAACAGATTGCTATAGGTAGTTATGAAGACAACACTTTTGAACAGATTGCTATAGGTAGTTATGAAGACAACACTTTTGAACAGATTGCTATAGGTAGTTATGAAGACAACACTTTTGAACAGATTGCTATAGGTAGTTATGAAGACAACACTTTTGAACAGATTGCTATAGGTAGTTATGAAGACAACACTTTTGAAGAGATTGCTATAGGTAGTTATGAAGACAACACTTTTAAACAGATTGCTATAGGTAGTTAGGAAAACAACATTTTTGAACAGATTGATCACAAAAACTAATCCACAGGTATCAATGTAATTGTAGTGGCTTTAATTTTGAAGACGAAGGGAGAGGACATTCTTTTACATCATGTGAAAATGGCTGTGAAGCGCATTTCTAGATCTTGCATTTAAGGACAATCAAGAAAGGCGTTACTTTATTAAATCAGGGTTCTTACTCTAAAATCATTTTAAAATTTCAAACTTTTCCCAAACTTTAAAAAAAATCAAACTAATTTTAAACAACAAGTATGAAATTTCTTACTGTTTACTGGTAGTGCATATAGAGAGTCTGAAAGGAGTGCTTGTAGCATATAACATCAAACAGTCATTAATAGCATATATATGACTGGTGTATAAAAGTTACAATTGCCATAAACACATTCATAGCACAGTCCTTTATTTAAGGCTAATTTCCAATTGAAATAACTAGAGAAAAAAGACAGCAAGCTCACATCTCTTTTCTTCCTTGACTGGCGGTTGCGTGCTTTGGGCTTAATGGAGATCTTGTCCTTGGCAGCGGAGTTGTTCAGAACTTCAGTCTTCTGTATGCTGCAGAAATCTATAGAGTCCATGCCACCTTGGATAGAGGGAAAGCAAAAAACTCATTACAGTAGCCAAAGGCAGGGATGTAATTAAATACAGGGGGGCTTAAACAAAGGAACAACTAATGTGGGACTGAAAATCTTTTTTTTTAGATAATGCCACCACACATTAAATAAAAAGCTATATATGGGTCCAATATGTGGTTTGCTCTGGCGAAAAAAATAATATCCTATGCACAGTTTAAATACATGGTGCACTATAGCTGTACATGGTGCACTATAGCTGCAACATAGGTTTCCCTCAGTCTATCCAGCTCTGATGGGTTCCTGACATTAGTTGGGGTAAAGTAAAGGCAGATGGCCATTGTGCTGGCCACACATCCCCTAGTCAGCCATGGCCACAGAAACTGGTGAACGCTGCTTCAACAGTCCTATGATCAGTTTTTTCCAAAGGGTACTTTACTTACTTACAGCTTAAATAGCATTTTTTAAATTCAATGTAAGATACAAATGTGTATACTAAAGGCACCTGATTGTATTTTGAAAATGTTGTCTTTGAGGAAAGATATGCTCTTTGACATTAAGTAACCCACCTGTGCTTGATTTCATTAGTGAAACAAAAGTTTAAGAATAATTTGAATGCCACGACCCCCAAAATAACACTACAGGCTCCAAAGGCTATAGGTAAAGACTTCTGAGATGATCTCATCATCTAATTTATGTTTGAGATAAATTATATTGAAGTGAGGAGGTCTCAGTGTTAGTCAAACCTGCACTGCTTTAAGACCAGACCAATCTACTGCCTTAACCAACATCATCAATCTAGGACAAAGCCACTGAGCTGAAATAGATATGTTTCTCTGCCACTTGAAATCAGATCGATGTTCAGGTTCAATATACAGGCAAGTGACAGAAGGGGAGATAATCACTTATGATGTGCTGGCATCAAGTGATGCAAGGAACAGATTATAAAGATTTAGGCAAAGTGAGCATAGGGAACAGATCAATAGCCTGTAACAATTACTTTATAACTTTGTATTGACTCTACTGTACACTTTAATAATTTCCACATTTTACAAAAGGCATGAATTATATACATTTTTAGCACTTCTTTTTTTTTTTTTTTACTAATTATAAATAGTAATTTTTTATTGATTTTTTTTATTATTGATTTAAGGCTTTTAACTCATTCTGTGCCAATCCACGAATTATCGTGGATTTGACTCGGCGCTGCCGTGGCAATCCACGATATATCGTGGATTTGTTTTTTTCTTAGCTTATTTCACTACTATAGCCTATTAATTAAACTTTTATTTTATGAAACGAATGACAACTGTTTCTGCTTCCTTTCTGCTTGGTTTACTTTCGGTTTTTAAATAATAATGACGATTTTTAATTGATTTCTGTGTAAACTTTTGTAAACAAAGTATAGCCACGCCTACTTGAAATGTTTCTAGGCCTTGGAACTTGTCAAATTTGCTATTAAAATAACTTTTATTGCTAATTATTAATTTCTATTCATCAGATAATAACTTTAAATCATTTAAATCTGGTTATGAGGACTGTCGGTTTATTTACTAATTAAAGATTCCGACATTCGTGGTTAGCCTCGACATTCGTGGTTAGGCCTCGGCCTATGTAAACTATATAGAAATCTATAGGATCGGCGTTTGCCGGCTGATACTAACATTACAAAAATGCGTATAACTCAGTAAGTATATGGGATATTTTCGAAATTCAAAATGCAATATGATCTGGAATAGATATACTTTTAGTGGTTTCAAGCCGAATAGGATATCTGCTACGCATACCATATAAAAATCTGTTAAGATCGATTTTTTTTGCTCCTTTTTTTTTTAACAAAAAATTTGATCTCTAAAAATTACTAATAAAGATGTAAATATTATTCAAATATTGTTTTAACATTTACTTATTATTATTCCCTCTTTAATTTCCTTTAATTTGATATGAAATACAGGTATCTTGCTTAACAAATACATTTAGAAAATTATGAATAAATAAGGGCACACTAAAAAAATTCTAGCGCCCTAAAAATGGTCGTGCACAAACGCGGTAAACCCCTCGGCACAGAATGAGTTAAAGTAATTTTTTTAATTTATTGTTAACTTAGTAGAGTGTTTCTGACTTAATGAACTTCAATTTACCATAAAACTTTGATATAATATAACCAACATTGAATTTAACAGTTTTCAGATTTATAGAGGAATGGTCTTGGTCCCAATCACAGAATAGGTATAGAACAGAATGTGCAATCCCTATATGCACAGTCACTAAAAGTGAAGCTTAACATTTTTTAGACCCCCAACTGTTTTACTTTTATATTCAGTTGGTTAATGCTACATTTATTTGCTTTGTCTTATGTTTGTAAATTTTTAATGTCATTAATTAGCTTTATATTTTTTAGCCTAGAAATTATATCCGTGTTCTTAGTTGTTTGTTGATCAATTTTAAATGTGCTTTGAGCTTAGATTATGTTTGTTGGCAGCACTATACAAACATAATTATTATTATTAATATGTATCTATGTAGAGAAATTGCATCAAAACTAAATGATACTCACTGTCTGAGCTATTGGACAAAGGCTTCTGGTCAGCAGACTTTTTGGCTGCAACACGACTTTTCCAGTTGCTCGCCGCAAACAGATCCTGAGAATATCAACTGCATGAGTTACAGAACTTTGCAACATAGACAGAAACCGCTATAAAAGCTAAAACACAAGTAAGATAACGAGATGCTTTGGAATTTTTTAAAAATTATCATCGATTTTTGTACAAATTTCAATTTGAATGTCAACACACCCTAAAGCCACTAGTTTGAGAATCACATTAGTTACATTTATAAATTTTTGCAATGTATTCATTAGGAGAACCTTTAACATCATTACATTTGCTGTAAATGAATCTATACCAGTGCATAATTTAATTAAAAAGTCATATTTTTTTATAATATAAAGATTAGTTAATCTAATTAAACAAGTCATGTTGCTGTAAAGAGAAAAATGATGCCGATTTTTACCATAGCTATAAGCAGTGATGGAGTGTGGAGTTAAATAGCTAAGTAGTAAACAGTGCTGTTTGGTGGAATTCAATGACTGGGTTGTAAACAGTGCTGTTTGGTGGAATTCAATGACTGGGTTGTAAACAGTGCTGTTTGGTGGAATTCAATGACTGGGTTGTAAACAGTGCTGTTTGGTGGAATTCAATGACTGGGTTGTTAACAGTGCTCTTTGGTGGAATTCAATGACTGGGTTGTAAAAAGTGCTGTTTGGTGGAATTGAATAACTGGATTGCAAACAGTGCTGTTTGGTGGAATTCAATGACTGGGTTGTAAACAGTGCTGTTTGGTGGAATTGAATGACTGGATTGCAAACAGTGCTGTTTGGTGGAATTCAATGACTGGGTTGTAAACAGTGCTGTTTGGTGTAATTCAATGACTGGGTTATAAATACTGGTGGTAGTTTGTAGCCAATGTTTGGGTTGGGCAGACTTAAGTATTTGAAGGGTAAGCAAAACTTCTCAATACTATGCACACAATATACTTGATGCAACTAACAACAGTTCATAATTGTCCTCTGTTTTAGATTTAAATCTCCCTTTTTTTTTAAATTTTATTCGTTGTTTTTTTAATGATGTTGTGGTTTCTTTTTTTCTCCTTACAACTCACCTCTTCGTTTTCAGAGCTGTCCACGCTTATCAAACTTTGATCAGAATCTAGGGTATTCGATTTCTTGCCTGAAGTACCAGGCTGTTATGAAGACACAAGTAAAAAAAAAAGTTGATTTTTTTAAAATTTAAATAACAGACTGCATATTTCTAAACTACATTTGAGTTTTTACACACACACACACACAATGATAAAGTAGCTCAAGGATGGCATTTGGCGATTTCGAAAAGAAAAAAAATAGGTATTGAATGCTATAATCGAAAAGATTATTGCGATTCAACCCCAGAACGACGATGGCATCGGGCGAGATGTTTTTGTGGATGGTATCGATTACCACCAGAAGGAAATGACGAATAAGGAAGGGTTGACGGCATGGGTGCCTGCACAAAGAAAAATGATAGCAAGCAAAACGAAGTCGTATTTATCCCTGAAATAGACGATGCCGAGGGGCTAGATCGATTCTACCTTTCGCCACCCTCCCTCTCTCTCTGTGTGATTAGCTTTAACAACATAAACATGTTGTATGAATGTAGTAGCTCTCGAAGTCAAAACGTATTTGCTCGAATCTAGATACTCGTAAAACCAGCCAACCTGTTAGCGTCTGAACCTAATGAAATATCTAAATGCAGCATTTATTTCAATAGTCATTCACCTAGAATGTCCTAGAAGTTATTCATTCATTGATTGTTTGATTGTTGTTTTTTAAAACTATTGTTTCTGTTTATCTTATTACTACGCGTTATACGATCTTTCTATTTAAAAGATATTTGCCTCCTAAGCCTATCCGTGGTTTGTTGTGTTAACATAAAGTCAAAGTAAAGTATCACGTGAGACAGAAATTGATCCATAACATAGTCTTAGAATTTTGTTATAATTGTAAACGCTTTTTAACGTTTAGTCATCGAAAGGCTTTTAAATAACCCAAGGGGGAGTCGACACACAACAAATTGGCTGTTGAAATTGGAAATAAATCTTGGCACAACGAGACAAACAAACTAAATGTTAGATGCCTGACACGCCCCTTTTAAACAGAAGCTTTCTGCGTCCTAAGCTTAGCCTTTCTTTTTATTTTAAATGATGCTAAGTTGTTAGTTTTCCAGGCTTGTTCAGGGAACCCATTCCATGCCCGGGTGCTACTCGGGAAGAACGCATTCAATATATGTATACCTAATAAGCCTATTACTACATTACGTTCATATAGTATTTTTATTGAATTTTAGCAGTATTGACTTTTACTTTTATTTGACATAGTTCTACGCACGACCAGGTGTCACTGAATGGCAATAACACGAGCTGTTTAGAACGTGCCTTTTTTGTTATTTGTAGTTTCTTTCTTTTCTTTTGTCTTAAAATTGTTAGTCGTCTTATTATGTTCTTTTTTTTAATCAACTCTTTTTACTCTTTACGTGTTCAAGACAATAACTTCGTGTGGGGGCACGAACGGTGGAGGGCAGGTGGGAGAAAGGACGAGATTGATATATGAGCTTGAAATTATTAGCCTATATATCGACACAGTGGAAGCGAAGGATACAGTTTGATCAAAGAAAACTAGTGTACTTATTATATGTGTAGAGTTGTGTGTCACTTTGTGTACATATGAGTGTGTGTGTGTGTGCATATGAGTGTGTGTGTGTGTGTGTGCATATGTATGTGTGTTTTGTTGTTCAAACAAATCCTATGTACAAACAATGAACCTTACTAAATTTACCCAACAGGGCGTATGCACAGGACACGTTGATCCTACGGATAAAGCTTGCAACAAAACTAGATTTGAATTTTGCATATATTATTGGATGTGTCTTATAGACAAGCTAACTAGAGAGGTTGTTTTTTTAGTGGGGCTAAATTTTTTTGTCTTTTTGGAGGGTGGGTTCGAAAATGTCCACGCAAGGTCAACCCAACGCAAGATTAGACCTTGCATAGGAACATGCGCAGACATTAATCAGCAAGACTTCCACGTTTTGGTCGTATTTTTGTGAAAGACAGACAATCTAATCAATATTTATAAACCCTCTACTTGTAACCTGAGTGGCCATTCCCATCTCTATATATCCACTGCTCACACACATATCGACACACACAACACACATGCATGAGCACAAATGGGGGGAAATAGGGGGTGGCGGGGGGTCATTTCCGGCCATTCAGAAACCGGAGTTTCATTGACATGCCGTAAAGCAGAGGGCAGTCGCGGCGATCATGGTTTGAGAGAGATGTGTGGGGGTGGAGGCGGGAAGCTGCTGAAATGTTGCGCCTGTTTTTGAATGACTCACTTCGTTGCATGTCATGACCCCCGAGGTCGCCGGCTAGATACATCAGAAATAAATAAGACCAGACCCGTGTTCCGTGTCACCGCCCGGCAGCAGGCCGGAAATGAGCCACCTCTGGGACTGCGCTCAATGACGATCACATCCCCAACAGCCCAGCTCCAATACACCTAAGCCGCTTACCCATTTTAGAACAGTTCAACTATTGATTCACGCGCTATCATGTCGAAAACAGTAATAATCGCACCAGATTTGAACAAACAGCATAAGACAGGTTTTCATTTGTTCCAACAAACATGTTATAATCACTTCACTACATAAGCAATGGTATCATCAACTTAATACTTGCTGATTTCAAATGACATTACCCTTGGTGTAAGTTGAAGACTAAATTTTAAAAAGTATCCCGTCGGACCAAATTGATCCTTGGGTGGCCAGTAAAATGCCCAGTCACCTTTATTCCCCCCCTCCCCCCCCCAACTAAAGTCAGGTACCCATCAGAGCTGGGTAGGACTCAGTGACATCCTCCAAGTCCCGGGAACAAATTCTAGCCTTCGCCAGGATTTGAACCCAGGACCTTCGGTACGCCAGCCGAACCTCCCACTTAAAACTAAATCATGATCCTATCTCACTGATCGTATCTAAATTCATTGCAATCAAATCTTATAGCTAACAATGTCTGTATGAAAATCATCCGACATCCCAACTTCTCAAAAACACTAACAATGTTTATTATTCTTAGCACGATGTTTATTCTTCTTCTTGAATTACAAAGGTAAAAAGAAAATGATGTCGTTAAAGATGGATTTCTATAATAACTTTAGAACTGTTAAAAAAAAACACAAATAAAAAATTTAACAACAACGTCAACAAAAGGATGTTCAAGTTTGATTTAAAAAAAACAAACATTAATAAACTGCAAAGTTAAAAAATGAATGACACAGCCAGTTCAACAACAAAGGATATTTTAAGAAATCAGAAAATATGAAATGAAACGCAACAGCATTATATTTTCTTACACTGTGAAAACAACATGTCTGTAAAGAAATTTCCAAGACTATCTCTCAATCATTATGCACGCCAAATGTGAGTGGGTACGTCGCTCCGCACGCCCTTCCCTCCCGGTATCAATCAGCTCCCCTAAATGAGGTCATTACTCAGAGGTACAATACAAACAAGTCCGCCATTCATCACATGATCGAAGGGTGGGGGGGAAGGGGAGAAGGGGTTCACAAAGAGAGAAGCAGTGTTAGATACCGTAGGTATAGCTATTTTCCACTTTATCACAACCTTATCACCACCTCATAGTATCACACTTTATCACAAGTAGCTTCATCATCTCCCAATAGTATCACATAATCATTTTCGCTTTCTAAATGTCCTTCTGCCACAGCCTACACGCCAAGCTGTAGCTCGTAAATATACATAGTCAGGTCTAGGTAGATGACAATGCTTAAATATTAAAGTATATAAGGTATTTGGGGCATCATATCGGGTGTATAACACTTCAGCCCTCGCATTTAATTACATTGTATTTCCAGAGAGAAGACTACTCGTTACAAATGCGCAATAAGACTTTTTGTGCAATGGCAGCCTATCTGTGTATATTATATATAGAGAAGTACCGGAAACATATTAGTTGAAATTAGAGCGGCGGTAATCAAACCTAGCCATGTCCTTATCTATCTAACCAGATACAATAATCCTTGTAGCAAAGTAAAGTATCCCGTGGGCCAAACTGATTCATAGGGACGGTGAAGCAGCGTTCACAAGTTTCCGTGGTTACGGCTTACTAGTTGATTGTGTGGCAGGCACAATGTACAGCTGCCTTTACTTTACCCCAACTAAGGTCAGGTACCCATCGGAGCTGGGTAGACTCAGACCCGGTAAAAAAATCCTAGCCTGCACCAGAATTCGAACCCAGGACCTTCGGTACGCCAGCCTTATAGGTGTGATCTAAATAAGCAAAAGGAGAATTAAACGAGGGCGTTTCTGGCGTCTCTTTCTGCGCCTACACACTGTTATTTGCTGTTGCCACTAATCAGCTAAGCCCCTGCTACTAAGTTACTTCCTCTGGGTACACAGCTAACAATGGCAGGCAGTCGAAGACCTGGCCGACACGCTGAAATGTAACACTTGAAACATGTCGGGCACGCGCGCCTGGCCTGCTGCCTCGATATGGGGGGGGGCTCTCAGGGTCGACGACCACTGGTCAGCATGTCCAGTTTGAATGACAGGCCAACTAACTGAATACGGCCGTGCCGTATTGTATCTCGTCGGCCAGCCTACTCACACAAATCTTTGGTCAGTGGAAGTGGCACTGAGTGAGGGTGGAGATGGGAGTGGGGGAAGAGGGGGGTGCGGCTTACCGTGATTATCTCTTTGTAGTCAACCGCAGGAGGGTGAGGGATGGTGTGGATGGTGGAGGGAGGTATCGGATGTTCTTAACATTCACAATGACAAATGACATTATCAAATCTCCTGATACATTGAAGTCTTGATACCCCAGTGGTCAAAGCCAGATAAGACAATGGACCAATTAGTCATCTGGTCAATCAGCGCCCCAAAGACTTGGTGGCCAACGACGACGTCTAAGGGCACGGTGACGGTCAACTATTTGTGCCGGAAGCCCGTTCAATCTGCCGCGCCGCTAAAATAAAATAATACTATTCAACATATCTTATTCGGTTGGTGGACAGATGATGACCAATACACGTTTTAATCAGTCTTTCTTGGTACTCTGGGGATTATGCACGTTTCCTCCTAAATCAAAGATACATCCCCTTACGTAAAACTATTAAATAAAACAGCAACACAGTTCCAACTGTTGACATTGACAGTATCCCAGAGAAATATATCATTTTCGTTTGTTTTTGTTTTTTTGTGGACACGCTTTGCTCCACTGCAAATCTTCTTATCAAAGTAAGTTACTACCCGTGTGCCTGGATGCCTATACATATACTATAGGATTTGTGCTACCGGGTGACATTGCAGTTGTACGGTCGAGCCCCCACCATAATGATCCTAGGGGAATCCGCTGTTGACTTACAAGCTGGATGCGACAAAACCGTACCCTGTTACACGGCACGCCACGCATCCGGCGTGCCGTGGGGTGGCTAAAGCCCGGACAGTACCTTGGTGTGTCCCCCCCCCCTTGGTTCACCCTTACTAACATTACGCCCTGGACAATGGCGACCTCGGCTCGTCCTGTTTTTTTTTAGACACATTATAATTCTTATCAAAAGTTTGACTCACTCCCCCAGCAAGCTATCGTTATGAATATCGAAATGAATACTATGCTGGTTGACAACACTATATTTTCTTTATTACTTTGAGAAAAATAAACGTTCTTTCTTTTTTTAACATACTCTTAACATCTCCTTAATCTTAAACGTATCCGTTTGTTAAAAAGGAGTTGTTGTTTTTTTTAATTACACTTTACAAGAGATTGTGGTGTAATTTTCTTTGTAAAGCCTGGTTTCAATACAACATTCTCGGCACGATGTTACATTGTGAAATAAGGAAGGAGGGGGGGGGGGGCTTAACTTTGATGAACAATGTCTTACGTCTCCCCCCTGTCTAGGTTAGCCGCATTTAGCCCCCCCATGGAATAAAACGGGGATATTCTATATACATTATTTTTTTCTGTGTGTGTTCAGCTTGCGTGTTGCCCGAACCGGAGTTTAAATTGAAGGCACAATATGAGGCTTATTACAGAGGCCGGCCGAAACCCAAATTGGCCTGAAAAGGAAACCATACCGAAAGTTATAAATTGACTTTTGTGGCTGAAACCGAAAGTTTCACTACACCTTCGGTCGAAACAGAAAGACACACCGAAACTGTCACACACAAGATTTTAAAAGACTATAGAACATGTTATATACAGTTGTACATACGTTTATTATATATCATTTTATTCAGAATTGAATATTCATTCTTTAAGTTCAATAAACTAAAAGGCAATATAAACTGTATATACCATTTTTGTCTCTAAATATTATGACATAATTTGTATAATTGGCAAATATCCTGATCACCACGATCCCCATCAGTCACACACCAAAGCCAAAGATTTCATTGACGCGTAATTCACTTTCAATACTTCGGTCGACAGATAAAAAAAACAACAACGTTCGTATAATTTGGCCTATCACCAATAACCAAGGACATTAATCCATAAAGTGATTACATTATTAAGTCAAAAAAATTACTTCTAAAAGAGGGACACAATGACAACCCCCCCCCCCCCCCCCGGGTCCCCTTTCTTCGTGGCATCAAACTTGAACTCGCAACCCAATACTTTACACAGAACGAGGAGAAAGTCCGTAATGTGCTTAAATCTGTCAAAGCGATTGTTCACGAGAGGAACGTCGAGGGTGTAAAATGTCGGCTTCATCTGATTAGCGGCAAGCGAGAATGTTCAGGCTGGTTATGTCTTTAGCTGCACCAGGCCGTGAGAATTGTCCTCGTCGCTCGAACATTACTTCTTTATCACCTTAGCACGGCTATAATGTCACAACAGAGACATTTCTAACAAGACATATTCCTTTTCGTGGCAGTGTTTTCGTGTTTTGTTTTTTTTTCCAGAACCGACCAGATAATCTGATGTACAAGACATAATTGACACGTAATTAATTGCATAATAAAATATTAAAGGTCAACTATGTCCAGATGTTAACAAAAATACCAAATAACCCAGACGAGCGCTAAAATCCATAGATTAAATGAAAAATATCCATCACATGACTAATGAGTATGTTTGTGACAGAATATCCTCAATTGCAGGCCCCTAAGAAAACATAAAATATTGGACAGGGCTGCAGTTGACTCAACTATCGACAACCGCTCAAGACAGGTAAAAGTGGAGAAGGTTGACTGACTAGGTGTCCATTCGCTCCTCCCAACGACCACAACGGTCAAGCGTTTGATGATGATGATACATCAGTGGGCAACTATTTAGGTCCAAAGTCTGTGTTGGTGATTAAACCATCCCCTTCCTGTGCAGCTTATTGAATGTAGCCGTTGAGTAACAGCGCTAGCTTGGGGTGAAATATACCCCTCTCAATTTATCTTTTTGGTGACACTCTGTGTTCATCTGGGAGCTATAGCGACAAAATTGACCGAAGATATCAGATATTAAATGCTCGAAGACTCCAGACACACATTCGTATATGAGCTGGAAATTATTGGAATTCGACGTAGCGTATTTACTTTTAAAACAAGAGCAAAAGGATGTTGCTGTTATTTTTATTTTGTTTTAAGTTTAATTTTTTTTTTATCAACAGTATACAAAGAAAACAGGTAAATGTTTTGAAGATATTTAAATAGATGATACAATGTATATCCACGTAGATTTAATTTTAAAAAAACCACTACAACAACAATATGGAAATTCCATGAAGTAATAATGGCCCTTTAAGCTCACTGATAAGAAGACATAGTCGAAGATTAATGCATGTAATCTTAGAGCACTGGTGTGGAGGGAGTGGACGGAGTGGGTGGGGAAGGAGAGGGCAGTGAGCCAACCTGACCAGGCTTATGTCTATAAGGCTCGTAGGTGTACTGGCACCCGGTGCGTAGCTGGATACAGACTAAGACACATAGTAGAGGGAGAGAGGTGGAGGGAGAAAAGGGGTTGATGAGGGGGGGGGGGGTAGACGAAGTGGCATCAAGGATCTGATGGTTGATATCCGCAGTCTCCAGGAAACTGTTCAAACATTCAACGAGTTAATTACTTCCCCTCGCGAACAGACAGACTTACCAAATAGTGAGCGAGTCGGGAGGGGATGGGAGGTCAAGCAATGATAATAAGTCACGTGGTCCATTGCTGGCCACTGCATCATTGTCAAAAAAACTCCCCCTCCCCTCCCTTTTTGTTGTCTTACATTTTGAATACACAAGATGTGGCGGTGGAGAGGGGGGGGCACGGGAAGTGGGGGTGGGGGGGGGAGGGCGGACTCTGATTCACAAAAAGGAAACCCCAACATAGTCTCGTTAATTCTCGACTTTAAAAAAAAAATTCGTTATTTGTAAACTCAAACGATCTAGCCCTTTCATAGTTCACGTTACATATAAAGGAATCCAATCAATCGCAAGCATGTTTTAACAGGGAGGGGCGGAAAGAGGGGGGGGGGGGGGAGGGGGCGGTCATTCTTGATTTCTCTCCCGGGACAAGCTCGCACGTAAGCAACACCCACCCATAGGGGCGTATGAAGTAATTTTTGCAGAAGTGGGGCATATCTATATAGAAATTTGTATTTTACGCAAAAAAAAAAAAAAAATTGGAAAAGTTTACACAAATTTGATAGTTAAAAAAAATACTTTGGGCAGAGGTGAGGGCGCGAGAGCCGCACAATTTTTCCACTCCCCTTTTTTTTTTCCCTATCAGCGGACGCACTTTTACAAAATGTCCTGAATTCCTCGTTTGGGTTTTTTCAACATAACGCGTTCCATTGTGAACAATTTAAATATGCAATGACCCCGTTTTTTTTTTAGGGGAAAATATTTACTTTGACAAAGCACACAGTTTCACACAACTTTTCAATGGTGGGATTTGTGTGTGTGTGAAAGTGTCTCGATCTCTGTGAGTGTGTGTGAAAGTGTCTCGATCTCTGTGAGTGTGTGTGAAAGTGTCTCGATCTCTGTGAGTGTGTGTGAAAGTGTCTCGATCTCTGTGAGTGTGTGTGAAAGTGTCTCGATCTCTGTGAGTGTGTGTGAAAGTGTCTCGATCTCTGTGAGTGTGTGTGAAAGTGTCTCGATCTCTGTGAGTGTGTGTGAAAGTGTCCCGATCTCTGTGAGTGTGTGTGAAAGTGTCTCGATCTCTGTGAGTGTGTGTGAAAGTGTCTCGATCTCTGTGAGTGTGTGTGAAAGTGTCTCGATCTCTGTGAGTGTGCTATACTTCAGGCCAAATCTCTCACAATAGTAACTTTTGTGTTTTGCAATCAAAAGGTATCAAGAATTACAAAAAAATCGAAACATTTTTCTACAAACCGAATACAAATCTCGCACGCAGACTAGTTGTTGTTGTTGTATGTGTCTATGCAAACATAGGTAGATATCGGAATCAACTGCATAAGTCTATTGCGCATTGTTATTTTTTTTATTAACCATTGGACTTGCCACATTGACCCTTTACCTTAGGCTATTGTTGTTTTTGCAAAGCAGATTTATATAAATATATAATTACCGGAGTCGATCTACAAAAACAACCTCCAGTAGCAACTTTATTTTTGTTTTTAAATACCCTAATACCGGCAACAATGGTGACTTTTAGTATTTACCAAAAGTTTTTTTTCATCGCTATGTTATGAGATATCAGAAGCCTGTGATTTTAAAATCGATAGAGGAATATCCTAGCCTTGATATTTTAAGGCTAAACCCCCCTCCCCCTCTCTCTGCCCCCCCCCCCAAAATAAATAATTAGTTCACGAGTAACAGTTTCGGATCGAGAATAATTATTGTGATGGCAAGACTTGTGATGGCTCAGCTGATGAATCTTTGGTGAGAGGGTGATTGCAAGGGGTGTGTGTGAGAGAGAGAGAGAGGGGAGGTAATACTTGCTAACAGCGTCAAGAGTTAGCCAGCATGAATCATTAAAAAGCTTGACAGTTCTTGCTGGTAGACTTTTTTTTCCAAACACCCCTCCAAAAAATTACTAGGGGGAGAGAAGAGAGACGGATAGAGAGATGGAGAGAGAGAGGGGGGAGAAAGAGAAGGAATGAGCGAGAGAGGGAGAATGAGGGGGAGGGAGAGAGTGGGGAAACAAAGGGAGGGTACCAAACGAATTGAGGGCGTGTTCTGGAAGGTCAAGAAACCTGTTGTGAGCAATGGGGGCGTCGGGTGAGGGAGGGAGGTGTAGAGGAGGCTGACCTAAACATGACCTCCACAGGCCATGAAGCGGCCAGACAGTAGAAGAGGAAGAAAGAAATAAAATATAAAAAGAATGAACGCTGATTAATTGAAGATTGATGTTTGGCTAAAAATAATGGGTTCGCATTAGTAAAACCTTTCAATCCCAGGCAGACATAAAGACATCTGTCAATACACAGAAGGAAAGTGGAAGTTTGTCAATACTTAGTTGATAATAGAAATACCGTAAGCTTCAGCTTCGTTAGCTTGGAGATCTTCACTATTATTGGCAGCATCCTTGCTGTTATTGGCAGCATCGTTCTGGCGTGTGCATTAACGAAATTTTAAAATTTTAAATAATCTTTAGTGCCAAGCCAGTGTGATGGGGGCATGAACGAGTCGTCCCAGAGATGAAGATGATTGGAATGATGTTGCGTGGATGGATGCATGCATTTTCATTTCATGTATGCCTGTGAGTTGTTTTCTTTTGAAGGGCGTGGAGGGGGGTACAGTTTCTGAGTCTAACTAGTTCTTATGGGCACCCCACAATGGGTGGAATAAGTGAAAAGCGTCCGGGCTTTATCCTGGCTTAACAATCCCTTTGTTTACACTGGTAATACCATGTCTTGTCGCATTAACATGTAATTCATTCACGAGTTGCGCCCTAACCAGAATACACATTTTTTTTAATACTAACTCTTGGATTTCTCCCAAGATCTAGGGTTGAATTTCCAGGAACAAGCCAAGCAAATTAAATAGAGCTCTCTCGGAGCTCATCGGATTCAGCGATCTAGCGCTCTATTAGTAAGTCAAGTCATATTTACACATCGTATTGGTCCATGGGGGCAAGTCAAGCAGCGCTCACACATTTTCGTGACCAAAACATACGGGGGGGGGGAGGATTATGTGGCCAGCACATTGCCCAGCCGCCATTACATTTCCCAAAACTCATTTCAGATACCCTACAGAGCTGGGTAGATTCAGAACAAACTTTTGGAGGAAAAACAAAACTGATATTGAAACGGAAACATTTGGAATGCCAATCATGGCGCTGGCAACAGCCTTAACACTGCTCTATCAGCGTACTAAACAGTTTTTTGGGATAATCACGTGACATGGAGGTGTGACGCAAATGTGAAACAACACAGTTAGCAATAAATCTATATAACTATTAAGATAAATTTAAGGGAAAACTATCGCCCCATCACCTATCTTTGTGGTTTATTTTGAAATGTGTTTTGTTTCTTACCTTCTGCGCGATCACATCTGAGGTGTTGAGTGGGGGCACGGGGCTCTTGGGTAGGCCGTCATCCCGTTCGTCATCAGAGTACAGAGACCGCCTCTTGTTGAGCTTGGACAGCAGCTCACTCTGTCGGCACAACACAAACAAACAACGACAAGAAGTAGTTAGCGACATCTTGGTGGTCATGTGACAATAGCTTAGCAACACTTATATTGTGGTTGTGGGATAGTGTGGTCATGTGACCAGTGCTTAGCAACATTTTGTTGTCTTATGACCAATGCGAGCAACATGTTGTGATCATGTGACCACCTGCTTTATAAACTGTGCATAATAAAAAAAATATGTAATGAACGTTTCAAAAAATAAAGAAAAAACATTAACAAAATAAAAATTAAAATTCAGTTTCTCCAAGTATGCACTGCTCTGTGCAAAAGTCACACGAAAAGGTAATGCATTCAAAACTTGTAAATTAACAGAACAACCAAAACAGCTTAAAGTCTACAGTGCCCAGTGCAACGATCATATTATTTATTTTTTCTTGTTATGCGATTTTTCCAACATTAAAAGATCTGTTGGAAAGGGCGATGATAGTTGTGCGTGCGATTGCAAGTGGAAGGTAAAATAAAAGCAATGGGGAGCTGACGCGATCAGGTGGACGGCCTCCGCGTGTTTCTTACCTGGAAAGCTGCAGAAGTTTTGGGGATGTTGTCGTCAGAGGCCACAGTGATCGGGAAACGGTTGATGGAGTCTCTGGCCTCCGTGGAGAAGACGCTGTCTTCGGAAAGACTCCGGGCTCCGGCCAGAGGTATGGGCTTGCCGTGACTCTTAAACCTGAAGAGTTCAAAAAATCAAATAGGTCAATAACGAGAGCAATTGAAACAAAACAAAAAGGACGCGTAGTGTTTTGTTGAACAAATGAACACGTGTATCAATTTGTATCTGCACTAAAGAGGTTTCTACCAAATACTTGAATTGGAACATGATTTTAGCCTCGGAATATAATGCCACGAATAAAGAATGCAGTCGCTAACATTTTGGACACATAGTCTTGGCTTTTTATTATAGCAGATATCATAGGTCGAACTCGGCTGAATGCATGTGCCATTTTATCACTTAGGACAGGGGTCGGCAACCTGTTGCTAACAGTGTGCCAAACTAGGATTTCTAAATTATTCAGCGTGCCAACAGCCTAAAAGTCAACCTGCTCTATTATACTTTTGAAAAATTATTTTTATAGTACAATAAAATTAAACTTTATAGAAATACCAAAGCCAAAAGCAAAGGAGATTTATAGATAAAATCAATAAAATCGTTACAGCGTTTTATATTTAATACAAAATAAACGTGTTTGTGATTAACATCATTTATTTTGCATTTCTATCAAACACAATAATTTATTACTAAACTTTACAATTTATGGTAATTATTTTCTAAACGTTATCATCTGTTAGTCAAGATTCAAGGTGAGGATCAAACAAATGCAAATGTTAATTATATTTTGATCTCAGTTTAACTGAGATTTATAATTATGTATTTTAAGTATTACATGTATTTGATCTCAGTTTAACTGAGATTTATAATTATGTATTTTAAGTATTACATGCAATCCCATCAACTATTACGGTTAAGCACAAGAGATACGTAGTTATTATACGAACTGGGTAGTTAATGTCATTTTTAAAAATATGCATATAAATTCTTTAGTCATATAATATTTATATAATTTTCAAATACTTTTCACAGTTTGATCATTTCAAAGTTATAAATTGTGTAAGCCATTTATTTCATTATAAACGAAAAAAGAAGAAACAGAAATATTAGCTAAAAAAAACGGTTTTATGATCTCCCTTTAATTAAAAAACGTTTCCACATTGGATTCAATAGTGATGCCGGCAAAGTTATGTTTTGTAATATAACAAATAATACTGACTCATTATTATTTCTTTATATAAATCAAACATTAAGGTAACAAGATTTAATTATTAGAGGATTAAAATAATTTGCGTTAATCAGTTGTAAATAAACATTTTCTGTGTTAATTGTTTTGTCCATTTAAGGAGTTTATATTTTTAAACATTGATAAAAAATAATTACAGAAATTACATAATACAATGTTATTAAAAAAAGTCTCTCATATTTAGCAAATTAATAATACAAAAAAAATTGTTTTAGAATGACCTATATTTATGTTTAATTAAAGAAGATGAGCATAAAAACTCTTTTAAATGTAATTAGTCTGTATTAATTAATGAGCGGTCACGTGAAGGTGACCTCTTTGTATGCTTAAAACAGCTTTCATGTGCGATTAAATCTGTTCACAAGTGTAAGTTGAACCAAAAGCTGAAAGTAGAAGAGTGAATCCCTAGCAGTTGAGAATAGCAGATGATTTTCCTAAGCAGCGTTCTTCCAGACTTTTTTTTTCGCAAATGGGCACATTTGGATGCCCATTTTTTTTAATGTTTAAAATTCAACTTGTTGCATTTTACAATTGTCAATATCCCTTTACTTAAAAAAGATATACATTTTAAGAAGGTTTTAACAATATCAAACCAGCTAGGCTTATTGTGGTATGAAAAAATGAGTCCATCAATTTGAAAGTCTTGCCATTGATTAGAAAACTCCGCTTAGAAGTGCTTCTTAATATATGCCTTAATATTGGGATGTACATGTAGTTAAATGTTTTGATTTCACGGCAGGATATGTCCAGTTTTAATGCAAATCCATTCCAGTGGTACAGTACACCCTCACCTAATCGCGGTTCCCCATACGCGACCCAGCATATTCGCGAGTCTGGCTCTTAACCCTATCGCATTGTACGCCCGGTATACCAAGCTAGCGTCATAACGTCATAAAAACGAATGTATTAGTACATTCGTTAAATGCATTAGTGAAATACATAACTGCATGCAATATTACTACATTATTATCGTATTAATGAGTAAGAGTGTGTTTAGAAAGTGTTTGGGAAGCATTTAGTACCGTTTATAATCTCATACATAGACGTTTTAACACTTGTGGCGTGCTGGTCTAAGATTCTGTCACCGAGCCTGCAATTAGCCTAGGCTATCAGTGCAGACTTAGTGGATAACTCAGCAGGTACACAGGGTGATGGGGAGGGGTGATTTAGGCAGGTTTTCTAGGTGGTATGTGGTCCCGAAGTGCAGATGATTCCTAGGTGATTCTAAGACAAATTTATATCCAGGTTTCGTTTGGCTCGTTAATACGTAGGTTGAGTTAAACTGTTGACTAATTGACACTGTCACTGGACGTCACACAAACAGGTATTCTATCAATCGATAAGCAAGGCGTATTGTAACAACGAATATTTTATTCACGTGAAAGTCCGTATTCAATCATTGATGACATGAGCACATAATTCATACAATCCAAATACAAGTGATAAAGAGTGTACATTTAATCATAGGCTTAAACTACATGTAGCAGATAGTCCTAACAAGGACTCTACAACAGACTATAGCACCGCTTGGTGCTATTGGAGCTCGGGGCATCCAACCCTCGAGACTCCTTAAGCCAGACTGACCTAAAACTAACTTACATTTACATTACATGTTAAACAACAAGTTAGGTTGCAACTCCCCACGTGATTGTAATGAGGGGGGAGGGGCAAGGGTAAGATTGACCAGTAGATAGCGTATCCGATTGGTCAACATGTCTCTTCAATTCAACATTTGATTGATTGGCATGTGAAAATAAGTACCAAACGGTAGTGGGGAGGGGGTGCGGGGGGGGGGGGGGGAGAAGACGCGGCGGTAGGGAAACTTCGAAGGCCCTGTGTTGTCGGTCAGAGTTTTCTCTCTTGTCCGTCGGGGTCCTGCATCAAAGATTCCAAGTTCCCTATTCTCTGACCAGGGGAAGAACCGTCATTGAGATGTGAGTTTCCTGTGATCTGGTCGAAGAGACTGTGGGGTGGGGGGGGGGATTAGCTTGGTTGCGTCAGGTATGACCCTGGCCTTGTTCCGAGGGCATGGGGCGGGGAGGGGGGAGGAACACACACGTGCTACAACATTTATAATGTACATGAATGGGAACTAATATCAATGACTAATCGTATAACAATAAGTAATATACTGATAAGCATGCAGAACGTATACATATATGTAAATAAAATTCAATGCAAGCTAAATACTTTAATCTTAAATATTATAGGAGATAGAAAGGAAAGACACATTCTTACTCCAATCAGACATTCAATAGTGGCACATAGTGTCAGTGGTTTGTACGTACATATGAGATGATTATAGTATCTTATAAGAGCGGATTACATCTAAGACCTTCCTTAGTTGAGTGTGACGTTAATCTTCTCCCCAAAACGCCACACCTGCCCCGCCATGTTTTAAAGCTTTCATATAATGAAAGATTTGACCCATTAGAGGTAGGCCTACTGCATTTACTATTTACACTATGAGTGTTCTGGACCATCGAAGCGAAGCGGGTGGTCATCGCTATGGGGAAGAGGGGGGAGGTCGAGACAAGGCGGTAAGGGATGACGGGCGAATATTTTTACGTTTCTATTGAGGGCGGAGGAGAAAAGCATGCTTTAGCGTTTCTTACAGTACTTTAAATCTATTCCGGCATAATGCTTAGTCTAGGTTCGTCCCATTTATTTGCGAGCTATTGGCACGGTTTATTCATTTTATCGTTTGTCTGTGACTGTCTTAGGTCCTTACGTTTTCATATATTGATAGGCACTAGCTAAGAAATCTATTTATTTCATGCTTTCTATGTGCTATAAATGCGGGATTCACTTTATTATAATAATTATAAGCATAATAATAATAATAATTCGACCTCGGCAGTAGGGTCCACGAAATTGGAGGAAGTCCGAGACGGGATGCCAAAACTGGGTGATAGGGATCGAATTGCTGATCGAACTATCAGGTCCCCCAGTTCACTCCCTGCCTCGCGCTAAAGCGGACAGGTGAGGGGATCTGGCTCACACGTAAATATCAGGGGATCTATGACGGAGCCATAGAGGGTGGGGCAGCGGAGTCCTTTGCTTAACGTATTGGTACATGCATTATTGGCCTAGTGAACATTCTTCAGGGGGGGGGGCGGCGGAGGCGGGCGTTGTGTGGGCGCGTGCAGCTGACCCCAACACAAGCCTAAACACTAGTGTTTCTGATCACGTGGATTCTGATTTCTCACGCGCGAGTGACTTCTAGTGGGGGGGGGGGGGGGTGCGGAGTAAGGCGGTAGTCAAGTCACCTCTGGCGCGATAGGCCAGGAAATTGTATCAATGTTGTCGTTCGTTTGCAATTATTGGGCCCTAGAGCTAAAACACGGACATAGCTTCACTTTAATTGTTACACTATTCGCTTCTCTTCTTTTCTCAAGCATTACATTTCTCATTGTTTAACAGTTCAATACAGTTTATCGGCTGGGAGAGAAGTGTGGGGGGGGCGAGTTAAGGCCCTTACACGCGTCATGTCTCGCTGACCAGATGCCCAGGGCAGATTTAGTTTTACCTGGCGTCGGGGGGGGGGGGCTGGCAGTGGGGCGTCAATTACTTTGGCTACTGTAAAGATTAAATCGTTTTCCTTTCTCTATTCCCGTTTTATAAATTTGTAAAATCGGTAAAGAAGCAATTATTTAATTCGCTACCAATAATATCTCGGTACGTACATTTGACCAACTCACATATATGCCACTCACCGTTTTATTTATACACATTCATTTTCTTTCACGCTAGACCGCGGGGTCTTGAATCTTGACGTCAGAGTGGTCTGGCACATCAGATGACATCGGATGACATCAGTTGTGTAGCGCTTTTAGAACAGTCAATGGGCCCGTAGGCAGTCTTAAAATCTAACACATTTATTATCCAACGCGTTGTGTAAGGAACACAGTTCATCAAAAGTTAATATATACACATGGTAATCCGATAACAGTTAATATACTCCAATCTAAAGGCAATAATGTCAGCTTTCAGGAAACGTACTGCACATGACAGTTTAATCCAGAGCGAACGTGGCTGAAAGTATCCAAGAATTATAGCTGAATGGGCGAACATATGCAATGTTGAAGATTGCAGGCTGGATTGCGGCCCGGTGGGCGCGAATATTTTCAGTGTTTCTCAGGGCGGGTACTGGTTCACAGTATTTGGCGGACATAGTTATGCGATCTGGCAAATGATTTCGTTACGTATGAGCTAGTCTCAAGCAGAAATGTCGATATGCCTATTGACTATCGGCATTCGGCAAGCATATATAGTGTACAGAGTTGTACAGGAGCTAATCCGAGCAGGAAACGACTTTGTTATTGGTGGCGCTCTGGCCGACATCTAACATAATAGAGCAAGTTATCCAAACACGAGTGGCGATTTTGTTATTGTGGCGTGTAGCCGACAAATAAACGTAATACAGCAAATAATCCGAACAGGCAAGGCGATATATTTCAAGCGTATAGCATTGGCAGAAACAAGAGTTGACGTATAATTCTACGATGATAGATGAGTGTTTGCAGTGGAGTCAAATAACACAGTTCGCTCACCTGATGAAACCTTAAGCCCCCAGTCTTTCATCACGTGAAGAATATCATAGCACAGAGTTCAATGTTGAGCGTGAGTACTTATCCATGTACGTCAAGCAAAACTAATTCCGGCACGAGCCCACAGGTGTGGCGTGCTGGTCTAAGATTCTGTCACCGAGCCTGCAATTAGCCTAGGCTATCAGTGCAGACTTAGTGGATAACTCAGCAGGTACACAGGGTGATGGGGAGGGGTGATTTAGGCAGGTTTTCTAGGTGGTATGTGGTCCCGAAGTGCAGATGATTCCTAGGTGATTCTAAGACAAATTTATATCCAGGCTTCGTTTGGCTCGTTAATACGTAGGTTGAGTTAAACTGTTGACTAATTGACACTGTCACTGGACGTCACACAAACAGGTATTCTATCAATCGATAAGCAAGGCGTATTGTAACAACGAATATTTTATTCACGTGAAAGTCCGTATTCAATCATTGATGACATGAGCACATAATTCATACAATCCAAATACAAGTGATAAAGAGTGTACATTTAATCATAGGCTTAAACTACATGTAGCAGATAGTCCTAACAAGGACTCTACAACAGACTATAGCACCGCTTGGTGCTATTGGAGCTCGGGGCATCCAACCCTCGAGACTCCTTAAGCCAGACTGACCTAAAACTAACTTACATTTACATTACATGTTAAACAACAAGTTAGGTTGCAACTCCCCACGTGATTGTAATGAGGGGGGAGGGGCAAGGGTAAGATTGACCAGTAGATAGCGTATCCGATTGGTCAACATGTCTCTTCAATTCAACATTTGATTGATTGGCATGTGAAAATAAGTACCAAACGGTAGTGGGGAGGGGGTGCGGGGGGGGGGGGGGGAGAGAAGACGCGGCGGTAGGGAAACTTCGAAGGCCCTGTGTTGTCGGTCAGAGTTTTCTCTCTTGTCCGTCGGGGTCCTGCATCAAAGATTCCAAGTTCCCTATTCTCTGACCAGGGGAAGAACCGTCATTGAGATGTGAGTTTCCTGTGATCTGGTCGAAGAGACTGTGGGGTGGGGGGGGGGGGGATTAGCTTGGTTGCGTCAGGTATGACCCTGGCCTTGTTCCGAGGGCATGGGGCGGGGAGGGGGGAGGAACACACACGTGCTACAACATTTATAATGTACATGAATGGGAACTAATATCAATGACTAATCGTATAACAATAAGTAATATACTGATAAGCATGCAGAACGTATACATATATGTAAATAAAATTCAATGCAAGCTAAATACTTTAATCTTAAATATTATAGGAGATAGAAAGGAAAGACACATTCTTACTCCAATCAGACATTCAATAGTGGCACATAGTGTCAGTGGTTTGTACGTACATATGAGATGATTATAGTATCTTATAAGAGCGGATTACATCTAAGACCTTCCTTAGTTGAGTGTGACGTTAATCTTCTCCCCAAAACGCCACAACACTACATCCAACATTCGCGGATATTCGCCATTTACTGGTAGGTAAAAAGAACATAACCGCCACGAATAGCGGGGGTTAACTCATACTGTACTTGAAAGTGCAAGTTAAATTTACTAAAATGTGTCACTATGACATTCAAAAACATCGGCTTAAATAGTTAGTTTGCCTCATTCAGAACCGGAAAATATTGTTTACTTTTATCAATAAAAAAACACATCTTGGCATTATCTCGCGAGCCATTGAAAATCGTTCTGCGTGCCAAGCTTTGCACGCGTGCCTTAGGTTGACGACCCCTGACTTAGGAGATGTGTCAAGGGCAGCACCCCCCCCCCCAACAACCCGACCCCAGTAAACAAAAAAACACTTCACACAACTTAACTAATTTTACTACTTATCACTAATAATATTATGCCAATTTAGACAAAAATAATCATACCAAAGTGAACTATCATTATTATTATTTTCAAGTATGTTACCTATATAAAATTAACAATAAAATTTGATGTGTATTAGTACTAGTAATTTCTTTGTAAGTTTACTGGTGGGCCACAGGAAATCCACTTGGTGGGCCGCGTGTTTGAGACCCCTGGGTTAACCAAAGGCTATACTTTTGCCATGAGCTTAACGCAAATCTATCAGCTTCTACATTTAGTAGCTAGACCAAATTTCCAATATAAAATACTTAAAATATTAGATAAGAAGTTATATATCAATTTAAAAAAAAAAATAGTTAGGCAATAAATTACTTCATTCATAAAACTTGCGCGCCTTTCTTTCATGCTATTTGCGCCCTGCACCTCGTCACCACCATTAGTAAGGTACAGCGACTGACCTAAAAGCAATGCTGCTCTTAATACAGATTCATTGGTATATGTTTTTATCTCTACTCACATAGTTCAGCAATACAGTACTCATATACTACATATAAAGTTCCCCAACACCCATACGTTCGTACTGTACTCATTTACTACAGATATAGTTTCCCAACACCCATACGTTCGTACTGTACTCATATACTACATATAAAGTTCCCAACACCCATACGTTCGTACTGTACTCATATACTACATATAAAGTTCCCCAACACCCATACGTTCGTACTGTACTCATATACTACATACAAAGTTCCCCAACACCCATACGTTCGTACTATACTCATATACTACATATACATTTCCCCAACACCCATACGTTCGTTATGTATTCATATACTACATATAAAGTTCCCTAACACCCATACGTTCGTACTGTACTCATATACTACATATAAAGTTCCCCAACACCCATACGTTCGTACTGTACTCATAAAGTTCCCCAACACCCATACGTTCGTACTGTACTCATTTACTACATATATAGTTCCCCAACACCCATACGTTCGTACTGTACTCATATACTACATATAAAGTTCCTAACACCCATACGTTCGTACTGTACTCATATACTACATATAAAGTTCCCAACACCCATACGTTCGTACTGTACTCATATACTACATATAAAGTTCCCCAACACCCATACGTTCGTACTGTACTCATATACTACATATAAAGTTCCCCAACACCCATACGTTCGTACTGTACTCATATACTACATATAAAGTTCCTAACACCCATACGTTCGTACTGTACTCATATACTACATATAAAGTTCCCAACACCCATACGTTCGTACTGTACTCATATACTACATATAAAGTTCCCCAACACCCATACGTTCGTACTGTACTCATATACTACATACAAAGTTCCCCAACACCCATACGTTCGTACTATACTCATATACTACATATAAATTTCCCCAACACCCATACGTTCGTTATGTATTCATATACTACATATAAAGTTCCCCAACACCTATACGTTCGTACTGTACTCATATACTACACATAAAGTTCCCTGACACCCATACGTTCGTACTGTGCTTACGTTGTAAAGAACTTCATAACTACAAGACTATAATGATAACCACGTTTCTTTACAATGCACCCCCCCCCCACTTAAATTTTAATTTTTTTTAAACATTGCCAGATATATTTAGTGTACGAAGCATCGATCTTTTCCTTACCATCTTCAAGACAATTCAGTAAACGCCACTGGTGGCGCAGAGGCTACAAAAGAACATAATCTTCCACTTTCAGGATTGAGAAAGGAGAAAATCGTGACAAGGCCGGTGGTATCTCAGAAACGTATATCATTTATAATTAGCTATACGTTCTCTCTTTACTCTCTCTTCTCTCCCTTTCTTGCTCTCTCACCCTCTCTCTCTCTGTCTCTCTCATACACCCCCAAATGCACACAAACTTACACAAATCATAATAATAATTAGCTATAGACTATACGCTCTCTCTTTCTTTATTTCCCTCTCTTTCTCTCTATCTCTATCTTGTACACAAACGTACACACACGCATGCACACAGACGAACATACACACACTCACGAGAGCACACTTCACTACCAGCCATCAGCACAAGTCTCATGACAGCCTCGAGACGGATAAATCATACCGGGGCCCATGAGTTACCACCACACCATGTAGTGGACACAGACGTTTAACAACAAAAAAAGCAGTGGTGAGTCAAAACGACAGGGATGGGGGGGGTGGGGTGGGTAGCGAAGGCAGATATGTATACTGTATACACAGGCTTACTACTATAGGCGAGAAGCTGGCAGAGAAGGAGGGAAAGGGGGGGGGACATATCTCTGACTCATAGGTGGTAGATTTTGAATAGAGACAGTCGAGTTCTCTGTGAATGGAATCAGTTCTGAACGTTTCAACATTCAAATTTATTGAAGCGTATTTCGTAGCACAATATGGAATTCTTTTTTTTTTTTGCAGACATTAGTTTTAGAAATCCGTTCACACCAGTCAAACCTGGTCGGTACTAATATATTGTGGTTTTTTTTGTTTGTATGTTTATTTATTGTAGGTCTAGATTTCTACGTATGTTTTAACGTTTTTTTTTAATTTTTATTTCTGTCGGATAGATATTTTTTCAGCGGACCTCTTTATATAGATATATAGCTTTGCATTATAGAAGAATACAAGTAAAAAGTGGTTTATAGAGTAAAATGAGATAAAGTGGTTTATAGAGTAAAATGAGATAAAGTGGCTTATAGTGTAAAATGAGATGAACTGTTTATAAAGTAATGTATGAGATCAGGTGGTGTCAACAACATTGACTTAAGTTGTATAGCTTTGAGTGACGTATCTTTCCCCCCCCCCCCCCCCACTTCCGCCCCTAACAGATGTGTAAAGAAACATAAATGATCGAGTAAAAGCGAGGCTGACAATAATAACAAAGGGAAAAATTGGTCATTGAAAAAAAAAAAAAGAAAAAAAAATCTTAATCGTGGAAAACATGCCTTAAAACAGTCATGAAACGAGGCAGAGGGCGAGGGTTTGTTTGATGGTCAGTCAGCATTGCTGTAAAAGAACTCACAAAATGACAAGCAGTTGTGAGACCTTTGGTGTGTGTGTGTGTTTGTGAGAGAGTGTGTCCGTGTGTGCGCGTGTGTTCCACTGTAACCTGACAGTGGGCAAACACTGAACCAGTTGCCCTGGCCACTTGCTGTTGTTGTTTTTTTATACGAGTGAGGAAAAAACAAAGAGTAAAGTGAAATTGGTTTCAACAGGGAAGAGCAGAAAGTAACACACACACAAAATCGCTACCATCGGATTGAGACAAAGAAAGAAAGTAGAGATAGTACGCAACACAGAGTGAGTGATAGGCTGAGTTGGAATGAATAAAAGGAACAAGATACGAACACATAAACAGTCAAATTATATAATCTAATGAAGTGGACGGCACATATCGTTAATAATGAAAAAAAGTGCATAAAAAAACATTAACACAAAAGTATAAACAATAAAATCGTTGTTATCATCACAGAACTGACCTGCATAGCTAGAGTAAATCGTGTGCTCTTCTTTTTGGAATTGAAAACAGTTAACTGATAAACCGACGAAAATATAAAAAAAAAACTACCACAGACTATAGTCTAGTGATAACAATATCAAACACCCCTCGAAAAAAAACAACAGAAAAAAAAACAACAAATCTGCATCTCGTCGCAAGACAAAACAGGGAGAGAGACTTTTAAACGCGCACACACGCGCGCGCTAATACACACACACATCCACACGAGTGAGCGAGAGGTCACACGCGCTCTTGGAGACAGAGAATTACACATCCAACACAAGACAAAGCCAGGCTTCCAGAGGGGTTTTTTTTTGGTCACGCCATAAGCGTGCCATGTGGAGGGGGGGAGGGGGACTTGAGTCAAGCAACGCGATGGCCACAGAGGAAGGAAAAGGGGGTGTGACTCCAACATCGCGGCATTAACGGCATGCGCCTTTAAATAATTTTATTCTGTCGTTGCAATGCTCACTGCATGAATTAAGGAGGAAAACAAAATAATTCAAACAAGATAATTGAATTTAGCTAAAAATTAATTTTATGTTTAACCTCGATCAAACAATTCTGTTCACGTTTAAAAAAATAGTTTAAAAAATCAAGATTTGTTGGTTTTACTCATCGTGTGCATTTAATGATTTATATACACAACACATGTGTTCATATAAGGCCTCCACGAGATTAATTGATATAATAAGCAGGAAATTAAAGAAAGAAAAGTTGTAAACTTAAAAGTGTCTTTAGTTTACCCAGACACAAATTTGTCCAGGTTTTAGAGTAGGCCTACTTTAGATTAGTAGATTTGCACTTATCTTTTTTTTTAAGAGTTCATGGGCCATGGGACAATAGATTTTAACAATTAACATAGATTACTTCCTTCATTTGATTGAACCTTTGCTTGGTGCCCCCCCCCCTACCCCACACCTCGCCCCTGCCACACACACCCCCACACCAATAAAAGTTTATATATGTCCAGTACACACAGCACGGACAGAACCGTTGCTAAGGAACTGACTTTTGAAAACATTCGCTGCAAAAAAACAATAACAATAAAACAACCTATTGCGATAACAAATTTACATATTTTTTTAACACATCATTGTTATGGTTGACAATACAGGGCGTAGCCTTCCTATATACAAATTTGTAAAAACTGGGGGGGGGGGGGGGGGAGGGAGGTAGGGGGGTGCTATGAAAGTGAATTATGAAAAGGCATGCACAGACACAATAGAATCTAGAACAACAACGTATGCTAATTACCTCCCCTTTGGTCCTTTCCCCCAAACAAGACCAACGCAATCTCGACTGTATGGCGTCACATACGATCTCCCTCCACCTACCCCGACCCACCACCGCCACCACATTGTTTGTTTTTCTAAGTTTTGTTTCACAAGTCTCTACGTGCTGGCACGTAAAAACAAAGATTGGTTCGTAACATTCGGCCTACCCACTGTTACGTGCCGCTCCATACATTTACAAAGCATTGGTCGGCACCACTGATCTATAAAAAGAATGGATAGCGCCTCCATATTACATTTTGTAAGCTAGAATTTACACTATTTACTTGTCCATATAAAGGAGTTATAGGAATAAACCTCACTGATCTATAAAAAGAATGGATAGCGCCTCCATATTACATTTTGTAAGCTAGAATTTACACTATTTACTTGTCCATATAAAGGAGTTATAGGAATAAACCTCACTGATCTATAAAAAGAACGGATAGCGCCTCCATATTACATTTGTAAGCTAGAATTTACACTATTTACTTGTCCATATAAAGGAGTTATAGGAATAAACCTCACTGATCTATAAAAAGAATGGATAGCGCCTAGATATTACATTTGTAAGCTAGAATTTACACTATTTACTTGTCCATATAAAGGAGTTATAGGAATAAACCTCACTGATCTATAAAAAGAATGGATAGCGCCTCCATATTAAATAAGTATGCGCAAATTGAAGTCCAAATGAATTCCCCTTTCCCACTATTCACTTATCTACATAAGCGAGTTCCATGAATAAACCATTTATGATTAGAACAAATCTTTACGATATAAAGGAAGTCCAAGTAACTTGAAATGTATTTACAGGTCGGTGTTTAGGAAATCTAATTTATTTATAGATAAGAGAAAGTCCCGTGATAGCCTATTACAAGAATGTTTCTTCCGTGCCCAATCCATTATTTGTATAGATCAGTGGTCGGTACGCGAGTGGTAACAAAAAAGGTGTGTGTGAGAGTTGCTCCCTTCCTTTGAATGTTTTATTTTTTCATTTCACTATACAACAATTTGAACTATTCGAGTTGTTAAAGAACCCTTCTCTCTTTTTCCCTCTCTCTCTCTCTTCAAATAACCCCCCCCCCCCTTTAAAATATATATCGTCTACTAATAGAGGCTCCCTATACCTTTCATCTCCCTGAAACATTTACAGAGACGCCCATGCGTGTGTACATCTTGTTTTCTCACGTTCGACGCGTGCTCATTGTGAAGTCAAATCTCTATTAACGGAGGAATAGAGTAACTGTTATGCTTGTCTACCGTTAAGTTCCTTGGTGCGTGTTATAATAGCGTGGGGGTGTAGGGCGTGACTGGGCATATCGTTGTCCACTACATAATTTCACACCCTCAGCCAAACTGCTAATTAGAAACATTAAAGTCTTTACTATTGTCTTGATAAGTAGCTATTTCCTGTATATTGTCAAGAAGATTTTTAAAAAAAATTAACACTATTAGAGCCCTAGAGCAGGGGTCGGCAACCTTTTTATAGGTGCCAAAAGTAGGATTTCTAATTCATTCAGCGTGCCAACCGCCTTAGTCATCCTATTCTTTTCTTGTAAAAGAGACTTGATTTTATCTTTTTGCGAGTCTTCCGCGTGACATTGAAAATCGCTCTGCGTGCCAAAGTGTGGCACACGTGCCGTAAGGTTGACGGCCCCTGCCCTGGAAAACTGTATGAGATGGCAAAGGTTATTAAGGATCGAGGTTGGAAACGTTAAATCTATGGCTGTGACAAAGACATCAATGATGTCGAGAGAACTCGGTAGAAACCCAAGTGAATCCACTGCTGGATGGTTGTGTGTGTGTGTGTGTGTGGAGTGGGCTGTATGGGCCCTTAATGTCTTGAACCCACAAACAAGAAAACCCAAATTTTAATGAGCAAACTTTTTTTTTACTCAAAGTTCCTTATTATATAAAAGAGTCAGCCAGATATATGACACAGGCAGGCCAAATCTCATGTGTACAATAATCCTTTATCCAAATCGAATGGGCTAATATTAGTTTTGATACGACCATTCGTACGTTAGTATAGCTGGAGATGCTCATGGAAGTGCTGCCTTAAAACAAATATCGAACAGTTACGGTATAAGTTTTACAGACGTTCCTTCTAGATAGAAGATTATTAAGTCCACTAGGCCCAAAACGTGTGCAAGGCGGCAGGGATCAGTCGAAGCCAGGGTTACAACCCGCAACATGTCGGTTGACAGTCCGGTGAACTAACCGCAGGACCAGCCGTGTGTGTATGTGTGTATGTATGGGTGCATGTATTTGTATGCAGATGTGTGTATGTATGTGTGCTGTGTGTGTAAAAAGTGCCAATACACACTTAAAACATACACACGCAACACCGGCTTACAGTGTTTGTTAATCTTGCAGAATACACACATTATAAACACTACACACCTACACAATAGCACGCGTTTATAATTAAACATTAAGTCATTGCTTTCAAAAACAGCCCTAGCTTAAAAAGAGCTATTGCTTATAGAACGGATATTATTAAAGAGCAGCTACCGCATACAGAAATTATGTCGAGGCCTATTGCTTAAAAAAGAACACAGTAACTATTGCTAACAGAATTATATATAGCTCAAAGAGTAGCTAGTGCTTAAATAACAACTATATTTTGCTAGAAGAACAGCTATTGCTTGAAGAACAACTATATATTGCTCAATGAGTAGCTAGTGCTTAAATAACAACTATATATTGCTCAATGAGTAGCTAGTGCTTAAATAACAACTATATATTGCTCAATGAGTAGCTAGTGCTTAAATAACAAATATATATTGCTAGAAGAACAGCTATTGCTTGAATAATAACTATATATTGCTCAATGAGTAGCTAGTGCTTAAATAACAACTATATATTGCTAAATGAGTAGCTAGTGCTTAAATAACAACTATATATTGCTCGAAGAACAGCTATTGATTGAAGAACAACTATATACTGCTCAATGAGTAGCTAGTGCTTAAAAACAACTATATATTGCTCAATGAGTAGCTAGTGCTTAAATAACAACTATATATTGCTCGAAGAACAGCTATTGCTTGAAGAACAACTATGTATTGCTCGAAGAACAGCAATTGCTTGAAGAACAACTATATATTGCTCGAAGAACAGCTATTGCTTGAAGAACAACTATATATTGCTCGAAGAACAGCTATTGCTTGAAGAACAACTATATATTGCTCGAAGAACAGCTATTGCTTGAAGAACAACTATATATTGCTCGAAGAACAGCTATTGCTTGAAGAACAACAGTTAACTATACATTGCTCGAAGAACAGCTAGGCCTAATGCTTGAAGACATGATATTGATACTGCCTTTAAACTCAAGTAATGCCTTGAAAAACACATTTTATACCTCTAAATCTATCATTTCAAATTAAGTCAATACTTATTTAAAAAAAACAGCCATTACTTTAAAAAGAACAACAACTATCACATACAAATCTGAAAAGAACTAAGGTAAAGTTAGCACACAAATTATTCTTTTTATATATTTTAAGAAAAGCATTTTAAATACTGTACGTACCTGTAGCTGTAGGTAAAATAACCGGTTCATTAAAAACAATAGAACCGAGATAACCCTCGGAATCCTAACGGAACACATCGCGAGCACAACAGAAATAATAATAATAAGTGGCTTCCTCCAGTTACTTCCATTGTTTTTCATCGATTGTCCCCCCCTTTTTTTTTCTTTCTTCCAATAAATGTCAGCGACAAAGAAGAACGAACTAAGAAAAACGATTAGAAGTCTCTTCCATTCATTATTAGAATCCAACTGGAAGTGTCACACACACAACACACAAACTACACACATACACATATAACACACACGAAAGAAATAACAAACAACTACACGTACGTTTCCTACATTTCATAATTAGATCCTATAGTGTTTGTTTTTTTCGTTTTAAGACTAAAACGTTGTTTGGTTATCTTGGCACATTTCTTGACACTAAATTGATGTTGTCATGGTTGTTGTTTGTTGTTGTTGTTATTGTTTGAAAGTGGCAACAGCACGAGAGAAATAGCGTTCGCATGTGTGTACTGCATGTGTGTGTGCACTTCATGTGTGTGCATCGCCGCGTGTATATGTGCACATCTGCTTCATTGTTTTCCGAATGCATCCGCCTCAACCTGTTTTTCTCTCTCATCCTCTCTCTCTATCTCTCTTCCTCCTACAATCGACGCAGGGAAGGGGAGGGGAGGGGGGGGGGCGACCAAGGACCGATCCACCACCACCACCACCACAACATATATGAATGCGGTAGAGGTGGTTGCCGCGGGTGAGGTGTGGGGGCTGGGGGGGGGCAGGGGTCATAGGTGTGTGCCCGAGACCAACATCCGCACCTCCAACGTAAACAGCATCGGCCACTCAGACTAAACTCTGACCGGTGGACGGGCGACTTGTTAGCGCCAGATATGCGCGTCGGACGGACCCACGAGGAGAGCGGAGCGAAAAAAAAATGGGGAGGCGCAATGGATGAGAGAAAGAGAGAGAGAGAGAGAGAGACTAAATGATCTGCAAGATAGGATTAGACAGGAGAAGAGAGAGCGGCAGTTGACGAATTAACTAGGATATAGTCATTTGAATGCTATGGCTGTATAATGAGCTTTCTTATACTCAATATTAAGCTTCGGGCTGTGGGACGGGGGAGGCATTTAGAACCTTAATGTTAAAAAAATATATCCTTGCCTGGGGTGGGTGGGGCGGGGGTTCTTTCTCACCTACACACATAAATACATCACACATAAATACATCACACATAAATACATCACACATAAATACATCACACATAAATACATCACACATAAATACATCACACATAAATAAATACATACATAAAAAATACATACACACACAAATAAATACATATAAAAACACACATAAATGCATACACACATAAACACATTATTACAAACACACATAAATAAATACATATAAATACACACATAAAAAATACACATATAAATGCGTACACACATAAACACATACATAAATACATATACACATAAACACATACATGCATACATACATTAACACATACACATAAATACATACACACACAAACACACATAAATACATACACACATAAATATACACACAAAGTAAGATATTTCCCCCCCCCCCCATTTCCACCTCCCCATCTCTTTTATTCACGCACATGTACACGTTTTCTACACCTTTCTCTCACTCTATCTCTCTTTCTCTCATATACAGATCGTATTGATAACTTTCTCAGTATAGACCAGAAGATCGTTACAAATTCTGGCAAAAAAAAAACAACAGATCGAATCACAAAAACTAAAAAAAAAACTAAAAAGGAAAACCCAAACTACGAAAGAAATCAGTTCCTTGGCATTGTCCCCCCTCCCCCCCCCCCCCAACCACACCGTCAAGTTGTTGCATTCAACACGGCAGTGAAGCTTTTCAACACAAGATGTCAGTTGTTGCTTACTTCTTCTTCGTTTTTTTAATTTTACTTCAACTTTTTTTTTTGATCGCATGACACAACCCATTGCAGGGGCAGCGAGGAGAGGTGGAGGGGCGAAAATCAATGCGTGTTTGAGTGTGTCACCTCCTCCCCCCTTTCCCAGACTCTGTAATTTTGTAAACAGGTGCAACTGTTCAGTTGATCTCCAGTAGGACAATGGTGACAGAGTGCTAGCGAAAGAATCGATTCACTTTGAGGTTATTGTGGTGTTGTTGTTTTTTTTACTCACCCTGGTATGGGAGGGGGTGGGAGGGTAGGACATAAATGTCTTAGATCATACGGACTGAATGCAATTCTATTATAAACATCAAACAGAAAAATTCAGAGTATAGAATGGGGAAAAGATTATACATGCGATTAAAAAAGGAAGCATTTAAAGATTTAAAGACTAAAGACATTGGTAGATTCTACAACTGGGGGCCTACTGCGGTGTATCTTCCTCTTGCTATAAATATTTACATAGGACTTGTGATGAATCTCGGCCTACTGTAACATTTGTCGTAATAAAGTGGGAAATAGAACCTAACGATGAAGATTAGCCTACGACGGTTTTCGTACAACGATGAAGATTGGCCTACGATAAAGATTGGCCTATGGTGAAGATTGGCCTATGGTGAAGATTGGCCTATGGTGACGATTGGTCTACGATAAAGATTGGCCTACGATGAAGAATGGCCTATCATGAAGATTGGTCTACGATGAAGATTGGTCTACGATAAAGATTGGCCTATGATAAAGATTGGCCTACGATGAAGATTGACCTACGCTGAAGATTGGCCTACGATGAAGATTGGCCTATGATGAAGATTGGCCTATGATGAAGATTGGCCTACGATAAAGATTGGCCTATGATAAAGATTGGCCTACGATGAAGATTGACCTACGCTGAAGATTGGCCTACGATGAAGATTGGCCTATGATGAAGATTGGCCTACGATAAAGATTGGCCTACGATGAAGATTGGCCTACGATGAAGTTTGTACGACCCCGAAGCTTTGGACTACGATGAAACGTGATCCAGATATTGAGTTAACTCACATGTCATCCCCAACACTATCAATACTCACAAAGCACGTGCAGGTTTTATCGACTCCACTCACAACCACCCCCTCCCCACCACAACCGCCGTCACAAGAAACAAAACCAAACCCGCAGAAAAACAAAATCAATTAATGTCAGCCGTTAACAAAATAAAAAAAAAAACTCAAACAATACATTGAATATACACAAAGTTGTTTCCTTATCCCTTTTTGCGAGAGCAGATGCATATATAAGTACTCTTTCTTCTCAAGTGGCATCCGGGCGCGGAACGGGTTGCCTGAACAAACAAGGAAAACCAGTAACTTATCATTTAAAACACTAATTAAAAAATGCAAGACTCGATACGGACCACGGATGAGCACTGGACGCAATAATCTTATTTATAGAAGGTGCATCTGTAATTTATAAGATAAGAAATATAATAAGAAATTAGAAATACAACACAATAACAACCTGTAGCAATGCTCAGATAAACATAAGTATCAATATAAATAAAAGTCAAATGTGTGTGTAAGTGTAGAGTTTGTATTGAATAGAAATCTAAAACCCTCAACTCAAAATGAAAAACAAAACAAAAAACAATGAGGTAATCTTCTCTATGTTCCTTCCAACTTGGTTCAGCTCTATATCTATAGTTTCAATTAATGTCGCCGCAACATATACAATCAACATGTTAACAAGAAGAATATATAATATATTATGTGTGTGTGAACAGTGTGTGTGTGTAACACTCGTATAGACAGGCATCATTTAAAGAGTATTTTTTTTTATGTTTCCAAGTTGCGTGGCGTATCATATGATGGAGAGTGAAATAACCTTTCCACCCTGCTTAGGCTAAATCGTTTTTAAAATTTAAAAACTATTTTTCATGTTTCTTAACTGATTTATCTCATGTTAACACCCCCCTCAACCTACCACTATCCACCAAAAGAACTATGCTTCCTTTTTTAAAAAAAAAAAAAAAAAAAAAAAGCAGCTCTGTTCATTATGGCGAAGAAACAAAACAGCAATATATATTTTTTTATTGTAAGGGGAAGTAATCTATATAGCGCTTATTTAAAATATATATTGTACTAGTTATCGCCCCTGTTTTTAAATTTCAGCACAAAGCGACATAGCCAAAATGGAAACTATAACACTCGTATATTTTGTAAATGGTTTCCCCGATTACTTTACATAATTAATTTGTGTCGATCTCTGAGTACGTATTTTATAGTAATTTACAGAACGACCATATCTGATCTTATCTTCTATTACGTTACAGACGCTACGTCTATACAGAAGAGGATTGAGTTCTACGCTTCTCCAGTGGTTTGTTTTGCATTGTAAAAAAATGTTCCTAATAACTTGTTTTTTTATTTTTCTCACTAATTCAGGCAACCCATTAGTCCATGCCAATGGAATATTAAGTGTTTGTAAGTATCTCGATGTCCTGCTCGGTATTGCATAATATTTTGGTATTAGATTTTCAAATTGACCTAAGCATTAAGGGCTTTAAGTATTATGACTTGGTGATATTGCTAAATGGGGTTAGGTTATATTGATTAGGGGAGAAATGTTCACCTGTAATTGTAATGAATCTTTAAACTCTTTTCTTAATTCGGTATAGTATTTTATGTTTCCTATGTTTTCCCAACCAAAAGCTGCTTATTCTAAAATACGTATAATGCTAGAAAGCATTTTAAATGTACGTGCTTTTTACTTACATTTTCGAACAAAATTGATTGTGGATTTCCTATATATTAAGGTACAGTTTATCTAAATCACTTTATACACAAAAGATTCATATCGTGACGAGTCAAATAAACATCAAAACTAATTCAATAACATCAATATAAATTCTTATACAACCTTGTGAGATCCAAGATGGATATGAATCAAAATAATATATAATAATACATTACTAAAAAAATCATCTAACGTCAGTAGCTGATTTCGCACGTGACAAAAGATTGGGGGCTCAAGTCCTGGATCTAAAGTTTGTATGTATAAGAAATTAAGAATATACAACTGTTTTAGTGAAAACGATTTACAACAAATATTTATTCAAATTCTGTCTACGTGGGAGGCACTGTCTGTGTTCGGACATACTGTTTTCAGCTTTGTACACAACCATCCTTAAAATTTATCTTCTACAAATTAACAGTGGTGTAAAATATTTCAAAGGACTTTATAAAAGGTAAAGTTGAAATTTTTTATCTTCTACTTACGTCATTAATATAAAACATGGCGGAAGCTAATCTTACGTTGGAGCAATTGAATATTTTTGCTATCACGTCAGAACAGTTAAATAGCATGTCACTAACCCAGTTAAAAGAGATGGCAAATTCTCTGGGAATAGACATTACTGAAGTTACACCAGTTAGGAGTAAATTGATTCAAGATATTAAGGACTGTTTGAAAAGACATGGTAGAATGTTTGAAGAAAATACTATGAATAATGAAGAATCAGTGGTTCTCAATGTATCAGAAACCCTGAAAACAGACATAGATAACCATGAATTTAAAATGAATGGAAATGAACTAAGTGCAGACATGAAATTCCAGTTAGAAATGAGGAAGTTAGAAATTCAAGTACAATTGGAAGGTAAAAGAATAGAAGTACAATTAGAGGGTAAAAGAATAGAAGTACAATTGAAAGAGAAGGAATTGGAAAAAGAAAGAATCGCTAGTAATGAAAGGATTGAATTGGCAAAGTCTCGTTCGTCAACTCATACGATGCAGGAAACAAATAATGTAGAACTATATAAGTTTAAAAAGCATGTTCCAAGCATGGAGAACATAGAGATTGATGAGTTCTTTATGGTCTTCGAAAGAAACTCGATCGATTATAAATTTCCTGAAGATAAGAAAGCAGTACTTTTACGTTCAGCTCTAACAAAAGGCAAGGCTTTAGATGTTGTATTGAATTTGACTCCAGAGGAATGCAATGATTATGAACTAATAAAGAGCAGAGTACTATTGAGTTATGTTCTAACTCCAGAAAAGTATCGAAAGTTATATCGTGAGTACAAGAAGGAACCAGAAGTTTCACATGTTGATTTCCTGAGATTAGAGAAAAAGTATTTTGATCGATGGTTACGTTCTAAGAATGTGAATAAAGATTATGAGAAACTATATAATCTCATACTGATGGAGGATTTTACTGAGAAGATTCGCACTGATATAAAAGTTCATTTGGCTGATCGTGGTATTGAAATAGCAGAACAAGCAGCAGTAAAAGCCGATGAATACGTCATTATTCACCCGCATAGCCATTATTTTCAAAATGACAGAACAAGTTTGAGGACTCAAAACAGTAATACAGAGAGGAAGTTAAGATCGACAGAGGATAAAAGTAAACAAAAAGCCGATAAACAAGAGAATTCAAGTTTTGTACAAAAGAGAATTACCTGTACATTCTGTAAGAAAGATGGACATATAAAAGAGAATTGTTGGAGTCTACATAAAGAGAAAAGACCCATTAAAAACAAGAACAACGTGGTTTTATCACACATCGCCGTACAAACTGAAACTCACATAAATAAAACTGCCCACAAAAGAATTAAAGCTGAAAGAAAGACATCTGATGTTAGTCATGAGGAGATGGCGAAACACGCATGTCCAAGTTGCTCAAAGTCGGAAAAAGTCTTTGAAATGAAGACCGAGGCTATTGAACATTCTAGTTTCAACTCCAAAAGGAGTGTGACAGATGAACAATCAGTAAATAAAACGTTTACTTATGGAGGCAGTAGTGTAGCAAGAAACTCAGTAGGCAGAGAACTACCCGAGTGCATGCTATCGGATGTTAGCGAGGGCTATGTGTCACCTATAGATAATCAAGCTAGAGAACGGAAGATTAAAATTCTACGTGACTCCGGTGCTGATATATCTCTGCTGTTGAAGAATACTGTACCAACGTCGAAATTGACTCATACAGGCCAGTATGCCTTGATCAGTACTATGGCTGGAACACTTACGGCACCGTTACATCGTATACAGTTGAAGAGTAATTACTTCACTGGATCTGTTATTGTTGGGATAGTGAAGAAATTTCCCTACAGAGGCATTTCATTACTTTTAGGAAGTGACATTGCCAAAAATCAGGTACATCCTGTACTTAAAGAAACCAAAGACTCTGTTCAGTGTAGGAATACTGAAAATTCAGTATGTGTTATCACCAGAGCTATGGAGAAACAGCAGATGACTAATGAATCGACAAAGAAACCAGAACCAACACCAGAGATTGACTTACAAGCAACCTTCATGGCGGATGTTCTAGGTGGTCACTCAAGTCATACTGATCAAAATAATTTGTCGCCTAGACAACTACTCATTCTTGCTCAAGGCAAAGATCCAGAGATTGGGAAGCTAAAAGAGGAAGCAAAGAATGAAGGAAAGTTAGAAACAATGGCCGCAGGTTATTACCTGAGGGACGAGTTGTTGATGAGGAAATGGAGAGGGAAAGAAAACGACGATGAAACATGCAGCGAAGTACATCAAATCGTGGTACCCAATGTTTACCGCAAGGACATACTACATATGGCCCATGATTCACCGTATGCTGGTCACCTAGGGATACAGAAAACCTTCGACAGGATTCTTCCATATTTCTTCTGGCCTGGCCTACGTCGTGACGTCACATCGTTTTGCAGATCATGTCCTGTCTGCCAGATGGTCGACAAGCCGATTCAGACCATTCCGGTAGCTCCTCTACGACCCATACCAGCATTCTCAGAACCCTTCAGTCACATCATTATAGACTGCGTCGGTCCGTTGCCTAAAACTAAGGCTGGCCACCAGTATCTGTTCACTATAATGTGTTCGGCAACGAGATTTCCAGAGGCTATTCCTCTACGTAGCATCAATGCCGACAAAATCTCTGATGCACTTATCGGATTCTTCACCCGATATGGTCTTCCGAAAACCGTGCAGTCAGATCAAGGTTCAAATTTCACATCGAAGTTATTTCGCCAAGTCTTAGAACGGCTGGGTATTCGTCATGCAGTATCGAGTGCATATCATCCACAGAGTCAAGGCGCACTGGAACGATACCACCAAACATTGAAGAATATGCTCCGTACTTTCTGTTTCGAGCATAACGACGACTGGGATCGTGGTATTCCCTTCGCACTCTTCGCAACCAGAGAGGCTGTACAAGAATCTCTTGGTTTCAGTCCCTTTGAACTGGTATTCGGACACACAGTTCGTGGACCACTAAAGCTGTTACAAGAGACATGGTTGTCATCCACTGAAGACACTGGTCTACTGACATACGTGGAAAATTTTAAAAATAGACTGTATAATGCATTAAAAGTTGTCAGATCTAATCTTTTGCAGGCACAAGACAAGATGAAGGTCTATTATGACGTCAACGCAAGAACCCGTATCTTCCAACCTGGTGATAGAGTTCTCATGCTGACGCCACTGTCTGGTCAACCCCTGAGTGCCAAGTTTACAGGACCCTATGAGGTTATGGCTAAGCTTAGTGAGGTTAACTATCTTGTAAAGACCCCTGATAGACGGAAATCGCAACGAGTGTGCCATATCAATATGTTGAAACCATACATTACCAGAGAAGAACAAAAAGTTGTTGCCTCGGTAAACACTGTTATTAAAGTCGGGAATAATTCACCCGAAATTGAGCGTGAAGTGGCAGAAAGCAAACTGCAAAATACAAAGGCTCTGAAAAACCTAAATGAAAAATTGGCACATTTACCTGATTGCGAACAATCCGCTATCAAAGGTCTAATTAATGAAAATATCCATTTATTTGGAGATGTACCTAGTAGAACTAGTGTAGTAAAGCATGATGTAATTCTAAATGAAAATACTAAAGCTATTAAACAACATCCATACAGGTCAAATCCTATCCAGTTAGAATGCATCCGTAAAGAGGTTCGCTACATGCTTGACAATGACATTATTACACCTAGTAGTAGTGACTGGTCTTCCCCTTGCGTATTGGTACCTAAAGCCGATGGATCCATGAGGTTTTGTGTGGACTACCGTAAGGTAAACAAAGTGACAAAAACTGATTCCTATCCAATACCAAGAATCGACGATCTAATAGATCAAGTGAGTAATGCTAAGTTTGTGACGAAAATTGACCTATTGACGGCGTATTTTCAGATTCCACTGACGGAGAGGGCTCAGGAGATATCATCGTTTGTAACCCCTGACGGACTGTACAAATTTAAGGTCATGCCCTTTGGTATGGTTAATGCACCCTCTACTTTTCAACGGTTAATAAATACCATTACTCAGGACATTCCTAAATGTCATGCATACCTCGATGATATTGTTGTCTTTAGTGACGATTTTAAATCTCATTTAGATCAACTACATTTGTTATTTACGAAATTGACTCATGCTAATCTCACCATTAATTTGACTAAGAGTCAGTTCTGCCATGCAACCATCGAGTATCTAGGTCACATAGTGGGAAATGGTTTGGTAAAACCATTAAATGCAAAGGTTAAGGCTGTTCGTGAGTTCCCTGTTCCTGAAACCTGTAAACAACTCCGTAGTTTTCTCGGGATGGCGGGGTACTACCGTCGGTTCTGTCAAAATTTCTCAACCATTGCATGTCCATTAACAAATCTATTAAAGAAGAATTGCACTTTCAAATGGTCTAATGAATGCCACCAGGCCTTTGATAAATTAAAAGATGTTCTTTCTGAGGCACCTGTATTAGTAACACCCAATTACAGTAAACCCTTTAAAATTACCGTTGACGCGTGTGATACAGGGATGGGAGCGGTCATTTCTCAAAAGGGTGATGATTCATTGGAACACCCGATTAGTTTTTACTCTCAAAAATTTGATAAGCATCAAAGAAACTATAGTGTGATAGAAAAGGAACTTTTAGGATTAATCCTGGCATTGAAACATTTTGATTTTTATATCAATGGTTCTCCATATCCAATTGATATTTTAACTGATCATAACCCTTTAGTTTTCCTTTCCAGGGTTAAACAGAACCAAAGAATTATTCGCTGGAGCTTATTCCTCCAAGCATATAATTTAAATGTGTTATATTTACCAGGTAAACAAAATGTGGTCGCTGAGACGTTGTCGCGCATGTAACTGGTAAACCAGAAGATAAAGTCAGTTTCTCATGAAATGTTTTTCTTTTATGTCATTCATTGTATTGATTAACATTTATATTATTGTAAATATGACAATAAATAAACTATGTTTTGAAATATTGCAATATGAGACATTACAGAACAAAACTTCAAATTCTACTAGAAACAATCATACGTTGTAAGGTAAAAGGTAACTATTGCATACAGCAATTGCACACACACCGGTACTTAACTTGAATACATCCACACTTGTGTTTGTTCAATTGATTATTGATGTGTTTTGCAAATTGTTTGTTTCTATGTCGTCATGTTATAATTTGGATGTCTTATTTTATGCTATGTAAAAGCTAAATCAGCTGAGATTATAACATTTTTTTTAAAATATTCTTGATGTCATAATTTAGACATCATAATAATATAATAACTGAAAATCATTAATTAATGATACAGTGATCGGTTATAAATAAATTAAACTTTCTAAGGAATTATCTATCAATTATTAATCGGTTCCACTTATTTGGGTAATTCATATCAATTCTGTGGGAATTGGTTATTGGTGGTAATAGTTTTATGGTCAACGTTGTACACACAATAATCATAATTGTAAATATTAATTGATAAATAAATGTTTAATTAATAATCATTGTTAACATAATGTGATAAGGGATTCCATAATAGCGACTTTGTTATTAAGGGGATATGTAATATATGGTTCATTTTAATCTTTAAAAGATTGTCCAATAGTCAATTAAATCTTACGAAAAGTTTGGGAATTCGGTTCATTTTATGGGTACTCTACAAAGAATTCCATACTTAACGCTGTCTGTAATTCCTTTGTGTCTTAAGGGGGGGCGAGTGTTACGAGTAGATTTATTTCCATATTATATTGGTTTTGTTATTATTAACTAAAGTTAAAATGAAATAATCTTAAACCCGAAATGTTTCCGTGTTAGGAATAAAACATGCATATGTCTAGACACTACGTCATAGCGATAAAATACGTCATATGCACGAGGGTGGAATACCGGTTAGTTGAGTTCTAGTTTGGGCGCTAATGTGGAAGGACTGTTTTTGACCACTTTCTTAAAGATAGGATTACGGCTTTACTCATTATAGAAGAATCTCAACTGATTAAGTTTCATTATAATACTGGTACATGTATTCTGTGGTATTGTTATATTTTATCATCTCAACTTGTTGGAATAAATTTGTGTTCAATTTCAAACAGGATTGTGGATTTCCTATATATTAAGGTACAGTTTATCTAAATCACTTTATACACAAAAGATTCATATCGTGACGAGTCAAATAAACATCAAAACTAATTCAATAACATCAATATAAATTCTTATACAACCTTGTGAGATCCAAGATGGATATGAATCAAAATAATATATAATAATACATTACTAAAAAAATCATCTAACGTCAGTAGCTGATTTCGCACGTGACAATACCCATAAGTGCTTTGCATTATTTGTGTGATTTTAACATTTTACCTTGCATTCAATGATTTTTTTACAATTTTTTTTCTGCACATTCAGCAGACTCTTCCCCCCCCCCCTCCTTTTTTCACCCTCCAATGAGCATAAGGCTTAGACCTATATAACAGGCCAGGCACGCAAGCGGAAAATGAACAGCTAATAAGTATAATGATTATAAAACTTTCCAATTTTGTCGAACTTTTTGCCAACTAAAGAAATGTGAGGTGGTAGGAGCCTGCTAGGATTCGTTAAAAGATCTGTTATTATTGGGATGTTGGGTCAGTACACCTTACAATAAAATACTTCAGCTGTGTTTTCTTTTAAAAACAACAGGTAGTTTATAAGGAATTAAACTTTGGCCACACTATTTAGTGCACACTATATGTTCTATTTCTCCGTGTCTGATTGATTTCTATATATAGCTTTGTTTTATCATCTCGTTGAATTTAATCTTTCTTATATTATAGAGATTGTTCAATATTATAATCACAAACACAGACACACACCCCGACATAAAAGAACACCCATGTTTACACCCCTAGAATCCAATTTTATACATGACACTTACAAACACAACATCACACATACAACAACACACATCAGAATCACACAAATATACACATACTTTCACATACACATGATACGCATATACATACACGCAAAAACACAAACACACATAAACACACAAAGACAACAACACATATACCCACACAAACACACATACCCACACAAACACACATACCCACACAAACACACATACCCACACAAACACACATACCCCCACAAACACACATACCCACACACAAAGCTACACACACACACGCAACAACACACATACCCCCACAAACACAAATACCCACACACACAGACAACGACAAAAATACCCCCACACACAGATAACAACACACATACCCACATGCCCCTACACACACAGACACAATTAAACCCCCACATGTCCCTCCACACAGCATCACATATAACCCCAAACACAAAATACACATACACACGCAACAACACACTTACCCATATACATAACAACAGAGACACAACACACACATACAAAAAAGTATAACGCAAGGCTCACCCTCCGTCGTCATCATCATCGTCATCCGGCGCCGGTATCGCGGTGGTCGAGTTGGCCTTCACGGCCACCACCGAGTCGTCCTTCTTCTTTTTGGGCCGGAAAAAACGCCGGACTGCGGACAGCGGCTTGAACTTCCTCTTCTTGCCGTCGCCACGGATATCTGAAACAGCAAAAAAAAGGCGTTGCTTGAGCTCAGTGGGGTATACCGTATAACATTCATTTCTAAAAAAAACTGTAGTGATGAGCTTGATGCGATACAGCTATTTTATTTAAAAATGAGAGCTTAACACAGAAGGATGCTTTCTTTGATTATTTTCATACGCTATCCCTAGGTTATAGTTTACGGTGACTTTGACTTTTAATTGTAAAATATGATCAGCACACCATCAAACAAATGCATATACATGATATATTTCTTCGAAAAATGTTGAATTTCAAAATAGGTTAAATACGAAGTGAGTAACATGTAAAACATTTGATTTGAAATGGTGAGAGTTCATAATAATAGAATAATAAAACTAGACATCTTACAGTCTCACGGTCTACATCCTAAACTATAAAAAGTATTCCGTAGGACCATAATGATCCATATAGGGCCGATGAAGCAGCGTTCACCGGTTTCTGTAGCATACCAGGAGATTGTGTGGCCATTATAATGCACAGCCGCCTTTACTTTACCACAACTAAAGTCACTCTCATTTCACTCATTATCAGAGATTGATGGACTCAGGGACACCCTCTAGTCCAGGGAACAAATCTTTACCAGGATTTGAACCCAGGATTTGAACCCAGGATTTGAACCCAGGATTTGACCCAGGTCATTCGGTACGCCAGCCGAACGCGCTGCCGACCGACAACCGTGCTCAAAATTCTAAGCTATAACAAGTACCGGTCTTTCCACGGTCTACAGTCGTCTGTCGGTCTGCAGTCGTCTGTCGGTCTGCAGTCGTCTGTCGGTCTGCAGTCGTCTGTCGGTCTGCAGTCGTCTATCGTTATTTCCAGCCTGCCTTCAAGTCAGTCGCTAACCAAATATGTCACACTACATTGTGTCAATCAACACTAAGTTTTTTTTGTGGGTCACGAATAACTTAGTGAGTCTTGACTATCTATGGCTCAATTAAAGCACTGTATAAAAATAAATTTCTCTTTAATTGCTAAATTTACAATTTTACATTTTCAAACACCTTTAGGCTACAGATAGGGACAAGTTGTAGAGATGACAATAAGTACTATAGAAGTATTATTCATGTCAATATTAATATATTTTAGATTGTATATTGATTCATGTACTCTATACTTTAGATTGTATCTTGCTTCATGTACTCTATACTTTAGATTGTATTTTGATTCATGTACTCTATACTTTAGATTGTATATTGATTCATGTACTCTATACTTTAGATTGTATATTGATTCATGTACTCTATACTTTAGATTGTATATTGATTCATGTACTCTATACTTTAGATTGTATATTGATTCATGTACTCTATACTTTAGATTGTATATTGATTCATGTACTCTATAGTTTAGATTGTATATTGATTCATGTACTCTATAGTTTAGATTGTATATTGATTCATGTACTCTATACTTTAGATTGTATATTGATTCATGTACTCTATACTTTAGATGGTATATTGATTCATGTACTCTATACTTTAGATTGTATATTGATTCATGTACTCTATACTTTAGATTGTATTTTGATTCATGTACTCTATACTTTAGATTGTATATTGATTCATGTACTCTATACTTTAGATTGTATATTGATTCATGTACTCTATACTTTAGATTGTATATTGATTCATGAATATACTTTAGATTGTATATTGATTCATGTACTCTATACTTAAGATTGTATATTGATTCATGTACTCTATACTTTAGATGGTATATTGATTCATGTACTCTATACTTTAGATTGTATTTTGATTCATTTACTCTATACTTTAGATTGTATATTGATTCATGTACTCTATACTTTAGATTGTATATTGATTCATGTACTCTATACTTTAGATTTTATTTTGATTCATGTACTCTATACTTTAGATTGTATATTGATTCATGTACTCTATACTTTTGATTGTATATTGATGCATGTACTCTATACTTTAGATTGTATTTTGATTCATGTACTCTATACTTTAGATTGTATATTGATTCATGTACTCTATACTTTAGATTGTATTTTGATGCATGTACTCTATACTTTAGATTGTATATTGATTCATGTACTCTATACTTTAGATTGTATTTTGATGCATGTACTCTATTCTTTAGATTGTATATTGATTCATGTACTCTATACTTTAGATTGTATATTGATTCATGTACTCTATACTTTAGATTGTATTTTGATTCATGTACTCTATACTTTAGATTGTATATTGATTCATGTACTCTATACTTTAGATTGTATATTGATTCATGTACTCTATACTTTAGATTGTATATTGATTCATGTACTCTATACTTTAGATTGTATATTGATTCATGTACTCTATACTTTAGATTGTATATTGATGCATGTACTCTATACTTTAGATTGTATATTGATTCATGTACTCTATACTTTAGATTGTATATTGATTCATGTACTCTATACTTTAGATTGTATATTGATGCATGTACTCTATACTTTAGATGGTATATTGATTCATGTACTCTATACTTTAGATTGTATATTGATTCATGTACTCTATACTTTAGATTGTATATTGATTCATGTACTCTATACTTTAGATTGTATTTTGATTCATGTACTCTATACTTTAGATTGTATTTTGATTCATGTACTCTATACTTTAGATTGTATATTGATTCATGTACTCTATACTTTTGATTGTATATTGATTCATGTACTCTATACTTTAGATTGTATTTTGATTCATGTACTCTATACTTTTGATTGTATATTGATGAATGTACTCTATACTTTAGATTGTATTTTGATTCATGTACTCTATACTTTAGATTGTATTTTGATTCATGTACTCTATACTTTAGATTGTATTTTGATGCATGTACTCTATACTTTAGATTGTATATTGATTCATGTACTCTATACTTTAGATTGTATTTTGATTCATGTACTCTATACTTTTGATTGTATATTGATGAATGTACTCTATACTTTATATTGTATTTTGATTCATGTACTCTATACTTTAGATTGTATTTTGATTCATGTACTCTATACTTTAGATTGTATTTTGATGCATGTACTCTATACTTTAGATTGTATATTGATTCATGTACTCTATACTTTAGATTGTATTTTGATGCATGTACTCTATACTTTAGATTGTATATTGATTCATGTACTCTATACTTTAGATTGTATATTGATTCATGTACTCTATACTTTAGATTGTATATTGATTCATGTACTCTATACTTTAGATTGTATTTTGATTCATGTACTCTATACTTTAGATTGTATTTTGATTCATGTACTCTATACTTTAGATTGTATTTTGATTCATGTACTCTATACTTTAGATTGTATTTTGATGCATGTACTCTATACTTTAGATTGTATATTGATTCATGTACTCTATACTTTAGATTGTATTTTGATTCATGTACTCTATACTTTAGATTGTATATTGATTCATGTACTCTATACTTTTGATTGTATATTGATGCATGTACTCTATACTTTAGATTGTATTTTGATTCATGTACTCTATACTTTTGATTGTATATTGATGAATGTACTCTATACTTTAGATTGTATTTTGATTCATGTACTCTATACTTTAGATTGTATTTTGATTCATGTACTCTATACTTTAGATTGTATATTGATTCATGTACTCTATACTTTTGATTGTATATTGATGAATGTACTCTATACTTTAGATTGTATTTTGATTCATGTACTCTATACTTTAGATTGTATTTTGATTCATGTACTCTATACTTTAGATTGTATTTTGATGCATGTACTCTATACTTTAGATTGTATATTGATTCATGTACTCTATACTTTAGATTGTATTTTGATTCATGTACTCTATACTTTTGATTGTATATTGATGAATGTACTCTATACTTTAGATTGTATTTTGATTCATGTACTCTATACTTTAGATTGTATTTTGATTCATGTACTCTATACTTTAGATTGTATATTGATTCATGTACTCTATACTTTAGATTGTATTTTGATTCATGTACTCTATACTTTAGATTGTATATTGATGCATGTACTCTATACTTTAGATGGTATATTGATTCATGTACTCTATACTTTAGATTGTATATTGATTCATGTACTCTATACTTTAGATTGTATATTGATTCATGTACTCTATACTTTAGATTGTATTTTGATTCATGTACTCTATACTTTAGATTGTATATTGATTCATGTACTCTATACTTTAGATTGTATATTGATTCATGTACTCTATACTTTAGATTGTATTTTGATTCATGTACTCTATACTTTAGATTCTATATTGATTCATGTACTCTATACTTTAGATTGTATATTGATTCATGTACTCTATACTTTAGATTGTATATTGATTCATGTCAACATACTTCAGAAGTCTGGATGTTGCCTTCATCCCCCCTTAGGATAAAAAAATCAACCATTCATCAACGCAAATCTCTATATTCTATACCATAGGTCCTCAACCTTTTTCGGCTCACCGCCCCCGTTAACATTTTTTTTTCCGCTCACCGCCCCCCCCCCTTCCCAACTTTCTTTTAGCGCCCCCCCCCCCTTCCGCCCATCTGGACTATGGTTTCCGCAATTTTTGTAGGCGTACAAAACTTTTTGAGTGATTAATTATCTCTAAAAAAAACTGAAAAGGAAACATATTGTAAGAATTAATAGATCAAATAATTACCTTAACAAAAGGTTTTAATAAATCAATGCGAATCGTTTGCCTGGTGTGTTGCTAGCAATTTGTCTATTTTTGCTTCAATTAATATTTGTTATATTACAAAACAGAACTTGTTCGGCATCACTATTGAATCAAATGTGGAAACATTTTTTTGTTAAAGGGAGATAATAAGCCCGTTTTATTTGAGGTAATATTTCTGTTTTTTTTCCTTTTATAAAAAATAAATGGCTTACAATTTATAACTTTGAAATGATCAAGGATGAATAAAAAGTATTTGAAAATTATACAAATATTATATGAATAAAGAATTTATATGTATAGTTTCAAACATTACAATAACTACCCACTTTGTATGATTACTACTTAACTATACCGCTTTACAATAGAAAAGGTACACATAAACTAATCTAAAACTAAAATACATTAAGGACATCTCGGTAAAACTGAGATAAAAATATCAAAGCTTCTCACCGCCCCCGGGGGGGGCGATATCGCCCCCGTTGAGAACCTATGCTCTATACCGTAAAACATATTTTGTCAAATAAACGCTAAGCATTTCCCAGTACCATATGTTTAGAAAAAGCCGCGAGGGTTTCAGGCTTCAGATAGTCGAAAATGGCGAAAGCGGAAAAGTGTGCAATAACAGAAAACATGTTGTTTTTTGCAGAGTGAAATGAGAGTGACGTGATTTGGTGCTACATTGATGTATACAATTCTGTAATGCTTTAGGAATAGAGCGTTCTCAGTAGGTGGAGCTTAAGTTTTTTTGTGTACATTTAGTGACGTATTTGTGTAAATATAGAACCCACTTGAGGTACAAACATAACGTGGTGAAAGTAAATTACTTCGGCCAATTTCACATCTGAATATTGGCTATCCTACTCAAAAATAAGGAGGTAAATAGTAGTACTGTAGATTAATTGATTAATGTGATTAGGCTAGGGCCGGCTAGACCTATTTACACTTTCAATTTCACTTTATAGGCCTACACTTTTAATGTTTCGTAGGCTAGGCTACGATGTCAAGTGATATTGTTGGTGAATAGGCTATCTAGTCAAGTCACTATTAGGCTCACATCGTCTATGATCTATGTCTATGATAATAATAAAATAGCCTATTTTATTTAACATACATAATACAGCTTAAATCTTAATAAGACTTAAAACACAACAATCATTTAAAAAAAGCTCGAGCCTATATGGAACTTTATTAATACAGCGGCCATATTTAATTGTACACCATTACTCAAAGTAAACACAAATCACGTGCTTTTTGTCACGGGATTGCAAACGCCCTATAAGTGTAGGCCCGAATGATCGAACAATCATTGTTTACGTTATAATATGCATACAGTTGATACAGGCATTATCATTCATTATGTGTCTGTAATGCTTTAGGAATAAGTGTAGGCCGAATGATCGAACAATCATTGTTTACGTTATAATATGCATACAGTTGATACAGGCATTATCATTCATTATGTGGACATTGCCTGCATCTAATGAGTGTTTTCCATTAACTCTTACCGTACATATCAGCCACTACAAAGATGCCCATCATTTCGTGGTTTAACTTAAAACCTCCGCTATATCCAGGTTTCGACTAGTATGATGGATGAGAAAATACACCACAGCTCTGGTACACTTATTATCTCTAACAACTGTTGAGACAATCCTTGACTCACAAAAAGCCTAAGGAGTAATGTACAATTATCAAAGCGTTCGACTTATCCATATTCCTACCGCAACGTCCAAATGTAGCCTAAAGAAAACGGAATGTATTATTCCACGTGTAGTCTACAGCAGGGGTCGGCAACCTAATGGCACGCGGAAGATCCCTTAAAAGTATATATAAGTCTCTTCTACAAGAAAAGAACAGGATGATTTTTAGGCTGTTGGCACTCTGAATAAATTAGAAATCCTACTTTGGCACACTAATATAAAAAAGGTGCCGATTCCTGGTCTACATAGTATTTAAAATAGTACATTTTATACGCTTGTTGCTGTAACTAATTTCACTGTGACTTCAAAGCTCCTATTGTATATATAAATTTAAAAAAAAGGATTGCTTTCTTTAATGGATTATTTGCCTATTTGACGTGTCCATCCAGTAAAAGCCGTCGACCTTAAATAAACTTTGAGAGTGTTTCAATCGAATGAAATGAAAATGTTAAAAGATAAACTTAATCAAATGATGACGTTTGATAGTTCTTGGATGTCATGGATATGCAAATATGTACAAAAAGAACGTTATGGCCACTGAGCTGATGTTCCTCAAACTGTGCTCTGAAGGAAGGAATTCAAAAGTATTTTTTAAAAAGCTATGAAAGGTTATTCAAATGAAGTCGGTACATTCATTTACTTGCAACTCAAAAAGCTCACACAAAAAGACTACAGGAAGAGAGAACAACCTTTAAGAGAATTTTATGTGAAATAACACTGACGAATGTGCATTTTTAAAAACAATCATGCTCGGTATGAATGCCTGATCAAACACGCACAATAAAGTTATTAACCATAATACATGAATATTATCCAAGATATATCCCATAGATGAGTCCACATCTTAACTAGAAAGATCCGTGAGACTCAATACATGTCAAGATGCACAGCAGTGAAAAAAGCTAATTGTTCACGTTGCAGCTGTGTTCGGGCCCTACGCCTAGTTCATTAAAGCCTTCCCCCCTCCCCCCTCCTCCCGCCCCGTTCCACATCCCAAAAAGCCATCGGCTGGACTACGTTATGTCATGTCCTGTCCAACCCCCCCCCCCCATCACAGTGTCCAGCTGCAAACGACCCCCCACCCGTACACCAATCCTTACGCTGTTGCGTTGGCCCCCAATACAAGGAAGACGATGTGGACAGCGGAGGGGGAAGGGAGTGGAGGGGGGCAAACGGCTTAAAACCAATGCTGATTAAACAGAAACACAAGACAGCTGTTGGTGACCTCTTAACTTCATCTATTTCCGTCTCCTTCTCCCCCTCCCCCTCTTACCCCCCCCCCATTGACACTTTCGCTAACAACTTTATATAGCGAGGACATGAGAGGAGGTGGGGGAATGGGGAGGTAGCAGCCAATACTGGCGGAATATCGCCCAGTACACAAAAGGCTTAAGATGAAACGGGACGAGCCCTGAATATTTCCTTAAATGGTCATCGATGGGTTGGGACAGTTGTCCCTCCCCCTCCCTCCTTCTCCACTTGAACTCACGCCATGCAGAAAAATGACCTTTGGTGGTAAAAGGGAAGCGGGCGGCGGGGGGGGGGGGGGAATCCGCTAAGGAAAATGTTTTTAGTCAAAGTGACGAAAAAAAAAAAAGTGACAGCATGAGACTAATACACACACCCCTTTTTTTTTAAACCCACCACCACCTCTCTCCCTCTTGTTATAAATAGCCATGACCGTGTTTACAGTGTGGGATGGACTCACGGAGTCAGCGACCATTGCTGGGGGGGGGGGGGGGGACGTTACCGAGGTACCTCGTTTGACCGCCCCATGGTTTATTAGCACAGCTTAAATAATTCCCTGTAAGGGGCGGGAGTGGGGGAGTTGAAAGGTGGACCACGGGGGTAGAGGTCGGCAGAGCTATGAATGAAAAAGCTGTGTTAGTGTGTGTTAGTGGTGGGGGTGGGCTGTGGCATCTGCAGAATAATTATTTTCACGAGAAATGATGAATAGATAATAGATTATAGCGAGTCGTAATAAGATTATTTACCATGCTGATCGTGGTGTGTTACAGAATCCTGATTAAGGCTAAGATTGTTTTCCCGGATCTGGAGGGTGTCCCTGAGTCCCGGGTCTGGAGGGTGTCCCTGAGACTGAGTCCCGGGTCTGGAGGGTTTCCCTGGGTCTACCCCAGCTCTGGAGGGTGTCCCTGAGTCTAACCCAGCTCTGGTGGTGGTTACCTGACCTTAGTTGGAGTAAAGTAAAGGCGGCTGTGGATTGCGCTGGCCACACAATCACCTTGTACGCCGTGGTCACAGAAACTGGTGAACGCTGCTTCACCGGCCCTATGATCAATTTGGTCCGAAGGGTATCCTGGAAGTTGGAACTCAAAGACATACACACTAGCGCCGCAAAAGATAATAAGATTAAAAATAATAATGGTGCCTGTATAGCGCATATCCCGTTGATGACAGCTCTATGCGCTGACGACAGTTACAGAATACAGACAACGAACAACAGACGAAAATGTAAATATGTATATGCAAATGCTTCTAACGAAATAGGTGAGTCTTCAGCCGGCTCCTGAAGGTGTCGACGCTGGGGCTTTGACGAAGCTGTAGTGGGAGGTGATTCCAAGCGGACGGTCCCGCCTAGGCGAATGGACGTTGACCAGCGGACACTAGCCTCACATTCACATGGATGTGGAGCTTTGACCATTAGCACGAACGCATTCAAGACTATCAATTCCCGAGCCGCCTTTCATACATTTCGTTCCTAGCATCTAGCCCATAGGTTCTCAACGGGGGCGTTATCGTCCCCCGGGGGCGGTGAGGAGCTTTGGGGGGGGGGGGGGCGCTGACGTTCCAGGGGGCGATTGGGGGGGGAGCGGTGAATGGCAATTGAGCGTTACAAACGTACCTGATTTATTTTGAACACCTCAGCTATTTGAATCGATTAGTTTTTGGATGAAATATGATGTAAACGCAAGTGCTTCTAAATATCTGATCCCCCCTCCCTCAGTAGGCCTACAAATTATTATACTAATAAGAAATAGGAATCGCAATGACTTTTCGAAGAAAAGGGGATCAGTATTAGACAAGTATGTTGTGCGGCCGGAAGGTCCTGTGGTTGTTTCATCGGACTGTCAAATGACTCGTAGCGGGTTCTATCCCTGCCGCCGACGTATCCCTGTACTCATTTAATCGTTGATTGATTGGTAGCGTGGACTCATCCAATTATAAAGAAAATTGTGATGTCTTTAGGTGATATTATTAATAATATTTTAATCTCAGTTTTATTAATGCGTTCACATATATAGCAGTCTAACTGCACTGTCGTTAAGTGGAGTAGATACGTAGTAATCATACAAACTGAGTAGTTAATGTAATGTTTGAAAGTATACATATAAATTATTTAGTCATATAATATTTATATAATTTTCCAATACTTTTTACAGTTTGATAATTTCAAAGTTATAAATTGTAAGCCATTTCTTTTTCATAAAAGAAAAAAAAAACATTAGAAATATTGGTTTAAATGAAACGGGTTAATTATCTCCCTTTAGTTAAATAACTTTCCACATTTTATAGTGATGTCAAACAAGTACTGTTTTTTAATATAAACAAATATTACTGACTAGTTATTATTTCTTTATATAAATTTAAAATTATGGTATTCATAACAAGATTTAATTATTATAGAATTATAATAATTTACGTTAAACAGTTGTAAATAAACATTTCCTACATTAATTGTTTGTCCATTTAATTAAGAAGTTTATATTTTAAACATTAATAATCACCGAAATTACATATTATAGTCTATTAAATATAAATATTAAATATAAATACGTCTCTTATATTTCTAAGTTAATAATACAATTACATGTATTTTAGAATTACGTATATTTATGTTTAATTAAAGAATTAAAGATTAAAGAAGATGAGCATAAAAACTTTTTTTAATGTATGAATTAATGAACGGTCAATTGTAAGTGACCTCTTTGTATGCTTAAAACAGCTTTCTCGTGTGATAAAATATGTTCACAAGTTTAAGTTGAACCAAAAACTGAAAGTAAATGAGCGAATGCAGTTGAGAATAGCAGATGACTTTCCTAAATAGCTTCCTCACAGATTTTTTCCGGAAAAGGGCACATTTGGATGGCCATTTTTTTAATGTTTAAAATTCAACTTGCTCCGTTTTAAACTCGGCAATATTCCTTCACCTAAAAAAAGATATACATCTAAGAAGGTTGTAGTAATATCGAAACCAGTTAGGCTTGGTGTGGTATAAAAAAATGAGTCCAATTTGAAAGTTTTGCCTTTGATTAGAAAACACCACTTTGAGTGCTTCGATGTAAATCTGAAAAAGCAAAGCTATCTATCTTAAGATATTCTTTAACATAGGAATGTACATGTAGTTAAGTGTTTTGCAATAGTTTTTAGTGCAAGATATGTTCAAATCCATTCCAGTGCAAATGTAAATGAAAGTTCAACTAACTGCAATGTGTCGGAAACATCGGCTTCAGCTGTTAGTTTTCCTCATTCAGAAACATCGGCTTCAACTGTCAGTTTTCCTCATTCAGAAACATCGGCTTCAACTGTCAGTTTTCCTCATTCAGAAACATCGGCTTCAACTGTCAGTTTTCCTCATTCAGAGACATCGGCTTCAACTGTCAGTTTTCCTCATTCAGAAACATCGGATTCAACTGTCAGTTTTCCTCATTCAGAAACATCGGCTTCAACTGTCAGTTTTCCTCATTCAGAAACATCGGCTTCAACTGTCAGATTTCCTCATTCAGAAACATCGGCTTCAACTGTCAGTTTTCCTCATTCAGAAACATCGGCTTCAACTATCAGTTTTCCTCATTCAGAACAGGAAAATGTTGTTTTTATCAATAAAAAAACAACTCTTTGGTTGCCGACCCCTGATTTAGATTACATTATTATTGTTATTAATATATATAGTACTATTATTACTCGATATAATTTTTTTTGTTTGCCAATTTTATAATTTTCTTGTTATGTGATAAAGCCTTATAAATAACTGTAATGACAATTTGACGAGTGAACAATGGTCATGGGGAAATGACCCATGTGATTCAATTGAATATTAAGATGCCAGAGTTAAAAGGGGAATTTCAATCATTGTTGTTGTTGACTTGTATGTCCTTGAATGTCAATCATGATTTCTACGTCGCAGTTAGTTCTGGGGAAATTGTAACGGGATTTTATAATGTGATTAAAAGTTATTTGTGCTGCAAGAGCTGTGTTATTAAATATATAAATATATTATTCATACAGTCTGTCTTAATTGGACTAAAAGAAAGAAGTTACACTCATATTAGCTGCTATTGTTTAATGGTTAACAACAAAAATACCATTAACATTATGTCTTTGACTTGATCTATGCCTTTACTGTACTTATGTACTATGTTGCAAAATAAATATTGTTCATTGTTCATTGGCGAGGACTACAATCGATAGAAACTCCACACAGAGACACAGAGGTGCTTCGGTTAGCAGAAGATCACCGTTGAAATATAATGGATGAGACTTGGATTCGGTGCTCGAGTTTTTGAAAAGCAAATGCCGATTCTTTGGGGAAAAAATCAATCAGTTTCTCTAGGTCTGTGAGTTTGGCAAGAATTTTAGTATTGCGTTCTTATCATTTTCTTTTGTGGAAAGTGGATTTTATGCTAATACCATTTGGTTGTCAAAGAAAAAGAAAAACAAGCTGCAAATAGTGAAGACCTAAGTATTTTGCAACCAAAATTGAAACAAATATTGACAAACTACTAGCAACACACCAGGCAAACGATTCACATTAATATTGATTTTTTTTAAGCCTCTTGCTTAGGTAATTGTTCGATCTATTAATTCTTACAATGTTTCGTTTTCAGTATTTTTAAGGATAATAAATAAGCACACAAAGAAAAATTGCGGATATTATATAGACCCCGTAACTTCCAGAGGGGTTGGGGGGGGGGGGGGAAGGGGCGATCGGGCGATCAAATAAAGATGGAAGGGGGATGAGCGGAAAAAAACTGTAAAAGGAGGCGATGAGCCGAAAAAGGTTGAGATCCTATGATAGATTCTAGCCAATACAATTTCGGTTGACCCCCCTTTCTCCCGGCCCTGTAATGTGCGCTTGATAGACTTGGCCCTCTCCCTGTTAAAGAAATACCAAAACCTGTTGTGAAGTTCGTGAATATGGCGTAATATTGCACTATGTGCAACAGTTCCGGGGCCCCTCCTGTGCAATGAGTAGACAGTTTATAATTTTCTTTGAGGGGGGATGACCTATTATGTGGATACGTGCATCTTGTACAGGGTTCTAACTTGTACAGGGTTCTAACTTGTACAGGATTTTTTCTAGTAGGTAGACAGGATTTGTTCTTTTACGGGGCTCTTTCTTGTACAGGGTTCTTACTCAAAAATTGTTTTCAAATTCCCTAAATTTTCAAGAAAAAAGAACAAACCAGTATGTCAAGGTATGTGAATGCGCGAAATGATTTTAAATGTTAACCGTGTAGTTTAAATAGGTAGTCCAAACTGAAAATTTGTTTGTGGGCGTTTTTCAGTAAGCCTACTCGTAGAATAATGTCAAGAAGAAAAAAAAGCCTGATAGATGGTTAGTGACTCCTTAACATAACGACACCATTATTATTATTATTATTATCAATCATTTAGATATCACTATATAATATAGTTCATACTGCTTTATGAATTATATTTGAAATTCACAAACTTTTCCAAACCTTGCTCCGTTTCCACATACTTTCCAAAACTTGAAAAACCAACCCTTAAAAAAATGGTAGCTTTCTATGGGGAACGGTAGCCGAGCAGCGGCGTACCGAAGGTCCTTCCTGGGTTCGAATTCTGGTTTAGACTAGGATTTGTTCCCGGGTCTCAAGTGTGTCCCTGAGTCTCCCCAACTCAGATGAGTACCTGACTTAAGTTGGGGTAAAGTACAAAATTTAGACTACAACTTCACTGAAGGAACAAAATTTAGACTAAAAGTAATCTGAATGAACAAAACTACACTAAAAGTACACTTAATTGAACAAAATTAGATTAAGACTGTACTGAACGAACAAAATTAGATTAAAACTGTACTGAACGAACAAAATTATATTAAAACTGCACTGAAGGAACACAATTAGATTAAAACTGTACTGAAATTAGACTAAATCTGCACTGAAGGAACAAAATTAGATTAAAACTGTACGGAATGAACAAAATTAGATTAAAACTGTACGGAATGAACAAAATTAGATTAAAACTGTACGGAATGAACAAAATTAGACTAAAACTGCACTGAAGGAACCAAATTATACTAAAAGTGTACGGAATGAACAAAATTAGACTAAAACTGCACTGAAGGAACCAAATTATACTAAAACTGTAAGTAATGAACCAAATTATACTAAAAGTGTACGGAATGAACAAAATTAGACTAAAACTGAACTAAACGTAGACAAAGAAGTCAATACGGAGATAATGTGAGGTATTGGGAAAATGGCCGCTAGTAGAACTTGAAATATGAACGAAGTTTACACGTGTGCAGCGAATGGTTATGAAGAGCTAAAAGTGCAACGCAACGAACATAAATAACATGTGAAGAAATAGGCGTTACCCAAAGGACGGAGCACACACACATAAACAACCTTTAAGTCGTGAGGTTTAACGGAAAGGAGGTTGGGGGTCGGTCTCAGAGCAAATTCCCACTCACTAGCCTGGCCTTAAAACATGTTAAGGGACGCACACTATAAAGGCATCTTTGGGATGTCGATGTCCGAGCGGGGCCGATGTCGCACCAGGTCAAGGAGACGTGTCAACATGACATTATTTTTTTCCTCCCACCGTGCTTCGTCTTGTTTGCAGCCCAAGTTACACCAGCTAAGGAAGAGATTTATTTACCCAGTTGTTACCAACACAGCAGTCCGTCCCGCTAATAGAGGCATGTTTGGGCTAGAGATTAGGGAGAGATACAAGTATGCTGAGCACCCAGCCCTCTTACAAGGTTGTCACATTTCATCCTGTGTCAGAGCTGCGCATGCGCACCTGATGGGCATGCCAACTCTTATTATCCTTTTTTTGTTGAAATGTAAAGAGGTAAGGTGGATAATCATTTTCAATTCACAATAATACTAGTCTAGTAAAAAAAAAAATAAAGTAAAAAAAATTTATGAATGCATATGGTGGGGAAACGAGCGGCAGTGTTGTATGTTCGTCTGGCATGCCGAATCCTGGTCAAGGCTTTGATTTCTTTTTGTTTACGCTCTGGTGGGTGTCACTGAGTCTACCAAGCTCTGATGAGCAAACTGTCATTAATTGGTGATAAGTAATGGTGGCTGTGTATCGTGCTTGACACACAATTCCCCCCCCCCCCCCCCCCCCGTCGTAGGCCTTGGCCAAAGAAACTTTTGAACGCTGCATTCATTACCAGCTTGATGAATCGAATATGTCAGACGGGGTTTACGTTGATAGTAACAATATTTTAAATTGGGAAAGTGTGCATGCGAAGTAAAACATTTGGCTATAAGTAAAACAATCACATTTCAATCATTTTATATAGAGATTCTATATAAACTCTATTATAAAAATGTCCAAATAAAAGGTTTACACATATTAAGAATGAAGACTAAGATTGTAAGACTTACCATCCTCGTCCAATGGAACTGATTGTTCTGAGGTCACTTCCGGTTTAAACGTAGCCATTGTAAAGTTTTTAAATTATTTTTGTATTTTATTTTTGTAAAGCAAACAAACTTGATTAAAAATGTTTTCCCGTCACATCCATATCCAATATATCAAGATCCATAATATACTCCAGAAGAAATAGAACAGCACAATTTACAAAAAGATCCTGAATTCTCCAGGAGGGTTTTACAGTTTGTAAGGTGGCACACCCCCATTAAAATTAGAAACACCAGCGAAATGCACAAACATAAAATAAAGGGAGGAAAAGGGGGGATAATTTTTTGTATCTTTAAATTCTAACATAATCTCCCATTCAACTTTTTAATGTCCCCATTTCTGAAAACCAGTACGTTTGCTTATGATGTGTGTGTCAATCCACTCACATATCACACACAATACACAAACACATATTCCTTCTTTTTTTTTATGAAGCTTCTCTTTCTTGTTTCAATGTGAATCCACGTCCATTATTCTTCAAACATGCAATTTCTAGAAATAAAAAGAAAACGCTGGGCGAATAGAAACAGCAACTTTGAGTGGCGGGACTATGTGGGGTTTAATCCCGAAACGTTGCCTCTTTATTTCACTCTGTGGCGGATATCCAACAAGAAACAAGTCCGTGGTGTAGGAAGCAGTGATACACAAGTAGGTCACACCAGCTCAGTCAAACAGAACAGTCTGTAAAAGAATATTTCAACAAATATGAAACTGACAATGATTGAAAACTTGAACTGAAGAACAATGTTTGTATCAGGGCTGTGGAGTCGGAACATTTATCTACCGACTCCACAGCCCTGGTTTGTATACAAGATGAAAGGTAGCATTGGGCATAGCTTGGCGGGGGCGGGACATTATTCATAATTCACTATGTTTAAAGTTTAAGGTCCTAAACTGATGCCGGGTGATTCTTAAGAGCCGTTAAGATGAAAAGAAGCTTCCAAGACCAATAAAGATTTGGATGGGGGGTACTGCTACAGAGTACAGATCACATTCTTATAAATAGTAGTATTTCCTTCTCCAGCGCCCCCCGCCCCAAACGCCGCTAAATAACAGGGGCAAACTCTTTGCAAGGAACACCCAAAATGGTCTGCACATAGTTTACGTAAAAAAAAAAGATGGAGGTGTAAAAGGACGTCTAAATCAGGGTAGTGTTCCAAGCATGGAGCAATGTAACCCACCTTTTCAACAACCAAAATATGCAAAATATTTAAATCTAGATCTAGTAGTAATAAAAATGATAAAATATCATGGAATGCACAAGTATATGTAGTCATAAAATATTACAAACTTAATTTTTGGCTTCATAAAAATATTGTAACAAAAACATAAGACTAAAATGCTACCTAGCATTAGTTAGACATATACTAGAACATGCATCTTTTGTAGGGGCCCAAAACGAAACAATAACAAGACACGAAAAATAATAATTCAGTAAGCAGCAAGAAAGTTCATTACAAGTGAATGAATTAACGGTATATTGCAAAGTAGTAATAAATAATACATAAAGTATTAAATTGTAAGGGAGAAAAATGCAGCAATTACATCGTCTCTTGTGTTTACTTATTATTTGTAAAAGATTTTAAAAAAACGTGTATAAAAGATTTTCTAGCGAACGAACTATAATATTCCAGACGAAAAAAACTAAAGGGATTGCGTGGGCAGCACGATTGCCACATTTCCATAATCGTATTCACATTTCCTAATGACGAGTAAGAGCCGGCAAGACTCGAGTAGTCACGGAGACTTCCTCTATGAACTAAACCTAAACAGGCTTTGGCCAGGTATTGGAAGTTTGAACTCAGTACCTTTGGGTGATAGTCCACGCCAAGCAAGATCGATGCAGGTAATAACTCCACGTTGATTTATTGAAAAGACGATCTCACGTGCGTGTTTCATTTCTATTGATTTTTACTAATATGCTAAGATACTGTCAGGCCCTACACATTCAGGACGCAAACTTTGCAAAGTCAAAGGCTTCGCGCGAACATGGAAAACCAACTGTCTGTAGCCAAACCAGGAAAGTGACAAGAACGGTTCCAAATGGTAACGAGTCTAGTGTCAGTGGGATGACATTATGTCCAGTAGAAACACACACACGCGGATAAACAGCTACTTTATGGTGGGTTTGGTGTCACCGACTGCGACAGATGTCTTCAAATACGTGGAGCACATGCAGTAATAATATTGTATTCGCATACAACAGCTGTGCTCAAAAATGAATAGTAAAGACATAGTCTAGTTTTAATTCAGCAGCGTTAAAATAAAAGGCTTAACTAACACAGAGCGTTGAACATTATAGTTAGTGATTGAACTACCGTAAATGAATTGCACTGCAGCAGTAAAACTGCCGAATGAATAGAACTGAATTGATTTAACTGAAGTCGTTGAACTAAGTAAAGAATCTATTACAAACAAAGAGAAGTTCAGTCAACGTGCGAAAAAAAGAAATGGCACGTGCTACTTAAATCCACTTCATTAGACGTTACTATGGTAACCAATGTAAACACTAGACTAATATGGCAACACTGAAATGTCAATAGCCATGATTGAATTCTTGAGCTCATTAGTCCTTATTACTTCTTTAGGTTTGAAACTTACTATATCCACCAGACACACATATAATATAATATAAACACTACCCACTGTGCCGTGCTAAGAAAAGGCGCGTGCACTAAAGCACACACAGAAACCTGTTCAAGCGCGACACGTCCCAAGGTGTGTTTTTTACCCTCCGACTGCTGCTTCGGTATGTAACGCTAGTCTCGTCATTAACACGGCGGATACTTTCATCTTCAAGGCGGTGTGTGTGTGTGAAATGTCTGTAATCCATATACAGAGAGTGCTCAGCACATGTGTTGCCAGGTATAAATTCGATCAGCTCCCTTTTGAGTCTTGACGAAGCTTCTGGCGGCACGCCATGATTGAATCCCAAAAAGGGGCCGTCCATGACATATGTCAACAAAAAGAAATATGGGGAAGGAGGGTGTTGGTTGATAGAGGTTGAAGACGGGCCTGGGCCTATATTGATGTCAATCACGTTACGTTAGTTAGGGGTTTCCAAGACAAACGCATTTCAAAATTCAAATATCAATTTAGGGTGCTGGCCAAACTTAGTATTCAATAAACAGTGCAACACGAATTTTCTATCGCCGTGCCTTTAAAATTCACTTGCGGGACGGATATGATTGTACACCGGGCCGAATGTGGCCCTCGGACCTTGAGTTTAACACACACGCGTCAGTATAACATCTTCTAAAACAAAAACTGTAAATAAAAAATAATAATAAACGTTGGGAAGGTGTTGAAATTCGGATAATTGATAATTTTACAGGGGGATTAGGGCCTACTTCAAATTAGGGGGAAAACCTAGCCTTCACAAGGATTCGAACCCAGGACCTTCAGTACGCCAGCCGAACATCCACCGTGCACGATATTTGTAATTCGTTGTTGTTTTTTCCTTTGAGCCTACTTGGTTTTCAATTGGTTCTCGTTGTCACGCTTGACCGACTTTGCAATAAAAAAAATATACCGCATCTACTTGATTCTTTTCTTACTTGCTACTGACGGGCTAGGTCGGTTTAAAAGTCTAAACTCTAAACGGTCATGTAATGTTTAGTCTTAAAACTGTGCACATGTCATGCACGTGGACCCGATCAAAGCCATGGCCTGTCCTGTTATGTCTGAAATGTGGAGGAGGTTAAGCTCGAGTGATTCTGGTGGAGGTGGGGAGTAAAACAAATATACCACATACGATTTTTTGTAAAAAAAAAAGGGGGGGGGAGACCGTGGGATGAAATAAAAGAGTTACTGTACCGGTACAAAGTGCTGCGTTAACCCTTCCCGTACCGACCTACTTCTATCTATGCTGCCTTCAGTTCCGCTATATACGCGCCCGGTACTGTAAGGGTTAAACTAGGCTAACATTTAACGATAGTCTGTGTGATTCTCTAGAATAGTCTAGAACCTTTGGAAGAAAAAAAAAAACAAGTGTGCCAAAGTAGGATTTCTTAATTCATCCAGCCATGCCAACAGCCTAAAAGTCATCCTGCTCTTTTCGTGTAAAGGAGACATGAATTGTGTTGTTTTTTTTACGGGTCTTCAGCGTGCCATAAAAACAAACGTCTCTGCGTGCCGAGTGTGGCACGTGATCGGTATGTTTCCGATCCCTTGTCTAGAAAAAATAGGCTTGTACAGAACACGAGTCTTTTTTTTTAATATATACTATAACTAAAACCACAAGTAGATTTTGTAACTTTTTTTTATTATTACGACCCGGTGATTTTACTTTCGTGTCCCGGTACCGGGTCGCGACCGGGCATTTCGGCAAACTCTGCTCTAAATTTAGCTAGAGTACCAAACAATGTAAATCAGAAGAAAACAAACTGAATGTTTTAGGGTAGGCCTAACTTGTTTTGTAACACAGATGGGCTCTGGGGATTTTCCTGGTAACGAACTGTGATGGGGTGATGAAAAAAAAAAAAACGACGAGCTTAGACGTCATATAATCATATATGAATGACCAATGTCATTAAGTGGGATATTATGTTGTTTTAAAAAATGCGCGTTTGTCTTTCCATCTCAACGTTAATGTCCGAGTCTTGTCCTTCACCGTTACACGGTCAGCTGCCTGCACGTCACGGCCCTTTGCGATCCAGTCTTAATCCATCCGTGTGGAGAAAGCCATTACTGAGAGTGGTGTGTATCCGTTAAGTATCCGATTTACCCGTTTCTTCCGCAAACCGTTTCAGACCCATCTAAATCCTGAATGTCGTGTTTACCAGCTATCTAATAAGATTCACGCGGACCACATATTCCTCGGAGCCGCTTGTCGCCGGGGATATTTATCCAATTTCCAAGAAAACAAAGAGAAACTGGTCAGGATTTTAACTCGCGACCATGTTACGAGACCCTCGCGAGTTCTCTATATCTCTTATTCTGTATCGCTCCCCGTAGAGCAGGGGTCGGGAACCTTTTTGTCTTAGAGAGCCATGGACACCACATATTTTGAAAAGTAATTCTGTGAGAGCCATACATTATGTTTAAAACTAAAAATTCAAGTAAATGTGTGCATTTTGTGTAATTTCAACACTAAAAGTACAATAATCATGTCTCTGAATTCTTCTGATGCTGAGCTGCAGTAGACTTAAGCTCATTTGTAGAATGAAATATTGATATTAAATTAATATGTAGATCAAAAAGTCTAAAAAAAAAAAAATTTTAATAATGGAACATTTGTCTGCGAGCCAGGTGCAGCCATCAAAAGAGCCACATCTGGCTCGCGAGCCATGGGTTCCCGACCCCTGCCGTAAAGCATAAGGCTGCGACCCTAACGCATTACTTGACTATAATATAAGTAAACAAAAAACTATTTAAAAAAATAGGACAACAACATTATCAATACGCTATGTTAAAATTCAATTAATCACCCGAATCACAGTCCGTCACAAGTGTCACTAGCCATCAAACACCAAGTACATTTGCCTCGTGCTTCATTTGCCTTAACTGCCTTGTCATGGATTCATATCCCAGTGCACTATATACTCCGCCCACCAATCAATCGCCCGGTAGACTATGTTCTTACACCCTGAACTTCTTATTTTTTTATTACAAGTCTTTTTTTTTTTTTAAACAAGCTCCCGTTTGCCCGATAACGTCTGCCCCGTCTTCACATAGGTCAGTGTGTAATGCATAATCTAAGGACAATCAATAGTTATGATCAGGACAGTGGAATGATAAACATACACACACACACACACACGACGGTCTGACTCGGGTCGCGGTGAGTCAGAGCTGAGTGACATACTTAACGTTAAGGTCAGCGAGAACTTGCAGATCGAACTGACTTTTATTTTTAAACGGGTCTTCTTTAAAAAATATTTCTTAATGTTTTTTTTTTAAGTCCCTTAACAAGCCACAGTGAAGACAAGCAGCCCAATGGTAGTTAGTTTGACAGAGTGTCTGGCATGTTCCCAAAACGAAGAAAAGGCTCGGCAAATCTTAAAGACAGAACGACAGAGGTTGCAGACACAAAAGAGACTCAAACTACAGACAGCTAGAACATGCAGTTGAAAGAAACAAGACGGGTCAGAAAATCTGTCGGACAGCAGAAAAAAAAATTGGTTTACATTGGTAGGTACGGTAGTGAGGTAGGTAGGGGAGGGGAAGGAGGAAGGGAGGGAAGGTATGTTTAAGTAAGCAGGTAGCTGGGTAGGTAGCTAGGCAATTAAATAGGCATGCAGGTAGTAAAGTTTCCAGGTAAGTTTACAAGTAGGTGGTGGGTTCACAGGTAGTTTAGCGGAAAGTTAAATTGGTCGACATGAATATGTATACATTAAATGATAGATCGAATTACTGAAACTGGTGACAGTGATTGAAAGGTATTGAGGCGTTGAAAATACAGACACGCAGAAGCAAATTCTTTGATAATTAAATCAAGACACGATTTTCAATATTACCCTTCTCGGCTTAGCCTCCAGGGAAGAGAGGATCTGAGGGGTTTCGTAAATTGACAGAAGCAAAACGCATACTGACAGATAAAGGTGTGACACACCAAGTGACACATGCCACTCTCCTTTCATTTCACTTAAAGTTGATGTTGTTGTTGAAAATATAGTTTAACACCCTTTCTACCCCGCCTTATAGGTACAGAGATTTCAGATTTATTTATCTTTTACATTCGATCAGTTTACTTTTGATGTTTTGGTTCAAGACTATCTGTGCAATGTGTGGAACTTGTTTTGTGGGGTCTTCTCTAAAACAATATTAATTGTATTTACTATGCCCCTGGCCTATAATATATAATATACTATTGGCAGTAGATATTTCAGACTTAACAATGGCAATGGCCTATATTTTCTAATAATCATATGATATTTATTTAAAGCATGTGATACCCTACACTTTCAATAACCATCTTACATTTTCATTGATTGTTTGTTATGAATATTTTTTTATTTTTTTCATTGTATTATCTGCAAAAGCTACAAGTCCCGTAATCCTATTCCTAACAGGCAACGCCAAAGTACAGAACGTAGCAGAGGCTTGCTCGGATACACGTTCAGTAGACACACACTACACTACACTTCACACACATCTAATTGTGTTACTGTTTAATTGCACGCTATTGGAGATACATCTCCAGCGGTAGACCTGTTGGCCTAGTGTGCAGAGTTCAACTTAGACGGTATAATCGGATTGGGGGTAATGCAAATGTCTCGGATACAGCTGTATCCGTTGGTTGCAATATTGATATAATGTATCCATTTATGCCAAATACAATAAATAATTATACATATAATATAATGTATATAAAGGTCCTGGATTCGAATCCTGGTGAAGGCTAGGATTTTTTCCCGGGACTCGAGGGTGTCTCTGAGTCTACCCAGCTCAGATGGGTACCTGACTTTAGTTGGGGTAATGTAAATCGGTAAATTATGCTGGCCAAACATCCCCTAGTATACGCACACAGAAACAGGTGAACGATGCTTCCTACGAGCCATTTGGTCCGACGGGTACTTAACTTACTATTTTAATTTATATCGTAGGCCTATATAAAAAAAATCAATTTATGCCCCATACAAAATATATCTAGAACATGTAAACTAAATATATATAAACTATTTATTAATATGAAACTTAAATGTATGACTTTTAAAAAAATTTACATAATTTGTCGTAAATAAAATGTTTAGGCCTACGTTAATTTTCTTCCTATACCAATCTAATTAAAAAAAAAGACGACCTTGGGCAGCTCATTTCTTTGCGCTGTACCGGCGGACGTGAAAAACTATTTGACCAGTACACTGGGCTCGACGAAACCACGACAGGGAATGACCGGCTAACAAATCAGTACTATGGCATCAAGAATAATAAACTTGAAGAAATGAAGAAGAAAAAAAAGCCCAGTTAAAGTGATCGAGAAAAAGTTTTAATATGGACAATGTTATGACTTTTCATGATAAAGTAAAAGTGTTTGGTCAAGAAATGTTGCCTTACTTCAAGCTATTACTCAAACAAGTACATTAAATACCATGAGAGGGGGCAACCTTTTTGTGTGTGTGTGTGTTATAAACAGTTCACTTGCAGGATTATGTGAGACCTAACTCCGTTTTCAAGCCTTACACTTGCATTGAAATTCCGACATTGGTGTCTTTAAATTCTGGCGCTATTAAAACAAGTTGTGTGCGCCACCGACTTATAAGAACATAATTTTCGAAAGCTATTGTTTCTATCGCCTAGCTGTAAGAGGGTGTGGTTAGGGTAAAAAAAAAACAGTTGGGCTGACGATAATGATAAATGATAAGCGTGCATTCCAAAAATGATGGTTATCTTTTGATAGATAGAGACCAAGTAGACAGCACACAACAAACACACCAAATTAAAACACACTACACACACTGTAAATTATGTTATACAGTCGATTTCCTTTCGACATTGACCGAAAGAAACAATTTTTGTTTTCATCATATCAACAGTTTTAAATTGTTTCGTATTATCGAATCCGACCATCCATCGAGGCTACATATTGAAATTGTTGTTTTAAAATGCAGAGCGTTACTTACTTTACATAATATTATTTTATCATTTAAATAGTACTCCCACTTCTCGTTTTTTATGCCAATGATAGTTCGTCGCTATTGGCGGAAACGCTGATCACATCATTATTTGCATGTTCATCTTTACTTTAGTGTGAAGAGAAAAAAAAAATCCTTTAATGTTCACTTCGATATCTTCCACTCCAGCTGCACATACATGGCCACTGACAACCAACACAAAAGAAAAAAAATGCCAACTTGATCTACGGATTTAGAATAATAGATCTATATTAGCGATGTACTCTAGTGATCACTTTTGCCTTCTTTTATATTTCATTCGTTAATTACTGGGGGGGGGGGGGGAGAGAGACAACAATAATGAGGTCAGATACTGTTTTCTTCCTGTACTTTAATGAATCCCCATCCCCCCGGGGAAATGGCTGGGGTCTGTCATAAATTACCAACATATAATACCGACGCACCATCAGGAGAGAACATTATTGCATCCCTTCAATCTTAATATTTGCGATGAAGGCGCAGGCGCAGACTAAACCGCTTTGAAAAAGAAAATTAACATAATTATATTCTATACTGAAATGATGAAAGCTTAAACTTACTATGTACATATTTTCTTTAGTAATATAACTTCGCTAGGATTAGTATGCTTTGTTAAAAATATAGAGAGTCCCTCTCTCTCTCTATAGCCTATATATATATATATATATATATATATATATATATATATATATATATAGATAGATAGATAGATAGATTTTTTTGTTAAAAATATAGAGAGTCTCTCTCTCTCTCTCTATATATATATATATATATATATATATAGATAGATAGATAGATAGATAGATAGATAGATAGATAGATAGATAGATAGATAGATAGATCTATAGTAAGCTGCATTCATTATTGGATATCTTTTAAGTCTGTATGTCCCAAAGCACAAAAATAAAACGGCCAAAACATTAATTTTATCTTACTGTTTCAAAACATGTTTATAAATAGGTTTCTACTTGCTTCACGTCACCGTTGTTAGCCTCGTTCTATGACCTACTATGGAATCAAGACTTTGGAGTCAACAGGCGACAGTAACACACACACACTCCCCCAAAAACCTGACCTGCTAAAAAAAAAACGATGGGCTTTTATGGATGACACCCTTCAAATAATAAAAAAAATAAACTCGATGTCTTTTCATAAGTGTGTGTCAATGACGCAATCCCAGCCCAGAATAGGTCGGGCCACGGAATAGATCATTTCATTTATAGGACATTTTGCGATTAAAGCAACAACAAAAATCTAGAAAACTAATGGATAAAACACTAATAAAACAAAATGCAAGACTTAGACTCAGACCACGGATGAGCGTAGGACGCAATAATCTTCTTTATAGACGGAGCGTCTGTAATATTAATAAGATAAAAGGATCAGCCTGCCAAGAAAGAAACAATTCGATGGATTTCTTCAACACATGTCAAGTATCGGTAGAGATTAAAATATATTTTTAAAAAACAATATAATATAAAACGTGTGATATTTCAAAATACAATTTTGAAAAAAAAAAGTAAAAATTTAAAACAAATAAAATCAAAAGACTTCACCTTGCATTGCTCAGCCAATAGAAAAAGTTATTTAGGGCCAAAAGTGAGAAGATCCACCGAGGCTTCTGCAAATGCTCTTTCTAAAAATAGCATACACAGTCACACATAATCGAGGCTACTGTGTCAGTGAATGTGACCAATGTTGATGAAAGGGAATAAAACCGGAAAATCAATAATCAATTTATAATCATTTACAATTATAGAGTTTAAAAAAAATAATTCTGCCTTTAGCGTTATGATATATGTGTCTATGTGTGTATTCGGTGTGGTGGTTAATAACAAAAAAGATAAACTGTAGGATCAAACGTAAAGATAAAAATCAAATAAAGGTGATGTCACTCACAATAAAAGGTAAATAGATCTAGCCCAGTTCTCACAACACAGACCCTTGGTGAAAACAAAACTACTGCTATGCCCTGGTTGAAATAGCCAGTATACATAACACTACTACTACAGCTATGTCGTGATTGAAATATCCAATATACATAACACTACTTCTACTGCTATGTCGTGATTGAAATATCCAGTATACATAACACGGCTATTATAATCACTATAACACACTCAACGATATCGACTTTGCAATATTTCATCACCTGATGAAAATGAGATCAGACATTTCAGATAAACGAAAAACAGTCGACCCCTGTTCAAAATGACTGTGTCCTGTTCCGGATTTTGAAGGTAAATGACAAAAGGGGCGCGTCCCGTTTAATGACTATCGGTTGTAGGAACTATATATAGTAATATAACGTCGCCTACTATCACTGTTGATCATCAAACAAGTTTTTTTTTAATATAATAATGATGTCATGGGGTTCAAATCGCGTATTATTTATTACTCACTAACAAGGGAGCTCTCCTAATTAAAAAAAAAGTATTTTTTGACTTGGTATAGCTAATACATTGAAGAATGGTACATTTCAGATTACACCTTACACCTACGCCAATATAAATTGCACATTTTAGCTTACACCGCACACCTATTCCAATTTAAATTGTACATTTTAGCTTGGGGGCCTACACCTTACACCTATTCAAATAGAAATTGCACATTTCAGATTACACCGTAGGCTACACCTACTCCAATAAAAATTGCAAATAATTTCAGCTTACAGACTTCGTATACCTATAACATTGATCCGTTTGAACATTGCTACAGGAAAAGGACTTACAAACCTAAGACTAAGATGTTGTTTTCCCTGTTTCTTTCGAAAAACTACAAATAGGCCTACACAGTAGACTACACTTCCTTTGTTTGCTCTACTAAGAGATTTTGTTGGTGGAGTAATTCGCTGTTGCTTTGATATATCAATTTATTTCTTATTCCTCGGTGTTGTCTTCGTGTTATTGTTTATTATATATATAAAGACGTGAGTCTAAATTGGGGTACTTCACCACTAATTGGTCGCATTCAATCGCTATATCATACACGAGAAAGGTAGTTAATACAGTAGCCTACATTAAATGCGAATAGAGAACACACTAGTGTAGACATATTATTAAAAAGTATTTCTTTGTTTTTACCCGAGTAGAAATAATACTCACACAACACTTGTAAGAAATCAGTCTCGGTGATAGTTTGTCCATTTCGATCTAAATACCCGACACTCAATGTCTTTTATTCACCCTAGTAACAATAACAAAATATACCTTATCTCAATCCATATCTTGACACAGGCGTTAAGAATTCTCCCTTTCACTCTTCCTTAACCGCGAGCGACATACGGTATGAACAATAAACAAAGAAAAAGGGGGCCGGCTACCGGTTTTTGGAATTCATAGAAAAGAATAAACTATATAATTGGGTGGGGAAAGGGGAGTGAATTAATGGGCAGGGAAGAGAAATTGGACTAAGCCTACGTTTTATTGATCCGGGAATTCCTTAGTCAGTGTGGACGCTACGTCATGCAGGGTCAGAGGTTATGTCAAGATAACCCCCCCCCCCAGTTCAGGGGAGATAATAAAAATATTCTCTAAGAAATCAATTCTAATTGTCACCCCTTGCCGATATCTGGCAAGGGAAATAAGCTAAATAAAACACAAAAGGATAACGCTCCTTTGTCCACATTTGGCTTCATTGAGTAATAACATCCCCGGAGACAAAAAACAAAAGAGAGGGAGATTCTTCCGTTGTTTGTGTGAGAAGTGGATAATATAAAACTACAATGAACTCTAAATATAATTATCCAGAATAATGTTCGGGATGACGGGCACGGATAATAATGATTAAGTTTGCTTGATTTAGTAACGAAAACTGCGATCAAATCCCAATTATTATTATTATTTTAAATACACAAATTATGTGCATAGCACAATCGCACAGTTTGTTTCATATGTTAAAGCAGACGCGTATTCACATTAGAAAAAAAAAAGTGAATTGTTGTTGTTTTTTTTAAATTTACATTAGGCCTACTTATTTTAAGAACGATAATCCGCATCCGGATAATCGAGAGTACACTGCGGTATAGATCTATCAAGTAAAAAGCATTTATCGATAGACACGCATTTTGACTAAGCTTTACACCACAAGGTTCACCTTTAGGCCTATATCAATGCCACAGCGATTTCAAAATTTGGGCGGCAGTACAAAATTTTAGTGTTGTTGTTTTTTTTCAATTAAGAGAGATCCATTTTTTCAACAACAACAAAAATTATATGGCATAGGTCTACATTTCTTTTGTTTAGATTTGTGTTTGTTTGTTGCATTTTGTTTTGTTCGGGAAAGAGGTTGTAGCTCAAATAATTGGGTTGGGTTTGTTGTTGTTTTTTATAGTGTGAGTCTCTTCGTGCAATTATTCTGTAGTTGGTAGAGATATAAAGAGAAACGTGTGGTCATATGGTCATTATGTATAAATGCTTTATACTGGATACTTTAAAAAAAAACGCTTGCATATTGGAAGGGAAACAAATATTGAAACAAGTTATATAATAAATGGAAACAAATATTGAAACAAGTTATATAATAAATGGAAACAAATATTGAAACAAGTTATATAATAAATGGAAACAAATATTGAAACAAGTTATATAATAAATGGAAACAAATATTGAAACAAGTTATATAATAAATGGGAAACCACAGCGTGGAGAGTGGTTAAGCAAACTGAAGCCAAAAAAAAAAGAGGGCAAAAACCTTTACATATTCTCCTGCTATATGCATATAAAATATATACATAGATAACACGGTGAAACGCAGGCTAATGCAAACGCGAACGAAAGTGCCAAGTGCCCAAACCTTTCTTTCTGGTGTGTTTAGTTTCAGGCCCAATGTGCATAAAGAGCGAGAAGACTAAATACTGTGTCAGTGTGACACGGAGTGAACTGTGTCAGTGATTTTTTTGTGTAAGAATATACATATGCCTATAGCTACAGATAAACATTTAATTTTGTATAAACTACAAAAAAAACAGAAAGCTATATTCATTTAAAAATATAAATAGGCCCTATTAATTATTTAGTGATAAAATTTAGGAACGAAATTTAAAATAAATATCTTAATCGAGTTAAAAATGGACATGTCTTTTTCTTTAACAAAAAGTTAGGACTATCCCTGTCTGAGGGATTACTTAAAAACATTTTAGGAAAGTTTTAAATCCTGAAATTCAATACATCTTCTTTTTTTTTTTAAAGTTATATTAATGGAGATTTTTAAAAGTAACTTGGTTATTGCTATTACCGGAAAAGAAAGAGAAAAAAAAAAGTTAGTAAATTAGTAAGGAAAATAACCCAGGTCATCCGCATGACAGTCGGGGAGGCTATCTACTCCGCTAGGGAAGGCACATGCAGAACGCGAGATCGCAAAAGTAACGTATGAGACAATAAAGGCACATGCCTATAAATGAACCAAAAGGAGCCGGATTAGACACAAACATCGTACTTTATTTATATATATATATAATATAATATACATTTCCCATTCATGCCAGGACAGTTAATATAAAGCCCCATCTATCAGTCTCTCTCATATGTTTATAAATCCTTTCAGTTGTAGGCTACGTGATGAACAAGTCTAGTCTGGACAGGATTTAAAAAAATAAGAACATCAAGGACATTTCATTCATATCATGTTGTCGTTCTGTTTTTAAATATGTAAGTATAATCTAAGTAAACTTAAAGTGAAAATAATATGTGACATTGAGACAGACAAGACACGGTGGGTTTTCTCAACCATGAACATGGGTAATCCAGTGTTTACTTTATCCTTCCCCCCTATCTCCTCTATAAACAAGGCTGCCGTGGGTCCTCTCCACCGAAGGTGCATACATAAGAAGTTGATCCCTTACTATGTGTTGAGAATCACACTTCCCTTACTCTGTGCTGAGAATCACACTATCTCTCGACTGTTATCTCTTACGTTATATGTGTGTGTCTCATAGTTCAGAGCTCAATATTTCCCAAAAACACAACGGTCCAATATTTTATAGTGTAAACTCTAATACTGCGCGATATGTTCATTTTCGCTTTCTGTGTCCTGGTTTTGGCTTCGGGGATTCCCTGCATATCTTCAGCTGTAATGTAAGTATTCATCTGTTTCTCTAGCTTGTTATCGTTAAACATTATAATAGTATTAATGAGTTTTTTTTGGTATTCTCGTGATGGCTATAAAGCGAACCTTCGTTTCCTTTCAAATAAATCCCCAGTCAGTTTACACGAGTGGGCGGTCAACCAGCTTGAGTTGGGATCCTCTTATCCGTTGGTTACTTTTCGTGTGCAATTTATTTCGGAGGGCAGGATGTTTGCGTGATGCACCTCGTAATTCAAACTGAACGAGTTCAAAACTTTACATTCACACAAAAAAATATTTAAAAAAACAAATAAAAATATTCAAAAACATACACTGATGTATGAAAAGAATGAATTAGGTACGGAAACAATACTATTGATGCAAAAAGCACCCGCCATTGATATATTATGCTTTCCCTTATCTATATATTTCCTACACACTCACCCGTAAAAACATTTCGGGTGACTAGGCCTACAACTTCCTTTTTATTGTAGAGTTTTGTTCTAATTATAGGTGGCTTATCTCTGTGGCTCACATATTATATGGATAAGTGAAAGTGTATGAAGTGTATGGAAATTGTAGCCCACTCTTGCTTCAATGGGTACAAACAAGTTTATTCAGCAGGCTCTATATCCATCCCATTCTAGTTATAGATCATTGGGGGCTACGTATACACTTATATACGATAAAGAAAGGCGGACCCAACACAATCAGCGCCTGCCATCAGAATGACATTCTCTGAATACAATGCAAAACATGACGTGAAACGTCAATTAAAAAGCCAAAGCCTGCGTAGGGTACGAATACGAATAATACAAAGAGGTACTACTTTTTCGAGTGTGTGGTTAAAATTACACCAGGCTACCGTGACATGGACAGCCTCGGCGATAAAGAAATAGGACTTTATAAAAAAAGAAAAACAATAAATAACATATAGCTTATGAAGCGCGGGATCGGTGGGGACGCCGCCCCTCTTTTACTCTTTTCCCTTGCAGCAAAACTAAACAGTCTGCACCGTTTAACACCGTGGTTGTAGTAGTAGTAGTGTGTGACTAAACACATCGGTTACTAACGTAAATAAACAAAGCCACCAAATGTTTCTACGACACTCGGCGCTACTCTGTAAATAAAACTGTACACAACGATATCATCGAGGCCTACTCTGATAAAACCCAGAGGCCTACTCTGATAAAACCCACCTTGGAAGTTATCTAAATTAAAAGTCACCTGCCTTCTTAGATATATTTGTACTTTCCTTTTTTTATCAACTTTGTTCTTTTGACTCTACACATGAGAGACTGCACATAATATGTGGACTAATTTAAAGTTGATGTTTGTTTTAAATTGTCGTTACTAATGTGTTTTTTGTAAAATGCCCGTATTTTTCTTTATGAAAACCGAAATAAGACTGATGTACGCCAAGAGTAGGGAGGGACTTCGTATTAATGCATCCCATTAGGCCTCGTGTGGGGGAATCGTCAAATGGCCAGTATAATGGACAACGCCAGCACTACTAGTAGGCCTACACGTAGACATGGCATATTAACCCGTCCCTTATTAGTATAAGCTTGGGTATCAAGTTTACTATCAACTCTTTAGTTTGAGCATAGACTATAATAAGATGGACCGCTTGCTCTATTTTTAGAGCTTATATAATTTTTTTCCGTGCGCAACCAATAAGGCTGTCTTTAATTACTTCTACGCTCCTCGTTGTTTCTTAAATGTTTCCGCTCTATACAACTTTCGATTTTAAGCTTAATTTTTCATTGAAAAAATCGAAACGATTCAATAAAACGGAAGTGCAAAGAAAACAACGAATGGGAAATTCCGAAAATCAGTGATTCGAGTCATCATATAGCAGAAATACTAAAGCAAGCGGTCCATGTATATTATAGTCTATGGTTTGAGCGCGGCGCGGCTAAGTCCACTTAGATATCAATAAAAAGTGGGTTCCGAAAATGGTCATACCTAACTTCCGCCCTAGCGTTTCTATTTTTGCAAAATGACTTAGCCCCCCCCCCCCCCCCGCCTTCCCTTTTTAGTTCCGTTTGTCGCCAACGTTGTCATAATCGACATTAAGTCGTTGTAAACCTAAGAAACAACAACAGAGAAATAGGTATGGATCAATGAAGATGTCTGCAGACATCAGACAAAAACAGAAGAGAAGAGACCGGCGTGGATAAAGAATAATATAATGATACAATGTAGGCAACAAAGAAGAAAATATGAAGGCTGTTACGTCCCATGAGTCAGGCCCTATTTAATAAGCTCTGTCATGCAAGAACACGGAAATGTATATATGTACCCATGCTGTGGCCATTGATTGACCATCAGCTCTATAGAGCCAGACTATTAATATTCACGAACACACAGTACCGAAATTCCAATAACCAGCGCAAGGGAGCTACGATGGCTTATGACCTCCAGCATATACTTTTTATTTTGTAATATAAGTAATAATAGTTCGGTGGTTGTCTACTCAAATCCCCCGACACGCAGGAAGGGGTGATTGGAGGGGGTGGGGAGAGATTCTGACGCCCATAGAGGGGCAATAAGTGTTTGACCTCGTTTATAATAATGCTTTTATAATACTACCTAGAGTATGACATAACACTAAAAAAAATTCAAACTTACTGTGTAGGGAGCAGCATTTTAATGAGTGGATTAACTAACTAAAGGTCTCCACAAAAGTTTCTTGTAGACTACACACACAATGTAACAAATTGTGCTAAAGAAAATATTGACATTTTTTTAAATATTTATGTTTAGTTGGGAAAATCAAATTTAACTGTACAATTGTAACATAGACTCGGTGTGTGTTTGTAGGCCCATGTGTGTTTGTGTTGTTGTTTTTTGTAGGCCCATGTGTGTGTGGTAATATTTGTTTTTCCCCCAATTTCACTGCAGCTGTGACAGCAAGTTGACATAAAAATTATATTATGTAAATTTGAGCTTTTCAATATAATTTATATATATATATATATATATATATATATATATATATAGGTCTATATATATATATATATATAAATATATATATATAGGTCTATATAGATTTTAACAAATCTTGCTGTTTAATGTTCATAAAAAAAGGTCAATAGTCTTTTTAAAACCCTGCGGTTGAGTACAATTTTTTATAAAAAGCTTTCAAAGTATTTTTAACAAATTATTCTTACCATTTTAAGCAAATAATTTAGTGTTTACTGCTTTTTTGTGTGGCCTGCAGGAAACAGTAGCCTACAGCTTTTTATTTAAAAGGCCCTTGTTAGCCTTTTAGCTCTGGCATTATATCACTATTATAGATAATTTAACTATAGTTCAGATATAATAGATTATATTTCTAAAATACCATGGTTCTCTTGACAACACAACTGCAAAGGAATGACACAAAGAACTACACAATGAATGGAGGCAAAAATTATTGAGCTGAACTTGCATCCTGAACAGTAAAGAAAATTAAGAAAATTAAGAAACAACATGTCATTTGCAAAACTGCAATTAATACTATTTCACGCAGGCAGACAAGCATAACATTCATTGAAAAAATAATAATAAGTCATATACTTATTTATTCACAAACTAGCAATAAGTGTAGATGGAGGGTTGGGGAGTACACTAGCTCTCCATACAAATGTAAATATAAATTTAAGCTGGTTTATTTGTAGCTCATTAAAAAGTACTTTGTGACTTCAATATGTAGATTCCTATTCACTATTGTGATATACATGATATTTTTATTTTCATTTTCTTAAGTATCAAATTTCTTGAATACATTTCATATTTATTACTAATGGGTTACATACCAAAGCAGAGGAGCAATAAATAATAATAATATTTGTATAGCGCTGCCAACAAACATAATGTAAGCTCAGAGCGCATTAAACACACCACTAAGAACATGGATATAATCTCTAGGCTAAGAAATATAAAACTAATTGATGATTTAAAACTTTACAAACAAAGGACAAATCAAATAAATGAAGCAATAATCGACTTAACATATAAGTAAGACAGTAGGGGTCTAAAGCATGCTATCTATGGTAAATATTGAAATAATGAGTTTTTAAGTTATTATTGAAAGTATCAGGGGAGCTTGTTCACCCGAGTTGAATGGGAAGTAGATTCCACACCTTTGGAACAGATATTGAGAAGGCTCTAAGGCCAACAGACGTCAGAGAGAAACGGGGCACTTCCAGAAGCAAGGAGTCGACAAAACGAAGTGTTCTTTGCGGAACATATGGTTTATCAGTTCCTTGAGATAGCATGGCATCTCATTGTTATAAAGGCCCAAATGGCAAAGTAGCGCCAGGAGAACTGTCGCAGAGTTGACTTATGCATGGCCAGACGGGCGGCACTGTTTTGAATACTCTGTAATTTGGCATCCTAATCCTCAGGTATCCCAATTAGCAACCCCCATTATGATAAACATAGCCCAAAACCCCTGTATTTATTTAAACGTCAAGGATGTGTTGTTAGCATGTCAAATGGTAGCTATATACCACAATGCTATCATATTATCAGTGATTCCCAAACAGGGTGTAGCAAAACCCTTGGGTTTTCATCATTTCCCAGAACAAAAAAGTAGAGTAAACCACCTCATTGTGAACACCAGCACGTTACGAACACCACTTGAAAAACCTTTCTCAGTTTCTCTATTTTCCTGTCTATTACAAAAGCGAGCATCATTATAAAGAAAGCAGTTATTCCTCAATATCCTCAGGTCGTTTCAGTTACGGGAAGAGCATTTTTGTTATCAAAAAGTTGTGACATTTGGAGCCATTGTGGTGGCTATGCTAAAAACCTCCCACCGGATGAACGAGGGTGGTATCCGGGTTAAGACTACTTTTCCTTTGCTCTTTACATTTAAATGTGTTTGCTATCGGATTATCACTAGGGTATAGTTAAGGAACAATGCTTTTATGATTTACAATAGACCTACTTATTTATAGTAATGTTTGTTTTAAAGGAGTGTTCGCAATTAAGTATTCAAGACGTAGGATTGATCCTCATAGGGAACACTTTTTTCTCTCTATTGGAGTGGGTATCTAAAAACTGTCGAAAATGCATTTCAAAGGGATTATTACTAGATTATTAGATGAGCTGTACATAGAGCAAGACTCGGGAGAGAAGAAGAGCAGAAAAAAACACTAAAAAGAGAAGTGTCAAGAAACGTAATTCAAGTAAGCTCTGATAGCAGCTACTACATATATTATATATATGATACCACATTTAATGGAACTAGAAATGGCTTTTATTTCAATGTTGTTTGTTTGAAAATACAGTACAGATATCATAATGCATTTATCAAAAGGCGCAATTTATCTAAAGGTGCATGTAGACTATATGAACACTAGCTTGTCTTTCTTTTTACTGTCGGTGCAGAGGTTTTCTTGACTCACTTATAAATAGATCTAGATTTTACACCATAAAACTCATTGGTTTAGAAAAAAAATATTTAAAAAATGTAAACGATCTGTCAACGTCTAGACAAATGCATGTGGCAATACAATAGCATAAGCATCTCCAGTGTTCGTTACATTAACAAAATAATAAATATTTGATGACTTTGGCTTAGTGTTTGCTCTGAAATTAAAGTGTTTAGGCCTACTGTGAGGTTTAATGAAAAAAAGTGTTCGCTATGTTAATGAAGCAGCAAACATGGTAATCTGAGAATGGAATCTACACCCCAACCCTGCCATACAATAATGTATGATCATTCAAGTAGCCACGTTGTCGTACTATCTTTTGATACTTTTGTTTTTATCCTATCCTATGTCTAACGGTTTAGAAACTAGATCACAAAAATTAATTAGGATGCTATGGTGTTCGTAAAGGGTGATTTAGGCTATACTCTCTATTACTTGTTAATTAAGCCTAATCAAATTTTTTAATATATAAATTATATATAAATATAGAATAGCCTAGACTTTAAAACTTTAAATAGAAGTTTAGACTAGGCTAGATCCCTTGACTTGGCACTTATAGTTATGACTCCAGTTATAGTGTAGTATTTTAGTATTTTAATTGTAGTCCTACCGCTACACAAAAAACGTTTTTATACTTATACTATAAATTTTAAACTAGCCTACTTAATTTTAATTTATATTATATTAATTAGGTTATTAGGCCTATTATTATATTTAGCTTACTAATTTCTTAGTCTTATGCTATTTACTATTTAAAATAATGAAATTTAAAATTTTAGCCTTTAATTTTAAGTATTTTTAAGTCATGTGTTTATTAATTGTATTAACAAACTAAGAAGTAGGAGTAAAAGTTTACCGTTAACCAATACCAATAGGAAATGTTCACTTTCTTTAGGTAAAGTTATTACCTACCTTGTCTTTTTTTATTACATAGCCAGGTCAACTCTTATTTTTTACCTTAAAACCAGGTAATATTTCCGGCTTTGCGAGTTTACAGACGACAAAACAAAACATAGATTCAGATGTATAGTCACGTGACGCTTGTAAACCTCCGTACTTGTAGACGTTCGTTGAAATATGTTTTATAATGTGAGTGTTTCGATTTCTCTATTCGGGACTTTACTGTTGATGACTTCATTTAAGCTTACTGAATTTAAGCACATATTATATTAATAGGCTTTAAGACCTACGGCATATTTGTAACAAAAAACAACTAAAAAAAACTAAACCTATAGCCTAGACTAATGATTTAATAATTAAATGATTCTAATACATAAAAAATCCAAAATTTTAAAGTTTACATTGTTCTTCCTGTGGCTAGTGCAACCGTGTAAAATAACAACAAATTGATTGAAATTGCAAATTGAACAAACATTCCTTGTTACGGATAATTAAATTTATAGTTATAGTCATTAAGCTTAGGGCTTAAAGTGTATTTTTATTCTATAGGTAGGCGCTACCGATATCGTATTCCTCGCGGTCTTCGGTCTAGACTAGTGAGTGAAGTCTTGTCATTTGTGTCACAAAAATGATTGTGACGATTGTCTAACACTAAAATCTAAGACTAATACTAATTAGTAATACTAATAGTTAGTAAGTCCGTAATGGCGTAATACTAAGTAATAGGGTAATATTATTCTAATACTTAGGCTAATTATTAAATACAATGATGGGGATAATCATGATAATGAGATAATGCTAACTAATAGTAGGCCTAATAATACTAATAGTTTTACTATTTCTAGTGCCTAAAAAATAGGCCTAGTCTTTAAAAAAACTAATAAAAAATTTGGCTTTGTTATTTAGCATATAAAACAAAGACAAAATTTGTCAAATAAAGTTGTAATAAAGTCAAAGTAATTATTAATTTGGCCTAGGCCTACAACTGCAATACACACACAAAATGAAATAGCCTAAAAATAATAAAAATTTAAAATGATAGTCTAGTAGTTAATAGTACTAGCCGTACTAAAAATAATAAAAATTTAAAATGACAGTACTAGCCTAGGCCTATATAAATATAGTTAGGCCTACTTAGTAGCCTACCTACTAGGCCTAGGCCAAGCCTGTATCCTATTCAAAGCCTATTGCCTATATTACTATATTTATCTCTATAATATATCATATCATCAGTATATAACAGTATATATGTCCCTATGAACAGTATATACCTATGTTTATGATAGGGCTATGACTTGCTATGACCTAGATGCATATATCATATTCAAATAGTAATGCCCTTCTTAATATTTTACGTCAGGGGTAGGCAACCTTTTGATAATAGTGTGCCAAAGCAGGATTTTGAAATCATCCAAAAACTTAAAATGTATCCTGCACTAGCACTCAATTTCTTGTAGAAAAGACATGAATTGCTTTTTTGCGTGCCAATGAAAAGGCTCTGCGTGCCAAGTATGGCACGTGTGCTGTAGGCTGCCGACCCCTGTATGCTACGCTACTTCTACTCTAGTGATTATTCAGTATAAAATTGTAGAGTAAAGAGTTAGGCTTTAGATCTACACAGCATACATTTTCACTCAGTATTAGCCTGCCTACAGTACAACAGTGACAGACACTCTGCAGTACTCTGCAGTATTATTCAGTAGCCTATTCTCAAATTCAAATAATACTGAAATAGTATTAGTATTGTTTTATGTTTGTGTGAATGGTTTTGATATATATACATTATTGTTATAGGCATGGCTGGTATGCCTTTAACTTATAAATTTGAGAATATATATATATATAATAAATATAGAATACAAGCTAAATAATAAATTGCCAGGCGTTGCCTGGGTGAAAAAAAAGGACTGTATTTAATAAGGAGCAGATGAAAATTTTATAAACTACAATTAAAAGAAAGCTATAAATAAAAAATCTAACAATTAAATTATTTTTTTTTTTACTGAAGACTTTTAGGAAAGTAATTTAAAATAAATATTGTAATCGGGTAAAAAAAATAGGCAAGTATTTTTATTTAACAAAAATTATCTAAATTGCCAGTAGATTTGATTCACAATGTCTTTTTTTTTTTTAAAGTAATATGAATTGAAAAAAAAATTGTAGAAAAAAAGGTAGCCTATACACTATCTGGAGAATCGAAACTGGGTCGCCCGCATCACAGTCCGATATGTTAACCACTTAGCCATCGAAGACGCATGTCCGATGTGAAAAATTATTAGACACTATATAGGCCTAGATAGTTCAGTGAAACAAAACTCATGTGTTTTCTAATTGACCAATTGGGGTCGGTTTACCTACAAACACAGACTTTTTATATAGATATAGGCCTAGGCCTAATTTATAATATAACCGACTTCAAAATAATGCCGAACCAAATTCAAATCATTAAAATAGGCCTACTATTAAAATCGTCAAATGTGTCAATAAAGGAAGACTAGGTTTTCATATCCTGACATCCTCATGCCAGTCATTCACTGAATGATACAGCATCAAACAACCATGATAATTCTGTAGAGCTACTTATATTATGAAGGACTTAAAAATGAACAATTAGGAATTTTTTAGATTGAAGCATATTATGCCGAAAAATAGTTCCAAAAAACATTCGTGGCAATCATGCACTCTTTGGTTGAGTAGAATCCTTGTAGTGATTTTAACTGTGTTAATATTATTTGTAATTTTTAACTCATACTTAACAACACTACCTGTATGTCGAATATCTGGGCCAAAAGAGTGGACTGCAGAAGGATATAGGTAATTTAAAGAAGTAATGTTTGGGGTAGATTTTCTGAGATTTTAAAATTATTTTTAATGTTTGTTTTTATTTGTGTTGTCATTTGAGTCATCTGAGATTAAAACATTTTCTTGTTTTTATTTTAGAGAAAATTATTGATAAGCAAAATAGTAAAATACATATTGCATTTAAAAAAAAAAAATTCTAGCTTAAAATTACCACACAATAATCTCATTCTCATAAAATAAAAAGAAATCATAGAAATAAAAATACTTTTCTTATTTCATATTCAAAAGCCTAATTCATATAAGTTCTATTTTATCTCGAGTAGCAATCCAGTGGGCACACCATGTCGTATTGACGTGGAAATCACCCATATGACATGGTGTGTCAGTAATCTTCTGTACAGAAAGAGCATCTATGACATATAAAAAGATAATATATAATGTTATTTAAAGAGTCAGTAAATTAATACTTGCTTGTTTAGTTTAGGCAACTTTGTCCCAGTGTGCAGCAGCATACACATGAGAAAATCCTCTGTAAGAGAATTAGTGCTAGCATTCAACCATCTTTGCTACGGACTATATACAGTCATTTTAATGTTTAGTTAGCTTTGGAATACTTCTGATACACATTCCTAGGACATCTTTTATTCTTGTCTTAAATTTCCATATATTTAAAAATGAAACTTTTTTTTAAATAATCAATCATACAAAGTTAGATAGATCTTTGAATTCCATATTTTTGCTTAAAAATTGACACTTTTTTTTTAATAACTGAAAACTAGTCTAAGCTTTACCGGAAACTTTATTATTAATTTACTTAATTCATTTATTATAATTAAGTTCATAAATAAATGTAATTTGTAAGTCAGCCAATTTGTATGTCATTATTGATATATATATTTTGCTGACCATTGCTTTTTTTATAATCAGGAATTTTGCTATAAGAACTACTTGGAATGGTAACTGCATCAAACATGAACCAGTAAAAATCTCACTATCACCTTCAGCTGATGGTGGTATGGTCATTAAAATTCTGGCCCCATTTTTTAACAGCCCTGGAAGGCCTAATGGACCAGCTGGACAACCTTTTCCAGGATTGTGGGACTATGAAGGTTAAGTAAATATTAATAAGCTTGTTAACCATTTTTTGTTGACAATCATTTTTAATTGTCTTTTTTTTTTTTTTCTTTTACTCTTATAATATAATCTTTAAGCTTTATAATTGCTAATCTAGATAATAAAATGCACACATCCTTCTGTACAAGGCTGCACATCTGTTTCCTCTCTTGCTGTCATGCCAGACAAAAATATTTTTATATATACTGTAACTTTTTTTTATTAGTTGTTCTGATTTATTGGTAATAGGTTGATGGGGCATACCAGAAAAAAAAATACACATACAAATAATGGGATTTTGTATGAAAATAAATCTTGCCTACGAAAATTAACATTAAAATTATTACTTAAAACATTATTTTTTGTTTTTATTTTGTATTTTGGCTGAAATGTTCTAATAAAAAAATGTGAATATTAGACAGCTAACATTCTCTGACTCTAGATACAGTCTTCAACATCCTCTTTCTTCCCAAGTACTACTCAAAACTAATATAAGTAAAGTACATACTTTACGTACCTGTCTGACCAAATTGATCATAGGGCCGGTGAATCAGAGTTCACTAGTTTCAGTGGCCGCGGCATACTAGGGGATGTGTGGCCAGCACGATGCGCAGCCGCCTTTACTTTACCCCAATTAATGTCAGGTACCCATCAGAGCTGGGTATACTCAGGGACACCCTCAAGTCCAGGGAACAAATCGTAGCCTTCACCAGCATTCTCGAACCCAGGACCCTCGGTACACCAGTTGAACTTGCTGCCGCTCAGCCACCGTGTCCCATCAGAACTAATATTTTTTTATTAATTGTATGGTTTCATTTTTTTATGGATTTCTTTGGTGTTCATCTTCATTTGGATCAGGTTCCTTCTCTTATTCTATATTAATATTATCCTTTATAGAATTTACAACTTAATTTACTTTAACTGATGCGTATTGACCGTTTCAGTTTCAGAATCCACAATTTCTTGTTTAGGGGCCATCCAAAAAAAAAGTCAGATTTTCATACCCCTCCCCCTATATATACTGATATATATGCAAAAACAAATGCTTAAGTCTTTAGAAGATATTCTTTAAAAAAAATCTCAAAACCATTTTAATTACAGTGGTGGAAGCTTTCTTCTTGAATGACAGAAACCAGTACCTTGAAGTTGAACTAGGCCCGTAAGTAAAAATTTAGCTTCTAGAAGTTCAATGAAAATTTTTTTTAGTTACAATCTAATACTGTAATTTGGTTCTGTGTGTAAAATGAGGATTTATATGTTAATTTACTTGATACACTTTAATTTTTAATTGTGGTGGGGTGGGAGAAATATAATGAAATTTTATAACGAAGAATAAAATGCAAGCTTTTATAAAAATATTAACTATTTTACAAATATTTTCCCATTTACTTTTCGTTGTTAGCTAAAGAAAATCTCAGTGTAGAATGTCTCTATAGATATTGAATTGGTAGTTATTTTTTAATCATTTGTATTATCAAGTAGTGTACCATTACAGTTGTTCATACTTTTTCCTCCAGCTGGGGACATCATTTGTTGCTGATGTTAAATGGTGAAAGGCATGCTGTAAAGGTAAAAATATTTCATCAATAAAATAAATGTGTTTAACATCATACAGTTTGGGGAGGCATGTGCTAATGTATAATAATAATGGAATGATTTTCTAATGGTCATTTATATTTTTGTTTCAGTCGCCTTATAAAATAATAATAATATAAGAAAAGCTTTTGACCCATTTTTGATTATTTCTGCATATAGACTGTAACGTTAAATTAACACCCTTGGTTTTGTTTATCTCCCCCTTTTTGTTACTCGCGGTCAATGAGTTTTTGGTGACCCGAGAATGACCCTTGTCAGCTTGGATAAAAGCATGTGGGTCAGACCCTGTGCGTAAAGGGGCGGAAGTGTGTAGAGTTCTTAATGTCAGTCAGTTGAGTTGAGAGAGTAGCATATAGATAGTAGGTTTATTTGTTTTATAGGCTGTGTTAGTTAAAAGTTTTTTAGGATTAAAAGTATTATTCTGTTCCGTGAACTCTAGTTATTATTTCTCAGAAGTGAAGTATTAGTGATAGAACGTAGACCCTGGGACGTACCAATATAAATAATATATATTATATATATGTAGGGCCTACCCAAGTTTACCCAGATCTGATGGGTACCCAACAGAAGATAAGGAAGTAAAGTCTGCTGGGCATTGAGCTGGCCACACTATTCAATTTTATGCTATGGCCACAGAAACATGTGAAGAATACTTCATTTGCCTCAAAGGGATATAAAACATAATTTTTTTCCATTTTGACAGGACAAGTTACCATTGACAACTTACACAGCCACTATTGAAGGTGACCGCTGGGCAGGGGAGGCAATCTTGCCCAGGGACTATTTCCCACCGGCTGTCACAAAGTTCAATGCTTACGCCATCCATGGAGAAGGTGACGATCGTGTCTATGAGTCGCTCTATCCAGCTACAGGCTCAGAAACTAAGCCAGATTTGTAAGCATTGGGTTTTATATCTAATAAATGAAAAGTAAATATTTAGGTTGTAAATATTTGCTCTTCTCTAATTATTTAGAAGAGAAAGGTATATAGACAGACTAAAGCAAGTAATGCAGATTATTTAGAATTTGCAATTTTTTAAGTCAACAAACCTATGAAGAGGGTTTTATCCTATCTTACATGTTACAGACACTCCTTATATAAAGAAGATTATTGCGTCCTATGCTCATTCATGGTCTGAGTCTACAATGATGGTTTAAAAGTTACTGGTTTTCCTGGTTTGTTCAAGCAACCCATTCCATGTCCCGATGCCATTTGGAAAGAAAGAATACTTATATATGCAGTTGTTCTTGCAAGTTGTTACTCAGAAAACCTTTTATCATAACTGACATGAGATTATTGCTACATATTTAATTAAGAATAACCAGATTTCCTGTGTACATTTTAAAGAAAAATTTCCTTGTCATAAAAATCAGAAAGTATACTTATATCCATTGTTGTAACAGTCAATATCGTACTTAGTATAAAAGATTTTAAAATGCACACCTTAAATTGTAATGAAAAAAAAAACACAGTAAAAACGTTTTTGTTTTTTTGATACGGTATATTGTGTTATCATCTGCAGCGATTAGCTTTCCAAAGATTTTGCCTGCCCATCAGACAAACTTTTGCAAGCCCATCAGACAAACTTTTGCAAAGTTACTATAAAAGGATTTAAGAGAATATATTCAAAAAGAAATGTTTCAAAACTTATTAGTATTTTTTTTTCCGTATCTGGTTAATTGTTATTTTGCAATTAGAGATATAATAATAATAAAATTAGCTTTAAAAATAATATAAAAAAAAAGCAATTTAAATGTTAACAGTTAAATGTTAACGGTTACTTTTCATTTTTTAGTTTTCTGTCATACAATAGGCACAAGCAGTTATTTTTCTTGTAGTGCCCTGCGAGATCTTTTTTTTATTCAGTTACAAATTGTACAAAGCAAGACTGAGGCTAGGTTGTTGGATAAGTTGATTGAAAATAAAACACAATCAATCAGTATTGCAACTGGGCAATAAATCACTGACTTGCAACCTTAATCTTTATTTATGTAAAATATGTAATTTTTATTGTCTTTTTTTTTTTCCAGCCATAACCTGAGATACTTTCAACCCATTGACATCAAAGAACTTTTAAACAACTACAGCCCAAGCGACGTTTCAGATTTATGGAAGCCTTATATGTCCCCTGACACTGTTGTTGGATAAAAATTGATTTATGAGCTTTGAATTAACCATTAAATGATTTTTAATTTGTATTCTTTCAGTCTGTTGCTTCTTTTTATGTGTGCATATTCTATATTAATGTGTCTGATATCCTAAAAGGCAGCTTCCTGTCAAAATATTTCCAATTATACAGATTATTTAAACAGGATTTTTTTTACTTCAGTGTTGTTATCTGTCGGGAGAAAATTAATATTGACAAAAGAAACTTTGAGTGAATTAGAAAAATTAAGATTAGTAATAAGGAAAATTACAAAAAAAACAGATAAATTACCGTATATAAATAAGCCTCGTGTGGAGTTTCTTATCTCCCAACCTGCTGCCTTGCAGGAAGTGGAGGGATCCACAAAGGCTAGGGAACCTTACGCGAAAAAAAAGGCAGCTATCCAGAGAGCTGAAAAGGGAATCATCCCATCCCGGCCATGGAAAAAAAACAACAACGTTACAGAAACCAAAATCAAAGCGAACTTACAAAACACAGTCAGAGGCGAGAGTAGGGCTCCACAAAGAAGATTTATGAAGCTGTGTGGGGACATTCAACAGAATCCCACAAGGCCGGCCACCCTACTCAAACCGACGAAAAAGAAACATTTCCTAATGCAAAAGGCACCCTTCAGCTTGGGTACATGGAATGTCCGAACCCTACTAGAACCAGGTAGGTGCGCCCAAGTCGCCAAAGAGATGGCTAATTACAAATTGCAAAATTTGAGACTGAGTGAAGTACGGTGGAACACTTTAGAAGAAACTAGGCTTCAAACAGGTGAAACTCTTTTCTTTGCTCTTTTCTGGAATGGAAAACGAAGAGGACACCCATGAAAATGGAGCGGCACTCCTATTGAACAAAGATTCATTTAAGAGTCTCCTGGAATGGGAGCCTGTTTCAGACAGAATTATTAGAGCAAAATTTCTATCAAGATTCCAAAATGTTCACATCGTCATGTGCTATGCTCCCACCAACCTTGCACCCGAAGAAGATAAAGTTGCATTCTATGAACGACTTCAAAGTATAGTGGACAGGCCCCACGAGAGGGGGGTACAGTCGGTACGCCGTACCGGGGCCCATAAGAGTTTTTAAGAGTTTATTTAAAATAAAAAATTAATTTGGCAATTACGCAAGCATTTTTTAATTGTTGCTAATAAGCTAAGAGGAGATGCCACAAAACCTCCTACAATCTCACGTGGCGCCGGGGGCCCTTAAATTTGGTATTCTTTGAATGTGTACTTGAACATTTTGTTGCAAAGAAGCTTCTAGTTGTAATATAGGGCCTAATTATTTTTGATAGCTTTTAGGATCTCTTTTTTATTATTTTTCTCCAGAGACACTTGCAAATATAGACCGATGTGCCTTACAAGCTTACAGTTCTCCATGTTAGCTTAGTAGCCTAGGCCAGGGGTCGGCAACCTGTTGCTGATAGTGTGTCAAACTAGGATTTCTATATCATTCAGTGTGCCAACAGCCTAAAAAAAGTCGATCTGCTCTATTATACTTTTTAAAATCATTTTTATAGGACAAATAATTTTACTCCTCAAGACAAAGGCCAGAAGCAAAAGAGATTATTTAAAGAGAAAACCATTAAATCGTTTTATACTTAAAACAAAATGAACGTAGGCCTATTTATATTTAATTTGTGATTAACATCCTTTATGTTTCCCTTTATATCAAATACAATATTTTATTACTAAACTTTCCCATTTATGGTAATTATTGTCGAAACATTATCATTTGTTAGTCGAGATGGAATCTAACACTAACACATGATAATATTATTTATATTTTGATCTTAGTTTAACTGAGATGTCCTTTAATGGGTTTTAATTTCCGACAAATAAAATGGTTATTGAACGATCGTTAAGCGGAAGAGATACATAGTAATCATACAAACTGTGTAGTTAACGTAATTTACATATTATACATTATACATTCTTTAGTCCTATAGTATTTACATAATTTACAAATACTTTTTTACAGTTTGATCATTTATAAGTTATAAAATGTAAGTCATTTATTATTTTATAAAAGAAACATATTAGAAACATTAGCGCAAATAATAATAAATGTGCGATAAAACGGTTTAATTATCTCTAAGTAAAAAAAAAAGGTAAATCAGTATTTGATTAAATAGTGATGCCAAACAAGTTCGGTTTTGTAATAAAGCAAATATTAATAACTAATTATTATTATTTTATATAGGCCTAAACCAACATTATGGTCTTCATTAGAATATTTGATTATTAAAGAATTAAAATTAATTTACGTTTACCTTTTTTAACATTAATAATTACATAGGCCTAATATAGTTCCATTAAAAGGGTATCTTATAATTAATAGTTTAGTAATACAATTGCATTTGTTTTAGAATTAAAGACGATGTTCATTATAAACTCTTTTAAATGTAATCAGTCTGTATTAATTAATGAGTGCTTTGTCTTGAATGCTCTTTGCTAATTTAATTGTATAAAGTCAGATAGGGCCTACATATTTAGTCACATCTGAGTGGTCAAGTGTAGGTGACCTCTTAGTATGCTTAAAACAGTTTTCATGTGCGATAAAATCTGTTCACAAGTGTATGTGTAAATTGAAACAAAAGCTGAAAGTAGAAGAGCGAATGGGTAGCAGTTTAGAATAGCAGAAGACTTTCATAAGCAGCTTCCTTCCAGATTTTTTCCACAAATGGGCACATTTGGCTTCCCATTTTTTAAATGATTAAAATTCAAGTTGCTGAATTAAAAAAAAAATCTACATCTAAGAAGGTTGTAGTAAGATCAACCCAGTTAGGCTTGATGTGGTATAAAAAATGGTTAGGTAACTCAGCTTTGAGTGTTTCTAAGTACATCTGAAAAAGCCCAACTACCTATCTTAATATTTGCCCTAATATAGGGATGATTTCACACCAAGATATGTCCAATTTCAATGCATATCCATTCCAGTAGTCCTTGTAAATGAAAGTTAAACTCACTGAAATGTGTCGCTATGTCATTCAGAAACATCGGCTTCAACAGTCAGTTTTCCTCATTCAGAACCGGAAAATGTTTTTTTTTTTCATAAATAAAAAACACCTCTTGGAGGTCTCTCGCGTGCTATTGAAAATCGCTCTGTTTGCCAAGTTTGGCACGCGAGTCCTGGGTTGCCGACCCCTGGCCTGGCCTTATAAATACTCTATGTCGCTGCATACTGGTACGTACGGCAGTCAAAGCCAGTTAGTCGATCCTTTTACACTTTTAACGATTTCCTGTGCGGTAGACAAGAGGGGAGGTTGAAGGTGTCATAATTTTAGACAAATATGTATTGAAAATGTAAAAAAAATTTGGGGAAGAGTCTGTACAAAAAAATATATGTGTCAACTGTATTGCCACAGCAGATCTAACCTTACATTTGACTACACAACCTACATTACCTTTTATAAAGATTCCTGATTTTTCAAAGGTATCTAATACAAATAACCATCTAGATATGACTAGTGTTAGAAAAAAAAGTGTGTGTGTGTGGCGGGGGGGGGGGGGAAGGGGGGGGCAGTAAAGATCTCGTACCGGCATCTTTTTTTTCTCTCGAGGGCCCTGATAGTGGATAGAATACCCAAAAGAGATATACTGATCCTCATGGGAGATATGAATGCTAAAATAGGAAATGATAACAAAGCGAGAGAGAAGACAATGGGCATACACGGACTGGGCAACATGAACGAAAATGGAGAGATGTTTGCTAACTTCTGTACATTCAATGAACTGGTGATCGGGGGCAGCATCTTCCCACACAAAAAATGTCACAAAGCAAAGTGGGTCTCACCAGACAACAAAACAGATAATCCAATAGACCACATCGCTATATGCCATTACAGGATGTACGAACCAAAAGAGGAGCAGAATTTGGATCAGACCACCACCTGGTAGTGGCCACGCTATAAATAAAGTTAGCCAAACAAAAGTCACAAACAAACAGGAGAACCAAGTTCGACCTAGACAAACTCCAGAATTCACAGAGGAAGTGTGAATTACAATTAACCCTTAAAAACCGATTCTCTGCACTACAACCAGATGATACTGAGGAAAGCATAGACAAAACCTGGGATAACTTCAAAGAAATTATTATAGGTACTTGTAATGAAGTACTAAGACCTGCCCCAAAAAACAAAAAACATTGGATTAGCGACGAGACATGGCAAAGAATTGAAGACAGGAAACATGCAAAATAAACAGTAAACCAAGCTAAAACAAGAAAACATAAACAACTAACACAACAAGAGTATCATACAATTTCAAAAGAGGTCTCAAAAATGCTTAGACATGATAAAAGAACATTTTTTAATAAACTAGCTGAACAAGCAGAAGAAGCAACAGGAAAAGGAGACCTAAAACAGTTATATAAAATTACTAAACTCTTGAGTGGCAAGAAAGCTAACTACAATGTGCCAGTCCGAGACAAACAAGGTAAACTCCTCTCTTCCATAGATGACCAGCTCAGAAGATGGAAAGAATACTTCCAGGAAGTGCTAAACAGACCAACCCCTGTTAATCCACCCGATCTGACCACAGGAGAAACACTGGACATAAATATGGAAGAAATATCCAAAGAAGAAATATGGAAGGCCATCAATCAAATGAAGACAGGCAAAGCAGCAGGCATAGACAATATACCACCTGAGGTCCTAAAAGAAGGAGGAGCTGAAATTGTTAACCAACTCCACAATATCTTGAATAAAAATTTGGTCAACCGAAACCCCTCCTGCAGAATGGAAAAAAGGCCCACTGATTAAAATTCCAAAGAATGGGGATCTGTCAAAATGTGATAAATGGCGAGGAATTACTCTACTCTCGGTATCAAGCAAGGTCTTCAGCAGAACAATACTCAACAGAATTAAAGAAGCCTGCTATGATCTCCTTAGAGAAGAACAGGCTGGGTCCAGAAGAGGAAGATCATGCATTGACCAGATAGCAACACTCCGGATCATTATAGAACAATCTATTGAATGGCAATCTCCACTCTATGCTACATTTGTGGACTTTGAAAAGGTTTTTGATAGCATTAATAGAGAGACAATATGGTCAATCATGAGGCACTATGGAATACCTAATAAAATAATAACCATCTTCAAAAGTCTCTATGAAAACTTTACCTGCCAAATAGTACATAATGGTAAGATGTCAGATGAATTCCATGTTACAACTGGAGTCAAGCAAGGATGTCTCCTCTCACCACTTCTGTTCCTTCTAGTACTAGACTGGGTCACAAAAGAAGCTTATGCTAACTCAGGAAAAGGAATACAATGGACCCTAATGCAAAAACTAGAAGACTTAGAGTTTGCGGATGACCTGGCCATTCTGTCCCACAGATTACAAGATATGCAAGAGAAGATCACAGCTTTGAGTGAGACTGGAAAAAGAGTAGGGCTCAGTATTAATCATCAAAAAACAAACTATTGAAAATAAACCACCAACAAGATGGCGACATACAAGTAGAAAACCAAAGCTTAGACCAAGTGAATCACTTTGTATACCTTGGAAGTGTGGTCAGTGCATCAGGAGAAGCAGACGAGGACATCGAACGTCGAATAAATTTGGCGCGACAAGCCTTTGCCAACTTGAAACAGGTCTGGAGATCTACATAGGCTACATCTCTGTCAAAACTAAAGTAAGGATCTATAACACAAACATTAAAACGGCCCTAATTTATGGGTCCGAAACATGGCGAACGACAGAGATAACTAAAAATAGACTCCAGACCTTTGTTAACAGATGCCTAAGAAATATACTCAAAATAAAATAGTTCGACAAGGTAGACAACTCCAAGCTGTGGGAGAGGTGTGGACAAAGAAAAGTAGAACAACAAATCATGGAAAGGAAGTGGAGATGGATTGGACACACCCTCAGGAAAGATAACAACAACAGAGCTAGACAAGCCTTAGAGTGGAATCCCCAGTGTAAACGGCATAGAGGAAGACCCAAGCGAACATGGAGACGAAGCATACTGGATGAAACCGAAAGAACTGGAAAGAGCTGGGAAGAATTGAAGCGACTAGCAAGAGAGAGGGAAGAGTGGCGTGCTTTGACAGAGGCCCTATGTTCCACAAGGAACCCAAAGGACAGATGATGATGATGATGATATAAATAAGCATTCAAGCAAAAAAAAACATACATGAGTAGCCTATGTAGCCAGCGCATAGAACGTCATCAACGGGATACGCGCTATACAAGCACCATTATTATTATTACCGGGTATTATTATTTTGTATTATACAAAACGTATATGTGCAGAATAAATATAATCTTGCTTACATATAACTTTTTTTATTTCACCTTTTCATAACATTCAAAACCTTAAACTTACATCCAATTTTTGTTTATTCCTAATTTAAGTTTTTTTTTCATTGCAATATGCATGAATATAGAGAAGATGTAGCCTATGACATAACAGCTTACACTATATTCCTTTCCCCCAACTTTATTTAGTCTTTGGTAGGGAGGTTGTGACTCTGGATAAACTCGGGAGGCTAAACTCTGCAAGCGTGTAAGAGTGACGCGGGCAAAAGCCTTTCCTACGATACTGATAAGCGAGATGCCGCAGTAGTTGTTGCAGTCACTTATATCGCTCTTATTCTTATATAGCGTCACTATGTTTGCGTCCTTCATGTCCTGGGGGATGTATCCCTGTTCCCAGCAGAGGGCTAGCAGCTCGTGCAAGGTCTGGAGTAGCACTGTCTTGCAGAGTTTAGCCTCTCGAGTTTATCCAGAGTCACAATGTGGTTTTCGGGCGGGTCGGTCTACCAAAGACATGGTGTTCTGCATACGGCAGATGCAGGAAAAATGTAGAGAGCAGCAGATGCCACTCTACATTGCCTTCATAGACCTGACAAAAGCCTTTGATTTAGTCGCAGTGGGCTGTTCCAATTTCTGGAAAAAAAATGGCTGTCCCCCACACCTACTCGCCATCATCAGACAGTTCCATGATAACATGCAGGGCACAGTGCACTTCAACGGAGCCACCTCTGAAGCCTTCCTAGTCAGCAGCGGAGTAAAGCAAGGCTGTGTACTTGCACCAACACTGTTCGCAATATTCTTCTCTATACTGCTCCGATATGCCTTCATGGATAGTAATGATGGAATCTGGTTATACACCAGAGCTGATGGAGGACTTTTCAACACTGCCCGTCTCCGAGTCAAAACCAAAACCAAAGAGATCCTAGTTCACGAGCTACTTTTTGCTGACAATGCGGCCCTGATATCACACACAGAGACAGGCCTACAACATCTTGTGTCAAGCTTCGCCAAGGCCTGCAAAGATTTGGCCTGCAGGTGAGCATAAAGAAGACAAATATAATGGCCCAAGACACATGCTCCGTTCCTACCATTACTATAGAAAACGAAAACTTGGAGGTTGTGGACTGCTTCACCTACTTGGGGGTCCAAGATTTCCAGCTCATTGTCCATATAGGAAGAATTAAATAGCAGAATCGGCAAGGCAGCTGCCACAATGGCTAAACTTAGTAAACGGCTTTGGGAAAACCCCAAGCTGACAGAAAGGACCAAATTATGTATCTACCAGGCCTGCGTCATCAGCACGCTGCTTTATGGAAGTGAATCATGGACAACCTATGCGTCTCATGAGCGCAAGCTAAATAGCTTCCACCTGAGGTGTCTGCGTCGCGTCCTTGGCATTAAATGGCAGGACAAAGTCCCTAATAGTGAGGTACTGACGCGCGCCAGCGCTCAAAGCATGTTCGCAGTCCTCAGTGAAAGACGCCTAAGATGGCTTGGACATGTAAGAAGAATGATTCCAGGCAGAATCCCTAAGGACCTCCTCTATGGAAAATTGGAATCTGGAAAGAGGAAAACAGGTCGCCCACGCCTCCGCTACAAAGATGTCTGCATGAGGGACATGAGAGCAGCCAGAATAAGCACAAGTGACTGGGAGGAGAAGGCAGCCTAGAGGATCGGTCCACCTGGCGCACTGCTGTCAGGGAAGGGGTTAAGATAGCAGAGGAAAGTAGAATAGAGGAGACCATAGATAAAAGGGCTAGAAGAAAGGCGAAGAAAATAGAATTCACGGAACTCGTGAGCAAAGGCTGTAATAAAAAGACTGTCACTCAAGGATAGGTCTGCTCAGCCACACGAGGAAGTGCAGCCTCGAACCACGGTGATGCACCATCGTCTCGCGAGACGGAAGAATGCCATTGGTAGGGAGGTAATGCTAAACATATTGACTACCATATTGCAGAGATACAAAAAAAAAAACAAGGCGAAGGTAATATAAAAAGCACATAATAATTAGCCTTGGAGTATTATATTTGAAATACAAGCCATGAGGGTATTTTGAGAACAGTGGGGGCATACAGGTACTTCCTACTCCCTAGGCCTATATAAGGCGTTTACATTGGCCCTCTCGGGCATCATGAAAGTGTAGCTAAGCTACATAAAACCAGATGGTGCTCAATTCAATTCCAGGCTCTCGTTGACCCTTTTTAGAAATAGGCCTCTATCAATTTTTTTTTAGTAGGGCCTACCCTATATTTTCAAATCTCACACAATATAGGTGTCTCGAAATGGTCCAACTCCCAACATGAAAATTAGGGATTTCGCTTCATGAACTAATTCAGGAAGGTGGTTTACGTTTGCTTCCATTAACATGAGACTGTCCTTATCATTGACATAAAAGGCATTAGTAAGGTCATTTCGTGTTGACCACCATGTGGCTGTAGGTGTAGGCACATAGCCTAGCCATTGCAGGGATCAGGTGTTTTTCCTCATGCATTAAATTGTGTACATTTTATAACCATTGCTGTGGTGAAGCGGAGAAAAGTTGAACAATTGCAAAATAGTTCACTGCAGCTCTCCATGGCAGATGAAGAAACCAAATTTAGGTTGTATGTATAGGCCTAATTATTATAATAATAGGCAGCGCACGGCTCCTGTTTCTCTAAATCTAGCATGTAGGGCCTAGGCCTACTCCAGAATAATTCATATAATTATGATAGTTAGCGGCCTATATATACATTTTGCGTCATCTATATTATACTCTATTCGACTAATATATTATTAGGCCTACACTGTAGGTTATAGGCCTATCTATGTTTCCACTAAAGAAAAAAGAAGCACAATCTTCCCTTATTCAGAAAAGTGTTCAAAATCAAAAGAAAAAAAATAAGCTTAGGCCTAATAGCTGTTTAGGCTAATCTTAAATTTAAATAGTCTACCAGGAATCTTGGCTCATTAGGCCTATTTAACTGTTCAATACCGATGTTTATGTTACTAATAAACATTATAGCTATAACCATAACCTTTGAGCGGGTCTTCTTATAATCTTAATCTTATAAGTTTACAGGCGTTCCTTCTAGATAGAAGATTATTACGTCAACTTGGCCCAAAACTCCTGCAGGGCGACAGGGATCCGTCGGTGGCAGAGATAGTTGGTTTTTGGTTGACAGTCCCGTGAACTAACCGCTGCCGCTGGACCAGCCGGCTTCAATGGATAGTTAGGCCTATCTAGTAAACATGTAGGCCCTAGGCCATATGGCTGATGCCGATGTCAAAGAATTGAATGCATTTACTTTAACTTTAACTAAGCCCTAAGCCTAAGCTTAATATAACCGCTATCATTTCTTAAATTATCAACTCTTAATAATTGCTTGTAATTTTTAAGCCTATTTCTAATTAGCCTACAGGTGAGTTTAACCTTTCAATTAATTTAGTTTCGTGATTCTATAGAATTTTTTCTTTAAAAAAAAAAAGAACGAACTATATAGCCTACATGTATAGCCTACAGTATAGTCCATCGCCTCTTGTAGGCCTACTTGTAAACTTGTAGGCAATTTACGAGCGCTTAAATTTCGACATTGTTCCGTATCTTTTTCTTTTTGCAGACGGTATTATTTTTAACACGCTCTGTGACCTACAGTCTACAGGGAAGGTTTGATGGAAGGCTTCCTTGTTGATACCCCTGGCTAGTCCAGGGGGTTATTTTCTTTTCTGTTTTCTATAGCGTATAAATCTAAATCATTAATACAAAATGTGGAAAATTTTGCAAAGTCTTCAAAGAGGTAGGTTGCTTATTCTGAACTTATTTTATTAAGAAATATTGATATTTCATAGTAGGCATACAGGCCAAAAACTAAGGGTTTTCCTTGTTTACTATTTTTATCACTACACTGTAGGTTTTAGGCCTAGTAACTGTAGGCCTACACTGTACACACTAAGTTATAATGCCTAGTTCACATACACAGATGCCACTATACTCTACTGATAACGACAGAAAGAACACAGTATTATATCTAGTTGACTAATAACACATTTGTATTAATTTAAACCATATAAATTTTTAGTGTAAAATGGCATACATTATGATTCATTATGATTATCATTCATTATGATACATTGTCCCCTGTTATTTATTTAGTAGGCCTACTATTATTTAGCCTAATTTAGGCAGTCTCTGACGTTAGGCTACCCATTACTGACTTGTAAGCTATTGTCAACTATTGACAGTAGGCCTAGCCTATTGATTATTGCCAATGATAGCATTGTGTGTCTTGTAGCCTTGTAACATTAAACAAGTCTTGTTTGGCAATTTAATAAGTCATAATATCATAAAATAGTTAATAGTAATACCAAGTTAAGTAATATATGCTCTGACTAAGACTAATTACACTATATTATTAGCATTGGTCACGCACAAAAAAATATAGACCTTTTGAAATTTTTAAAACACTACTTTTTGTTGGGGAGTGGGGGGGGGGGGAAGACTTGTACTCAATTACCTCAGCTTAATAATTTATATGAGTTTTATAGGGTAGCTTTATAAAATAGAAATATGATTTGACTATCTACTATTTTCTCATTGTCAAAAAATGCCAAGCATTCAAGTTAATGAATGAAATGTTTTATCTCACAGTTTATTATTTCATAAATCATATAAACAATGTCTAAACATAAATATATTATTTAAATATATACTATATCTATTTAAAGAATGCATTTTTAAAATAGATTTTTGAACATCAAATTAAAAGTAACGAAACTTTTTTTGGAATAATGAGTCTGCATCTATTAATTGTGCATGTATTTCTTGTCGATTCTCAGCCTTTAGGCAACATGTTCACAGTCCCCGCCCATCGGCTGGCCTCCACGTTGAAGATGAACCGGATGTGGTGGCGGAGACAACTGAAAAACTTTGTCCCTTCTCATGGATTAGAAAAAGCCCCAAAGAAAGTTCAGAAAGACCTTTATGTAGTTCCAGAGCATTAGACTGGTACATTCTGCTTACATCTTTTAATAATAAATTTAAAAAAATACACAAGAGCAGTAAATGCAAAACCTCTTTTTGCACCCACATTTTAACAAAACTATAATAGTGTTAAAAAAAAATGTTGAGAATACAAGACTTTTACAAAGCATCATTTTTAAAGCATTGCATTTGATAAAAGGGAAAAAACTTTCAACTGTCAAACCAATTATTATAAATGTGTATCTGTATATTTTCTGCATTTGCAAAGCCAAATATCTTTATTTTTAGTGATATATACATGGTGTTTTTTTTTTATCTCTCAGTCTTCATATAGAAAGTCCAGATGAAGAATTAGGTGAAGGCAGTCATTGCTACAGCAACATAGGTAGAAAAGACAAGAGGAAATGGTGGCGAACATACCACAGAGACTTCTGGCAGTATATGCCACAGACAAATTATATGATCGAGGCCATATCATGGGTAAGAAATTCTACTGCAACTTATTATCAACATGACTTAAGTTTTTTAGAATCAGTTTAGTAGAATACACTAAATAGATAAGATAAGATTACTTCATTGATAAAAAAAATGGAAATTTGACTTGATTAAATAAATTTCGTCTTTTTCAGCAAATTTTAAACAATATAAAAATAAAAGAATTAATTATATGTAAGCACAGAAATATACAGTTATAAAAAATTATACATTCACGCACACTATCATGTTATTTAACATAAAAGAAAAAGTTTAATTAAGAATCAGCTATTGTATTATCTGACTGACTGACGATTCTGTTGAAAGATTCTCACTGATGGTGGAATAAAGGATCATCTTTAGATGATTTTGCACATAAATTAAATAAATTATCTTCTAACATAATAAAATAAAACTACCTCTGTTTTATTGTGTTTTTTTTCTATCTTGAATAAAATTAAGTTTTGTTCTTGTTCTAGGGTTCTGCAGTTCTTTGGGGAACAGATTCAGACAGAGTGCGTCGAAAGGTTAGACTGCTGTATGGCGTATTGTCTGTAGTACCAGGGAGCCCAGGCAGCCAGAAAATTGTGGTTGATTCCTTGACTGCAGGCAGCATAACCCAGAAGCCTTCTCCACTTCTGGCCATCAAAGATACTGCCGGTTCAGCTCAAGACCTGGCAGTCAATGTATCTAAGACAGAGGTATGGTATTGGCACAGAGGCTTATTAACATTCAACAATAATGATTTAAAATTTTTTAAAGTATATGAAAACTATTATTTAAAGCATTTTTAACAGAAAAAAACTTTGTAAACATTTATTAAACATTTCAGTCGCTTGACTCTGCAATAGAAGAATTCCAGACTATGTGCAACGAGTACACAGCACGGAATGAGATACTTTTAGGACTTCAGGCATGGGAGAAAGGTGACAAGTCCACAGCAGTTAAACACTTGCGAACATCATGTCTTCTGGGAAACTCATCTGCATGCTTCAATCTCGGCTTATGCTATGAGAAGGGTTCTGGCGTGGAGCCAGATCTGGACAAGGTCAAGATATATTCTTTGCTCTTTTAGTTTATTACATTTTTAAAAACGTACATTAAGTTTTGCTTCTCTCACAGTTGTAAGTCAATCTAGTATTGTGATTCCCTCTTGTATAAAATATTTTAATCTCTAATCACATTGTTTTTAAATATAGGCAGAGCGCTATTATAGGTTGGCAGCCAAAGGAGGTGATCGTTCAGCTCTTTTCAATCTGGGATTATTGTACATGAATCATCTTCTAGAGAAAGATGAAGCAGCGGCTGCTCATAGTGGATGTAAGAAGAGAGAGGCTATAAGTTTGATGGAAAGAGCTGCCAGGCTCGGGCTAGCAGAGGTATGTAGGTTGTTAAACAAATCTTTAATATGAATTGAATTTCATATCAACAAAGAAGTTTTAGAGTTAAGTGTAATGATTGATGATGTTTGTCCATCGCTTGAGAAGAGGACCACAGGACCATCCTTTGTCAGCGTCATAGATGCTTATGTTCGAAGATTGCTGGTGAAGCCTATTCTTGCCCGATAAAGGTTGCAGCAGTGGGGGCATGGATGTAAGGCCTGCTGGCCGGCAGTAGTGGGGCTGTCTTTTCTGGACTTTCTTAATTGACGCTTTGCAGTTGCGACCCTTCGCCTGTTTTCCTCATAAGCTGCTGCTCCATTGACAGTCATGTTTCGCCAAAAGGATTGGTCCTCAGCCCAGTTTTAGAGATAAGTTTAATAAACAGTCTACATTTGGCTTGATAAAGAAAATAAATTCTTTATATTTTTATAGAGATGCAGCCTGAAAAGGTTAAGGAAAGCAGACTTTAACTTTTACGAAGTTAGATTTAATAGCTTTGTTTTTTTTTCTAAAGCCTACTTGTCAATGTGATAGTTTTATTTTTCAATCTGTTTGTTTTCACTACACTAGTCAATGTTTGTTTTTTCTATATTTTTTTCTGTAGGGCCCTACTTCTTAATGTATTTGTTTTCTCTATAGCTGTCAACGATAGCAATACATATTTTCTCTATAAGTGTCAATCTGTTAAGTAAATTCAATGATTGTGAATGAAAAACACAATTGCAAAATCAGGTCGCATCCTTTTTTTTTCATCATCCTTAAATTACTTGAAAAGCTCTTGGAAAATATTTTAACTTTAGTTTAAATGTGTGTTTATCATATCATCTGTTTTGCTACTTGTCAAAATTTATGAATTTTTTAAAATTTAGTCTGGAAAGGGTTGTGAAAAAAAAATATGTATGAGAGCCCTTTAAAGTTTGTGAATTTGAAAAGGATTTAGAGTAAAAACGCTGTTTAAGTTTCTTTATTTCAAAGCAAATTTTTTTAATGGGACATATTAATGAATTTTTCTTTACCTTTCTATTTTTGCAATGAAATCTTATGCTCTATTAGAAATTAATTATCTTTATAGTGGTTCATTGGTTTCCTAAGTAAGAAAATACCTTTGTGTTGTTACATTTTATAATGTGCTTTTTGCTTAGGCCCAGACTTACCTCGGCATGTATCACATTGATGAAAGTAGAGATGTTGCCAAAGCAGTTCAGTACTTCAGGGCAGCTGCTGAACAACACGTAAGAGTTCTCACCATAATAATATATTCCTGGATTGATATCTGGCTCCTCATGAATGAAATGTAGCTTTATTTGCTCCAGTCTTTACTTTCAATTAAAATGTCTAACTTTTAATCATTTAAATATTTTCATTTAGCATATTCGATATATTATTTAGAGCATTCATTTCTTTTGTCATATATCATGTGTATATAAAAAAAAGTCACAACCCCTGGCATATTTTGATATTTTCCCTTCTTTAGGATGCTGAAGCCCAATATTTCCTGGCCTCTTGCTATGAACATGGCTGGGGGATTGCAACAAATGAGTGCCGAGCTGCCCAGCTGTACTCCCAGGCTGCCAGTGCTGGGCATGTCACTGCCATGTACAATTTGGCAGAGTTCAATGAGCATGGTCTGGGTGGTGAGTACTAAAGACTATTTTGTTTGTTCTTAAGTTCTTTAATACAGCCTAAATGTGAAACTGGGGCACTGGCCGAGCAGCAGAGTGTTTGATTGGCATACGGAAGATCGGGGGCACTGGCCGAGCAGCAGCGTGTTTGATTGGCATACGGAAGATCGGGGGCACTGGCCGAGCAGCAGAGTGTTTGATTGGCATACGGAAGATCGGGGGCACTGGCCGAGCAGCAGAGTGTTTGATTGGCATACGGAAGATCGGGGGCACTGACCGAGCAGCAGAGTGTTTGATTGGCATACAGAAGATCGGGGGGCACTGGCCGAGCAGCAGAGTGTTTGATTGGCATACGGAAGATCACGGGCACTGGCCGAGCAGCAGAGTGTTTGATTGGCATACGGAAGATCGGGGGCACTGGCCGAGCAGCAGAGTGTTTGATTGGCATACGGAAGATCGGGGGCACTGGCCGAGCAGCAGAGTGTTTGATTGGCATACGGAAGATCGGGGGCACTGGCCGAGCAGCAGCGTGTTTGATTGGCATACGGAAGATCCTGGGTTCAAATCATGGTGAAGGCTAGGATTTTTTTTCCTGGACTTGAGGGTGTCCCTGAGTCTACTCAGCTCTGAAATTAGTTGGAGTAAAGTAAATGTGGCTGGCCACACATCCCCTAGTATGCCATGGCCACAGAATATGGTGAATGCTGCTTCACCGGCCCTATGATCAATTTGGTCCGACTGGTACTTTACTTACATGATTGGTTTATTTATTCATTTAAGTGTGGACTTAAAACATCCAAGCTAAATAAATAGTTAAATCTTTTTATTATTATGTTACTCTACTAACAAATTTTGTAAGAACTTTTTTTTCCACCAAAATATCGTTATTATTAAGTTGAATGAAACCGCTGCGTAATTTTTATGTTAAAGAATATTTCAAATTATCTTGATCATTTCTTATGTTATTGCACATTAAATATTAACTGGAATTGTGTCATCAGGTTTGCCCGTGGATAGAAGTTCAGCTTTAGAGCTTTATAAGAAAGCTGCTGACCTTGGCAGTGAAGAGGCCAAGTACAGATTAAAAGATATTGAACGAGAGAAAAAAGAAGCTGAGCAAACTGGTAATATTATTGTTTACCCTGGCTAATTTATTTTCCAGAAACATTTTTGTAGACTTATTGTATTCTATATGAGAATATTAGCCCACAAACTGTGGTATAGAATCATGCTGTATTGTGTGGGGTTTTGAGAGCTTTGTGGGTACCTTTGAGAATGGAATTCTTGGCATGCAAATCCTATTGCTAGACCCCATAAAGTATTTTTTGTTAAAAGTAGACTGAATGGAGAATCATATGGACCGTTTCATTTAAAAACAATATTATTTGACCATTAGTGGTCAAGAATAAAGAAGAAAAAAAATGTCTTCTGTTCAAGTAGCTCAAACTTTATTTTTTTCAAAGGCACATTATTAAAATTATTCTTATGGAATAAAGTAGCCATTTAATTTACCATATATACTCGCATATAAGTCGTACCATTTGATAAGTTGCACCCCTAGTTGAAGATTTTTTTTTTATGTTGTCATTGACCAGCGTATAAGTCGCACCCTGACTTTCAGGGGTTACACTGCCTTTTAACTTCTCCCAAATGCATACCATATAAACATAAATGTTACTAAAAATTATAAGAAAAGAGTATAAATTAGAAAAACATCCATTGATTTCTTAGCCATAATGATCAACAATAAATAACAAGAGTTACGATTAGGTACCGATTTTGGGGCAAGGCCTAACATTAAGGCATCAGACTTCAGCTTTCCAACACATTAGAAGATGAACCTAAACTAATGCTAATATTATTTTCATGTGTAGTTGATAAATTATCTTCTAAAATCACTTGTATCATCAATTAACCTTTTGCCCCTTAATTAGTTGACAGTTTTCTACCCTCCAAACCTTGAGTCAAGTCGCATAACTCCGTATATTGAAAAAAAATCGGACAAAAAAATATTATTAAAAAATTTACTGTAAAAAAAACTATCAAAGCAACTGCTTTAAATTTTTCATAGTAAATATATAAAATATAAAGTTTAATTCAAACCAGAAGAGATTGAATAAAGAAATAAATAAAAAGGAAAATAAAATAAATAGCTCAGCTTACGCCGATCGGTTCCGATATTTTGTCATAGTACTAGGATATCATCGTATTGGACTCAAATCCTACTATTCAAAGCCTATTTAACTTCTATATGCTTAAAATAACTTGATTATCTTGGCATTATTGAAATAATAAAGCCTTTCCTTCATCAGCCTAGCCTCGAAATATTTCCGAAATACCATCAATTTTCGTAGAATTAGCGCTAAAAACGCGTTATTCTAAACAATTCACTGATATTTGATCGGCTAAAACTACCAAACAAACGTCTAAAAATAGCATCACTATCCCTCTCTTTGGTCAGAGTAAAAAAAAGGTTTTTAATAAGCATTTAAAAACTCACATGGGGATCAAATGCGAAACAACCTGTAATTGGCGATGCACAGCGACTACAAGGGTCTATCAGTAGAGGCGACGCGTGGCGACTCCAAGGGCCAAATGCTTAAATATAATTTAAAACTGTTTCATTAAGTAAGCCAGTTGGTCCTGCTATAGTTTCTTCCATTTCACTCAAAATAGCTATCGACAAATTAGTTTGCCAACCATCATTGTAAAAATAACTTGAAATAACAGATCAAAAAAATTAGTAAACGGAAGTAGCTATAGTTTTTATAAAATATTGAATTAGAAGTTGCTATTTCATCATAATTTTTATCAGCTGTCAGTCACACTGCAGAAAGCGCTGATCGGACTATTTTAACGGCTGACCACAGTTCTTGGGTTAAGCATTAGTTTAAAGAAGCTAAAATGCTTTTATTGTTGTTTTTAACTGTGAAGAGTTACCATTACTACTATGTTTTGTTTTATTTATGCAGAAAAAGCAAAAGAACTACATATAAACAATCTGCAAGTCCTAGGAAGTGTTCACACATCACCCTTAAGTCCATCAATATCATCCCCAAACTTACTGGATTACTTGCACGGTGTTCCACATTACTTCAGCGCCTTATGGGCAGTTCAGCCCCACAATAACACCAGCAACAGCCATGGCGTAAATGATTTCCCCCTTGACGCCCTGGCCGATCGAAGCTGCCACATTTCCGAGCAGGAGCTGTACACCCCGAGGGAAATTCACCGCTCGCAAACGTGTCCGAACATGACCATGGTGGCTTGTAATATGTGATCATTTGTAAGAAACGTTTTTGTGTTTGTCTCACCTGATTGATTGTTGACCTGATCCTGTATAGTTCCATGTTAATTTTGTTGTTCTGTTGATTCATTTTTTAAGGTACAAGGTCAATGTATTACTCAAATTTAATTTACATTTAATTGATGGTAGCAGTACTGAGTAAGCTGTCATATAATATTTCATCTTTGTAAATTGACTTTGACACCTCGTCAGTGATATTTCTATTCAAATAGAAATTCTGGCCAAAGTGTCAAATCTCATTTTTTTTTTTATTAACTGTGAGTTGCAGTTATCTATCTTTACGTTATTGTTATAAGCTTAAAAACACGTGAAGGCACAAACAGGCAGGTGAAATACACAAATTTAACATATTTTAAAATTTTCATTTCTCTTTTTTTTTTCCTCATCATACTCATAGTTAATGAACGTATCATCTTAGTCATCTATCTATTGCAACATCAGTTATGCCAGTAGTTCTCTAATAAAATTGTACAAAGTCCAAACATATCTTTTGGTGTTTAGCAGCACAACCTATCTGAACAACCAGTTCAAGTTATTGTATTTCAGTTAATTCATGAAGTCAACTAGTTGTTGTTCACTTTTAGTCAACTAGTTGTTGTTCACTTTTAGTCAACTAGTTGTTGTTCACTTTTAGTCAACTAGTTGTTGTTCATTCCTAAAAGTTTTGGATTTTTTAAAAAAGGGTTTAATTTCAGCATCAAACCTGGAAGACATGGATTTATAAATATCACACATCATACACATGGTTTAACTCATTTTTTGTATGGGAGGGGGTTTTGGGCAAAAGGCTTTTTTGATTACAAGTTTGTTCCCCTTGTACAATTTTTATTAACTTTATTTTTTGTTTCTTGAAGAATAATTCTTTTTAATTTTGTAATGTTAGTAAATTGTAAGAAATTAAAAAAAAAAAAAATACAAATGATCTCATTTTGGTTATGAGACTCAGATTTAAAGATGTGTTTTATGTTTTGTTCATTTGGTTTGGTACATGTCACCATTTTGCTAATTTCATAAACAATATCAATAAGACTTTCACACACAATACATAAACCAGGGCATTCATTTGATTTAAAATAGACATTTCTTGTTTGTTTTTTTTAAGAAATAAAGATGTAGGCTACAAGTATAGCAGTATAAGCTTAAAAAATAGTTTTAAAAATTTAATTACTTTTAAAATTGCTACAGAAAATGGGAATTAGATTTTTATAATACCAAATCTTATATTGAAATACCCTACTAGTACTTACAGAATGATAGTAACCAATATTAATTCAGGTAAAATAGGCAAAGAAATATTAATGCCTATTAGAGTTAATATTAAGGAACTTAGACTTAGAGCCAATATCCAAAGCAGATTTTCACCAGTGAGTGTGTAATTCTAACCAAATCATAAGCAAAAAAGAAGAATTGTCTCAGTTGGCTGTAGTTAAGTTTATTGTTCACTAAGGATGGATGAAGAGAAGTAAAATCCCAGTGTGGCCCCCAGCCACTAATGAACATTGGTTGTCCAATTTTCAATTAATTACTAATAAAATTAATCCTGAGCTTGACCAATCATAATAACCTGTTACTTTTCCTATTAATTAACTGATCAAATGCCTTATTATGGCCAACTACAGTTTACATTATAGAATTTTAAAAACACATTAATATTTAATTTTTTAGTTTAACTTAAACAAGTTTTTAACTCGGTGATTGATTTAAAATGTTCATAAACAACATAAACTTGTAAAAGAAACTCTGTTACCAGTACTTCAAGTACTTCATAACCACGTTTCCAAACATAGATGCGCATACAAAATTGAAAGTACGAGTCTACTTTCTAGCCACTTAAACATTTCCCTTGCTCTGCTAGCACGTTTTTTTTAATATTTATTGGTTATATTTTATATGTAAAAATATCTTCAACTTTATGGAATATTTTTTCCTCTAAACTAGTGTTTTTATTAGTACTTGGTCAAATAAAACAAAATTGTCCACCTGTCCCACTCATGCATCTTCACTGTATAGTGTATTTCTATATTGTGTGTTTGTTTGAATCAGATTTATTTCTGCTAGTTTTATTACCATGAATTGTACATATCTTAAATAGTATAGTATAATAAATAAAATGTCAAGTTTAATTTGGGTGCTTTGTTCACACACACAAAACTTGAATTTGAACATTGTTTTATATTAGATACAAACCAAGTTTATATCAATTTGTTAAAAGAATAACAAAAATGAATATATATTATATATACTGAAAAAAATATTTTTTCTTGCACAGTAGAGTATGTTAAATATTTGGTGAGTATTTAAAATTGTATAGTACCGGTACTTTACATTAAATGCCATTTCAAGTTGAAATTGATTAGAAGCTATTATCAATAGATGGGTTTGTTTGTCTAAGAAAAGTAACACATGGATAATAATATAGCTCAATATTTTAAATAAACCTGTGCATGTCAATGTTTAAGAAAATATTATACATTACAAAAAAAACACGAGTTATAATGACAATAGTATATAATTTAATTATGAGTTTTAACAACACAATTTTTTTTTTTAAACCATGACCAAACATACAGAAGAAGAAACAGCTAATAAAGTAGCCCATGAAAGTTCAGGTAGCACAAAACACTTATCTATGAATGATTTGAATAGATTGGATTAAGATATCCACCAACTGAGTTGTGTAACTTTCTTGCATGTTGTGAAATGCAGCAACATCATTGATTCTACACTACAATTTACTAAATAGTATTCTCTCATAAAATGATTAGAACAGATCTGCAATCCCTTCTTCCAGAAATCTCTTATAAATGGCCATAAATTTAGCAACAAAAGCTTCTAAATGGTAGATGGACTTCTGTGCTTGTTGAAGGCGGTGTTCATAATAAGCTGCATTCTGGACAACTTCTGCCTTCAGCTGCCCATCACAGACAGACAAAAGCTCTTTCAATAATCCCTAGAGAAACAAAATATCAAGAATTCACTAGGAACCATAACTACATTCACAAATAGTTTTAAAAAATTCAATCCTTGTAGGTAGCATAAAAAAAATGTATGGCACATTTATTTTAAACTTTTACACATATGTACATCATGAGCGTAGGACGCAATAATCTTCTTCACAAATATTTCTTTCCATTATGAGAGAAACACATTTTCTAGCACTTTTTCCACAAGCTCAAGTTTTTTAAATGATATGATTTATGGAAGGATTAGAATAAATAGTTTCTGGAGCAATGCCATGACAGTGTTAGGCTAGTCTGCTCTATCAGTATCAGTGGGTTGCTCTGTCTACATATCTATTTATATATTTACCAGTTGATCTTTTCAACAGTAGAAAAGTCAAAGGGAGTTAATGTCCAACAAAAAATAAACCCTTGCTAAATCCAAATTATCTGTTGTTAAGACTTTACCCCCACCAGTGAAAATGTTTCTGTAAAATAATATCAATTGATGGCAATAACACATTTTAAAAACTAACTCTGTGAAGCCAAAGATCATAAGTTTTGATAACAAAAAAAAAATCTAAATCTGAAGTTTAAGATATGCTTGAAAATCAAGACTAAACTCAAATTTGGAGATTCATGTAAAACTTTTAGCTTCATAGGATAGGAAATATGACATAATAAACTAATTGATAATAATCTGAATCTGTATTCTTGTATAAGCCATTTTTGCTCATTAAAATAAATATGTCGGCTAAAATAATTTTTTTTTACTTTCACGTTTGTATAACAGAATGTTGTACTGCCTTTAGACAACAGAGTTGTTATTTGTAAACTTGGTGCCACTTTCCTGTTATAATAACAGTGAAGTCTATTTCATTTGTAACATGGCTACTGAATAACACCCCGGTAAAAAAAAAAGTTTTTTTTTTACAGCACACTAACTTCTGTTCAGCTCATATTCATAATCCTTACAAAATGTTATACTAAGAAAAGAATAATAATTAAAATAACAAATGTTTCTTTTCAAAAGCAAACATCATTCTAAGGTCACGATTACCATACTGTAAGTTTACCTTCATGATAACATCTGGTGGAATGCAGTGAGTCAACAGTTCATATAGCCTGGCTCTAACCTCAAGTAATCTATTGACAAAATAAAGTGAATCATAGAGAAATACACTATTGAAAAAAAAGGGCAATATTGTACATGAAGTGAAAAAAATAATAATTTGAAACTAAATGTTTTCAGTGATTACAAAAATTACACACATGAAGTGAAAATAGGTCTGAATGCATTGAAACAATTGTTTAATAATAGCCTCCATTAAATCCAAAGATGAGTCTGTTCTTAAACTTCGAAAGAAATTAAATATAATGAGACGTGGGAAAAATAGGGCTTTCATCCTAATCTTATCTTATATATTACAGACGCAGAAAGTCCTACTCGGGTAGGGAAGGAGTACTAATATGCATTTGTTCTTGCATAATCAAGTGAAGACATTTAAGCATGAAACTAGACTACTCCTTTTTTTTAGCAAAGTTTAGTTTTAATTATACTTAAATAAGTAAAGCATGTATCTGAACTTTTGGAAATGTTTTCTTTTGAACATCATTTTAATATCAGAACTCTTGCTTTAATTTTTAATTTATTAATGAAAATTTGAAGGAAAAAAAAAATTGCTCACCTTTTTGGTGACTGCTGCTGTACTATCATAGTGGCCGTCTCTCTGAGAAAAATTTCCCAGTCTGGTTCAGAGATTTCTTTATCGATATTGAAAGGATATCTATATATGTTATAGAAAAAAATAATCCATAGTAAAATGAAGAACAATTTTCTTATTTTACTAATTGTGTTAGATAGATGCACAGACACCCATATATTCATAGAATAATCTTTATAGAAACACAGTTATTAAATACAAGAAACAGAAAAGCATACTGTTGTACGCGACAAGCTTCACACATGAGCAGAGCTCGTCTTAGATTCCTCCCACTTTTCTCTGCTACTTTAACTGCCATTTCATTGGGGAGTGTGAGTCCTTCTTTTTTACACACCATGGTCAAAATCTGGCTAATCTGTCAACAAATTGAAAATGGAAAAGTTGTTTTGAAATTATCATTATATTATAAATCTAAGTGTTATGGAAGAAAAACCACTTCATTTATGTAGTTCAGTAAGTGATATTAACAGCACTTACTATTGTTTACAGTATTTATATTAGTAAGTTAAATTATCTCAATCCGACCAATTTTATCCACTGAGCCAGTGAAGCAGCAGTCACCAGTTTTCTGTGGCCATGGCAGGCTAGGAGATTGTGTGGGCAGCATATTACCCAGCCGCCTTCACCAATTTCCAACCAATGTCACCACCCAGGAAAAAAAAAGAGAAAAGAAACCTTGTCTTCATCATGACCATTGCGGCACCAGCCGAGCGTGCCGCAGTAGACGACTGTGACCCATTTTTTAAAGTTGAGCTATAGTTTAAATGTGTAAGGAGTACCAGGTAAAGAGATATGTAATACCTCTGCTATTGTAGGTGCCGCTACTCTGATACCCAAGCAGCGACTGCGAATAGCAGGGATCACTTTGCTAGTAGAGTTGCAACATAAAATAATGCGGCATGTGGCCATATATTTCTCCATCGTGCGACGCAGCGCATGCTGAGCATCTTTCGTCAGTCTGTCAACCTCTGTCAGTACCACAACTAATAATATAAACACAATGCAAGACTGATTACAAAATTATGAAATCCCAATATGTTGTCACAACAGTTAATTTAGATCACACATAGTGCTACACACATTGTTGTGTATGATTATATAAATACAGAGCAAAGCAAACAGAACCATTTACTTACTCTTAAAGTTTTTCTGCTGTGATGAGTCCAGTTGATTAACTTGAGCTACATTTTTTATCAGTTCCTGAATAACTACTCTATCATTGTGGCCAACATCACTAAAAGAAAGTGTGGAGGAAAAAGAATGAGGTTTGACTTCACCATATCTCAATAAACAAGGGAATTATAGAATTAAACTAATGCACAGAACAATATTAATTAAAAATTGTTGAAATAGCTCTCAAACAATATTGTTGAAATAGCTCTCAAAAAAAGTTTGTACCTCTGACTAGGCCTACTTAATTTTGAGTCTATCAAAGTCTGGTCTTATTAAAGCTCATTGAAATGTTCATTTTATTATATAAATATGTTCCAAGTTTCTTAAACTAAGTATAAATTATGACTATTTTAATAGAATAACTATAAAATATAATCAGACTTCACCTTTTCCTTAACCCGTTGGGGCACCATCGTAGACTGTTCACTATCTCACGCCATCAGGCTTACCTAGGATTTACTTTATATTTATCAGACTTACCTAGGGTTTACTTCTATATGATAGTTACTGGAGATAGTAGATATCTCTAGCTTCTTGTTTGAGGGTGTTGTAAACTGACTATGCTCAATCCTCAGTTTTTCCACACCAGCTCCATAAAGTTCACGTAATGTGCACATAATCCGTGTCTTTTTACCAGCTCCAGACGGACCATAAACCAATAGGTGAGGAAAATCTCCTCCATCAACCTTAATTTTTAAAATAGGAATAGAAGATACTGTCATTATTTTAATCTATAAAATAAAAATAGGCCCTTGAGCTATAACAGGCAGAGGAACTTCTATTATAATATATGCAAAGAAAAATGTACTAATATAGCACGCCATACCTAATGTTATGTTAAATTCTACTAGGTACAGATGGGCATAGACTAGGGCCTATACTTATAGTATTTAGTAGGTTACACATTGACTCTTCAAAAACAATATATCTGAACTCTACGCCTAAGATAGGCACCCTGTTTGGTTGCAAAACATTGGCTTGATAAAGGACCTTTGCCTTTGTTAGCAATGTTTTAAATTGTAAGTGATAACTTTGGCTTGTCCTTAGAAATGTTTTGACTAGGGCTAGCCAACTACTGTGTATCAAGAAGGCCTTACAAATTATATCAGTATCAGTGTTGCATTATATTTTAGAAAAGCCATGCACCAAAGAATATTGTTAGGAGTTAGGATCACTAGTTTACAAGAATTATTAAGAACAGGTTAAATGTTCCACTGCATTAGGTTACCAGGCTAGCCAAGGGTAGGCCTATTACTATTTACTAGGCCTATTCCTAGGCTTAGGTCAAGCATTGACTTACCAACATTCATTAACTTCTTTACACTTTAGACTAAAGTTCAGAAGACTGTTTTTAAAAGTAAACACAACACTCAAAAAAGCTAGGCGCCTACTTACTAGAAATACTAGTGACTATAGTATAAATATAACTATAAGTTATAGCTAGCCTAGTCTATAACTTTTATTAACGTTTAGTAAACCGTTTAGGCCTAAGGTTTAAGGATATATATCACTCTATAGCCTAGGCTAATCTATATTATTTATATTATATATATAGCCTTTTTTTAGCTTTTGCCTTCTATTAGATTTTGTATTAATTATAAGTAATATATATAAATATAAGGCCTATAATTATAATTTTATGTAGGGCCTAGTCTAGCCTAGGCTATTATCGGCCGCTATATCAATAAATTAACATAGTGATTATTCGCACGGTTTTAGATGTGCGGATAACGCCGAGCAATATCCGCACAGTTTCTCGGCGCATGCGCAATAATAGTTTATCTTTCCATATTTCTTTAATTACTATTTTTTTATCCAACATGAATAAGATTTCCTGGTACAGTGGTTTGAACTGCTATCTAACAACAAGGGTCACGCAGGTTCTACCCCAGCTTCATCCACCTTTTTTTATTATTATTTTTAAAATTTATTTATTTAATTTTAGTAAAACGAGATAACCATTTTTCATTGACAGCCAGAAAATACAATAACTGACTCCTAAATGATACTTTTTCTTGTATAATAAATAAATGGTATGATAGTGACAATACCTAGTGATGTAGCCTAGTGTTGTGCGCGAATGTCAATTGTGCTTGAGTACAAATGATTCTTTAAATTGTTTTAAGTAGGTTATATTGAAAGATGAAATTTATGTAGGCCTACCGTAATCAAGTCAAATTTCCATTTGTTTGGATCAATATTAAAGTAATCTTATCTTATAAATTGATTCAAACAAAAAGGTTATTTAGCCTGACTCTTATAATATGTCTTAATCACAATTAGTGACAATTGCCTCAATTGGAAATTGATGTTAGTTTTAGATTTATAGTTATAGTCCACCGATGTAGCTATTGTTAGGGTCATACGTATTTACAATGGTCTAGGTTAGGCCCGGTTAGGGCTAGAAATATGATCCTAAATAATAACCTATATCTATATAGGCCTAAAAGTTTATATAAGTCATAAGTATAGCCTAACTCTCACAATTTTTTTCTAAAATTTGGGTCTGTTGATAACGCTCGGCATTATAGATAGGCCAACCGTGAGGATAACGTTCTGCGTTATTCTCACGACCGCACAGCCAAAACCGGGCGGATAACGCTCCTTAATTAATTATCAGTATCAGTTTTTTTTATTTCTGAAATAAAGGCTAAATTTAAAAAATGCATAATTTTAGTGAATTTAAGTATGCATCACACATTTATGGTTGTTTCTCACGTCTAAAACTAAAACCGTGCTGATATTGCTCGGTGTTATCCGCACGTCTAAAGCCGTGGCCGTGCGGATAACGGGATAACGCTATCCATAAATTAAAGGCTTGGTATTTTTTCTAAAACATCTAATTATGTGTATTAATTAATTATATATTCTTTTTTTTTAAAAGACATTTCATTTCTTAAACGATCATTAGATCTATAAATTCTACAGATCTAGATCTAGATCTAGTCTAGGCCTAAAAAATAAATTATTAATTATTTTCATTTGTTTACCAATCTTTTAAGATGGGCTGCTTGATCTTTGTGATAATCCAATTTCAAAAGTGATGTAGGTCGGTACTTATCTACCCAAAGACTCATTTTTCTATTTAAAAAAATATGATATATATACACAGAAAATCTAGTGAATAATATAATCAATAATTAGTATAAAATATAATTCAATATGCCTAGTCAGAAAGAACCAAAAATGTTATTTTTAATAGCGCGCCATCTGATCTGACCAGTACTGTAAGCCTTAGCAGTATAAAAATATTTACATAAAATGTAAAACTGTAATCGGAAAACTTTTTGGCGAATTTGCTTGTACAAAAAAAAGTAAAAGAAAAGTATCCCGTCAGACCAAATTGATCCATAGAACCGGTGAAGCAGCGTTCACCAGTTTCCGTGGCCACGGCATACTAGGTGATTTTGTGGCCAGCACTATGCACAGCCGCCTTTACTTTACCCCAACTAAGGTCATTAAACCTAGAAACACTAGAAGACAGAAGGGCAAAGAGTAAAGTAGTAATAATACATAAGGCATTAAACTCTAATTTAGAAATACAACACAATAACAACCTGTTGCAAATCTCAGATAAACATAAAGATAGAAACACTTTCCTTGTCCCTTATGCGAGAACAAATGCATATAAGTACTCTTTCTTCCCGAGTGGCATTCGGGCATGGAATGGGTTGCCTGAACAAACCAGGAAAACCAGTAACTTAACATCATATAAAACATTAATAAAAATGCAAGACTAGACTCGGACCATGGATGAGCGTAGGACGCAATAATCTTCTTTATAGAAGGAGCGTCTGTAATGTATAAGATAAGATAAGATAAGGTAACCATCAGAGCTGGGTAGACTCAGGGACACCCTCCAGACCCGGGAAAAAATCCTAGCCTGCACCAGGATTCGAACTAGGGATGTTAAAACCGGTTTGTTTTCAAAACCGGTTTTCGGTTCTATAAAACCGGTTTAAAACCGGATTTCGGTTCCACCCCCACCCCCCAGGCCAGAAAAGCCAAATGTGCGTAGTTTTGTAGGTAGGCCTATATTTGAAAAATAGTTTAAACTTAATTATTGTTCAATGGGTTGATTTGTGTGAATACAATATAATTTTGTACACTTTACCATTAAATTCCTTAGAACTAAAAAAAATCTGGGCTGATTGATTAAAACCAATAATAGTTTTCAATAGTGATAATCTAATTTCTGATTATCGTTGATATTAAGAAGCATATTATGAAGAGGATGACGATGTTAATACAGGATGCTTCGTATGCAGGTGCGTACGCAATCCAGTGGTACTGCCACCGCTCAGGCTTATTTGTTGGGAACATAATTTACACCGAGCCATCGTTAAAGAATTTTTTTCAAAGTAAAAAGATTCATGTTAATTGTAACTGTAACTTAACATTTGGTTTGATGTTGTTTTTATTGCAAACCATAGTTGGTATTTGGAAAAAAAAGAAACACAATATCTAAGACTAAATAGTGTTAGCAAGGCATTTCAATAGAGTAAATCACCCTTTGCGAACACCATAAGGCTAAAAATAGCACCTTACTTAGTTTTTGTGACCTAGTTTCTAAACCGTTAGACATAGGATAAAAACGAAAGTAGGGCCTACCAAAATATAGTACGACAACGAGGCTACTTGAATGAACATACATTATTGTATAACCATAGACTATAATATGTGTATATTATAGTCTATGGTATAACTACGCAGGGTTAGGGTTGTGGATTGCATTCTAAGACGACCATGTTTGCTGCTTCATAGCGAACACTTTGTTTTCATTACACTTCACAGCGAACACTTTAATTTCAGAGCAAACACTACGCCAAAGTCATCAATAATTTATTATTTTGTTAATGTAACGAACACTGGAGATGCCCATGCTATTGTATTGTCACATGCTTTTGTCTAGACTTTTACAGATCGTTGAAATTTTTTAAAATATTTTTTTTTATTAAACCAACGTGTTTTATGGTGTAAAATCTAGATCTATTTATGAGTGAGCCAAGAAAACCTCTGCACCGACAGTAAAGAGAAAGACAAGCTGGTGTTTCTATTGTCTACATGCGCCTTTTGATAAATTGCGCCTTTTGATAAATGAATGATATCTGTACTGTATTTTCAAACAAACAACATTGAAATAGAAGCCATTTCTAGTTCCAGTATTTTTAGTATCATATAATATAATATATGTAGTAGCTGCTATCAGAGCTTACTTCAATTACGTTTCTTGACCCTTCTCTTTTCAGTGTTTTTGTTTCTGCTCTTCTTCTCTCCCGAGTCTTGCTCTAAGTACAGCTCATCTAATAATCTAGTAATAATCCCTTTGAGGTGCATTTTCGACAGTTTTTAGATACCCACTCGAACAGACAAAAAGTGTTCGCTATGAAGATCAATCCTACGTTTTGCATACTTCATTGCGAACACCCCTTTAAAACGAACATTACTATAAATAATCATTGTAGATCATAATAGCATTGTTCGTTACCTATAGGCCTATCCTAGTGATGATCCGATAGCAAACATGTTCCAATGCAAAAAGGAAAAAAAAAGCGTCTTAACCCGAAGACCACCTTCGTTCATCCGGTGGGAGGTTTTCAGCATAGCCGCCACCATGGCACCAAATGTCGGCTCTTTTTGATCACAAAAAAGCTCTTCCCGGAACTGAAACCACCTGAGGATATTGAGGAAGTACTTCTTTCTTTAGATTGACGCTCGTTTTCGTAGTAATCTAGAAAATAGAGAGACTGCGAACGTTTTTTCGAGAGGTGTTCGCAACTTGCTGGTGTTCGCTCTTGGGTGATTTACTCTAATTGTTTTGTGCGAATCCAACATTATTTATTAAAAATATTTCCATCAGAACAAAAAGAAAAGGGTTGCTACCAACAAACCGAAAGATTTTCAGTTTCAAAACCGGAATCCGGTATTCCGGTTTTCGTTTAACATCCCTTTTTCGAACCCAGGCAGTAGCGTAGCCAGGGGGCAGTAGAGGGAGCGGCTACGACCATTTTCGAAAAAATAAAGGGCCTTTTCGGCAAAAAAAATATTTAATTAATAATTTTAACAAGCCACGAAGAACAATTTATGCTGTTTCTAATTTTTTTCTTTCAATTGCATTTCAACAATTTGATTTATTAGAATCATTTTGAATCATTCAGCGTGCCAACAGCGTGAAAGTCAACCTGATCAACTATATTATTTTTATAAGACAATTTATTTAGTGCCGTAGCAAGACCAAGACCAAAAGAAAAGGAGCGTAATAGAGATAATCATGAAAGCGTTTTATATTTAATATAAAATTTACCTGTTTGTTATTATCAGCTTTAAAAAAAAATCCATTCGTAGCTAATACACAATTTCATTACTCAACTTACACATTAATAATTATCAACATTTGAATTTAGTTGTCAAGAAATTATTTTAGTAATAGATATAAAGTCTTTAATGTTTGATCTCAGAATAATTGAGATTTAGGCTACTCTAAACATATAATATTGCAATTAAGAGGAAGAGATAGGCCTACTTGAAGATGCCCATTCAGACACATTTAGATATGATTTCTTACAATGGCCCCACAGTTTTCTTTAAAGGGCCAGCTTTTCATTATTAAGAAGGCCCCATTTTTGATCATTTTAAAATGTTCCACGTTTTTATTCTATAAAAAATCCAACAATTTATATTGAAATAGAAACACTTTTTATTCCTGAAAAAGCTCTAATTTGTTATTGGAAAGGCCCGTTTGATTCCTAAAAAGATGCCACATTTGTATTCTTGAAAAAAAATAATTTTTTTTTCACCGAAACAAAAACGCCCCACTTTTTGGAAAATGCCCCCCCCCCTCCCCACTTCCCGGCTACGCTAGTGGCTACCAAGTGTCTTAGAGGCGCTTAGGAGAAACCCTTAAAGTCAAATAAACATTTTTTTTTGTGGGGAGGGTAAATGCCGAGAAAGAGTGTCACACCTTTTGGCCTCTCTTTATGTAGTTATCGTACCTAATTATTGAAGACTTCAGACTCGGCGCGCGTGTGTATGTTGATCCACTGCCATATTGTAATAGACAAGACTATACTACAAGACTATACTACAAGACTATGCTACAAGACTATACTACAAGACTATACTACAAGACTATACTACAAGACTATACTACAAGACTATACTACAAGACTATACTACAAGACTATACTACAAGACTATACTACAAGACTATACTACAAGACTATACTACAAGTGATTGCGAACAGGAAGGTTGATGGTGTACACTAGTCTCTCAGTCTAGAACAAGTTCCATTATTATTCACTCAGATTAAGTAAGTTTCTTACTATGTATATAGTTTTACTAATTGTTTTAAAATAAAACATGTACATTGTTTGAAAAAACAAATTAATACAGTACTCAAATATAATCTAGTAGCCTGTAACTCGGGAGGGGGCGTCCATTAATTACGTCAACAAATTTTAGGAAATTTCTACCCCCCCCCCCCCTACACACCTGACAAGAATCGTCAAACTTTCAGACCCCCCCCCCCCTCCATACGTTTTGTCAACACTTTCTTCCCCAGGCCCCTTCCCCTTCCAAAACAAGTAACACAATTTTATACGCTGGCTTTTCTGTTTAAACTTTAAACTATAACTGAGATTGCGATTTTAATACATTTTTAAAGTTGTAGGCCTATATTTCAAATTGACTAAAACTCTCATAGATGTAGCCATGGGGGGGGGGGGGGGGGGGGGGGCTTCCCCTTCCCCCCACCACCCATCTTTTCCAATATGAGGATTTTAACATTGTAGCAATAAGCTGATATGTTTTTGTTTGTGTTTACTATTTGGTTTTTGAGATAAATATTTCATGAATCTAATTCTACGTTTCACTATTGATATTTTGGTACAATGTTAATTGTTCCACAGTTTAGGGGAAAATTGTGCACCAGTTGAGAATTAGTCTTCTAATTACACCGTACGTTCACCATTCCCTGTTGCATTTTGAATATATATATATATTTATATATTAGATCGATTTAATGTTTACGCATTAGTAGTTAGCTAAAATATATTAGATCTAGTTTATATATCTGAATAAACCTTCTATCGCCCTCATGCCGTGCACACACATAATGTGCACATCCCCCCCCCCCCACACACACACATTTGCAATATGCCCCTCCATTCCCCCCCTCCCCAACCGTAATCGTTTCTTTTTCATTTTGTTCAATTTGTAATAGAGAGGGTAGGCATATATGCCACAAAGTTGGTGATAAATTATAATTCATGATTAAAATGTTTAGGCTGTTGACGGACGAGTGAATGTCTGTCATACAAACGAACTAATAACTTTCATTTTTTTAAATATTTATTAAATTAATTTAAAAAAAAATAAACATTGTTGATGTCAATATTTCTTGACCTCCTCCACACTCCCCCATGTCAACAATTGTCAAACTCGCCCCTCACCCCCCCCCGCCTCCCCCCCAAAAATAATTCATTAAAAAATATATGTTGTCGTAATTAATGAACGACCCCATAACTGGATTAATTTTTTTCTATATTCTATTGCTATTTGTTTTCTGTATGACTGTCCCAATGAGATTAAGTAGTTGCTTTAAATATAATTAATAATATAGAGTATTTAAACACACATCATAAATATTCAGCATTGATAGAGGGTGGGGGGGGGGGGGGGGGGCGGGGCCTCGTAAAAACATTACGTAGGACCTAATATTCCGTTAATTTAAAAACATTTTTTGTCTAGATCACGTGTTTTTACATTGTTATTCGAGATGTTAGGCTTAAAATCTGTACTTCTCAATTTTTCTTTTGCTTGAATTTTTTTTCGACAAGTGAATATGGGCCTCTTGAATTAAGGACCCAATCGCCTCCCTTCCTAGTACCATGCTGTAGTATCGTTGTGCTATCCTTACTGACCCCCTCCCCCTGTCCTTACTGCCCCCCCCACCCCCTTCAACTTGTTTACACCCCATATTTACACGACATAGATTAAATCTAGTAAATTGTAAAAGATATGACTTTGAGAGTAAATGATTATTGTTTACAAGGTACAGAGCAGTTTTAATAAGCACGTCCCTAGTTTTAAAGTGAGGAGAACTGCCTTTTAAAAATCTTTTTTCCCTCTAAGTCTGACCACAGTGAATGTTCAATTAAGCTGATGAGAAATGCACAATTTTACAATACATAAACCTTTCTTAAGTAAAAGGTAATTAAGTTCAAAGCCTACCCTTTAAGTTCTATTCTTGAACTTCGATTAGTTTTGTTTATTATGTTCGCTTGTATTTTCTTGGTTCCTATAGCCCATTGGTTCACAACCTTCTAAAAGCCGTGACCCATTAATGCAGCTACTCACGTTGTGGCGACCCCCACCCATAAAGTTATTTTCGTCGCTACCTAGCTGTAATCTGCTATGCAGCATGTATTTTTATTATTACAAATTAAAACATAATTAAAGCATAGTAATTAATCACAAAAATATTATTAAATATTGTGAGATGCCTAAATATATATATATATATTACTAATTTCAACACGAGCATCAGTGCTAAGGTTGAGAGTGCGTTTTTCTCATCGGATCAGAAATTCTTGGGGCAATCTTTGCAAGAGCACAACTAAGATCATCTTCCACAACAAGTCTACTTCTGTATTTAGACATGATGATAAACAAACCGGAAAAGACTGTTTCACGACGATATGTTGTTGATAGTGGAAGAAGAAGACGTAACGCAGACTCAATCAAAATAGTATGTGTCTGCATCATAGGTACATCATGGCGCCATCCCTGTCACATTCACATAAAAAAATTTTGTACGGGAGTATGAGATGGGGTTGGCGCGATGATGTTATCACGCCGGGTAATGCGGATGTTTCTGCGTGTGGGCGGGCCCGCCTGGAGAGGGATAGATAAGATTTGTCTCGGTTACTAAGACCAATAAACATATATAATTATAGTGAGTTTGTTTATATGTTTGTTTATATGTTTGTTTATATATTTATATATATGTTTGTCCTCTAAAAGCTCCTAAGCCGTTTGACTAATCGGGCCAAAAGTTAAAAGTACAAATTGGAAACGTCTTCCAAAAGAAATTTTTATTATATAAAAAATATTGCTTAATTTTTTTTTTAAATAAGCTAAGACCTATTGATAATCACCGTATGTTAAAGTTCTAAAATGAGCACCATTTCAGAATGATCTCCCTTTGAAATGATTTCAATAAAAAAAAGAACAAAAACTAAATACCGAAAAATACGTTCTCACTACAGTTTTTATTGTAATAGTGTTAGTTATTTCTTTCTTTCTCTTTTAATAAAACACATTGTAGGCTAATCATTCGTTTCTCCGACATTTTGACGTGCATAACCACTAGGATCTACTCAGCGCCATTAAATCCAGAAAACTCAGATGGTACGGGCATGTGGCAAGATCCGAGGGCCTGGCGAAAACCATCCTGCAGGGCACAGTGCAGGGTGGAAGAAAGAGAGGAAGGTAGAAGAGGGCGGCTCAGGACCGAGACGAATGGCATAAAATCATCCAACTGTCAAAAAAACGGTACCCCAACGACCCTCACGGGTTATGGGACAGGTGAAGGTGAACCACTAGTTAACATAATACATTTTCCGATGGTCTTAGGCGACCCCTGTGAAATGAAGGGTAGCGACCCACAGGTTTCGAACCGCTGCTAACGGCAAACCAATCCTTGATTAAGCTTAGATACCAATTAGGAATAAACTCTTTGCGTTTGTTAGGAATAGATCTATATTTTCTATTACGAACATAAACTGATTTAAATTTTATTTTCTCAATTGTAATAGGAAAATCTCAGAGACAGTGTGACGTTTATGGTAAGCACTTTACTCTGGCATTTAGTTTAATCGTTCCATGTTAATCAGGTAACTCTAATTGGTGTTCTGATCATTTGACCCCTGATCACTTGACCGCTCTGTGCATAAATATGTTAGGATATGGTTTTGTGTCACTATAAAAATATGCATATGGGCAGGTTTATTCTAGGCCATTTAACAATCGAATTTCTGAGAAAAAAATGTATGTCGCAATATATTACATGACACAAAGGTGGAACCAAACGGAAATATGTGACTGCATAGAGATTAGCAACTACCTGATCACCCGAACAAAGAAACCAATACATATTTCGAGATCCATGTTGACTTTTCTCTAATTCAATAAGTGGTTTTGTTTAAGAGAACGCCTTGGAAGGAAACTATAAAGAAACTAATTACAAAATTAGTCAGTAGACAAAACAAATTACCCTCCATGCAGTGCAATGTTTAGTCAGCGGCGTAGCAAAAAGGTGTGGGCGGCAATGTGAGAAAGACGAACGAAAAAAGAAAAGAAAATAGAACAAAAAAGAAGGAAAAATTAATTGTAGAAAAATATCAGAGAAATCAAAAGGAGCTAAATATAACGTAAAAATAAAAGTAAATAAAAAACTACAAGATTATACAATTGTATTAAAAAAAATTTTTTTAAGGTGTTAAGATACTTATTTTAGACAGATTTTACAACTGTAGTAGGCCTACCTGGAATATATTTACCGCATTGCTACTAGATTTAGAGCTAATAATGTGCCACCGCCCTGCTTTCCTTCTACAGTATTAACATTTTTACTAGAGCTGCTAAACGAAAACCTAAAATCCGTTTTTCGGTTTCAAACTTATAACCGAAAAATCGGTTTTGTTAGAAGTTGGTAGGAAATAGTTCAAATATTGTGTGGCACGATTTTTGTCTTGTTCTCAAAGAAATATTTTAAAACTATGTTTGATTCGCACAAAACAATTCCTGAGCACGTTAAATGCTTTGTAAATGCTAATAAGTGATAGACTAGGCGAGTCATGGGCCTATTGTTGTTTTCTTTCAATCCAGAATATCGCTTGCGATACAAGCACAGACAAATATAAACGCAATTGTTATGCTACCTTTAACGCGAGTCTTGGACACATCCCTTTGATGTACCTAGCCTACTTGAGAAGCAAAAGCTTATTTAAATTTCCCTAAGAACGTGTCGTTTATTTATCGACTTTCTGTGGTGCTTTGTTTTGTTTTGTGCGTGTGTGTGGTCCAATCAACTCGCTAAACGGCAAAGGCGCAGTTTTTTATCACTCGGTCGGTCGCTTCGTTAAAGAACAATTGATTGAGCACACATGCATAATAACAAAGGAAACAGAAAAAGTAAATGGAGTGGGGGTGGGCAGACCGAAACTAAGTTTAAAAAACGAAAATTGGTTTTGAAAAATAAAAACAACTAAGCTTAAATTAACCTCCCTAATTTTGACAGGGAAGGTCATAGGTTCTCAACATTTTCCGGCTCACCGCCCCCTTTTTCAATTTTTAGCGCTGACCCTTTTTTTTTTTTAGAAATTAAATTAATGAGTCAAATTTGCTGCATAATATGTGAATAGGCCTTGTAGTCCAACTAGATTTTTGTGCGTTTTTATGATCCTAAAAGGAGCTGAAATGAACAAGTTTGTTTGATTGTTGTTTTAAAATAAATAATAATTACAAAATATACTACACACAAGGCTCTTAAAAATCAATATTAAAGTAAAGCTTTGTGCCTGGTATGTTGCTAGCAGTTTGTCTATGTTTGGTTCAATTACTTCTTATTAGCATAATATGTAATGTTGGGTGATAGCAGTTGTTTATCAGCAGTTGCGTTTGATCAAGTTCAATGTCACATTTCATCCATTTTCTAATCCCCCCCCCCCCGCCTCCACCTATCTGCCTTTCTCAGAAACTGTCTAAAACTAGTAATAGATCAAGGTTAAGTACTTAAAGATTAAGAACTTTAAATGATTTTTACGCCACAATTACAAAGTAGACAAGTAAGTCAAAAGTGAAACATGCAATTAATTCTTTGTTAAAGCTCAATATTACAGTTGTTATAATTAAAGAACATCTAAAAATTTTGGTATTTTAGTAATGTAAATAGCAATTGTGTTTAAACTAATTAAAGTACTTTCGTACTGCCCACTGGCCCTTCACGCCCCCTGTCGTCCCCGGGAACGTCAGCGTCCTCCTAGACCTTCTCACCGCCCCCCTGGCAGGCGATAACGCACCCCTCTGGGGGGCGATAACGCACCCGTTGAGAATCTATGGTTTAAGTCAAGAAAAAACTAGCATTTTGCATTTTTCGATTGTCTTTTGGACGTTTTTCACAAAGATCGAATGAGCAAGGTGTTGAGCTATAAGAGAGGAATCGCACTTGTGATGAGGGGATTGTGTGAGCAGTAGGATGCACAAAGCTCCGAACTTTCTCTCGGCGCGTGTGAGCCCCTGAATGTGGAACTTTTGTTACTGACATTCCATACCCACCAAACACTGGCTTATATGTCTAGTGGATATGACCTTTGACCTTGGGTTTCTCCGGAAATATGGCACGATATTTATATTTAGTGGATGCAGACAGCTTCCTTCACCCATTTACGAATCACACACAGAAAAAAAAACTAAGTCACACAATATAAATAAAATTGATGACTTTCTTTACTTGAATAAAACAAATACTTACGGTGATACAGTTAAAACTTGAGGTTCCTTGGATTATTTTCACTACTAAGACGACACAAGTTGCATTTGTAATATTCTCGGGACCACTATTAGTGTTCTTTCAAACCCAATAAACATTCACGGTAGCGACCAATATCTATGAACTGAACTCATAGCGACAAAGAAGGCTATTGCGAAGAAAGACTGATCCATTAAATCTCCCTCATGTAATGTATCATAATTTCTAGGGATCTCGATACACAAACACATTATATTCTTTCATGATTATGATCATTTAAAACATTAATAAAGATGCAAGACTTGACTTGGACCACGGATGAGCGTAGGACGCAATAATCTTCTTTATAGAAGGAGCGTCTGTAATATATAAGATAAGATCATTGGAGTATCCACAAAGGGGCGTGTGGCAGGTGCACCCCATCTTCAACCTCTGTAAACCCCATCTACATTTTTTCCAAAGAAATAAAAATATTTTTAATGACGCTAATATGGAATTAAAAGATGTGTAGGCCCTACTTTTTGTTATCATAAATATTATTATACTGTAATCGTAAGAACGTTACAACTCGCTATTCCGAGTAACAACTAACTTTTATTATGATTCTACAATCTTTTTATAGCTCCCTTACTCCAGTCAAGCACTGAATATTCATTTACTCAAATAAGCCATTCATGAATACTCACCAAGTCCAGTCAAGTCAATATAACATCAACACAGGGCTAGGATGTCATTAAGTTTGGTCAACACATTACAATACACAGTCCATTGTGTGTCACTAAGTTTCAATCTGTAGCCTACATAATTACATATTCATTTACACACTCACAATTACATAGTCACTTTTACTGTCACAAATACCTTTTAACTCGTGGTCCGTGTTTAATGCAGCTGGTGCAGCAATGCTAAGAGATTCACTAAGTGTCATGGAGACACCCACGCTCCAAACAATAGAACCACACTTACCCACAAACCTCTATGTAAGTGAGAACACAAGCGGATATTACTCTCTCAGGGCTCGGGGAACTGATTCTGCTGTATCTCGCAACATAGACACATCACCAAATATTTGGCAACACTGGTTGGCCGTACCCACCTACTCTAAACTTCTTCAATAGCAGGTGATCGATTGTCTTTTACTGCATCCCTGCAGTTTGCACACCGCTAATCAGGGTAAGGCGACCCTAATCCTGCTAAAGTAGGCCCTATGGGAGATTGCCCAGTGCAGAAATAAGCCATAGCGTCTTGTTTCGTTCGTAGAGTGTAGAGTCACCGACAGTAGTCGGGTTTTTACGCAAGGGGGAGCGAACTTTTAAGAAAAAAGACCTCACGTACCAATAAAGAATTTCATTATCACCCATATTTATTTATTGTGAATAATATAACAAAGAAACTATGTATTCTCAAAAGGTCTCCCAACTTTTTACAAAAATATTTAATTATATAGGCCTAAGTCAAAACAGATTTTGCCGAATCCACCATTTCCTAAATGCCGGGGAACCCCCTTCACAGGGTGTCGAAATCAAATTTAGCGGGTCTCAGAAGTAGAAACTTTTCAAAGTCTAGATCAGATTATAGTAACGTACTAAAGAAAGACCTAAATATTATATTATAATATATTGTAAAAAGGATTTTTGTTTACTATATACTCGAAATAGATGTTACTAGGCCTATATTAAAATGAAAAGTTTGGCCTAAACCAATTAGGGCCTACAACAGCCTTTATTTGTCTTGGCTTCATTCTAATACAATTGTCCTTTTTTTGTTGTTCTAATCCACTTCTCTAGCGAACTATCTGTCAATAGCCGCCAAGGTTAAACCAGATAATTAGTCCTCGCCAATTGTAGAGCGTAGGTAAGATTGTATAAGTTTTCGTCGACCTACGGAATGTTCCGCACAATAACTGTTTATTGGTAAGGTGAGAAAAATGCCATATACTTGAAAACCGGCTAGGAACACATGCCGTTGGCGATCAGTATCCTCGAGAGAAAAAAAAATGATCTGGTGCGAGACCTTTTGTTGGGAACAAGTTGCATCATTACTTTTAAAAAGAACTTAAAAACTCATTTTAATAGTAGGCTAAACTTCCTTAAGCATTTTTAGACCCTACTATTGTACTTTTATATTCAGGTAGCCTAAATACTAGATTCCATATTAATTTGTTCATTTTTAAGTTTTGTGATTTTTATTAGCTCTATATCCTTTGAAATAATGAAAATATTCTAAAAGAAAACGTATCTTGCAAGAGAATTAAAGCCGTGTTCTTCCATACAAATTACAAAATAATAATTTTCACTTAGTGTTAGATCTAATCTAAATGCACCGTACCGTTGCGTACCGTCACAAAAAAGCACTGTATATATATATATATATATATATATAAGCTTATATTATATAAACCTTGAGTGTGATTTCTGAATTTGATTGCAATAGCCCTGGTGCAGGCTGTTGTAGGACCTCTGTTTTCTTTGTATATATACACTTATAAATATATTACTACCCAGTTTTGATTTCTAATTTATAGATTATTTACTTTTTATTTAACAATAGGAAATGCAAGTTGTAGGCCTATTTGCAATAGCCTTTGCCATTATCGTGTTTTGTTCCCCAGGTATGTACTGTAATAAACGTTCAGCTATGATTATATATTTTATATATATTTTAAAAAATATGCTATACAATGTTTACGGTGAGTCTATGTACACAATTACATAATTTCACTGTAACTGGTCATGATGGCGTGTAGTGCTTGCTTAACATTCCAAATCCTGGCTAGGACTCCAGGGTCTGAATTAGAATTTCTGAAAATATCACTTTAGAATAACAGCATGTTACTATTTTTAATTTAGAAAACAAAAACAAAGCTGGTTTTTTAATGATTTTTTTCCTATCCACTAATTTTATATTATAATCAAAAGCATATTTTTTTCCTGTTGCTCCTTCCTCGATTGCTGCTTGAATAAAAAAAATTTTAATTAACGGATTAAAAAAATATTTAAACTATTTTTGTTGTTGTTGTTGAACAATAATAACTATTCCAGTTATATATAGTTGTCATTAAAAAAAATAATTTGATTAGTATTCCGATTTTTGTATCTAAACAAGATATTGTTATTAAATATTAAATATTTTATTTTAATATTAATTTATGGCCATTTCATGAAGTTCTAAATTGTGATAACTATGGCTTTCCGTGCAAATGCTTTTTTAAACATGAGGCGTAAATATTAGACCTCTAATCCCTTGTGTCATTGCTATTATTTTTAAAACCTAATGGATTTCTGAGAATAATTAGATTTATACATTTTGCTTAAAACAATTTTGTAAGAAAATAATAATAAAAAACTTAGAACTATTTTTCTTAAAATTATCAATAATAAGTAGTAACTATTGTCATTTACTTACAATATAAATTTTTAAATAGTTAAATTAAAATTTGTCATCCAGCTTAGAATGTTCCTGTTACCTCCCCCCCCCCCCCCATATTACTATTCTCAAGAATGTAAACTATTTGCTTCACCCCCCCCCCCTCCTCAATATTTCTATTTCTAAAAATATTTAGCCTACTTTTTGCTCCCAACCCCTCGCCTCATCACAGCCTTGTAAATATGGCTTCGCTACAAATAATGAATATTTAAATTATTGATTCTTACTTTTTATATACAAATATTTCATTAGTTCGCATTAATAGCCAATTGTCTGGTCTGAGAGACAATATCTCATTATTTCCAGTGTCTTGATTTCGGTTAGTGTCTCGCCGATCGCGACCTATGTCTTTACTAGCGGTTCTAACATTGTTGGGATAGAGTCCTAACACGTCTTCATGCAATATATATCACGTTCAAAATCACGTTCATTAACACGTTAAATATCAAGCTCAATATCATGTTCAGTATCACGTTCAAAATCACTTTCATTAACACGTTCAAAATCACGTTCATTTACACGTTTAATATAACGTTCATTATCACGTTCGATATCACGTTCAAAATCACGTTCAAAATCACGTTCATTAAAACATTCAATATCATGTTCAATATCAACTTTTACCTTGGACTTAAAAACACTATTTCAATCTGTTGAATGAATTTCGCAAACTAGTAAAACTGAAAAAAGAACTATTTACTGTTTTTTTTTTAAATAAATATTTTAGTAGAAAAAAAGCCGTTTTACCATTACTGTTAAACCAAGTCAGGACAAAGTGTCTTAGTCCATCTGACCAGTGCCCTCACATGGGGGGGGGGGGTCAGAGGGAGGCATATGCCCGGGGGTGGCACTTCCATGGGGGCGGAAAAAGTAGTATAAATATAGCAAATATAGCACTAAAGACGCAGTTACAGTATGCAAGGGGGCGGCGTTGAAACTTTTGCCCTGGGACGCTACATAAGCTTGTAAAGGCTCTGCCTCTGACAAGTAAGGATAAGTAAGGTGACTGGACATTGTGCTGACCACACACCATTTTGTATGAAACTGTTGAGCCCTGCTTCTTTTGTCATATAGAACAAATTAGTCTTAAATGGATAGTTATCGTACTTATTTAAAATTTACATTAAAAAAATTCGGAATATTATAAAGCTCAACTGTACTGACTGTCAAAATGTAATGTCTTTTTATAACAGTTTAACATGGTTACATTTACTTACAAGTCTAAATGAACGTTAGTATTAGGTTATATAGGCACTGGTCAATACCGTACTGACAATGACATGGAATAATTACCTTTATCTCGGATTACTTCCCTTACTTTACCTATCATTTGATATTCTTAAGAACAAATATAGATTTAGAAGCATAATCATTTCAAAAAGTAAATTTAAAAAACAAACAAACACTCGTAATATTATTACGTATTAATCTTATATCAGAGCTGAATGCTTTGTCGATTTAGCCATGTAAAATTAAATCAAAGAAAATGTACCAAGTTTAGCGAATGAAGTTAACTTTGCTTTCTTTCCAGATGCAGAGGATTTTCATGTGGATCTAAAAGAGGATAACCAAATGGTGTTAAGTTGCCCATCTAATATTACAATTACACAAAGATTTAAGTTTTCTGTTGACAACAAAACGAAGGCTTCATGTAAAATGAGTCATGCACACACATTAGAATGTTCTACTTTTGCAGGAGCTGTGATTGTTTTTACTAAAAGAGACATATTATTGTACATAAATGTCTCTGATCGTTGTAGCATTAAAACCTTTGATTGTCTGTATGATCAAAGCATTTTAAGATTTAACGTTCACGTTAATGGTAAGTTATGTGGAATGTCTATTTTTTTAGATAATGTGTTCTAAAGTAAAAATTGACATTTTTTTTGTACAAACTCCTTGAATTACTAAATGGAGCATGCCCTAGTGCGTAGATTATGGAGACAAGAAAAATATAAAGAAATTAAGCTAAATTTAACACGCCACACTTTGCAATTTATTAACAGAAAATTAATTATTATACAAGTTAAATGTGGTGAGAAATATATTTAAAGAGAGAGAGAGAGTGAAAGAGAGATAGTGAAAGATAAAAGATGAGAGAAGGGCGGTATAAAGAAAAAGAGAGTGAGAAAGGGTTATAAAATGGGCTATCACTTTAAAAGAAGGTAAATATCTAATACTAAATTGAATCTAAATATAAGACGATATTTATGAAAAGGTAAATTACCAATTATATTACACAATTTCAAATTTACATATAGATAATATATAAACGTTGACTGTCAATGTTTTATTAAAAAATTCCATTATTATGATAAACTATTTACTACCTTAGATAAGATAGGGCATAGATTAAGGTTATATAAAATAATTATCATTTTAGTGTATAGTAGCCTACTTCTAGTGTCTAGTAAATGTCAACCAAACAATATTTTATTTTTATTATAGACACAGCAACTACTGCAGCTACTGCAGCTACTGCAGCTACTGAATATCCTGAAAGCAAACCAAAAGGCCTTAACGATATTGAAATAACAGCGATTGCATTGGGCGTTCTGGTTTTCATCATTATTATTGTAGTGGTAGTTTTAATACGAAAAGGCGGTAAGTTAAACCTAATTAATTAGGAGAACACTTGGTATGTGAATAAATAGTTATCTTTATGTTATTATGATGTTATAATTGTATATAGCATGTTTAAATAGTTTTCATGTTATTTTAAAATTTAAGTAAAAAATTTTAAGTCAAATTTTCTATACAATAAAAGCTCAAAGAAATCTGTCAGTCTGTGTGTGTATCGGAACGCTTAACGACTATAATAAGAGAAAAAAATTAGAAATGGACTATATTGACAAGTCTTAACAAATATGCATGTATAAAAGGTCGCAACGAAAAACATTTCCGGTCTTATTCGATCATTTAATTTAAAAAACGTGTTACTGATTGTACCAAAAGCTGTAGGAGATTAAATTTTATTTCATTTCCAAAAAATGTTGCCAAAAGAAAACGACGGATTGTGAAAGTCAGAAGTGAAATTTCACCTTTTTATAATATCAAACTTATTGCTTAATGGAAAATAATTTTCGTTATTTGTTTTTATGAATGTAAGCATTGTGTTTTTTAATAACCAAGAAACGCAACTCTTGACTAATTTATTTTGTAAACAAAGATAAATTTAACCTTACGCGACTAACACTTGAGTATTAATTATCGCCTACTCACTTTTGATGTTAAAAACGGATTCCTCATAACTAATATTGTATCCTTTGTATAATTCTTAAAAGAGTAGAACTGGCCGTCGAGGTTGAAATCAATTGTCAAACACCAGCAAAAGCATGCTTTTTGTTTACTATTTTTAAAATAGAACCGGAAGCACGTGGCCTCTTCCATTTGAAAAAAATTGAAATGTAGGACTTGTCAAAAAAGACATACATCTATTAATACTATAGGCTTAGTTTTATATTTGCTAAATTGAAAAAGAAAAGAATAAAAGACTTTAAAAAAAGTATAGAGTTAGGGATCGAACTTTAGAGATTTTACTAATAGATATCAACAGACGTTTTCCATTTTCTAAAAAGTATGTTTTGTTCTAATCTTGCATAGATCTATATGTGTGTGTGTTTGCGTGTGTGTATGTATGTGTGAGTAAGGTAGAGAGACAGACAGAAAGGAAGGCGATTTATTTAGGTAGAGATCTATTTAAAATGTTAAGATTGAACGTCTGCTGCTAGATCTATACATTTTTCAAAGCAGGATTTACATACTCTTCAAACCTAATCGCTATGTAATTAAAAAACAAACAATTAAGCAGAAATAGCCACATTTTTGGGCGACATACAAAGTGGCGTACCCAGGGCTGGTGTCACCCGGTGCGCTAAACTTTGGGTTTCACTCCCCCCCCCCCCCCACGACTTTCACTATAGTTTTCATCTCCAACAAGCCTCCAGTTCAAATATGACAAAAACAATGACAATATTAATTTAATATTAGAAACTAAATGCAATAAACAAATGAAACAACCTTACGGTTAGTTATTTTTACATTTAAAGTACTTTATTTAAATTTTTCCTTTCGTGCTCTTCAAAACTGCAAACGTGTCATTCACCTCATCAAAATCTATATCATTCACAGTATCCCTTTCAATCGATAACATAGCCAGATAAGAAAGTCTTGATTGTTCCATGGAGGAGCGTAAATAGCTTTTTATAAGCTTTAGTTTTGAAATGCTCCGTTCACATGAAGCCAGAGAGACACATACCGTTAGAATTAATTGAAAGCCTAGCGAGAGTGTTGGAAGAAATTTTACGAAGTCCCATTTAGCTATGAATTTCAAAATATATAATACTGACCAGTCCATGACTTTTTTTTAGGTCAAAATCAGCTGCTTTTATGTGTCGTCTAAGCTGTGATATCTCTTTTAAGAGCTCATCTTCGGATAGCTCATCGTAAGAAGAGGTTAATTCGGGAATGGCCACCAATAACTCTTCTTCACTTGGGCTGAACAGCCTCAAACATATCTGCAACTTCATTAAACGATGTTGATATGAAGTTCTGGAGTTCAGAATACACTCTAGCATCTCCCTACTGCTTTCTTTTCGCGAAGAAATTCCAGCATCCTTAATTTTTCCCCCTTCTTGAATCTTAATCTTCTTTCTACCGAAATCCCATGTTTGTCTAATTTTATTAGTGCTTGTTCAATATCATGCTCCACTAATTGACTTCGCTTTTCGTGCAAAAAACAATTTTAAGACGTCTAACTTGGTCAGCGCTTTATCAAGAGTTAAGTCTTTATTCTGCAGGTACTGCTGTGTAATATTAACTTCTTCAAGTATATCAGCCCAAAGGTAAAGGTAGCAGATAAACGTGAAATCACAGACAGCATGTAAAAGTCATTGTGCTGTTACACTTGTGTCCAAATTTTCACGAGGATCATATCGCCGTAATCGCCGTAATACATTCATCAAACTTATCTTTCACTGTTTTAACAGTAGCATGATGAGCGCTCCAACGTGTTGTAGATAACCTTTTCAACGACACCCTAGTGTGTTCAATAAAAAAATCCCCATTGATGAGTGGAAGCAGCAAAGAAGGAAAACATTCTTTCAAGGGTACCAAAAAATGTTATACATGAAGCATTTTCGGCAAAAGAGTGTTGACCACACAAGTTAAGGGAAATGCCCACACATCCATATAATAGCTTTCTTGTTCTTTCTTTTCAAAATGGCTTGAACACCTCCGTGGATTCCATACATTGTGGCAGCATTGTCGTAACCTTGAGCTCTGCACATTATTATATCGAGTCCGTCACTTTTAGATTTTTAAGAATGTCAGAACTGAGGTCGTCAGCTTTTTTCCCCCTTAGAGGAAAAAATCCAAGAAACACATATCTCACTTCAACTTTCCCACTGTGGAATTCCAGATATCTGATCACTTCAGACATTTGGTCAGCGTGTGATATATCAGGTGTGGCTGTCAAACATAATTCCAAAATACCTTGCGGCCTTTATATCCATAACAAGATTTTTCTTTGCATGGTTGGCCAGTATATTTAAAAATTCATTTTGAATTTTTGGTGAAAGATAAGATACAGATTCTTTCCCTGTAAATGTACTTATCTTAAGTCTCATTAGGTGCTCTTTCAGCACTGGGTCATATTTATTTGGAAAGCATCTCAATCATCTCAAGAAGGTTTCCATTCTTTACCGAGGATTCATTGTGGCCACGAAATGCCAGATTTCGCTTCGCAAGATACAATGTAACATCTAGCAACATGTGTAGGATATACCGCCACTTTTCCTTCTCCCTATCCATTAAAGCAATACTTTCGGCATCAATTGTTTTATGTAGTTTTACGCATACTGTATGTTGATGACACATCGTGCTGCTAGTCATTTTCATTTATTTGATTATGATCTGCCATCCGTTATGTTATCGGACTAGACCAGCAGTGCGTGCTCTGTAAAATTATCATTGTTTTAAATGTTTTTTTTTTTTCATTTGGGTGTCACCCCCTGAGAGGGTCTGCACCCCTCCCCCACCGCACCTCCCCCCCCCTCAGTACGCCACTGGACATACACATGTAGGCTATCACAAACGGAATTATCGACCTAGGGTTTAGTAATTCGCGTTGATTTTATGAATGGAAAATCGAAAGTTGCATACAGCGGAGTAAGCGTTATTTGATGCGCACCGAAAATACGATTCTTGAGCTCTAAAAATAACGCAAGCGGTTCTCATATTATAGTCTTTGATACTACGTCATCTGTCTATACTCTCAAATCTCAAAAGCGCGTTCCGATACATATACTGACAGATTTCTTTGGGCTTTTATTATATAAAGAATGGTAGTTTCTACATATATCTAGTACCGCAAGTATTATTTTTGCATTCTGACAATTTGGGAAAAATCCATTCTAGCACTTTTTGCACCTAATCCGTATAAGACATGCAGGAGTGTAATTAGTTGATGTTTTGCCCAGTGAAGATAATTATGATCAACAAGGAGACATTTACTTAATTTCTAGTATTACATTTTTAAACGTTCATTGAGTGGCTTGAGTGTATTATGTCATAGTGAACAAGACCCTAACCTGAAGACAGACGACCCGGGGCGTAATAACATGAATGCATAATATGGATCATGATTTAAAAATGCGCAGGAAAAACTGCAATAACAAATAACTTTTAAAAAAATGTTAGGGTGGGCTGAGAGAGGAGGGGGGGGGGGGAGGAGAACATTTTGATAGAATGTGTTGTCATCCGCTTTACGTCTATGTGCTACGATTTTATTATATAGGATGACGTGAAATAGATTCATTAGCTATCCAACGATTATCCAGCCAGATAAACGCATGCAAACTATTTGTTATGTATTTAACACAAAGAAATTCATAAAAGGGACCAAATCCTGAGACTCGGCGTTAAGTGTACATTTGAAAATGTTCAGTTTAAACTTGGTTTCATTTCAGTGATATCAAGAGCCTGTATTTATGCACTTGTAAGGAGAATAAGGCCTCACCATGAACAGTATGTATCATTATTTGGTTGTAATTAGAAATAAATCCAATTTCATTTCATAACTTGTGTAATTCTTTTATTCAGGTTACAATGACAAACATGTAGATGTTATATTTATATATATATATATATATATATATATATATTATATCCTATATATATAGTCATATTTTCTGACAATCCAAATGCAAATTTTCTTTGTATGTCTACATTTCAGGTATGATTTGACGCAACCGACAAATAGATCTAGACTATAGATTTATCTGGTAAAGTGACTTCTAGTTGAAGATCAATATTGTAAATTATTGAATTGAAATTATCACTAGAAGTTTTGCATTTTTTTTACTTTTAATACTTATTTCTCACATTTATTTAATGGAACAAGCACCAATAATATACTCATGTTTGAACACATTCATTAATTCAAGAATATACATGTTGGAACATACATATTTAAAGACATGCACATGTTTAAAGGTATACATTTTAAAACATACACATGTTTGAACATATTATACATTTTAAGACATACACATGTTTGAAAACAATATACATTTTCAAATATACACATGTTTAAACATATCGGCCCACATTTCAAGACTTAATCATGTTTGAACGTATAGGTCTACATTTGAAGACATATATATTTTTGAGCATATAGGGCCTACAATTTGAAACGTACACATGTTTAAACATATTATGTATATGTTACGGCCAAAGCCCGGAGTACGGCCAGATCGCGATCTGGCTGGCCACTTCGCGCTTTGGCCGAGGCGCTTGGCCAATGTCCGATGTGCTTGAAATTGCCAGTGTTTACACTACTTAGGCCGGCCACTTCGCGAAGTGGCTGGAAATCCCTGGCCAATGTCCGATGTGCTGATGCAAGAATGTTCGGTAGGCGGCACAGGTGTGATGGCGGCTTGCATATGGTAGCAAGGACAGTGATACGTACGCTGTGACGATACTTTTCTGTTCATCTGCTGCTTTTCAGAGAAAGTCCTGTCGAAGTGGTCACTAATTATCAAGGCAATTAATTATCAAACGATTTAGTAAACTATCTGCTTGGATAAAAACACCATTGGCGTTATAAATTGACTGGATTGTGTATGTGAACCGAGCATTGACTTTTGACAAGCCACAAAGGTGGTAAGGCAGAAGCGATTGTATTTTTATCTAGCCATGGTCCGCGCGGTCTAGTTTCATGTGTTGTATAAACATGGGTGGGGCCGCCAGTCGCAATGAGATACCCTTGAGATAAAACTACTGCACCAATAAACTGAGGCATTTGACTTCTCATATACCGAGCATCGTTTGTGGATTATTTTACTTTGTGTACATGTGTGCTCTAGGTAGGCTACTGTAGATTATAAGCGGTGTTCCAACAAATATAAATATCGTGCATCGAATCCAACAGCGCTAAAGAATACGTTCTGCTATTACGCCTATAGACTAACAAGCCAATTTTGTTTTGATGAGTAGAAAGGGCCCGTAGGGACAGTACAATTACTTGGGGGCATTCAGGCTCCGATTGGGCGCACAACAACGTGCACCCTGCTGGCCACCCCATCCCCTGCTGGCCACCCCATCCCTTGTTGGCCACCCCATCCCCTGCTGGCCACCCCATCCCCTGTCACAACATGACACTGCCTATGTTACTTGGGGTTTCAACAACGTGCACCCTGCTGGCCACCCCATCTCCTGCTGGCCACCCCATCCCCTGTCACAACATGACACTGCCTATGTTACTTGGGGTTTCAACAACGTGCACCCTGCTGGCCACCCCATCCCCTGCTGGCCACCCCATCCCCTGCCACAACATGTCACTGCCTATGTTACTTGGGGCTTCATTGTGAGTATTGTATTCCTCGGCACGAGTTTGTATAACAGTCTATATGCATTTATATGCATTGCGACATTTCAATAAATTCGTATTATTGTTCTGTAGATTATCCCATGGCATCTACTGACGAGACTAGTATGCTGGACAAAGTTGGCGTACATGTAATTGCGGAACCAACATTTGAAAAGTATGTTCTTAGGTACTTTGAATACGTTACTGCAAGAAAAAGCTAATAATAGCTGGATTATCAGCAGATACAAATACTGTGCTTTTATAAAGGACTTTAAACAGGCTAAAGTGCCGCTAAAGCAAAGCAGAAACAAGAAAGTGTTGACTATCGTCGGCTAAGAAAATATGACGTTATTTAGGTTGATGGCAAAGAAAAACTTATTGTGCCAGTAACAAAAGACAATAGCGTTATTTTGTACTATGTGCACACAGAAGAGTAATAGACGAACATGACTGATTTTGTAATTTAGTATAAATAAAGATGGATAATTTATTATAATAAACTAATTTGACTGATTTTTTAATTTATTTTAATTAAAGATTGATAATTTACTATAATAAACTAATTTGACTGATTTTGTAATTTAGTATAATTAATAATCAATATGGGCTTAATGTGATAATTACAGTATAAAAACACTCAAAATCTGCTCACGACCTTCTTAATCGGACTTTGGCCCGCCAATGTCCGAAATCAATAAAAGATCGGTCATTGACCGGTCAAATATGAGGTGTTATTAGCCACTTCGCGATCTGGCCGACTTCGGGCTTTGGCCGTAACATATACAATCCATAGAACACAAGAGAAAATACTTCATGTAATAATACAGTATTCTGACGCTGCTAATTCTCTTTCATCCCTACATTGTTCACCATCTACAATCTCCATGTTGTCTGTCTTACATATTGGTTTGGGAAACTTCATTTAGTCCTTGAATCATTAGCTTTCGATTTTACTTGCTCCTATATTAACTTTTCATCATTTTCACACATAACTCTTCCGACATAATATTTTTCATCAATTTATTTAGTATTTCCCCTTTGACTATATTTGCTATATATATATATATATATATATATGACTATGTATGTGTTTGCAATTTTATTTTTAAGATATGAAGCTAGTGTTACATGTAAAAGGCATATAATGTTTAAAGTCAATTTATACTTAACCGAAAATTGAAATATAACTTGCAAGAATATATTGGTTATCAAGGCAATAAATTGTATCCTATTTGTTTTTCAGATCCATCAGCAATCGTCTGTAATGGTATTCATAAGTACCCCCTACCATTAACAAAAGCAACCACTGAACATATTTAAAGAGTTGGTTTTTTTGGTGATGAATAGAAAAGACTGTTTTGTTTATCCATCAAATAAATTTAAGATAACAAGCCGAGCAAGCTACAATTAATTAGGAACTATCATTTTTTGTTGGAATAAAATATTTTTGATTTCACTAATTCATTAAGTGAAGACAAAAACATATGTATGCCAATTTACAAAACCCTCTTAAGTGAACGTGATATTAATTTAGATGAATTTTTATATTATGGAAATTTTCTTAGGTACCCCCAAACCGGCTTTCCTGTTTTAGTCTTTGTAAAGGATTTAGTTGTACTTATTAAATAATTATGGTAATTAGAGGCATACGAATCTTAATTAAATCCAGATTAATAACTACTTTATTCTAAGTTTAGTTGCATATATTATATTAAATTATATAATGCATTGTCCTGGTCCTAAGCCTAATGGCCAACAGTAATCCTGCTACTTAATTTAGTAACATATTAATAATATATTTTGTTTTTATTTATGGGATCATTTGGTAATCTATTATTATTAGTATTAGTATTTTACTATAACTATAACTGGGGTAAGTGGTTTAAAATAATATTTGTTATTACAAACATTTCATAAATATATTTTTTCTCTCTTTTTCAAGAACATTGTACAGATTAGATTACATTTTGTATTACAAAATAATGTTTTAAATTGTGTAATTTATTGTTTAATGCTATATTCTTACACTTTTAAAAACTGTTTGTGCTAGCTTTTCATTTCACATGGTGGTCAACCAGTGCCCATATACCTACGTATATAGTATATTTATTATCATTTATTACTGCGTTTTAAACTTTAAATAAACGTCAATATAATGTCATATTGTTTACATATAGAGAAATTCGTTATTATTTCGTGAATATTTATAATGGTAAGGAAAAAATATTTTTTATTATAACGTATTGCTTCAATTTAAATAGAAAAATTCTGATACGGTATTTTGAAACACTACCAATTTATTATGTCTATGAGGAACATTACATGCCATTCAATTTGATATATAACAAAGGCTGCTGCTTTTTGCCCCTATGTCTCCTTAGATGATGATAATAATAATTAAATTGAAGCTATGTTACTAGATTTTTCCAAAGCTCGATCAAGTTTACTGGTCCCTTACATCATTGGGTTCAAGACCTTCTGATCAATAGAGAGCAAACTGTAATAATTAATGGCTATAAATAATCCCCCAAAACTGTAAACCTATGACAGAGGAACTGTTCTTAGCCCCCTACTATTTCTAATTAAATTAATAATAATATATTACCCAATTGCATCAGTACCAAAATAGGAATCAAACTGGATTATGTCTTTCAATCTAGAAAAGTGCCAACTTTTAAGATTACCGGTTATTAACAAGAAAGAAAAAATAAAAAATAATTACAAACTACTTTATTCATGGAAAAGACCTAACTATAATATGGCTCATTACTAGTAATTATGCATAACTGAAAAGGGTAGCATCAATAGTTAAATCACTAAACCTAGAAACACTAAGAGTAAAGTAGTAAAAATACAGAAGGCATTCCAGTTTAACTTAGAAATACAACACAATAAATATATCTTATAATGCTCAAATAAACATAAGGACAAAACATCTTTTTTATCATATTATTTGCAAGAACAAATGCATAAAAATACTCTTTATTCCCGAGTAGAATCCGGGCATGGAATGGGTTGCTAGAACATAGCAGGATAACCAGTAACTTAAAAATCATTTAAAACACTAAACAAAATGCAAAACTAGACTCAGACCACGGATGAGCATAGGACGCAACACTCTTCTTTATAGAAAGAAACGTCTTTAACATGTAAGATTAGATAAAAAAAACTATTTAAATGATTTTCACCACAAAACAAAACAAAAAAAACTTAATTGCACTACATTCAAGAAAATTAATTGGGTTTCTTCTCTACTTACTTTAGTATTTGTAAACAAAATAACTAGGTTATAAAGTTATAACCAATATACTTATTGCGATAATAACTGCTAAAAATGTGACTTTGTAGTGTTGCTACATGTAGCAACACACTTGTAAAATATAGAAAATCCCATAACTGTCTTAAAACATTGGCATACAGTCACAAAATCGGAATTATATTTCTTTCAATTATTATGTCTTTGTATTAAGCAAGAGAAAAACTAAATAGTTCGAAAAAATAAAATCAGTTATTCTTGTTTATATTAGTGTGTAAGAGTCAATATTGTTTAATAAGCAGTTGTATCTGTTGTCTTTCGTTCAACTGTTTATTTAAGATACTTGGAGATTATGAATAATATGGTCTAGTTAGCAAATGTATATATTTACTCTTTTTTTCTGTTCAAGTAGATAAATATTTTTTTCCGAGCATTTAATACAAACTCATAGCACCTTACGGCGACCCTAGGCGCACCGGGCAATGCGAGTTCTCCAGTGGGCTCTGTCCGCAGCCGCTGCTGTAACGGCATTGATGTCGTCCCAGTTTATGTCAACAGAGCGGAGGACTAGACCAGCAGATGTTTCGTTATTGAGGGCTTTTATTGCGATTCTCCAGGGAGATGATTGTCTCCAGAGTCACAGCTAAGTCGGGTGCAGAGGTGTGCATAGATTAGTCAAGTGACAATTGGCTCGGCTTGGTTGAGGACGCCTTCAAAGTGTTCAACCCAACGTCTATCTCGATCTTGCTGGGTGAGCATTTTTTTTTTCTGATTGGCACACCGCACCCAGTGGAGGAATCTGTTAGCTCTCGAACGATGCGGTAAAATATTTTTTTTTATTTTCTGAAAAATCTACACAATCTAAATAGGTTGTTATTTTGAAATAAAAAAATAGACCTTAATATCATTATAGATTAGAAAATAAAATAATGCTGTCTTGTATAGAATCGAACCAAGTTTATCCTATTTTACGACGTAATTTTTAACTGATCACAAAAGCAAAATATTATAATATGCTAATAAAGTCAAGTTTCTTTATTTTAACCAATGGGCACAGCCATTGACTCACATATTCATAATTATATCTATAGATAAACTATGGATGATTAAGGTGTGCATTAAGGCTATGTTTTTAAAACAAATAATTTGTCACATCACAAAATGAAATAATATTATTCCACAAAATCTTTTTATCATTTTCATCTGCAGTAGTAATAGATTTATTTGCAGTTTGTAAAATTTATTAATCCATGTTTAAGCCGTAAATTTTTAAAATTTGCATTTACATAACTCATAAAATCTTTTCATTATATTATATTATATTATATTTAACTGTTGATAAAATAACATCCTGTTAAACTGTTGATAAAATAACATCCTGTTAACCTGTTGATAAAATAACATCCTGTTAAACTGTTGATAAAAAAACATTCTGTTAAACTGATAAAATAACATCCGTTAAACTGTTGATAAAATAAAATCCTGTTAAACTGTTGATAAAATAACATCCTGCTAAACTATTGATAAAATAACATCCCGTTAAACTGTTGATAAAATAACATCCTGTTAAACTGTTGATAAAATAACATCCTGTTAAACTGTTGATAAAATAATATCCTGTTAAACTGTTGATAAAATAACATCGTATTTATCGGCTTCAGAAAACCTGTGTAGTAAAAAAAAAGATCATAATATAATTTATATATTTAAATGTTTAAACATACGTATACTTCATTAAAACAGAACTGATTTATTAAATGAAAAACAAAACAAACAAAAACAAAAATGAATTATATATATATATATATACGGTTGCGAAAAAATGTCTTACATTGAGTCCTTATAGTGTCACAAAAGACATAAATGATGAGTGAAATATTCAAATTACATAAGACCATTTGCCAAAGAAAAATGTTGGCCTGATTTTTGTAAGTTTGCAAAGGAAAAACAAAAGAAATGTCATCACTAAATATTTTCCATATTATTAAAGTGATTTAATTAGGTTATGCTTCATGTCATTCAGCCATGCGAAAATATAAAACCAATGTTCTATAATGGCAAAAGAAAAGACCTAATTATAGTTTACATACCTATTATAGATGAGGCCTAAATACTATGGGTCAATAATAAGCTATAAATTAATGTCAATAATTGTACGTGAGTATTTGCGTCTCCATAAAGATGTATACAATTTTACTAGTAGGCCTAATATATGCATGCACATACATTATAAAATTATCCCGCTTAAAATCACATATTTTATGCACATAGTTAGCATTTATTATGAAAATGAAACCTTATGCTTTTCTTCATCGCCTTGTCAATGATAAAACTTAAATTTTAACTTTTCTTAAAATAGGCCTATAAGATAAGTTTAAAGTAAGAACACCAAAGACACTGTCTGTAATATAGACTTCAATTTACATTACTATATTACATACTAGAACGATAAACCGTAGTCAATACTCAATAGGCTTGAAATTAATTTAAACTATGGGCCACAGGTGGTAGCTGATAAAGCTTTGACTCCTACAGGCCATCGACGAGTGCCCTTGATCCCACTCTGAGCGAGCCGTGATAATTCAAATTTGAGAGTTACGGAAAACTACTGTGAGACTAAACAGATATAAAGTACCTGGGACGATTCTGACAAAAGTCCATAACATCTAAAAAGGCCTATTATGGAAGTTCCGCAGGGAAGCTTAAGAGAGGGTGAAACATATTCTAATGAATTGCACGACCTTGCCAAGTGGATTGGAACGGTCAACAGTTTGTGCTGTGCATACATGTGTGATACAGGGATGTTTATTCTATGAGCCCTAAAAGAGTTATCTCAGCTCTGGTTCTCACTATCAGAAATTTATCAGGAATCAGGCTTTAAATTCTGGATATTTAAAAAAATTGATCCATATTTTGATCGTTTTAGGGAAAAAAAAGTTTTAATGCTTCATAAATCTGAGAAAATTATATTTGAAGAAAGTGAATATTTTCTCGGTGTTGCACTATTTACTTTACTTGCTTTGTGTTTAAAGTATCAGTAAAGATGATGAGATACCTTCAGCATGTTCATATCCTTACAACGTTAAGAGCGATAATCTCAATCATTGAATGAAAACAAATCATCATCAGAATAATCCAACCATCGACCATCGAATCCGAAGTGTTGCCGCCTTGGAAAAAATAGTTACAGTAAATGATTTAATTTGTAGTTAGTTTAATTGGAAACGATGCCTAAATTATTTGTGCATTTTATAGTAAGTATAAATAAATACATCGTAACTTAACTTATACTGATATGGTTATCTTATCTTATTTTCAATGTTGACCTTCTGGTCTTGATACGCTGTTATTACTAACTAAATATTTTGCGTAAATTCATGAACATTGGCAAGTCGATTTACTACGAACATATGTAAAGCTGTGTTTGTAAACAATAATATAAACTGTCTGATGGTACACTGAGTATGCCGATTAATAAATATATAAAGGATTGGAAAGAAAAGTATAAAACGTTGCATACATCAATATTTATTAATTGAACTTTTCTAGAAGTTGAGGTAGGCCCTATATAAGTCAAATTAATGCTAAGCATTCAATGCATAATGTCGAAAGAAAATTTATTGCATTCTTCCGGTACATGTGACAAATGTTCATTTACATTTGTTTTATGAATAAGTAATAACTAAGTAACAGGACAACAGCTGATGATCAAGATCTTTACGATCCTATAAATAATGATTTTGAACTAAGAAATATTTTAACTTTCTTTTGTTGATGAATAGGTCAATGTAAAGTTAATTGCGCGGGGTAGTTATGTAAAATATTGGAAAATATTAAAGTTGTAAAAAAAAGTATTACACAATGAAATATATATTTAAAAGAAAGTAATCATACCATTAATAGATTTTTTGAGTTCTAAGTCAGGTGGTGCTGTAAGATTAAACGATAAAAACAAAGATTAAAATTATTGAACACTTCTACAATTTTTTCTTTTAAAATAATATATATCATTAATTATTTATTAAGGAATTTTATAAATCTTATATTAAATCATTATTTCATAATGTATCGCCCCCTTTCTGTAGGCCTATAGGCCTACCTACACCTATACCTTTGCATCATCTTTTTCAAATCCAGGGGACAAAGAAATTTAAACAAGCTAGAAGAGATAGGAAATATAAATGTAGATGAAAAAGGTATTAAACAACTCCTAACCAACTTAAAAGTAAACAAAGCTTCTGGTCCAGATGAAATACCAGCAAGACTGCTTAAAGAAATAACTAATGAAATATCTCCAATCTTTAAAATACTTTTTCAGGCCTCTCTAAACCAAGGCAAAGAGCCCAAAGACTGGAAATTAGCCAATGTAACCCCTCTTTTCAAAAAAGGAGATAAATCTGTTCCCGGAAATTACAGACCTGTTTTCCTAAGGCTGCAAACGCAGTGGGCACAAACACCAACACACCTTCGGCACGTATCTTAAGCCGAACGCCAATTGTACGATTGAACTGGGATTGGCACAAACGCAGTGCGCGATACGACTTGCGTTCAACTTTTAGCCAGCGAGAGCCTAGAGATCATGTGACACACAGGTCGTTCCAAAATGGAGGCGCTGTGCATTGCAGCTTTGCAGCTTGTTCTATTTTATTGGCTCGGGAAAAGGTATTATAGGGCAACTTTACTGGGTTCATCACATATTTTGAAATAGAGAAAGGTTTGGGGAATACCATCATCTTTTAGACGAGGTTTTGAACGACGAGGAAAAATGTATCGCGTACATCAGGATGAGACCCTCAACTGTTCGGACACTTTTAGAGCTAGTGATCCCAAGCATCACCGAGCGCACCACAAACTTACGAAAATCGTTGTCCCCAAGAGAACGACTTTTGATTACATTGAGATAAGTCATCATCATCTGCACTCAGCAGAATCTTGAGGTACATTTAAGGTCCTCCAGTCCCCAGGGTACAAAGCTGGGCTGCCATGGCTGTACAGGTCTTACGGACCACTTAAACTAAGAGCTCCAATACTCATTCAAGTCCTTGATCACAACAAATAAACAGACAAACATAGTAGGGCCTACAACAATTAATGTACAAAACAAATAAGTCAGAACAAAGCAAAAACAGAAGCAACAAGAAAACTTACTGATTATTATAAAGTACCGTAACTTTTTATTGATCAAAGTCCGATACAATGTTGTGTATATAATGATATTATGGAAAAAGGAAATAGGTTCTTGATTGTCTTTTCAAGTCCTAAAAGAAAACATTTAAATGTACTGCTCCTTGCTATTGAAAAGATCAAAGTTAAAAATGGAATCATTGTATTTGAACCGGCCCTAAAAATATTTTCAAAGGAACTTGGACACTTTGATTTTTCCGTGCATTATATTAGTACTGATGTGTAGCATTAGAGGTGTGGTTTTGTTCATAATTGTATGCATCACTTTGTACATTGTGTTCAACAGGCGTACATCTAGACATAGAATGTCTTGGACTTGGCTGACTTCTTGACCCTCGTTCACTTGGCATTTGGCAGGCCATGAGATATTTCACAATCACACCATGGATCTCCATTTGACATTGCATCTTTTTAATTGGTTCCAACATTTTCATACAGAGTCGGACAAGCCTGAACTGCTGTGATCAATTCAGTCTCTATCTTGACCTGATCAAGTCTTGACTGTCTGTCAACTGTCAGTGGTCAACACACTAGATCTAGATCTAGTGTCTACACAGTGTGCTCTTGGTGGCCGCGGCGCCAGACGAAACCCGGCAGTGTGCAATATTATTACCGTATTATTATTTTTTTTAATCTCGCTAAATATTTCACAAATTCAAATTCTGCTCGAATCTCCCCTGGATTTTTAGTCGCTGAATTCAAAAATGAAATCAGATATTGTCTGCGATGCTTTCTCGATGAGAAAATTGACAGTGAAAATTTCCCTACTCCAGCCATATGACGTCACACATTCAAGGTCGAGGCGACTACTAACAACCGTGAAAAAAACGAAGGCATGAGATGTAGCAAGCCAGTTGTGCACTCTCGTCAAAAAAGTTGGTGCGAAGGCGTGTTGTTGAAGTCCGAAGTCGTGTTGAACTCACTGCGTGCGGTTACAAGGTTTAAATAGTGTCACCAACACCGACTCACAACGAAAGCCGTATTCACTGAGAAGGCGTGTTGGTGTTTGTGCCCACTGCGTTTGTAGCTTAACAAGCATAACTTGTAAATTACTTGAGCATATAATTTATAGTAGTATAGTAAATCATCTAGACAAACGTAATGAACTGTGCTCACACCAACATGGGTTCAGGAAAAACAGATAATGTGACACTCAATTAATAGGCTTAATAGATGACTTGTCTAAGGGATTAGATAATAACAACCAAATTGATGCTATATTACTAGATTTTTCAAAAGCATTTGATAAAGTTCATCATTCTAGTCTTCTAAAAAAAACTTAAATACTTTGGTATCTCTGGTCCTTTACATCAGTGGATTCAGGACTTTCTTATAAACAGAGAACAAACAGTGATAATAAATGGCTCTAAGTCATCACCAATAACTGTAAACTCAGGAGTTCCACAAGGAACTGTTCTAGGGCCCCTACTATTTCTAATTTACATTAATGATCTGCCAAATTGCATCAACACAGGAACAAAAGTAAGATCATTTGTCGATGATTGCATAATTTATAGAATAATAAAGACATGAAAAGATAGTGAACTTTTACAAAAAGACCTAGATGAACTACAAAAATGGGAATCAAACTGGAATATGTCTTTTCACCCAGAAAAATGCCAACTAATAAGGGTATCCAAGAAAAAGAAACAAATAATAACAAACTACTATATTTATGGTAAAGAACTAGCTCAAACTAACAATGCTAAGTATCTATGAACAGTGCTTTTTGTGCCGGAATACAGCTGTCGTTTAGATTGATGTGTTTGATGATTTATATGTTAATATCTACATGTGATTACAGATTAAACGTATGATCTATTCACTTAAAACTGATAGTCTTTTTTCTTAATTCGTTTGTCATTGGAGTGATTTTGAGAAGAAGTTACTGAATCTGCTTGATAGATAGTACGCAAATAAAAATATTGAGCGTTGTCACGGAGAATTGCCTGGTCTAAACCACTGACATCGACCTCTAGACCAACGAACCAAGTGAGGTAGGTAACTCAGCGTGTGAGCATTACAATCACGAGAGCATCGTACTGGCAACACTATACCGCATCATCACACCACTGACAAGTGTAGCACATACTTTCTATACATTTTTACATTCATTATATTTTTGGATTTACCAACTATTCCACGGTTACGTTTAAGACCTAATTATTATGCATTTATTAAGTTCTTGGCTTACTTACCATTTATCTGACAAGAAAAAATTCCTAACACTAATTCCCCCACAATATTATTGGCCTAATTACAATGCCATGTGACAAGTATATGCCTATATGTATCATAATTAATTTTAATATTATTGGTTCGTTACCTAATTACCATGCCAAACCCTTAATACCTATGCCTCATACTTCAAAAATATAATTGGCCTCCTTACCGAAAAACGTACAAGTATAGGCTCTGCGTCTCATACAACCATGATCTTCTTCATAGGTAAGATTGAAATGGTTAGCCTTCGAAAGTTCATACATGTAGATGTGCCTGAGACAAGGATGCTCTGTTTCCATCTCACCGTAATCAAGGTGAATTCTCAACATATGACCATTTAAATTGTAGACACAAAATTTAATGACATCATAAAGCTTAAAATGAATAATACAATTTTCAAGATCTACTTCTGTCTTTCCTGCGAAAAGGGCGACTTGTTCCTGAGCTGAGATAAGAAAATATTAATACCAAATTATAACGTAAGTTTCCACATTCAAGAGCAATTTTTGCCTCAACAATACTGTAGTTACATGTTACGATACTGTTACAAAAGTAGTTTTATTTCCATAATTATATTGGTTCTATTATTATTAACTAAAGTTAAAAAGAAATAATCTTAAACCCGAAATGTTTCCGTGTTAGGAATAAAACATGTATATGTCTAGACACTACGTCATAGCATTAAATACGTCATATGCACGAGGGTTGAAGATCGTTAGTTTGAGTTCTAGCTTGGGCGCTAATGTGTGAGGACTGTTTTTGACCACTTTCTTAAAGATAGGATTACGGCTTAGTACGATATAGAAGAATCTCAACTGATTAAGTTTCATCATATAATATTGGTACATGTATTCTGTGTTACTGTTATATTTATCATCTCAACTTGTTGGAAATAAATTGTGTTTAATCATTCAAACAGGATTGTGGATTTCCTCTATATTAAGGTACAGTTTATCTAATTCACTTCATACATAGAAAGAACATCATAAGAGCCAAATAAACATCAAATCTACTCCAATAACATCAATAATAATTCTTATACAACCTTGTGAGATCCAATAGGGATGTGAATCAAAAGAATGTATAAATTTTACATTTCTAAAAATATCATTATACGTCAGTAGCTGATTTCGCACGTGACAAAAGATTGGGGGCTTGAGTCCTTGGATCTAAAGTTTGTATGTATAAGAAATTGAGGATATACAACTGTTTTAGTGAAAACGATTTACAACAAGTATTTATTAAAATTCTGTCTACGTGGGAGGCACTGTCTGTGTTCGGACATACTGTTTTCAGCTTTGTACACAACCATCCTTAAAATTTATCTTCTACAAATTAACAGTGGTGTAAAAATATTACAAAGGATTTTATGAAAGGTAAAGTTGAATTTTTTATCTTTTATTTACGTCATTAATATAAAACATGGCGGAAGCTAATCTTACGCTGGAGCAATTGAATATTTTTGCTATCAGGTCAGAACAGTTAAATAGCATGTCACTAACCCAGTTAAAAGAGATGTCAAACTCTCTGGAAATAGACATTACTGAAGTTACACCAGTAAGGAGTAAATTGATTCAAGATATTAAGGACTGTTTGAAAAGACATGGTAGAATGCTTGAAGAAAATACTATGAATAATGAAGAATCAGTGGTTCTCAGTGTATCAGAAACCCTGAAAACAGACATAAATAACCATGAATTTAAAATGAATGGAAATGAACTAAGTGCGGACATGAAATTCCAGTTAGAAATGAAGAAGCTAGAAATTCAAGTACAATTAGAGGGTAAAAGAATAGAAGTACAATTGAAAGAGAAAGAATTGGAAAAAGAAAGAATCGCTAGTAATGAAAGGATTGAATTGGCAAAGTCTCGTTCGTCAACTCATACGATTCAAGAAACAAATAATGTAGAACTATATAAGTTTAAAAAGCATGTTCCAAGCATGGAGAACATAGAGATTGATGAGTTCTTTATGGTCTTCGAGAGAAACTCGATCGATTATAATTTTCCTGAAGATAAGAAAGCAGTACTTTTACGTTCAGCTCTAACAAAAGGCAAGGCTTTAGATGTTGTATTGAATCTGACTCCAGAGGAATGCAATAATTATGAACTAATAAAGAGCAGAGTACTATTAAGTTATGTTCTAACTCCAGAAAAGTTTCGAAAGTTATATCGTGAGTACAAGAAGGAACCAGAAGTTTCACATGTTGACTTCCTGAGATTAGAGAAAAAGTATTTTGATCGATGGTTACGTTCTAAGAATGTGAATAAAGATTATGAAAAACTATATAAAAAACTATATAATCTCATACTGATGGAGGATTTTACTGAGAAGATTCGCACTGATGGTAAAGTTCATTTGGCTGATCGTGGTATTGAAATAGCAGAACAAGCAGCAGTTAAAGCCGATGAATACGTCATTATTCACCCGCATAGCCATTATTTTCAAAATGACAGAACAAGTTTGAGGAATCAAAACAGAAATACAGAGAGGAAGTTAAGATCGACAGAGGATAAAAGTAAACAAAAAGCCGATAAACAAGAGAATTCAAGTTTTGTACAAAAGAGAATTACCTGTACATTCTGTAAGAAAGATGGACATATAAAATAGAATTGTTGGAGTCTACATAAAGAGAAAAGACCCATTAAAAACAAGAACAACATGGTTTTATCACACATCGCCGTACAAACTGAAACTCAAATAAACATAACTGCCCACAAAAGAATTAAAGCTGAAAGAAAGACATCTGATGTTAGTCATGAAGAGATGGCGAAACACGCATGTCCAAGTTGCTCAAAGTCGGAAAAAGTCTTTGAAATGAAGACCGAGGCTATTGAACATTCTAGTTTCAACTCTAAAGGGAGTGTGACAGATGAACAATCAGTAAATAAAACGTTTACTTATGGAGGCAGTAGTGTAGCAAGAAACTCAGTAGGCAGAGAACTACCCGAGTGTATGCTATCGGATGTTAGCGAGGGCTATGTGTCACCTATAGATAATCAAGCTAGAGAACGGAAGATTAAAATTCTACGTGACTCCGGTGCTGATATATCTTTACTGTTGAAGAATACTGTACCAACGTCGAAATTGACTCATACAGGCCAGTATGCTTTGATCAGTACTATGGCTGGAACACTTACGGCACCGTTACATCGTATACAGTTGAAGAGTAATTACTTCACTGGATCTGTTATTGTTGGGATAGTGAAGAAATTTCCCTACAGAGGCATTTCATTACTTTTAGGAAGTGACATTGCCAAAAATCAGGTACATCCTGTACTTAAAGAAACCAAATACTCTGTTCAGTGTAGGAATACTGAAAATTCAGTATGTGTTATCACCAGAGCTATGGAGAAACAACAGATGACTGATGAATCGACAAAGAAACCAGAACCAACACCAGAGATTGACTTGCAAGCAACCTTCATGGCGGATGTTCTAGGTGGTCACTCAAGTCATACTGATCAAAATAATTTGTCGCCTAGACAACTACTCATTCTTGCTCAAGGCAAAGATCCAGAGATCGGGAAGCTAAAAGAGGAAGCAAAGAATGAAGGAGAGTTAGAAACAATGGCCGCAGGTTATTACCTGAGGGACGAGTTGTTGATGAGGAAATGGAGAGGGAAAGAAAACGACGATGAAACATGCAGCGAAGTACATCAAATCGTGGTACCCAATGTATACCGCAAGGACATACTACATATGGCCCATGATTCACCGTATGCTGGTCACCTAGGGATTCAGAAAACCTTCGATAGGATTTCTTCTGGCCTGGCCTACGTCGTGACGTCACATCGTTTTGCAGATCATGTCATGTCGGCCAGATGGTCGGCAAACCGAATCAGACCATTCCGGTAGCTCCTCTACGACCCATACCAGCATTCCCAGAACCCTTCAGTCACATCATTATAGACTGCGTCGGTCCGTTGCCTAAAACTAAGGCTGGCCACCAGTATCTGTTCACTATAATGTGTTCGGCAACGAGATTTCCAGAGGCTATTCCTCTACGTAGCATCAATGCCGACAAAATCTCTGATGCACTTATCGGATTCTTCACCCGATATGGTCTTCCGAAAACCGTGCAGTCAGATCAAGGTTCAAATTTCACATCGAAGTTATTTCGCCAAGTCTTAGAACGGCTGGGTATTCGTCATGCAGTATCGAGTGCATATCATCCACAGAGTCAAGGCGCACTGGAACGATACCACCAAACATTGAAGAATATGCTCCGTACTTTCTGTTTCGAGCATAACGACGACTGGGATCGTGGTATTCCCTTCGCACTCTTCGCAACCAGAGAGGCTGTACAAGAATCTCTTGGTTTCAGTCCCTTTGAACTGGTATTCGGACACACAGTTCGTGGACCACTAAAGCTGTTACAAGAGACATGGTTATCATCCACTGAAGACACTGGTCTACTGACATACGTGGAAAATTTTAAAAATAGACTGTATAATGCATTAAAAGTTGTCAGATCTAATCTTTTGCAGGCACAAGACAAGATGAAGGTCTATTATGACGTCAACGCAAGAACCCGTATCTTCCAACCTGGTGATAAAGTTCTCATGCTGACGCCACTGTCTGGTCAACCCCTGAGTGCCAAGTTTACAGGACCCTACGAGGTTATGGCTAAGCTTAGTGAGGTTAACTTGTCTTGTAAAGACCCCTGATAGACGGAAATCGCAACGAGTGTGCCATATCAATATGTTGAAACCATACATTATCAGAGAAGAACAAAATGTTGTTGCCTCGGTAAACACTGTTATTAAAGTCGGGAATAATTCACCCGAAATTGAGCGTGAAGTGGCAGAAAGCAAACTGCAAAATACAAAGGCTCTGAAAAACCTAAATGAAAAATTGGCACATTTACCTGATTGCGAACAATCCGCTATCAAAGGTCTAATTAATGAAAATATCCATTTATTTGGAGATGTACCTAGTAGAACTAGTGTAGTTAAGCATGATGTTATTTTAAATGAAAATACTAAAGCTATTAAACAACATCCATACAGGTCAAATCCTATCCAGTTAGAATGCATCCGTAAAGAGGTTCGCTACATGCTTGACAATGACATCATTACACATAGTAGTAGTGACTGGTCTTCCCCATGTGTATTGGTACCTAAAACCGACGGATCCATGAGGTTTTGTGTGGACTACCGTAAGGTAAACAAAGTGACAAAAACTGATTCCTATCCAATACCAAGAATCGACGATCTAATAGATCAAGTGAGTAATGCTAAGTTTGTGACGAAAATTGACCTATTGACGGCGTATTTTCAGATTCCACTGACGGAGAGGGCTCAGGAGATATCATCGTTTGTAACCCCTGACGGACTGTACAAATTTAAGGTCATGCCCTTTGGTATGGTTAATGCACCCTCTACTTTTCAACGGTTAATAAATGCCATTACTCAGGACATTCCTAAATGTCATGCATACCTCGACGATATTGTTGTCTTTAGTGACGATTTTAAATCTCATTTAGATCAACTACATTTGTTATTTATGAAATTGACTCATGCTAATCTCACCATTAACTTGACTAAGAGTCAGTTCTACAATGCAACCATCGAGTATCTAGGTCACATAGTGGGAAATGGTTTGGTAAAACCACTAAATGCAAAGGTGAAGGCTACTCGTGAGTTCCCTGTTCCTGAAACCTGTAAACAACTCCGCAGTTTTCTCGGGATGGCGGGATACTACCGTCGGTTCTGTCAAAACTTCTCAACCATTGCATGTCCATTAACAAATCTATTAAAGAAGAATTGCACTTTCAAATGGTCTAATGAATGCCACCAGGCCTTTGATAAATTAAAAGATGTCCTTTCTGAGGCACCTGTATTAGTAACACCCAATTACAGTAAACCCTTTAAAATTACCGTTGACGCGTGTGATACAGGGATGGGAGCGGTCATTTCTCAGAAGGGTGATGATTCACTGGAACACCCGATTAGTTTTTACTCTCAAAAATTTGATAAGCATCAAAGAAACTATAGTGTGATAGAAAAAGAACTTTTAGGATTAATCCTGGCATTGAAACATTTTGATTTTTATATCAATGGTTCTCCATATCCAATTGATATTTTAACTGATCATAACCCTTTAGTTTTCCTTTCCAGGGTTAAACAGAACCAAAGAATTATTCGCTGGAGCTTATTCCTCCAAGCATATAATTTAAATGTGGTATATTTACCAGGTAAACAAAATGTGGTCGCTGACACGTTGTCGCGCATGTAACTGGTGAACCAGAAGATAAAGTCAGTTTCTCATGAAATGTTGTTTTTTTTAAAATGTCATTCATTGTATTGATTAACATATATATTATTGTAAATATGACAATAAATAAACTATGTTTTGAATTATTACACTATGAAACATTACAGAACAAAACTTCAAATTCTACTAGAAACAATCATACGTTGTAAGGTAAAAGGTAACTATTGCATACACCAATTGCACACACACCGGTAGTTAACTTGAATACATCCACACTTGTGTTTGTTCAATTAATTCTATTGATGTGTTTTGCAAATTGTTTGTTTTCTATGTCGTCATGTTATAATTTAGATGTCTTATTTTTATGCTATGTAAAAGCTAAATCAGCTGAGATTATCAGATTTTAAAATATTTTTGATGTCATAATTTAGACATCATAATAATATAATAACTGAAAAACATTAGTTAATGATACTATGATCGGTTATAAATAAATTAAACTTTCAAAAGAATTATCTATCAATTATTAATCGGTTCCACTTATTTGGGTAATTCATATCAATTCTATGGGAATTGGTTATTGGTGGTAATAGTTTTATGGTCAACGTTGTACACACAATAATCATAATTGTAAATATTAATTGATAAATAAATGTTTAATTAATAATCATTGATAAGATAATGTGATAAGGGATTCCATAATAACGACTTTGTTATTAAAGGGATATGTAAAATATGGTTCATTTTAATCTTAAAAAGATTGTCCAATAGTCAATTAAATCTTACGAATAGTTTGGGAATTCGGTTCATTTTATGGGTACTCTACAAAGAATTCCATACTTAACACTGTCTGTAATTCCTTTGTGTCTTAAGGGGGGGCGAGTGTTACAAAAGTAGTTTTATTTCCATAATTATATTGGTTCTATTATTATTAACTAAAGTTAAAAAGAAATAATCTTAAACCCGAAATGTTTCCGTGTTAGGAATAAAACATGTATATGTCTAGACACTACGTCATAGCATTAAATACGTCATATGCACGAGGGTTGAAGATCGTTAGTTTGAGTTCTAGCTTGGGCGCTAATGTGTGAGGACTGTTTTTGACCACTTTCTTAAAGATAGGATTACGGCTTAGTACGATATATAAGAATCTCAACTGATTAAGTTTCATCATATAATATTGGTACATGTATTCTGTGTTACTGTTATATTTATCATCTCAACTTGTTGGAAATAAATTGTGTTTAATCATTCAAACAGGATTGTGGATTTCCTCTATATTAAGGTACAGTTTATCTAATTCACTTCATACATAGAAAGAACATCATAAGAGCCAAATAAACATCAAATCTACTCCAATAACATCAATAATAATTCTTATACAACCTTGTGAGATCCAATAGGGATGTGAATCAAAAGAATGTATAAATTTTACATTTCTAAAAATATCATTATACGTCAGTAGCTGATTTCGCACGTGACAATACTGAAATCAATTTAGAAAATTCTAGTGTTATCGAATTTGGAATTAGGCTATATAATACAATTTCTTACTGTTGAAAACTAAATCGAGCTCAACATATATCTTAGGGTCACATTGCAATGCCGTCAAAGCCAATAGTAACTGAAAATGTTTTTTTAATAACCCAGACACTGGGGACACCAACAATATAAAAATCTGTAAAGTAAGAAACAATCTAAAAACTTTTCTTCATTGCTACCTACAAAGAATGCTAGATATTAAATGTTTTAAAAAATACAAATACATCTCATGAGAAAGGACAGCACACATTTCAATCAGTGGCGTAGTCAGGTTTTGACGCTAGGTGGAACGAACATTTAAAAAAAGGCCCCACTTTTTAGCACTTTTCTAATCGAGGTATTAAGAATTTGTACGTAACTAGTGTTGCAAGAAAAGCCTATGCCCCAGGCAACTGTGTTTTTATTTCACTATTTACAGTTCTAGCAGTGCAGCTATAAGAGCTGGCAATCTTTAGGCATACATAATTATTGTTGAATCTACGGATGATTTTCTCGGATCTACTATAGCAAAGTATTTATAGAACTAACGCAAATGCTTCTATAAGACTGCATTCAAATCTTCTTCTTTTAATAATGATAGACAAGATAGTTTACTAAAAGAAATGTATACGAATTACCGTGCCGCGCGAGAGCTGAGAAACAAGCACGCCGATCGCTTTTACCGGAAAACCGACCCAAAGACGCAAGCCACACACGTTTGTCCCAATAGAGAACTGAGCTGTCGTGAAATCGTCGTTCATGCAATGAAGTCTCCTTATAAACAATGCTAATTGATTCCACGACATTGCGCTTCTTGGAAAGAACACCAACCACTATATCTCAATTTTACATTCCATTTTTACTATTATAATTTACAAAACACCCAATAATACTAAAATGACACCCAGCGTCATAATTTGGGTAATTGAGCTTAGGTGTTACAGGTGTAATGCAAAACATGTGTGAATCAGTAGTGTATTACATAATTGTGTCCATGATAGTATGAAGCCTTACTCTTACTCTGTCCCCTTCAACCTGTCGAAGTGATCGAGTTTTCTGTAGAAGTAGTGTCCACTTTTTGAGCAGTCCTAGCAGCAGGACACAGGTTGTTGTTAAATCTCCTAGGTCCATAGAACAATCTTTGTCTGGCGCAGCCGACGTCGTGATAAATAAATAGTATGCATCCTATTTCACATATTTGATAACTCCTTGACTCGATCTTTAACTTTGGTTTTCTTCTTTTTTTTTTCAAATCTAGACAGTTTGATTACTTTTAATTTCTTTAATTTTTGTTCACTATATTTACTAGTTTTTCTGTAGCTTTTCTTCCATTTATGATCCAGAAACTGCTCGATCTCTTATACTCGCACAGTGATCAGTTATGTCAAGATATCCACATCCAGGCAGACAGAGCATCTCCACAAAGAGTCACATATTGACCGTGTAATCAAGTTTCACGCCCATTCCCCACCACTTGCTGTCTCCTGGAATTTCACACTATGATTATTTGTTGGCGTTATTTTTTTGTTATTGAGACCGCAGAACGATCATGTGATGCGTCAGTTTTGCGTTGAAAGGCGTTCATGAGAATGTGTATAGACTAGATTCTAGCAGATCTAGCGAGCCGTCGATGGTGTAGCCTATAGTCGTAACAACTTTGTCAGTTGTGAGATCATAGAGGTCAGACCGCCTCTGGATCAAACCACAGAGAAAGCATTGGGAATTGAGAGTCAAAGCTTGGAAGTAAGCAAAGGACATCGACTCAATGGAGTGTGGGGGGGGGGGGGGGGGGGGGGGTGGGTGGGTGGGGGGATAAGTTAGTGAAACTTTATATGTTTTTTTATTTTGCTCTGAAGCCTCATCCTAAGAATCAAGCTGTTCCGCTTGACATTTAGTCGCACCTGAATGGATCTATTTTGAAACAGTATACCGAATGTAAGTGTGAATACATGAAGGTGCAGTTCAGACACATTTAGAGCCGAGATGCCATATTATAGAAGAATCTTTGAGTTCTATAGTTGAGGTAGCACTTGTCACATCTGGGCTGTCACTATCTCTACAGTGGAGAGGCTTTATTTGCGCATCACTGACATTCATATATTCTAGATTTTTTCTTGAAAAAGCCCAATTTTTTTTCTTGAAAGAGTCAACACTTTATTATTGAGGGGGCCCCATTTTTATCATTACAAATGTTTAAATGGACCCACTTTTTTCCTAGAAAGGACTAATTTATTATTGAAAAGGCCTTATTCTTATAAATTTTCTCTCTTTCAATTAAAAAAAAACACTTTTTATCATTGAAAAGGCAGCATTGTATATTCTTAAATAAGGCCCCACTTTTCGGAAACGGCCGCTTCCCCCTCCTGGCTACGCTACTGATTCCAATAGAGCAAGAAATAGAAAGAAAAAAAATGGATAGGCCACACATTGAAAAAAACAGCTACAAATTTTACTAGAGAAGCTCCTGCATGGAATCCGGGCGCAAGACGACATTGAGAAGTAGAAAAAATGTGCAGCTTACCGGGGAGATCTACAAAGAATTAGAGAAGCCAGAGACAGGAATACATGAAAAGAAATTGTTAATGGTCTATACTCCACTAGAAGTTGATGATAATCTGATAAACGAAGAAGCGAAAGTAAAATGTTACTTTTTATACTAAATTTAATTAATCAAAAACATAGAAATTAGTCGCGCGTTTATATGACATAGGCTACACAAACTCACACCGTGAGTAGATAGATTATATTGCGATCGTCAACTGCGTGGCCAACATGCCTACCAAGGTGTATGAGCCCCATCTGCCTTATGATAATGGTTTTAAGGCGTCATTAGCCCGCCTTCACGACATCTACTGTTAGTTGAAATTTTGAAACATGTTCAGCCAACGAAGGTATCGATCAAAGTGTTTGATCTTGACTTTCTTCAGCACAGGCAATGTTAGACGCAATCCTTGTTGATATTTTGAGAGGAGTGTTTCTTATTTCACACTACTCCCATCACCGTATGAATTAATATTAGACCACAATTTAACCCCCATAATTAGGAATACACAGAATTTACTTACGATATATAACTGGCAAAGTCACATTCCTTGTTAACCTATCAAGCGCATAGCCATGGCCATATTGGCCCCAGTGCAATTGAATTTGGGCTTCTGACTGGACAATTCGAGCAATGTCGTTAATGAGAATCTCAACTGATCCACTACTACTACTATATCCTTTAAAGTAACATCCGCTCGTACTAAAAGGGTTTTCAAATGAACTAAAATTTACCGTGCAATGCTGAAAGATATGAAATACATATTTAGTTAGTGTCGAAAGTGTATATATACATATGTGTAGGAAGACTTAATTAATATGCCATTAGTTTGATTCGGCATGTCATCTGTGTAGCAATGATGGTGTATTATTTGTCTTGGAATGGACGTAGTTTTCTATGAATTTAGTAAGTCATGTATTTCTTTAAAAACAGAAATTAACAAAAGCGTAATTAATAGATTTTAATAGTTAAAAGACGAACATTAAAAATAATTTAAAACTTTGCATTCAGGTGTATTCCAAAGGGATTTTACAATAAAAGGAAAAAAAAAATTAACCTTACAAGACAATTATCCAGAAAAAAATAAAAAAAATAAAAAAATTTAAAAGAAACCCATTTAAACTAGTTGTAAAAAATAAAGTAAATTTATGTATACCAGTAAAATAGGACACCTTATTAGATAATTTAAAGAAAAATGTAGACTATTTTTAGTGATAATTACGGCCCTTTGTAATTAAAAACAGAACCTTACAAGATAAGTAAGGCTTTAAAATTAAAATATTTAAGTTTGCCAGATAAAAATGTAGCCTATTTAGTGATAGGCCTACAATAAAGAAAATTACGTCTGTTAGTAAGTAAACAGGCACCTTACAAGATCATTATAGCTATAAAAAATTTAAAATTATTTAAGAATAAAATAAGGAAAAAACTGCATTGACGTAAGTAAAAGTGTTCCTTACACGATATTTATGGCTATAAAAATAAAATTATTGATTTAGTTAAGTATAAAATAAAGAAAATAACTCTATTCCAATATGTAAAAATGTCCTTTACAAGACAATTATCGATTAAACGGTAAGTTATTTAAAAGATTATGTGTTTGTAGCTAGTTTAGTGCAGTAGTTTATTGTAGTGTATGTAGCCAGTATATTACATAAGTGTATGTATCTAGTTTGTTTCAGTAATATATGTATCCAGTATAGTGTAGTTGTTTTTATAATGTATGTAGCCAGTATAGTGCAGTAGTAAATTGCAGTTTATGTAGCCTCCTTATCAGCCCGTCCTGCTACCTCCACCCTCTTCGTAAGCCCCGTCCACCTGGTTCCCCCCGTTTTGCTCTCTCAGCCTCCAGCAGAGCAAACTTCCCCTATCCACGTCCCTCCCGCTACACTGGTTGACGGACTCTACCTTCCCCCCTCACTGTCTTCTGCATTTCTTAAACCCCTACTCCCCCCCCCCCCCCTGTATCCCAAAACTAGTGTACGATCGCCACTAGAAGAAGCGGCCCAAACTGACTAGATGGGCGTTTGATGAATGGGAAGACCCCAACTAGCTCACACCCAACCTAGTGCCGGAAACATCCAAGAACACACATCAGATCCCACCCGGATTAGTGGGACGTCCCAAAAACTGCCTTAACAAACCAGGGTCACTTAACACTCAACTGATTGCAGTTCAGAAAGCAAGTCAGAAACCCTCGAAGACAGTCTCATCGAGTCAGGACATGACCCCTCCACCCCTTGAGATAAACCTAGACACGGACACTTTTTTTTGTAGAAGCCGACCTTAAAACTAACAAGAATGACCCAACGCAAGACAAAAACATTTAAAATATCCTTTTATTTAACTTCAAACATCTATGTTTAGACTACACACTAACTTTGAGAATAGATGACAGGTAACAGAACAAACACACGGAGACCGGACGGCTATGACTCTCAGAGCCAGCCAGACGACTTTCCGGTTTTTAGTTTATGTATGTCTATGTATGGGTGGAAAGTGGAAACTAATGCAATTGTTAGCCAGGCAGTGTGACCGACTAAAATTGTAGAAAACCTCACCTTCGCTGTCTAGCGTAGGTTTGACGGACACATGGGTGTCAAAAGGAGGACAGTATGTCTCAATTGGATAGTTTCACACCCGCAATCAGTATAATTTTATTACAAGAGCTGCCACTAATTTTAAGTGTGTAGGCCTATTGGTAAACTGAGCAAGAAACAGTTTTGTTAAAAATAACTTATAAATTCACTGTGGGCTGAAAGGCAGCTTGCATTTGGTTGGGCAACTTTAAAGCTCATGTAAGAGTCTTTAAAAAAAGGATAATTCTTTTCTTGTACAAATGATCATCTGTTTATTAATTATATTCTTAACATGTTAATACTATTTTTAAAATGTATATTTCTGTACGCCTACAAAACATAAAATATTACAAAAGCCTTACATTCTAAAGGCTTAGTGCTTTGCCTGCCGGTCGGAGGACAAGAGTCTAAAAAGGGGGACATGTGCTTCTTTTGCTGGACGTCTGGCAACCCTAATCTAGCAAGACATCGTGGCTGGAGTAACAAAGGAACATAAACACACTAACAAAGTGACAGCAGAGTACGTTCAGAAACTCCGTTTTTTGCCGCTCAGTAGCCTGCATCTAAATTAGACGCCAGAGACTGGCGTTCGTTATATGAACCATGATGGCTGGGATTAGCAATAAAACTAGAGGCCGACTGAAATTCGGTTTCTGTTTCGGCGCCGAACGTATGCAAATGGCCTCTTTCGGCGTAGACTCGACCGAAGCTAAAAAGTTAGTTTTCTATTTGCTTTCGGTTTCGGCCGAAACTAATATGACTTTCGGTCACCAGCAGAATATCTTGCATTTGTCATTTTTATGTTTTTTTGTCTAATTAAAAAAAATATGTCATAATATTAAAAACAAAAATGTTATATAAAGTTTATATGATTGCCTTTTAGGTTATTAAATCTTAAAGTGTATTCAATTCTGCATAAAATTATATATAATAAATATATATATACAACTGTATATTACATGTTCTATAGTTCTATGTACTTAAATAGAGTAGCCCCACCCATAAACTAGTTAATAATATTAAACAAAAATGTGCAGTCTTAAAAAAATTTTTTTTTTGCAATTTATGATTGCTTTTCGGTTTCGGTAAAGGTGTTGTTAAGCTTTGGTTTCGGCTTGGGTTTCAGCTGAAAGTTACTGTAACTTTCGGTATGATTTCCGTTTTTGACCGAAATAAACAATTTGGTTTCGGTCGGCCTCTAAATAGAACTAAAAACAACAATAGGCCCTCTCTCAGACTATAAGTAGGCCTACTGTTTGCGAAGAATTTCAATGAAGTGTAGGCCTTTTGTGTGAATCTCCAACATTGTTATTTTAAAATACTTCCTTCAGCAAAATAATTCGTGGCACACGTACAATACGAGGTACGAAATACTTAGCCCACGTTATTTCCTTTTAATATCCCTAATTCTGACAAACAGACCGATATACTTTTGCTGACTACGATAATTATATTAGGTGAAACGTTAAAATTAGGTCGATTAGCTACATAGATCTATTTAGTAATTTTTTTCTGGAAAATTTTTATCAGATAAAAAATATATCAGTATCAGTGGCGTCGCCAGTATTGCAAAGAGTGGGTGGCAAATAGTGCAATGTAGCATAGGTAGGGGACAGGGAGGTCAACTACCATGTGTATAATGTGTGTGTGTGTGTGTGTGTGCAATAATGCAAGAAGGAATGGTGAACATATGGTTATAACAGAAGGCTAATTAACAACTGGTGCACTATTTCCCCCTACACTATTTAACAATTAACATTTGACCAAAAGCTCATTAGTGAACTGTAAAATTAGAAAAGATTAGATATTTGTATGAAAAGAACAATAGTAAACAAAAAGGAAAGAAATATTGTTAAAATCCTCAAATTGGAAAAAAATTTTGGGAGGGGCGAGTGAGGGGGGGTAGGAACCATGATACACCTATGAGTCGGCTATGAGAGTTATAGTCAATTTGAAATCTTTTAAACAAGTTTTAAAATGTATTACAATTAACTATATAGTATTGATATTTCCATTTCAAATCTATTTTAAACATAAAAACCAATATCTAAAATGTTGGTACTTGTTTTTTTTTTTTAGGGGGGGGGGTAACAAATTGTTGACGTAATTATATAGGGGGGGGGGTCTCTGAAAGTTTGACAGTTGTTGACAAGGGGGAGAGGGGGACGTAAAAAAAGCCTAAAAATTGTTGATGTAATTGATCGACTTCCCATTATGTCACTTCTGCCCCCCCCCTTTATTATTTACAAACAAGTAGGCATATTTCGGGCATACGATTGTGTGTATGTGCGAATGTTTACAACTTAGTACAAACATGTGTTTCTGTACATGCATGATACGCCTCCAGCCTAAGTCCATATAAATTGTCATTCCTGTCTTGTTTTGTATTTCCCCCTATTTTAAACCTTTTCATCTACAAGTAAGGGAGATAAATCAAGAATTCTAATGCCTTTCTCTACTCGTGCACGGCGAGCGGATATAAAAATAACCGTTTTGACCCCACAGCCACGTGTCTACAGACGTCACCAGATGAAGGTCAGGTGACTCTGGGAACGAGAATGCTGACACGGATCAAAACGAGCAATGTCGCTTTGCCGAGCACTTGATTACGATCATGTATTTACTCAACATACGAAATAAAAAATTTAAAAAAGTGTCTTGCTGAGACATCGGGTAAATCTGGACGACCCACAAACCACGATGCTGAGTTCCAGTCCGTTCTTTTGAGCGTGAAGTTGACCATATACTTTTGAAAAGAACATATACATACTTATATATATATATATATATATATATATATATATATAGAGAGAGAGAGAGAGAGAGAGAGAGCTGAACAGCCGGCCTGCCAAATTAGTTTAAAGTCACGTGACCTTATTCCTAGTTGTCTCATATTTTACTTTTGCGATCTCGCATGTGTCCTATCTAGCAATCTAGCAGAGTAGCAAAGTGCTTACATATCCGACTATCATGCCAGTGACCTAGGTGCTTTTCACCACTGAAAACTTTTTTCTTTTATTTTCCCCTAATAACAATAAGTTGGCTCCTTTTTTCCATTAGATATTACTTTTTCAGATTGTACAATTTTCAGCACTGAATGTTCCCAATAAGTTGAGTCTAATAATTATATTTCACACACGCGGGACACGTATCAAATAAAAAGACATACCTATTTTTATCCCATTTATAATATTTATTTTAAATTGCTTTCCAATATTTTTCCGGTAATTAAAAATAAATAATAATATATTTCCATTAATTATAGTTTCACATCAGTAGAGTCTGTAAATATGTTACCAGTAGCTATTGGATTATGTAAATATTTCTTGGGGCAGCGCAGGGTAATTTTGCTTGTATATTATATAAACATCTCAAAAGTGGTCTTCACGGCCTAGAACTTAACGGGGGGCTTCGGAGTTTCAAAAATGAAAAAGATATCATATTAACATCTCTAAATAAAATTAATAAAAATACACTTACCAGGTCGAAGTCGCTGATTGGTTTTGGAAAATAAATCCAAACCCAAGCAATACACCTTACTCTGAGAGTCTTCAACTCTGCAAAAATTTTAGCTGTTATGGTGTAATTATCCACATTGGCGATCAGGCCCTCCTTACATTTTGTTATAGCTTTGGATTGTGAGTAGTCCTCAATCGATACAGAACCATCACCACGATGACCACAAAAAACTAAAATTGAAAAAAAAACACACATATATTAACTATATATATTATATATAAATACAATTATCATATATATATAGTATATTAGCGACACAATATATATATTATATGTTTGTTTGTCAATACAAATTAAAAAAATGCACGCATATATTAACTAAATGTATCATATATATATATATTTAGGTATATATATATATATATATATATATATATATATATATATATATATATATATAATTATATATATATATATTTGTTAGTTTTTCAATGTATATTGAAAATAAATAATTTATAGTATTGTGTCCCTAACTAACAGACAAGTCTTAATGAGGCCTAACATTTTCAATATGTTAGTTTTTCGTTTACAAAATTCCGTTCTATTTCCGGCAATACAAAACATGCTTTTGCTGGAGATTGACAATTTATTTTAACTTCCATGGCTAGTTCTGGTCTATTAGAAATATTCAAAGGCTGCAAGATCAGTTTTGAGGAATCTGTTTCTTAACATCAAAAGTGAGTATGCGATAATTAATACTCGAAGCGTTTGTCGCGACAAGTTAAATTAGCCTCTTGGAATTGTAATTAGCTTGCTGTAAAATAAAATTGTCAAGAGTAGCGGTTCTTGGCTTTACAAAAATCATCATGATACATAAAAACACAGAAATTTTTTTTATTTTGCAACAAACAATAAGTTTGGGAATAAAAATAAGGTGATTTTTCACGTCTGGCATTCACATTCCATCGTTTTCTTTCGGCGACATCTTTTGGAAATGAAAAACAATTTAAGCCCCTACATCTTTTCTTACTCGCAGTACAACCAGTAACGCAGTACACTGGCATGTTTTGTTAGTAAATGCACAAATACGACAGGAAATGTTGGTACATAATGAACTTTTAAGTTCACCATGCATGCATAACCATTAAGACTTGAAACCGAATTTCGGTCGGCCTCTACATATTATAGCCTACTTTTTGACTCCGGTCAGAATAAATTATACCAAAGTTATGTGCCTTCGTTAATGATCACAGATTGGTTTTGTTCTAATTTTAATAAAAATATGTTTACAAAAAATTTCTAAAAAAAAAAAAAAAAACAAGCTTTGAATAGACATGCACTTAAAAGAAGACACCGAAACTTATTTATAGTTTAACAATTCGTTATTCTAACTCAATAGCAATATTTGTATTTGTTTTGATGTTAGATTTTTTGGAACGCAAAGACGATTCTTTGTGACTCAAAAACTAATAAAGTTGAAAAATAATGTCGAGAAATTAACTGATGTATATAATAAGTTCAATGAAATTTCATGGATATGTCCTTGATTTTATTTTTAAAAAAATGTGTTTTTACGGCATTTATTTCAAAAGTTATTTTTGTACAAACAAACTTCGAACGAGGAGATTTTGCATCTGTAGAGTAAATAGACGAAGACATAGCCTACTCATTTATTGTCAACGCCCTGAATGAAACAGGTAATGGTGACTTCAACTGTCGATTTAAAGACATCAGTACAAATAAGAAAAACATTTCTGATTGGTTTTAAAAACATCTTTTCCAAAGGCGAAGAATTACAGGTCTAACATCTGCAAGAGGAACTGATTAAATTAACCACCAATCAAATATGTACATTGAAATGTGTAAGAAACGGGCTTTAATCATGAATTTCAGTTGCAAAAAGACATACCATCGAGTTAATCAGGGATCTATGTATTTTTTCAACAATTTCGTATTGCCCTTTTAACATTTTCTTTAGCGGAAAGTGTATTTAGTGCCGTTACAACTAAACAATAGAACAAGATGCAAGTAGTGAAGCGTGGGGACCTATCACCTTTGCACCCAAAATTGAAACAAAAGTAGACAAACTACTAGCAACACACCAGGCACAGGCTTCACATTAATATTTACCTTTTTCAAACCTCTAGTGTGGTTAATATTTATTTTAAAAAAAAACACCCCAACATACTATTTATTTTCAGTTTTTTTTTAGGATTAAAAAAGGAACAATCTATAAAAATGTAATGCATACAATTTGACCCATATTTTTCGGGAGGGGGTGGTGAGCAAACAAAATGTAAAAGGGGTTATTTTCCAAAAAGTTTGAGACCCAATGCACAGTAGCAAAAATAAATTATTACCAATTCGCCTAAATCTTTGCTAACAAAATAAATCTTTGTTTAACTTGAATGTATATGCCATGTGCTCTTATCCTATCTTATATATTACAGATGCTCCTTCTATAAAAAGATTAATGCGTCCTACGCTCATCAGTGTAATTTAATGTAATGATTCCTCTGATTAACGCCTGGAATTTAGATAAATATACACTTATTTAGAATTATTTAGAACTTTTATTAAGGAGATGTTACAGTTATTTTGAAAAAAAAAATTCTTAATCCTAGCAATAATCTAAAGGCACTGAGTTTAATTTTGAACATAAAAATATCAAAGTTTGATAAAATTGGTGCTTGGTACATCTGCATAGAATAGGTTAACTTTTGTATTATCTGAAATATATTTTATTCAAACAATATTGTCATTTACACATCCAATGTGAGATTTATAATCTTTCGACCAAGATTATATAATGTCAGGTTATCATTGTGCCTTATTTTAACAGGTCTAAATCTCGACTACCTTGGCACTGTAATCATTTTGATATGTAATTGATTTAGGAGATATTTCTATGATAGGCCTTAAAAGGTAGTGGGAATGACAAGGGTTGTATAGGTGGTGAATAGCATTAGTAGTAAATTATTCCCACTACTATTAGTAAATGTTGGTTAGGTAATTAAAGTTTCCGTAGATAGTTTGGTAAAATTTGCTGAAATTTAGACAGTAATAGTTAGGTAGAGCGAGGAGGGGCTTTTCCCAAATTCGCACTAGGGTCAGCTGACCTTGACCTTTGCTATATCTCCCAAGAACATTATTTTCAAAACCTTCATACACAAACAACAAACACCAATATTTTTTTTTCCTTTATTTTATTTTTATAATTTAAGACTCTAAAGCTAGCAATGTCTACTTGTAAACATTTGTCATGCAATTACGCATTGCATTTTCCAAGTTGTAAAAACGAACAAGCTCCAGGGCGGCTTTCAGGTCTGCCTGCTCCTCAATTAGGCGCTGACAAGACTCCTGTATAGATTTGATGACTTTCGTAGATCTCCCAAGGTTCTGAACTAGCCCTTCAGTATCCGCATCCACAAGTTTCTACACAAGACATCGAAAGTAAATTATTATTATTTCTTTAAACGAATGAGAGTAGTACGCACTAATATTCTATATAGAAGGAGTGATTGTAATATATAAGATAAGTAGTATCTTACCTGCATTTCATCTTCATTCAATAATACAACACAAGTGATGTCTCCTTTGATTTTCTCAATGATTGAAGACAAATCACAGTCTGTACTACCACATTCTAATACAATTCCACTGTCGACATTGCCTGGGCCAGCAATGCGAGCGGTAAAGGGATGTTTCCCCCTAGGATACATGGTACTAAATGATTTGCACGTTATAAAACATAAAAGGGGAGACAATTTTAGAAAGAGGAGAAGAAGTTAGTAATGAGGTAGAGATTGAACAAGGCAGAAAGAGGGAACGCTGTGAAGTGGAATATGTGTTAGGGTTTGCTGAACATAAAGTGTTTTTAGAGAGAGAGACAGAGTTTGAGAGAAGTATGAAGTAAGAGATAGGCATACAGAGATTGAACAAGGCAGAAAGATGGAATGTGTACGTGTTAGGGTTGGTTAACACAAAGTTTTGTTAGCGAAAAGAGACGAAGAGAGAAATAAGTGTAGACAGAGTAAGGAAAGTAAGTACTGACAATGAGACAAGTAAAAGATGGCACGCAGGAAAGAGAGAGACAGAGTTTGAGAAAAGAATGAAGTAAGAGATACAGAGATTGAGCAAGGCAGAAAGAAGGAATGCGTGATCGTTAGGATTGTGTTAACTTAAAGTTTTGTTAGAAGAAGAGATGGGGCGAGAAAGAGTTGGAGACAGAGAGATGGATACTGTTAGACCGAAGTCCATGGAGGGGTGTCCTAAAATGTTTGTCGAGAGTGTCAAAGATTTTGGGAAGGTGAAGTTAAAAAAGTTTGTCGGGAGAGATTGCGATTTTGGGAAGGTGAACTAAAAAAAGTTTGTCAAGCGAGAGCTAGTGTGAAAGATTTTGGGAAGGTGAACTTAAAAAGTTTGTCGAGAGTGTCAAAGATTTTGGGAAGGTTAACTTAAAGAGTTTGTCGAGAGTGTAAAAGATTTTGGGAAGGTGAACTAAAAAAAGTTTGTCGAGAGTGTCAAAGATTTTGGGAAGGTGAAGTTAAAAAAGTTTGTCGGGAGAGATTGCGAGTTTGGGAAGGTGAACTAAAAAAAGTTTGTCAAGCGAGAGAGAAAGAGATTTTGGGAAGGTGAACTTTAAAAAGTTTGTCGAGAGAGAAAGAGATTTTGGGAAGGTGAACTAAAAAAAGTTTGTCGAGAGTGTCAAAGATTTTGGGAAGGTGAACTAAAAAAAGTTTGTCGGGAGAGATTGCGAGTTTGGGAAGGTGAAGTTAAAAAAGTTTGTCAGGAGAGAGAGAGTTTGAAAAGTTGTACTTAAAAACGTTTGTCAGGAGAGAGAGATTTTGGGAAGGTGAACTTAAAAAAGTTTGTCTGGAGAGAGAGTTTGAAAAGTTGTACTTAAAAAATTTTGTCAGGAGAGAGAGATTTTGGGAAGGTGAACTTAAAAAAGTTTGTCTGGAGAGAGAGAGTTTGAAAAGTTGTACTTAAAAAAGTTTGTCAAGAGAGATCGAGAGTTTGAAAAGTTGTACTTAAAAAAGTTTGTCAAGAGAGAGAGAGATTTTGAAAAGTTGTACTTAAAAACGTTTGTCAGGAGAGAGAGATTTTGGGAAGGTGAACTTAAAAAAGTTTGTCTGGAGAGAGAGTTTGAAAAGTTGTACTTAAAAAATTTTGTCAGGAGAGAGATTTTGGGAAGGTGAACTTAAAAAAGTTTGTCTGGAGAGAGAGAGTTTGAAAAGTTGTACTTAAAAAAGTTTGTCAAGAGAGATCGAGAGTTTGAAAAGTTGTACTTAAAAAAGTTTGTCAAGAGAGAGAGAGATTTTGAAAAGTTGTACTTAAAAAAGTTTGTCAGGAGAGAGAGATTTTGGGAAGGTGAACTTAAAAAAGTTTGTCTGGAGAGAGAGAGTTTGAAAAGTTGTACTTAAAAAAGTTTGTCTGGGGAGAGATTTTGAAAAGTTGTACTTAAAAAAGTTTGTCAGGAGAGAGAAAAATTTTAAAAAAGGTTGTCTACAAAGTTTTTTGAGAGAGGGAGAGTTTGAGAAATCGTACTTAAAATTTTTTCGAGAAAGAGATAAGAAGTTAGTAAAAAAAAAAGGCAGAGATTGAAGAAGACAAAAAAAAAGTGGGAACGTTGTTGACGGGTAGGGTTGGCGTGACCCTGGGAATGTTAGCTTTTAGATTTTCTCACGGTCAGGTAAGTGCAATAACATCTGGACAGGAAGTCGTTAACTTGGTCAGCGCCCAGCGACCAGATAATTGATTCAACAGCTGGACAGGAAACCATTACCCTGGTCGTGGGAATGTTAGCTTTTAGATTTTCTCACGGTCAGGTAAGTGCAATAACATCTGGACAGGAAGTCGTTAGCTTGCTCAGCGCCCAGTGGGCAGATAAGGTGAAGACCATCTGGACGGGGAAGCAATTAACCTGCGCTTGGGAATGTTAGTTTATAGATTTTCTCTCGAGCAGGTGCTTTAGTGCACTTGTGTCTGGTGTGTATAAATATCGCTTGTCGGCGTTCGTCCGACGCTTTACCTGACAATACCTCAAACGGCGATTTTGGTTAGCTCTAACGTTTGAGTTCATTTGTCATACAATAAAGTAAGTTGCCTATTTTTTATTTTTTGGTTTATATGTTTCATATTTTATTCTTTTAGGTTTCTGTATTATTTAAGCTTTATAGTACACGCGTACACGTCATGTTTTTTTTATTTCTATATTCATATATAGATGGAACCACGCAAAAGATTTGAATGCACTATGTGCACGCGGGTGTTCACCAAGATGATTAACCTAACGCGGCATATAGACACATCTCATGGTCAGCAGAGTCATAATTGCCAAATATGTGGGCGTTTCTACACCAGAGCCGATGCTTTAAAAAGACATACTAAGAAAGTACATGCACAGGCTATGGATTCAACATCGACTACACTAACATCGACAGAAACAACCACAGCGTCCACAGCTACAGAGACAACAACTACACAAAAAAGGAAGGCAAATAATGATTTAGATAACACCAGTAAAAGACAATTATTAGACCTTACCGTATTAGACAGCCAACATAATGACGTTGATTTAATTGACATTCAAGACGAACTTGACTTGTTAGATCATTTGCCACAAGACATAAAGGCTACGTATATCGATCATTGGACTGCTCTACAAACGCACCATAAAATCCATAAGCACATTTCAACCTATAATTATTTCCATAGTCCCTTAAGTAAACATCCCATTGACTGGCAGACACTACTAACAGACCAACTATTCACACAACAAACAAAACGATACAAAATAAATTACAGTCACCATCTTATTTTAAGACATAAGGAGACAAATGAACTTCGTTTTTTTCATAGCTCAGTTAACAACGCAACTGCCTTAGACACTCCTAGACTAATTAATAATATACATGATTTTCACTCATTCATAGAACACTTAAATGAAACAGACATTTTAGATATAGGACGTCAAAACAGGCCAAATACTAATTATCAGGTCGAATGTATTCCAGCGACTAGTTTCTATATATATCACCTAAATGATTATCCCGTAGGTTGATTCAATATTTCTTAACTTATATGAGGTCTAACGAAACAACACAACACACTAGATAAAGCTACTTTAATACATCACAACAATCAGGGGGTGGTAAACATATAGGTTTCAAAACACTTGAAAATTCAGTCTTTACATACACACAACACCGCAGTTCCCTTTCTTATTTTTTATATCAAAAGACAAGTGCAAGCAAACTCATTTACAACCATACCACTAGACATTTAATTAGTTTTGGCGTGTCTAGGGCATACACACAGACTACACTTAGGGGCCGCCATTGGACTGGTTTCATAGTTGTAAAATAAAATTGTATTCTGATGTAAATAAAACGATTGAACATCTGTATTGCTATTGTATAAATGTATTGCTCTTGTATAAATGTATTACTATAAATAAACTTTTTTTTTTTTTACTTGCTATTGTATACATGCGTTGATATAAATAAATTTTTTAAATTGGGGTACATACTATACCTATAGAACACTATGAATAAAATTCATATATAACTTAAAATTGTATTTTTGGTTTTTCTTTTATGTTGATTTTCTTTATGTCGTACTGTTGTACTGTTGTTTATTGTCAATAAATAAGAGAAAAAAAATAATTAAACCAAAATATTAATATTAACATTCTTAAATTTAAAAAATCATGTATTAAAATCACGTGTAACAACAAAATAGACGTCATCTTAATTAAAAACATCCTTTACAATATAATTATGGCTATAAAATAAAAATTAAATAATGAATTAAGTATAAAATAAAGATAATTACTCTATCCATGTAAGTAAATAGGTGTTCCTTACAAAAGAAGTGTCGTTTAAAATGTGCTTATTAGGACTCTTAGTAATTAAAATTTACAAGATAATTATGGCTATAAAAAATATAATTCGTTAATTAATTTCGTATAAAATTAAGAAATTACTAGTTTTAGTAAGTAAAAATTATATTTACTTATCGTTTAAATTGTAAAATATATAAGTTTAAAATAAAGGAAATAATGATGTTATAGTAAGTCAAACATTGCATTTAACGATTAAACAATTTAAATTTTAAATTATTTAAATTGAAAAGAGAAATATTTAAAAAAGGAATACTCGAAATACAAAGAAAAAATAACCCAAAACTAATGCATATGATAAAATGTTGCTTTAAAAAAAAATCGAATAATATCTGGGAAACGTAAGTTGTAAAGAAAAAAACTTTTAGTGCTATATATATTATCTCCCATAGCAGGCTTTGAAGGGGCAGTTTTATCTCTTTTTCACACCAGGTCATTAAAAAGCGAGTGAAGCGAGATCAAAAGACTTTTCTCAACAGATGAAAAAGTCATTAACAGCGCGAGCGAGAACAGCACTACCAAAGAATTTCCACAACAGCTGAAAAAGTCATTAAAAGACGCGCGGTGCGCGGGTGATAAAAAATAAAAATAAAGAGCTGCTCAGGTAAAATTTCGACAGCGATGTGAATAAGCGACTCAGGGGTTCTAAAAATGTATAAGAATATATGTTTATACTTTCAAAACATTGATTATCAATTCAAATTAAAAATAATTATGTTTAAAAGAAAATTAAAAAAATAGTAATTATGACTAAAAACTATAATTAGTTAATTAATTAAGAATACAACAAAAAAAAATACTGCCTCCAAGTAATTAAAAAAATGTAAAAATGTATAAATTGTGGTCTATTTAGTGATAATTACGGCCCCTTTGTAATTAATAAACGTTCCTTTACAAGCTAATTATGGTTATAAAAAGTATAATTAGTTAATTAATAAAGTATAAAATTAAGAAAATTACTGTACCCCAGTAAGTAAAAATGTATAAAAATAAATAATTGGGGATTATTTAGTGGTAATTAAGGCCCCTTAGTAATTAAAAACGCCCTTTTACAAGTTAATTATGGTTATAAAAAGTATAATTAGTTAATTAATAAAGTATAAAATTAAGAAAATTACTGTACCCCAGTAAGTAAAAATGTATAAAAATAAATAATTGGGGATTATTTAGTGGTAATTAAGGCCCCTTAGTAATTAAAAACGCCCTTTTACAAGTTAATTATGGTTATAAAAAGTATAATTAGTTAATTAGTTAAGAATAAATTAACAAAATTACTGTGTCCAAGTAATTAATAAGGCACGTTATTAGAGAATTATTGATTAAAATGTAATAATTACACCCCTTTGTAATTAAAAAACACCCCTTTACATGCTAATTATGGCTATAAAATAATAATTAGTTAATTAGTTAAGAATAAATTAAGAAAATTACTGTGTCCAGGTAAGTAATAAGGCACGTTATTAGAGAATTATTGATTAAAATGTAATAATTACGACCCTTTGTAATTAAAAAACACCCCTTTACATGCTAATTATGGCTATAAAATAATAATTAGTTAATTAGTTAAGAATAAATTAAGAAAATTACTGTGTCCAAGTAAGTAATAAGGCACGTTATTAGAGAATTATTGATTAAAATGTGATAATTACGACCCTTTGTAATTAAAAAACACCCCTTTACATGCTAATTATGGCTATAAAAATAATAATTAGTTAATTAATTAAGAATAAATTAAGACAATTACTGAATCCAAGTAATTAAAAATGACCCTTACAAGACAATTATCGATTAAAAGATGCTAATTAGGTCAAAAAACACAATAAACTTATTTTACTATTGAAAATTATTAAGAACACTATACAAGTAACCAATTAATTAATATTATCAAATAATTATAAAATTTTAGAACCGCTGAACCTTATAAAGACCATTATAAAACAATGGGAGAAATAATATGACATGTGTCAATCATTGTAAGACAATGGGAAAATCAATCATTGTAAGACAATGGGAAAAAAATAATTTTAGAACCGCTGACAAAATGTATTACCCTGAATTAAAAAACCCTCGTGTAACAACACGACAAGACACCATCTTGGATGACGTCACTTCCGGTAGAGGTCACTTCCGGTAGGGGTCACTTCCGGGTCAAAGGTCACTTCCGGGTCAAAGGTCAAAGGTCAACTGAGGAGCTGTGGAGCGGCTCCTCAAATGCGACTCGAAAAGACCCTACTATACTACTCACGTCTGTGCCTAATCTTTTTTTGATATCACTGTGCCTTATCTTGTCATTGCCAAAATTACCAACGTATTTTATAATATGTAAAAAAGAAATGGGGAGAAATATAATTAATAGTTTTCTAAAAAAATTGATTTATTACATCTAATTCTCCCAATATTTTTCTGTAAACAACTTACAATTTACGGAAATCTAATTGAACCACTTCCATTCAGATCTTATCGATATGAAACTTGGCACATAGACGTGAAGTCCTGAGCAAATCCTTCTACTCAGCCAATACCAAACACTCACTCCCCTTCTCCCCCAAAACTCAACAAAGGACAGTTTTAACATTATTTTTTCTTTACAGTTTTATTGGGCGAATGAGTAAATCATTTTTGAACGTACATGATTAACCGTGCTTTTGTGTGTATACTGCTGCACTCTTGCAATTTCGGGATTTAATTATTTCTTCTAGAGTGGTAGCAAAGAGTAAAATTATCACAATGTTCATGCAAATGATAAGAATAATCCAAACATACTTCTGTTGCTTTGCCTTTAAATTTTTTTTAACCTATATGTTTGTTTGCTTATAACTACTTTTACAACGACAAAAGGTTTTCAGTGATATTTGCATTTATTTGTCAAATTACGTGGCTTTATATTAACTTCGCTTTTTTTTTCTTACTTTGCGGGTTGGCAAAGAGCAAAATCTTCCGCTGGCTAATGGTAAACAAATATTAATATAAACATCATACTTGTGTTGACTTCTATTTAATCGTGCGTTTATTTCTTTATTAAATATAGTAAATATGCTTGATTTGGTTTTCAGTCATATTTTCTTCTAAAGTCCAATTAACTGACTTTATATTAGATCTACTTTCGCATTTGTATTTTGTTCTCGTTGGGTAAAAACAGCAAAATCTCAGGAAAGTTAAATTAAAATCCTTATTAAGATCTATAGGAAAAAACATTGTTTTCCTATGATTTAATTTAAATTAAAATTAATATTAATTATTAAACTTGTTTTCAAACATTGCAATATAGTTTATTTTAACGTTTTTTAGACAAGCAATATGATCAATATTAATCGATTTTGTAGTTTGCGTGACTTTTTTGTTCGTTTTCATTGCAAATCATTATACTAAAATGACGTTGAAAAATTAAGATAAAATGAACAATATAAAATAAAAAATCAAAATAGATGAATTACCTGTATGAAACAAGAGAATTGTTAGACAGAACAAATATATTGATGCTATTTTATCCATGCTGATACACCCTAGAAGAATACCCAAAATCGAAACTTTGTAAAAACAATTTAAAGTGTATTATATAATTAGCAGTTTAAATTAACACACAAATAATTAATGTACTAATGTACAAAGCTCAAATCAGTAAAATATCATAATGTCAATTTTTTTTTACTTTTCTAAATTCGTAGAAAAATTTAACACATTTTTTTTTTTTCAATTCATTATCATTGAATATCTACATGATATTTCACTCTCAATATGTGTCTGTTTGTATGAAGAAAAAGATCTGAACCTTTAAAGAAAGACAAAGCTAGTAATAAGGTGTAATTCAAGTTTGGTTCACTAGAATATTTATATTTTCAATTGGTTCATTAAAAATTTAGGAACGCCAAGAATTTAATTAAAAAAAAAAGATTTGCTTCCGTTTGTATACACAATCTTCTATCTTTGACACTCTACTCTGTTTAAAAGTAGCATTTATACCTATCATAATAAAAAGTAAACTTATTTTACTGAACTTATGTCCTAGCCGTTTAGAGACTAACTCAGAAGAATCGCTTTAGATGACATTTAGGACATCCTGTATATTACTTTTCAAAGCTCGGGTCCGTTTAAAAGCTAGTACAGGTCACTAAATCTAAGGCAATAAATAAATATATCTATTTAAAAAATCAGATATGTGTGACTACAATTCACCGAGTCCATTTAGTCAATTTATCAACAACACAGGGAAATCAGATGAATAATCTGAATCAACACATTACAATAATGCAGTCTATAGTTCTATAGTCTGACACTAAATTTTAGTCAGTGAACAGATCAACATACTCTCTCAATGCCACACACAGAAACACCATAGACATATCTTAATAGAAAACCAATCTTATATCAAACTACTAAACGCTGCCAAACCTTAAAACGGGACACCATAAAGTCTTAGAAACAGACATTACACCAATAGTTTAATAAACTAACCCATAAAAACACAGTTTTTATTATACTCCCTTTCTTTGTAAACTAAGTTTATATTTAATTTATATTTTGATAGATTAAAATATATATACGTGATATCATATCTTATGAATTTCCACACTAAAATTTTGCGCGTCCTTTTTGTTTTTCTAGCTTTGTCCCGCAAAAACCATAAAAAGAAAACTCGCTTTGTTTCAGCTATATTGTGTCGTTTTCATTCTATTTATTTCGTAAAAACGAACATATCCGAAACGTTTATTTACTTCTGTCTCTTCCGGTAGAGGAAGCCATGTTTTTTTTTCTTCGATTTAAAAATTGGTCGAATGAATTCGTGACTATTCCAAACGATATGATGCTGAAAATTTGATAGAATGTATTGTTAATCTGGACAAGTCTGCTGTCCAAGTTTCAACTTGATTGGACGACGGGAAGTGGTCGAAAAATCGGTGCAAAGTGTTGCTATCAAGCAGACAGACAGACAGACGGTACGAGTTAATAGAAAGGGAGTAAAAACAATGTCTTTTAATATACCCTACTCTTTTTCTTTGTAAACAAAGTTTACCATTTCCACTTCACTACAAAACTAAAATTTCGAATCGGTAATGTCGGCAAATACATATCTAATTATAACGAATGCGCATTTTTTTTTTAAATGCATGAAGCCACCATCGTCGCTTCGCTTTTGCGAATCCTTTTTTTTATAGCTTTGGCTCGCAAAAAAACATAAAAAGATAACTCGCTTTGTTTTGGCTACATTGTATCGTTTTTCATTCGTACTTTTTCGTAAAAACGAATAAATCCGAAAAGTTTATTACTTCCGTCAAAGGCAGCCATGCTTTTTCGCAAAATATGTTATTCTATTCGTAAATTGGTAGAAGGTATTCGTGACTATTCCAAAGGCTACGATGCTGAAAATTTGATAGAATGTATTGTTTGTCGGGACAAGTCTGCTGGCCAAGTTTCGGCTCGATTAGACGACGGGAAGTGGTCGAAAAATCGATGCAAAGTTTTGCTATCAAGCAGACAGACAGGCAGGCAGACAGACAGACGGTACGAGCTAATAGAAAGGGAGTAAAAGAATAAACTGATAAGTAAATTAAACCCTTAGCGTCCCTTAATAAATTATATGTAAATTTAATTATCATAGTGAACCAATCTAGAAGAAAGACTACTACCAACTGACTTGAAGAATTACCAATACTTACCCAATGAACAAATATTCTAGTAACAACAGACTGGATAACAAAAAACAGTATAGCACAAATATACCGCTTTAGTTAAAAAAAAATATCATGAATTTGTTTCTTAGAACAAATAAGAACTGTCGGTGACAGTTAAAATGTAACTCGCTCCAGGTTTCATAGTTTTAACCACAAATACGCCGATATTGACTTCACATATACTATTCTTATGACGACATTTAGTGGACTTTCAAACTCAACAACCATTCATCAATATATATATATATATGTAAACTGGTGACCAGTTTACGTTGTATTTTTGTTTTTTTTACTATACCAGTCTACGGCGTATGATTGTGTTTTTTTGCTATATATTCTTTGTATATTACTAAATTCTGTACCAAAACTTGTCCGTTTTGGGTAAATAACTTTGTTAACAATTATTGTGGGGGAAGATGGTTATTAGTAATTAGTAGGAAAGGTATTGTAGTTTGTATATATATATAGTTTAGTTTAATTAGATTGTTTATATATTTAGAGGTCTTCGTTTTACTTATAATATGAAGCACACTTTTAACATTTTTTAACTAAGTATTTTTGAGCGCCTGGTCAAGTTGCTTGAATCTGATTGGCTGTGGTTAAATGATTAGGATTGGTCTGTATTTTAATCCTATTTGAATCGGATTGGTCAGTAATAGTTGTTGATTTGACCTAGAGGGCTATTTAATTCCCTCCCTTCAGTAGTAAAGCCTTCTTATTGTGTGTGGTCAAGATGGCATCTCTCTTAAGTCCCGTAAGTTTTGGGTTTATTTTATAGTTCTATGAATTTCATTGTTAAAATATGTACGATAAATTGTTGATTGTTATCTTAACGTTAACAATTTGACAGGATGATTAGTTATTTTGTGGGATGGGTAAGATAATATGGGGATTTTCGAAGTACATTAAATGGACAGCGAACATACAAGGAGGTGGCCATTTTTAATGTTGTTTCCGTTGCATTGTCTTTAGTATATCTATATTATTATTGTTAACCTAATGTTTGCTTTTTATATTCTTATTAATTAGGTCGGGTAAAACCGCCTGTGTTGGTCTTTACGTACATATTATTTTTAAGTTAGATGTATAATTGCTAGATCTGTGGTTATATTTTCTTAGTTAGATATTAGATAGTGTGTTAAGTGATGAGAAGATTTGAATTATGATTTTGTAGTATGTGAATTAAGAGTTGGTAGAGATTGTGATTTATTTAGTTAGAAATGGCGCTGGTAGACGATGGATTTATTTAGTTGTTGTTGATATTGATGGTTAGGGCTTATATTTGAATAAACTTGTGTATTATGAAAAATTTATTTGTTCCCTTGATAGATACATTGTTGTAGTGTGCGTGGTTTATGTTTGTTTATTTGTGGTTTGCTGTTCTGTGTTTAGCTTAGTGTAGTTTTAGTAGTTTAATATAGTCTAGTATTTAGTATAGTTAGCTAGTAATTGTAGTTTTTAGTATTGGTTCATCCAGGTAGCTAATCCTACCTGCCTACCACAATATAGGTATGCACAGATATACCCGTCCCCTCCCCTTGTATATAATGTATATGTAAATATATGTATATTAATTTAATTGTGTGTGTTATATAATTCAATAACACACACACGCTTTCACTTTTAAACTCAGTCAATTCCCCCCCTTACATATATATATATATATATATATATATATATATATATATATATATATATATATATATATATCAAGGACTACTGAAGACAGGACATGCAGATTTGAATTTCTGACTTCCTAGCTAAGGCCAGTTTTTTTTAACAGTAGCGATACACTCCCTTGGCGCAGTGATATAATGTTAACTATTATTAAGTAACTAACAAAATTCTTTACTACTATGATTCATTGTATTAATGGTTTATGTCATTGTCATTAATTTAATGACAAAGAACGATCTAATAGCCATTAAAATGTCTTAATAATTACCAAGCATGAGCGCACTATTTTTTAAGGAGTATGAATAGAAGGCGCAGTTTGGTTCCAAAATGGATACTTGTTGTTGAATTTTACTTCACTGTGTTTGTTTTTAATTTTTCGATCGTGTATTTTTTATCAAAATGCCTTATAAATGTGGTGTAGTTAATTGTAAAGGTAATTATAATGCTGCCAACAAGTGTCGTTTGTTTAAAGTGCCAAATAGTGCATGTATACCATTATTGAAAGCAGAAAATATGAGAGGAGAGCACAATGTTTGTTTATTTTTAACTATCACAGTCAATTTAAATTCTTTATATTCCTTGGTCATGAAAACACAAATAAATTTTGCCATAGATATAGAAATCAAATTATCGTATTTATAATTATGGTATACATGTACCACTTGGCAAAATTCTCAACCCAAATAATCGACTTACTTCATAATCACTTTTTTTAGAGGCTGTGCATTTGTCTCTTAATTATGAGCGAGATAAATTTTATGGGTGGGTTACGTTTTTCCCTTTTTAGGTCAAGAAATAACGATTTTTTTGAATTTTTTTTTCACTTTATTTTATTCCTCAGGTGACCCCCCACACGAAACCGTCAACACCAACCGCATATATATATAGGGTATCATGTATACGGTTCTAATCATTCAATCATCTAAATAGATCTTAAATAATATTCAAATGCTCTTTTAAACCCTCTCAATCCTAACCCCTCATTAGTAAACGGCCCTGCACATTAACATTATTGACATTATTGACATTAATTATGTTAGTTGCTTAATAATAGTTTACTTCATATATAAGCGCGACAAAGAGAGTGTATCGCTACTGTTAAAAAAACTGGCCTTAGCAAGCTAAGTCAGAAATTCAAGTCTGCATGTCCTGTCTTCAGTAGTCCTTGATATATATATATATATATATATATATATATATATATATATATATATATATATATATATATATATATATATATATATATTCATTATATACAATGTATAAAGTACTATCGGACTGTATGACTGACCAGTACAAACACCCTGGAAGAAGGACTTTTACGAACAGACTGAGAGAAACCTCAGCACCAGCACTTGAAGAAAGACCGGCGCCAACAGACTGGAAGAAAGACTGGAATATAGAACAGCATTAAAAGACTGCAAGAAAAGACAACACCAATAGACTAACAAAAAGACCAATACTAACAGACTGGGGGGAAAGACCAATACCAACAGACTGGAAGAAAGACCAGTACCAACAGAAATATCGAGTAGAAGTATCGGGTAGAAGTATCAAGCACTATTCCAACCACTTTTAATATTTATACTCTTCTTCTATGTCTAGGAATGGGAATACGTCTAGGAACCAAATGTCTAGGACAGGGAATGAGTCTAATGGAACCAAATGTCTAGGAGAGGGAATAAGTATAATGGCACCAAATGTCTAGGACAGGGAAATGAGTCTAATGGCACCAAATGTCTAGGACAGTGACATGAGTCTAATGGCAGAAAACGCATAGGACAGTGACACGAGTCTAATGGCACCAAATGTCTAGGACAGGGAAATTAGTCTAATGGCACCATATGTCTAGGACAGGGAAATTAGTCTAATGGCACCATATGTCTAGGACAGGGAAATGAGTCTAATGGCACAAAACGAAAAAAGGACAGTGACAGGAGTCTAATAGCACCAAATGTCTAGGACAGGGAAATGAGTCTAATGGCACCAAATGTCGAGGACAGGGAATAAGTCTAATGGCACCAAAATGCCTAGCAGTGGGAATAGGTATAATGGCACCAAATGCCTAGCAGCGGGAATAGGTCTAATGGCACAAAATGTCTAGGACAGGGAATGAGTCTAATGGAACAAAACGAATAGGACATCGAAAAGAGTCAAATAGCACCAAATGTCTAGGACAGGGAATATGGCTAATGACACTAATGTCTAAGACAGGGAATACGTCTTTTGGAACCAAATGTCTAGGACATGGAATAAGGCTAATCACAGTAATGTCTAAGACAGTAAATAAGTCTAATGACACCAAATGACTAGAACAGGGAATAAGGCTAATGGCACTAATGTCTAAGACAGGGAATATGTCTAATGGAACCAAATGTCTAGGACAGGGAATGAGTCTAAAGGCACTAATGAACTAATGTCTAAGACATGGAATAAGCTAATGGCACTAAATGTCTAGCACAGGGAAGAATTCTAATTGAACCTACCTAAAGATGTATGTTCTAGTTCTATGCAGGCGTCAGTTTCATTCCTAGACTATATAGACTTATTGACGTTTAACGAGTTAACAATAGTTGATGATACAATCTTGATCAGTATTTTCTGATACGAACTTGATCAATAGTTGATTATAACTTATTAAACTTATTATAACAACTTGATCAATAGTTGATTATAACTTATTAAACTTATTATAACAACTTGATCAATAGTTGATTATAACTTATTAAACTTATTATAACAACTTGATCAATAGTTGATTATAACTTATTAAACTTATTATAACAACTTGATCAATAGTTGATTATAACTTATTAAACTTATTATAACAACTTGATCAATAGTTGATTATAACTTATTAAACTTATTATAACAACTTGATCAATAGTTGATTATAACTTATTAAACTTATTATAACAACTTGATCAATAGTTGATTATAACTTATTAAACTTATTATAACAACTTGATCAATAGTTGATTATAACTTATTAAACTTATTATAACAACTTGATCAATAGTTGATTATAACTTATTAAACTTATTATAACAACTTGATCAATAGTTGATTATAACTTATTAAACTTATTATAACAACTTGATCAATAGTTGATTATAACTTATTAAATTTATTATAACAACTTGATCAATAGTTGATTATAACTTATTAAATTTATTATAACAACTTGAGCAATAGTTGATTATAACTTATTAAATTTATTATAACAACTTGAGCAATAGTTGATTATAACTTATTAAATTTATTATAACAACTTGAGCAATAGTTGATTATAACTTATTAAATTTATTATAACAACTTGAGCAATAGTTGATTATAACTTATTAAATTTATTATAACAACTTGATCAATAGTTGATTATAACTTATTAAATTTATTATAACAACTTGATCAATAGTTGATTATAACTTATTAAATTTATTATAACAACTTGATCAATAGTTGATTATAACTTATTAAATTTATTATAACAACTTGATCAATAGTTGATTATAACTTATTAAATTTATTATAACAACTTGAGCAATAGTTGATTATAACTTATTAAATTTATTATAACAACTTGAGCAATAGTTGATTATAACTTATTAAATTTATTATAACAACTTGATCAATAGTTGATTATAACTTATTAAATTTATTATAACAACTTGAGCAATAGTTGATGGTAGAAAGTAGTAGAAACTTGATCAATAGTTGATGATACAAACTTTGCCAAGGATAAGCCAATTCAAAATATATGCGTAAGACATTTACAACATCCGGTGATTAAAGAAACCTCACAAATCGCACTATTGAACACATTAAAAAAATATAACCATCCATATTCACTGATCTATAAAAAGAATGGATAGCGCCTCCTTCATAAATTTGATCGTGCAAAGTGAAGCAAGCGAAAACTAAACTCCGCACAATCACTGATCAATATAATTAAAATTGTTTGCATATTGATAAAGGATAATTCAAATTAGATCTATATTAATTAGGCACATCAATTATAATAAAAGGGGTAATATAAATTAGACAACACATTGTGGAATTTTACTGAATTATATATTTGTATTGAAATTAATAATATCTTGATGTCATTATTTGAGAAAAATGTATAAAGGTAATGTAAATAGTTATTATTTATATATATCAGTGATTGTTCACAAAAATGACGGAAGCTTGCATCAATGATTCTACTTCCGTGCCTTATCCATTCTTTTTATAGATCAGTGATCTATATTACTGATATGTACATTTATTTTAAATATTGCTTTTATACATTAGTGGTTCAAACTTATTTTTATACTTTATCAATCTCCTAGAAGCGTAAATCAGCAACAAAACCCCCTTTCCCGGGCAAGCCAATTGATTTCATTCTATGTTTTGTTCATGGCTTTCTCGGGTAGTTAGTTTATAAAGGTTGATAGTCAAAGTTTTAGTGTTTTACAAATGTAATAATAACATAAAACTAAAATGCTATCTCACATTAGTTAGACCATAGACCATAATAAGATGGACCGCTTGCTCTATTTTTAGAGCTTATATGTATTTTTTCCCCCGTGCGTAACCAATGAGGCTGTCTTAAATTACTTCTACGCACCTCCTTGTTTCTTAAATGTTTCCGCTGTATAGAACTTTCGATTTTAATTTTATTTTTTCATTGGGAAAATCAAAGCGATACAATAAAACGGAAGAGCAAAGTATTATACGAATCGTGAATTCCGAAAAGACAGTCTTGCGAGTCATCATATAGCAAGCTGTCCATGTGTCTATTATAGTCTATGGTTAGACCTATACTAGAATATACTCGAATATAATTTTTAAAAATTGAAGTCTTCTGTGGTGGTGTATGGGATTTTTCTATAAGCAAAAAGTACTTATTGTATGTAGGTGTCCCAATCTGAGGGCCTGTCAAACACAACAAACATTCATCAATAATATATATATATTGATTATATATAATGTATAACAGTTAAATCGGACTGTATGACTGACCAGTACAAACACACTGTAAGAAATTCTAGTACCAACAGACTGGGAGAAACCTCAAACGTTTCTCTTAAGGCTAAGGCCTTTCTTAACCGGGTCGAACCTGAGATCGGTGATCTAGTTTGCAAACCATAGTCACGTGTACGAATACAAACCCCTAACCTTTCTATGAGGTCGCAGATCGGGGCTTGCAATCTTAACAAGGCCGATCCTACATTTGACGTACTTCTCTGAAAACGTAAACAAATATGGTCTCATTATCGTTTAAGTACATTTCCGCCATGTTGATTACCGCAACTATGCATTCGCGTCTTTCTGCACCTTCCTGCACCTCAAAAAAGTGCCATGTTCGGCCTAGGTTTGCTCAACACGACGTGCAAACCTCCAACCATGGTTCGCGATCCATTCCAACCCGAGATCGCCAACCCAAGACCGGCAGGTTAATACGAAGAACGGTTCGGGTAGGATCGACGATCTGGTTTGCGAACCTAGGGTTTGGCCCGGTTAAGAAAGGCCTTTAAGGTTCCATTAAACCTCTCCACTGTGTTATTTTGACATGGCATGGTAAACCGATGAATGTCGATCAAAGTGGAAACATTCTTAAAAATATCGGAGGTAAACTGACTCCCGCTATCGGACAAGATACTTTCGGGCCTAAAACACGACCCCAAAGCCTTGTGATATGGAGAACTGGCAGTTCGCGCGAGAAAAAGTGTCTGGCTTTAAATGCAGTTCAAAAACATTCTTTTTTTAATGATAAATTTCGAGGCTACAAAAAACCTTTGCAATTAAACAAATATTGTCGCTCTGTCGACGCTAAAATCCTGCAAATGTATTTTCACCCACTTCGCAGTTCAATAAACTCATGCCCAATAACAATGTTCTTTCCTCCATCAACAGTCAGGCAACTGAGGTTAGTCCAGTCCAAGTTATAATCAGTAAAGCCTGTTCTTAACCGGGACGAACCTGAGATCAGCGATCTAGTTTGTAAACCATAGTCACGTGTACGAATACAAACCCCGAACCTTTCTGCGAGATCGTAGATTGGGGTTTGCTATCTTAACAAGCCCGATCCTACATTTGACGTACTTCTCTGTAAACAAATATGGCGATGTCTTCCACGAAGCGACAGAAAATGATAAAACTTGAAGCTATCCTTATTCTCAGCAAAGAATTAGAATATGAAGCAACAAGGCGCAAACGCAAGACAACTTTACCATATGTTATACAGCGACAGCAACTTGGTGCATTTCACGCACTCGTGCAAGAATTGGCTGAACAGGTATCGTGCAGGCTGATTGATACTGATACTAGTATATAGGCTACCATTTGAGCAATAGCTTTACAAGTTAAATATATTAGTGGTACATTATTAAATAGACTAATTACTGCATGCATGTATACATGTAATATTATATTATTACTAATTCTGTTCATTTTTTCCCCACAATCCTATATATAATTTACTTTTAATAAATATTTATAACATAACATACAGCTTAAATGATTCATCTGAAAATGATACATGTGTGTTATTGTGATGTGTACCTGTTATAAACTAGATGTGTATTTGTATCTTTCACAAAATGTATATGTTATTATGATATGTGATGTTTCTTTTCGTGATAGGATCCAAAACATCTTCACAGATTTCTTCGTATGAGTGGTGAGACTTTTGATGATTTGCTGCACTTAGTTGGGCCTTCTTTGTGTTAACAAAATACTAATTATAAGGACAGGATTTCTGCAGAAGAGCGATTGGCAGTTACCTTAAGTTTTCTAGCACAAGGTATGGCCTTTGTAATATAAATGTACAATATGATTATCTTCTATATGATCATAACCATATGTACATCTATCAGCAGTATTACAATCTAATATTATTCCTATATAAAATTATTCCTATGTATGTTTTTTGCACTATGATGACTAAATTTGATTGTTTTTTTATTGTTTTTTTACAGGAGGTTGTTGCTCGTCTAAGTCTATGTTTTTTCTTTTTCGGATTCCTGTGGCGACACTGGCATACCTCATTCCTGAAACGTGTTCTGTGATTTATCATGCCTTAACGGATAAGTACTTGAAGGTAATATATATTTTTCCAATGATCAGTATTATCATTTAGTGTGGAAATGAATAATTTATATTTATAATTGGTAAGGAAGTTGCACCACTATATAAAGATAAACTTATAAAAGCCTCATTGTTTGTAAAAGTTTTTAGTGGATACCTGTCTTTCTGTGTATTCAAATGTTTTGATTACATGTAATTTTAACCAGCACGCTTAGGACTTTAAACGTTTGTTTAAAAAAAAGGCAACAATTGAAATAAATTAATTTTAACAAAGTTTGGTTTGACTAGTTTAATCATTGGTGAGATTGTTTCAATATAATCTCATGCAGACAATACACAGATTATTCAACCGGCCATTTCTTCCATTAATGCCAAATGGAGGAAAAGTCAATTTTATGTTTTAACTGAAACACACTTTTATTGTTTTTAGCACGTTTTGGTGTTTCATCAAGGTTTGATGTCTCTGGTCCACTCTCTACGAAATTCAGTGGACTTGGACTGAGTTTTATTGGTGTGGTACTGCTCTGGCAGATTTCAGTTGATTTTATATGATTCTGAATTTGTGGTAGCAGTTTGTTCAAATCCGACTGTGAATCTTCTTCCTGAAACAGGCAGAAATGGGATATATAATTTAAGCACTATGTATTATGTATGACTAAGGCACTTATTGTCATATGTTTTTCTATGTTGCAGGTACCATGCACACAGACACAGTGGCAGGATATTCAGGGAAAGTTTATGACTAAATGGCAATTTCCTCAATGTATTGGGGCAATAGATGGCAAGCATGTAAGAATAACATGTCCAAGGAATGCAGGATCACAGTATTTTAACTATTTGGGCTTTCACAGCTTTGTATTGTTTGCCTTGGTGGATGCAGAGTACAAATTTCTATACTTTGAAGTTGGAGCACCTGGTAGGGTAGGCGACTCTACTATTTGGAATGCATCAAAACTGAAGCGCGAATTGGAAGCAGGTTACCTTAAAAACCCCACCACCCATGACCACATATAATTCACCTGTTCCAATTCCTAGTCTAATTGTAGCAGATTCTGCTTTTGCCCTGTCTCCCACCCTCATGAAACCATACTCTGAAAGAGGCATTGATCCGGAAATGAGGATTTCAACTATCGGCTCAGTCGAGCTAGAAGAATAGTTGAAAATGCCTTTGGAATTCTAGCCTGCAGATTTGGAATTTATCAATCCGCAATAAAAGTAGCACCTGAACGAGGCAAGCAGTTTGTGCTTGCTACCATTGCACTGCACAATTTCCTTCGGATTGCCAAAGATCAGAAGTACTGTGGACCTGCTGCTGTAGACAATGAAGGACCCAACCATGATGTAATTTTGGGACAGTGGCGGACCCACAACAACGCAAATTTATTTGGTTTACAGCCAGGCGTCGGAGGTGCCCACCCACAGCACGTGACTGGCACGTAAATCAGAGATGCCTTGAAACATTTCTTTAACAGGCAAGGTGCAGTTCCTTGGCAAAATGCACAAATTTAAAACATTGACTTATGAAATGTATTTTATTTCAAAATTTGGCAGTATATTTTGAAAGGATTGGATGAAAAGTGCTGTGTTATTTAATTGCACCCGATATTGAACATTAACTAATGATTACAATAGATTGGAAACACTCTGTTAAAAAATACAAAGTAAATTAAATTGGCATGCTTAATGTTCACTATTTTGTTGAATTAATAATTGATTGCTTTACGTGACATATCATTATTTTAACATAATTAATACCTTTATGCCAATATTGTGTTCTTATAATGTGCTATAATCCCAAATTTTCATGACACTCTTCTAAAGGTGGCCTCTGAGGTGACAACTAGGGCAACTGACTCGCACCTCGTACCTGATGGGTGCCGCACATTTATAGAGATATTTTGTCACCATCAGCACAAAATACAAATAAGTTGGGCCTCACCTCTCCTCCCCAAAAAAGCAAAAATCCTGATTCACTTACTTGCTCTACATCCCCAGGGCACTCACTGCTTATGACTGCACCATCTGGCACATACAAAGTGCCTCCATAAAAGCTGGCGATTCGGTAAAAAAAAAAGCCCATTTCACTTGACCCTCAGCAGATCCAGTGTGTATTTTTTTCTGTTTCCTATAGTAGGACTTCAGAGGCTCTATTTTTCGGTACACCTCATCTGGAACATATGAAATAAAATTTTCATGAGTTAATATGCCTAATCGGTTGTAAACGTTATAAAATGAAACTAAAATTAGCCAACTTACTTAATATCAAGTAGTGAAGCACACAAGGAGATACAGAGTAACAGACTGACACCGACTCACTCACTGACTCAGTCATTGAATCACCGCATATGTGTCAGCATATTTACTATTCATAATAAATACTGTTATTCATTGAATTAAGGCTAGTGAATAGTGCGTAGGAGTGAGTGATCAACTCTACGAACTGACAAAGGACTTCAAAAAGAAGATTGAGTCATTCACTCATTGATTGACTGACTGAGTGTAAATATTATTAATGTCTTATTATACTATTATTAGTGAGTATATATATATATAATAATAACAACTGTCTAGACAGTCGATAGTCGATGGAATCTATTTTCTTCTTGTGGCTTACCTGTTGTCCAGTTTTTGCTGAATAAATCAGCTATTTGCCGGAGGGCTAGATTTCAGGCCTCTCGGTTCTTGTATTTTTTATCTTGTGGGTTCCATAATTGTAGAAACTGCTCCCACAAAGTAATGAATGCGCTGGTCTCTTCATCATTTAAGTGCAGTTCCGCCATGTTCATTGCCGCAACTATGCATCCATTTCTGCGCCTTTCTGCTCAAAAGAGTGCTATGTTCAGCCTAGGTTTGCTCAACACGACGTGCAAACCTCCAACTATGGTTCGCGATCCATTCCAACCCGAGATCGCCAACCCAAGATCGGCAGGTTAATACGGAGAACGGTTCGGGTAGGATCGACGATCTGGTTTGCGAACCTAGGGTTCGGCCCGGTTAAGAAAGGCCTTAAATGTTTTTTCAACTACTTGACTATATCCATTCCGGTAACAGTGTCATACATGCTGTGTAGGAAAGCCAGCTCTTGTGTTAAGTTCATGTCTTCATACACACCTCTAATGAACACAATCATTTGAGAGGTGCAACAGCTGTCCAGGAATTCATCCATTTGAATTGAAAAATGGCGAAACTTTCTTGCATTCTTTGCTTTTTGATTCACAATGTTTTCATATCTGCAACATGGCTGGCAATGGTATTTGCGCCCAAAGCTATGTTTTTTTTACTTGGTTTGACTTGTTGTATTCTTTCACCACAGCCACAGTTTTGTTGCAATCACACACAATGCTTTCTCGCCGGATCTGATGAAGAAGTATTTCAAACTCCATTCTTCTTGAAATTGCCGAAATTCATCGACTTTTTTTCTTTTCCTCTTCTCGGCCATCATTGGACACTAAAATAAAGTGAAGTCAACATGAATAAATAGTGAAACTGAAAGTATCTTGCACACAATATCGCCAAAAAACAAAAAAATAAACAACAACAACTGATTAAGCTTATCAGAACTAATTTCATCGCAATTATAGTTGCAAATTAACAGAAACAATTTTTTTTTAAATTCTTATGATTTCTTAATTAAACTTACCTGAATATAGTGTGGAGATAATATCCACTTATGGTAGACAGAGTGTTGCTTTTAATGTTTTCTCGGAATATAGTGTGGAGATAATATCCACTTATGGTAGACAGAGTGTTGCTTTTAATGTTTTCTCTGAATATAGTGTGGAGATAATATCCACTTATGGTAGACAGAGTGTTGCTTTTAATGTTTTCTCTGAATATAGTGTGGAGATAATATCCACTTATGGTAGACAGAGTGTTGCTTTTAATGTTTTCTCTGAATATAGTGTGGAGATAATATCCACTTATGGTAGACAGAGTGTTGCTTTTAATGTTTTCTCGGAATATAGTGTGGAGATAATATCCACTTATGGTAGACAGAGTGTTGCTTTTAATGTTTTCTCTGAATATAGTGTGGAGATAATATCCACTTATGGTAGACAGAGTGTTGCTTTTAATGTTTTCTCTGAATATAGTGTGGAGATAATATCCACTTATGGTAGACAGAGTGTTGCTTTTAATGTTTTCTCTGAATATAGTGTGGAGATAATATCCACTTATGGTAGACAGAGTGTTGCTTTTAATGTTTTCTCTTTAGAAATGGCAAAATGTTATCAAAATAATCAAGTCTTGATCAAACAGCAAACCTTTTAAAAACTCCGACACTAACATTTCAGAAAAGCCAAGCTGTGCTCTTAAAAAAAAAGTTATAATAAACAGGGTCTCTGTGACCTATTTTGTGACCCCCCCCCCTTTTTTTTTGTTTCAACTGCATCCACGTGCACCATTCCCCATTCCCCACCTCTTTTTTTTGTTGTTGCAAAAACAATAATTAACAAATAAAGTAACAATCACTTATTTTTTAGTCTTGGTTATGGAAACAAATGTCTTTGTTAATATATTTTCGATATTTACTTTAATTAGTAGGCCAACAATGCTTCGCGCCCAAGGCTAGCTAATTTAATTGGTGCAACTTGGCAGGATATAGATAAATTCCGTATTTTTTTTTCTGTAGATAAAAAAGTACTTCGCGGGCCGCATGAAAGGGCCTCGCGGGCCGTATGCGGCCCGCGGGCCGTAGTTTGCAGACCCCTGCTGTAGAGGGTTGACATTAAACCATCCAATCTTTCTTCTCGTGTCATCACCCAACAATGTGGACATTTCTTGATGGTCTTCGTAAGTATAAACTGGTGGTCTTTGATGTGTTTTGTTAAACTATATTTCCTTTGTAATTAACAAATTTTTGTTCAAGCACTCAACCGTTTTAGCTAGATAATTTAGTCTAAGATTTTCGCTAGGGAATGTACTTTTTATTAATTGTTAGAAAATGTTTCCTTGTTTATAAATATATATAGTTTAGTATAGTTATAGCATGTAGTTATTTAGAAAACTTTGTTTTAATTCTATAGCGAAGCACATGTTAACTAATTATTTTTGTGTCTAGTCGAATCAGGTGGATGAATCTGATTGGTCTTTTATTTTATCCGATTGGTTTCGTTTGGATGAATCTGATTGGTCATTGAGTTACCCGATTAATTAATAGGAGGGTTATTTAAATTCCTTCCGGCCAGTTATTAATTCCTTTATTGGTGGTGGCTGGAAGCTTTGCTCCTTAAGTCCCTTAAGTTGGGTTTATAATATTTTTATTTACTTTTTAGACTTAAATATGTATGCTAAACTGTTCATTGAGACCTTAACTTTGACGATTCAACAGGATGAGTTAAATACTTCAGATATACCCTGTAGAGATAGCGCATTCTGCTTCTGGATATCCCTGCTGATTCCATCCAAGAATAGCTAGAGAGTGTGGGATGGTGGATCAAATGACTGTAAGCTGTAGTGCCAGCCCGCAACTGAGTTTGTTGTACGAGCTATTTCGTCAGCGGCAGAGTGATGTTGATTCCAACGTTGTATAACAAATAAACTTAGTCCGTAAGTGACACATCTTCCAGCACGTCGTCGTCCACAGATGTAAGTGTGTTCGAAATATGACAGAAGCTAGGGCATTCGCTAGTGAACATCTCCAATGTCTGCAAGTAGCTCAAAAGCCTTCATAACAATTTCGACATTGCAGCCGTCTCAAAATCGACCATAATTCGTTCGGGATTGGCCGCCGGAATGAGTGTTTTCAATTGCTGTAGAATAATGTCGTATGTCGTTTTGGTCATTTTGGCAATATTCTGAACCAGGCAATAGGGACAAAGCCCGAAGAGTGTCCTATGTTATTAAATCAACAGGGCTTTTATAGGACCACAAATGGCTGACAGGGGTTAGGGTTAGGGTTAGGGTGTTTACTGTTTCGTCATAAACTCAATGTCCCATGATTGCAAAGTATACAACTAGGGACCGACCGAAAAACCAAAAGTTTAACTACAACTTCGGCCGAAACCGAAAAATAAACCGAAAAACCAAAACAAATAATACGAAGGACCATTAATCCTTAGAACGTGGTGAAATCTTTAAAAAAAAAGTTGATTTTGGATTAGCAGGAGTCAAAAGCTGTAGTGTCATGAATTCAGACCTTTATAATTATAATAAAAATCAGTGGACGTTAGATCTATATGTTACACACATTAAAACAATATTTGTAGAATTTGAATAAAATCCCAGATATATCTATCTATCTAGACATGCGGCAATAAAATTAAAAGTTTTTGAAAAGAACCTTACATGCGCAGCTAAGTTTTTTTTTTAAATTGCCCAAGTTACTTTTCAGTCTACATTAAATAAAATGTTGGGTCAGTTTTACTAATATACAATTATTGGCAGCTAATGTAATAAAACTGAGCTGATTGTGGATTGTGAAATACGAAATATGTCATTCTTTTTGTCTCACTATGTCCCTTTTTTGAAGTCCAAGTATCTCGCAACCTTACGTCTATCGGTCTATCTTTCAGCATCAGTGAAGAAATTCCAGTTTTTTTCTTTTCGAATACGTAGATCAAATGGCTGTTCCGACGACTAGCGTTAACATCTGCCTTTGCTGTTGTATGTGCTTGTATCGCTAAGTCACAATCAATATTCGGAATTTGAAAAAGAAAACACAAAAAAACAACTATAATTTGCCTCATACAAACGAGTGTTTGCAAGGAATATAATGTAAAGGAATTGTTTTATGCTATTCAAACATGATTTACAAATATTTCTTAAAATAAATAGATAAATAAATCGTGGGACACAGCTGTGAATGATTCCCTCCCGAAATCCGGTTTTCGTTTAACATCCCTACTTCACACAGATTAATTCACAACAGTTTAACTAAATGAAAGTATCAATTAGCAGAGTAATAGATGCAGCAATAGCGTAGCATTATGAATTTTGAAAGTTAAAATAGATATTCGGCTAATGACCGAAAGTCAATATCAGTTTCGGCCGAAACCGTAAACAAACTGAAAAATTGAAACACATTTAGAAATACAACCCAATAACAACCTGTTGCAAAGCTCAGATAAACATAAAGAGAAAAACACTTTCCTTATCCCATATGCGAGAACAAATGTATATAAGTACTCTTTCTTCCCGAGTGGCATTCGGGCATGGAATGGGTTGCCTGAATAAACCAGGAAAACCAGTAACTTAACATCATTTAAAGTTATTATTTACCCTTTTTATTGTTTTGTATTTGTATTTGTGTTTTTTTCTTCTTTTAGCTAGTCTTATTATTATTGAGGCATTTTTATATAGCGCTTACCTTACAGCTCTAAGCGCTTTACAATTTTACTAAAATTGCTAACTTTCTAAGCTACTAAAATAAATAGACAATAGCTACATCACTAAAAGGCTATAAAGATAATAGATACAGCAATAAAATTGATTTAGAAAAATATATCTACAACATTAAAGTGGCTATAGAAACAAAGACACATTAGCACATACTGGTAATAATACAAAGGAAGCATAAAAAACAAACCGAGACCAGGAACGAGGCATCACAGGTCATAGGCGGACATAAACAGATGGGTTTTAAGGGACTTTTTGAAAGTGGAGGAGGTTTCGCAATGACGGATGTGGAAGGGGAGCTGGTTCCAGAAGGTGAGGGCGTGGAAGAAGAAGGAACGGTCGCCGATGGTTTTGGTTTTGGTTCTTGGGATTGAGAGGGTTCTATTGTCAGTGGAAGAGCGTAGTTGTCTTGTGGGGATGTAAGGAAGCAACAGTTCAGAGAGATAGCCAGGAAAATGAGGGTCAGTGAAAGAATTGAAGCATTGATTGGCAGACTTATACTTTATGCGAGAGGATATTGGAAGCCAGTGGAGCTGCTGCATGTGTGGTTGGATGTGGTCGTGTTTTTTGCTTTAAAAATGAGTCTGCATGCTGAGTTCTGTACCCTCTGAAGTTTGTCTATGTGGTGCTGAGGAATGCCTGCGAGGAGAGTGTTACAGTAGTCAAATTTTGAAAGAATGAGTGAACAGACGAGAGTTTTTGTGGCGTCAAAGGAGAGGAGGTGTCTAATGGCGCTGATTTTTCTGAGTTCGTTGTATGCTGATGTGTTTGTCCATGGAGAGGGTGTCTGTGAACGTGACTCCAATATTATTGTTAATTTAATATTATTAATAACAAGTCAAGTCAACACAACTGTTCGCTACTTTTTAATATAGAAGTAAAAAGTCTCTTAAAAAAGCCGGACGAGCTTTTCGGCTCTTGTGTCCAGGGCGTAACACTTAGGATTGAGCCGAAGGCGTGGCGTGCCGTGTAACTGGGAAGGTTTCCGCAGCCCTGCGATCATTCACTGCGGTTCCTCTAAGGATCATTATCGTGGTGGCTCGCCAGAATACCAGCACTGTCACCCGGTATCACAAATACTATACTATAGGTACAAGGATCCAGGCACCGGGTGGTTCTCGAGACGGGCTTGCAGTGTCCATTGCTTCCTCCCCACCGATACCAGAGGCCTCTCGGCAGTGTAATGGATCTCGGACCCGCTGCGGGGGCTGTCCCCCATGCGTCCGCCCGCCGGAGTATTCTTAATGGGAATGTATCGGCGGTTTACACACTACGCCAGACTTTGAGGCCAGAAGCTTGACACCAACAATTCATATGCATATGCCAGGGTCAGGGCGACCAGAAACAATTAAAAAGAACAGAAACTAAATACCGAAAAGAAACGTTCTCACTCCAGTTTCTATTGTAATATTTTCTTTTGTCTTTCTCTCATAACAAAACACATTGTGGTCATCCGTTTCTCCGTCATTTTGACGGGCATAACCACTAGTTAATTAATAAAAATACAAGACTAGACTCGGACCACGGATGAGCGTAGTACGCAATAATCTTCTTTATAGAAGGAGCGTCTGTAATGTATAAGATAGGATAAGATACTCTGTCCCCTTCATCCTGTCGAAGTGATCGTGTTTTCTGTAGAAGCAGTGTCCACTTTTTTTTAGCAGTCCTAGCAGCAGGACACAGGTTGTTGTTAAATCTCCAATGTCCAGAGAACAATCTTTGTCTGGCGCAGCTGACGTCGTCCTAAATAAAAAGTATGCATCCTATTTCACATATTTGATAACTCCTTGGCTGGATCTTTAACTTTGGTTTTCTTCTTTTTTTTTTCAAATCTAGACAGTTTAATCACTTCTAATTTCTTTTTATTTGTTCTTTGTTCACTATATTTACTAATTTTACTGTAGCTTTTCTTCCATTTATGATCCAGAAACTGTCCTATCTCTGATACTACCACAGTGATCAGGTATGTCAAGATATCCACATCGAGGCATACATAGCATCTCCACAAAGAGTCACATAAGGACCGTATTATCACGCTTCACGCCCATTCCCCACCACTTGCTGTTCCCCTGGCATTTCACACTCTGATTATTTGTTGGCGTTATTTGTTTGGCATTGAGGCCGCATAATGATCATGTGATGCGTCAGTTTTGCGTTGAAGGGCGTTCATGATAATGTGTATAGACTAGATTCTAGCAGATCTAGCGAGCCTGTCGATGGTGTATAGTTGTGATAATGTGTATTGATTCTAGCAGATAAATTAAATTTGATTTCACGGAAAGATATGCCCAGTGTCAATGCAAATCCATTCCAGTTGCCCAACACTTCAAGTGATTTTAAACCCAGTCTTTTAAATGGAAGCTTAACTCACTAACGTGTCGCCAAGTCATACAGAAACATTGGCTTCAACAGTCCGTTCTTCTCATTCAATAACGAATTTTTGTTCCATTAGGAAACATCTTAATTGTTTCCAGACAAGAAAAGAATATATCCAAGACTTTACCTTTACTACGTATGACTTTCTTCTCGAGGAGACTTGAGAAACTATACAATTGACTATCTTTTATAATAGACGTAATCACAGATTGCAAGCTCAATGATGAGAGCTTTGCATACAAAGATTCCTGAACTAAAACAGGCGACGTCCAGTATGATTTCCATGTAGTTCGCCATGTAGCACCCACTAATTATGCTGACATACGTTGTTTTCACTTGCAACAATATTCTTGGAGGTCTTTCGCGTGCCACTGGAAATCGTTCACGCGTTCCCTAAGGTTGCCGACCCCTGCTATAGAACATTCGCGTTGATACTATAATTACTTTTCGATACTTGATGTTCATCCCGAAAATGAGCAGTTGATGCAATCAATTTTGCAGAAATTCACATCACTATTAGCTGCTAGAAAAAGAATCGTGAATGGTTAAATAAAAACTGCACTATTATACAGTGTGTGTATCCTGAGGCACATGGTTTTCTTACAGCACTTGATACGTACGAACTCTTAGTTCTTCTATTAATCTGGAAAAATTGCTAAAAGTGGGGCATTTTTCCTAAACGTTCGGTCCCTCTAGCGCATAGGTTCTCAACGGGGGCGATATCGCCCCCCGGGGGGCGGTGAGAAACTTTAGGGGGGCGCTAACATTCCCGGGGGCGATTGGGGGGCGGTGAAGGGCAAGTGGGCGGTTCAAACGTACCTGATATATTTTAACACCTCAGCTATTTGAATCGATTAGTTTTTTGGAGAATGAAATGTGATGTAAACGCAAGTGCTGCTAAATATCTGATACACCCAACAGTATGCCTACATATTATTATATTAATAAGAAATAGGAATCGCAGTGACTTTTCGATGAAGTAGGGGTATGTATTTGGCAAATATAGTGTGCGACCAGCTGGTCCTGTGGTTGGTTCACCGGACTGTCAACCCTGCAGACCGATCACTGTCGCCTAACATATACTAATATTAATGATGTTTTGATCTCAGTTTTACCGAGATGTCCTTAATGTGTTTTACAGTATGTGGACATATGAACTGATAATGTTAAGCGGTATAGATAAGTAGTAATCATACAAACTGGGTAGTTATTGTAATGCTTGAAAATATACATATAAATGATTTAGTCATATTATATTTATATAATTTTCAAATATTTTTAACAGTTTGATAATTTCAAAGTTATAAATTGTAAGCCATTTATTTTTTATAAAAGAAAAAAAATACAGAAATATTAGCTCAAATAAAACGGGCTAATTATCTCCCTTTAACAAAAAAATGTTTCCACATTTGATTCAATAGTGATGCCAAAAAAGTTCCTTTTTGTAATATAACAAATACTACTGATTATTAGACCTACAGCTTTTGCAACCAAAATTGAAACGAAAATAGACAATTTGCTAGCAACACACCAAGCAAACGATTCGCATTAATATTGATTTATTTAAACCTTTTGTTAAGGCAATTTTTTTATCTATTAATTCTTACAATATGTTTCCTTTTCAGTTTTTTTTTAAAGATAATTAATCACACCAAAAGTTTAGTCGGCTAAAAAGAATTGTGGAAACTATAGTCCAGATGGGCGGAAGGGGGGGGGGAGTGGGTGCTAAAAGAAAGTTGGGGGGGGGCGGTGATCAGAAAAAAATTGTAAAAGGGGGCGGTGAGCCGAAAAAGGTTGAGAACCTATGCTCTAGCGTCAAAACCTGGTTACGCCACTGAACCCAGGACCTACGGTACGCCAGCCGAAAGGCAGCCACGATGTCCGTGAATTTTCTTGTAGGCCTAGAATTGTTGCTTACTAGACTAGTCGATCTCTCTCTCTCTCTCTCTCTTTCTTTATCTCTCACTCTCTCTTTCTCTCTCACTCTCTCTCTCTCTGTCTCTCTCTCTCTGTCTCTCTCTCTGTCTCTCTCTCTGTCTCTCTCTGTCTCTCTCTCTGTCTCTCTCTCTGTCTCTCTCTCTGTCTCTGTCTCTCTCTCTGTCTCTCTCTCTGTCTCTCTCTCTGTCTCTCTCTCTGTCTCTGTCTCTCTCTGTTACAAGGCTTGGATAAACATAAGGACAAAACATCTTTCTTATCCCTAGTGCGAGAAAATGCATAAAAGTAGCCTACTCTTTCTTTCCGAGAGGGCATCCGGGCATGGAATGAGTTGCCTGAACAAACCAGGAAAACCAGTAACTTAACATCATTTAAAACATTAATAAAAATGCAAGACTATAAACTCAGACCACGGATGAGCGTAGGACGCAATAATCTTCTGTATAGAAGGAGCGTTGCAATAAAAAAGATAAGAAAATAAGATACACAGTTACTAGAGAGTTCCCCAGGGATCGGTACTTGGACTCATAGGCCTACTGTTCTCAGAGACTTTACAAGCTTATGTAGCGCCCGAGGGCATACTGTAACTGCTTGTTTAGGGCTATATTTGCTATATTTAGATGACATTTGCCGCCCCTACTAGAAGTGTCGCCCCCTGGCATATGCCCCCCTCTGCTCACCTCTAAGCTTATGTGAGGGCACTGACTGTTCTTGATCTTCATCAAAGGACTTGGGAGATGAGATCTACGCCAGGGTACGACTTTGTGCAGACGATACCATCCTGTATACTCAAATCGAAGGCCCAAATGATGCAATTCATCTAGAGGACGACCTCAATAAGTTGGAGACCCTGGAATCGAAATGGCAAATGGCGTTCAACGCCGATAAGTGCAACCTCCTCTCTATTTCAAGGAAGAGGAATATGATCCCCACCAGCCATAGGCTACCTTCCACGGACACACTCTTGAGAGGGTACCAGTACTTGGAAGTGCATATTACAGAAAACCTCCACTGGGGCGCACATGTCCAATTTATGTTTGCCAAAGCTAACAGAGCCTGCGCCTTCGTCCATAGGAACCTCAAGGGATGCTCAACAAGGATCCAGAGCCATTGTTATAAGAGTTTAGCTCATCATGGATTACGCATCGACGGTGTGGAATCGCCACCAACAACACCTGATATCCACGCTGGAGCTGACCCAACGACGTGCAACACGTTGTATTCTACAGAGCTACGGCCTCAAAACAAGCGCCTCTGCTTTGGTGACCCAACTCCATCTTGAGCCCCTACTCCCTACAACACAACAGAACGACAGTCAAAGCCACGCTGATGTACAAGATCGTTAAATGGCCACGTGGACACAGTGGCGTAGCTAGGGGAGGGGGAGGGGGGTCAAAATTCGAAAGTCCCCCCGGGCTCCTACTTGAGGGGGGCCCCCAAAGGAGTGTCCGAATTGTTTTTTTCTCATGCCATAATGTCAAATGTCAAAAATGCAGGGGCCCCTAAAGAGGACAAGCCCCCCAGGCCTCCAAATCCCTAGCAACGGCACTGCGTGGACATGTTCACACAGTCAGGTCGCATCCAACAGGTGTCCCTCTCTACCAGAGGTCATCAGCTCAATCTGCTTGTTCCACACGCACGTACCGACGTTTACAAATATTCTTTTTTTTTCCCGTCAGCCATTAGACTATGGAACTCACTGGACCAAGCCTCCATCACAGCCCATTCTGTGCCGACTTTCAAATCATCACTTATACCTCCAATGAAAGTCCGTCGTCAGTTTATAACTTTTTCTTGTATACTATAAAATATTATAAGCAGTAATGCACACTTTTGATCCCATAGTATTCGCAAACAAATCACCCTTAAATTGTGGACTTTTTCCTAGGGCAGCGATGGCGAACCTATGGCACGCGTGCCACAGCTGGCACGAAGAGCCATTTCTGTGGGCACGCGAGCATTTACCAAACATGCAGAAACTTAGTTATGGCCACACCTACGGATGGGATCCTCGATTTAAAAAGGCAATTTTGTCGAATCAACGATGCCATTGTCGATTTGTTAGAACATGTTAAGAACATGTATTTCGTTAGAACATGTATTTCGTTAGAACATGTATTTCGTTTATTTTCTCCCCTATTCTTTTTTATTTTACTTTTAAATAAACCATACTCGATGTGCTTGGGTGAAAACACAGTTGTAAATAATCATGCAAGGTTGCGGTAATTTTGCATTATACAGTTGGTAACATTATGAGAGAAGAGCTGGTGAAATTGTTATCATTGACTGAAAGAACACAATGAATAGATATCCACAATGCTGTTATGGAAGCTTTTTTTTTTTGGGCACAAGATATAAAACCAGAAATGGTCTTTTCAGATACTTGTGACGGGGCACCTTGCATGGTGAGGGACGCATCTGTTTTCATACAGTTTTTTGTTAAAGAAGCAAAACACCTAGTCGTTCAGTTTCACTGTATTATACAGCAAGAAGCTCTTTGTGCCAAGGATAACAGCAAAAAAATTTGAATGATAAACTAAAAGGTGTCACAAAAATGGTTAATTACATCATGTTTCGTGCTCTTAATTGTCGACAGTTTCACTCACTTCTTGATGAGGTCAAGGCCGAATTTAATACTTTACTCATGTACAATAATGTCAGGTGGCTGAGCAGAGGACGAGTATTGGAGAGATATTTGTAGCATGCTTGGATGAAATTAGGCTGTTTATGATTTTAAAAAGGGCAGGATTATCCACAGCTCACTGATATGGGCTGGCTTACCAACGTCATGTTGTTGTTGTTTTTTTTTTACAGATTTTACATCACACTTGAATGAACTGAATAAATAACTGCAAGGTTCAGTATAAACAGCAGAAATAATTTCTTGTGATATCAAAACATTTGAAAGAAAACTGCAGGTTTTTGAAAGAGACCTACAAAGTAAACATGCATTTACAGAATTCTATACTATTTACCGACAATCCTACAAGCCATCAGGAAATCTACAATGAATGTTCTAGCATTGTAGCAGCTGCAAATGAGAATTTCAGTAATAGATGTGTACAGTTCTGTTAGACGGAGACAACCCTCTGTTTTCTTACTTCCCCAGATAAAGCTAAATTTGAAGAGCTTGATCTTTTCTGCTTATTGTGGTTAGATTTAAGAAATCTGGAAATGGAGCTTTTGGAATTTCAAAAAAGTTCTATCTAGAAAAATAAATCCTTTTATCTGAGTGAAATACTTGAGAATATAGAGTTTGAACGGATGGCAAAGGACAGTACAGTTGGTAGCTCTGATGATGAAATCCTCAAAGTGTGGAATTCTCTGCCAAATAATTTCAAGTCGATGAAAGCACTTGGGATTGCACTTCTTACTTTGTTTGGGTCATCTTATTTTGTGAGCAGCTATTTTGAACTTTAAATTATATCAAATCTGATAGCAGAAACAGAATGTCAGATGACCCGAGTGCTGCATGCGTCGCTCTTAAGGTTACGGAGTATAAGCCAAGGCTTGACAAATTATCAGCATGCACACAACAGCAAAAAATCACATTGACTATGCAAAATCATGCCACATGCATACAGTTAACTGTAATTGTAATATATTAATAATTTTTTCATTTACTACAGTTCGTGTTTTTTTTAAATATAAAAAAAAGTTTGTATCATTCAAAGAGCTGTTAATTTGTTATTCTTTTTGGACTAAATGATGTTAATTAGTTCCGACTGCTGTATGAGCTGTTTGTTAGGTTATTGTTAGGTATTTTGTTTTAATTGTTGTGTTGGCACGTTGAAAGAAAAAAGTTGGTCTTGCATTTTACTTTGGGCACGCGGCCTCAAAAAGGTTCGCCATCACTGTCCTAGGGTCTAACCGGGATCTTACAGTACAACGAAGAAGAAGATATAGTAAAAATGTAGACACTTAGGAAGGGGAAAGAAAGAGGGAAATAGTGCAATATCACATAAGACATTTATATTATACATATCTCTCTCTCTCTCCATATATATATATATATAATATATATATATATATATATAAATATAACCTATATATTGATTTAGTAAGTGCGCCAAAAAATATAGGTCTAAATAAGACACTAAGAAAGCCCACAACCAGCATCACACAACAAGCCTTGACGTGGAACCCGCAAGTGAAGAGGAAAAGAGGCAGACCTAAAATGACCCGGAGACGGGAGATATAAGCAGGCACAAGCATGATAGGACAAAACTGGAGAAACCTGGAGAGGCTTAAATTAGTTCAGGAGAGGGGTGCCCAGGGAGTTTTTGTTTGTGGCCTAAGCTCAGTGGCGTAGCTAGGGGAGAGGGAGGGGGAGTCCAAATTCGAAAGTCCCCCCGGGCCCCTACTTGAGGAGAGCCCCCAAAGGAGTATCAGAAAAAAAATGTGCAGGGGCCCCTAAAGAGGCCAAGCCCCACGGGCCCCCAAAACCATAGCTACGCCATTGCCTAAGCTCCATGGGTGGAAACAGGCCGTGCTGATGGTTATGATGAGAAAATTATTATTTATATAACATATTTAATTGAGGCATAGAAAATTATGTCATGACTACGGACTACCTGGATATGGTTTGTGTCATTATGAGAACACTTATAGACATGGGAAATACACTTCTTTAGTAGCTATTACAACCTATACCTTACCCAATATATATAAAAGGCCCTATTATATAGCCTACAAAATACGAGTTAAAAGCATAGTCTTCGCGTATATTTCCATCTTTAAGGGAGAGAGAGACCGAGAGAAGGAGCGAAAGGAGAATGGAGAGGGGGGGGGGGGACCGAAGTAAAACTGTTCTTGTTCCCGTTTTCGGAACATTTGTTGCTACAGCCTGTTATAGTCGGTCCTTAATCTGAAGAGAATCTGTTGAAATGTCCCTTATGCGAGAACAAATGCATATAAGTACTCTTTATTCCCGAGTGGCATTCGGGCATGGAATAGGTTGCCTGAACAAACCAGGAAAACCAATAACCTAACATCATTTAAAACATAAATAAAAATGCAAAACTCGACTCGGACCACGGATGAGCGTAGGACGCAATAATCTTCTTTATAAAAGGAGCGTCTGTAATGTATAAGATAAATGGGCGAGATACATCTGTTTTTGTCTGCCTCCAGTTTTCGCTACAACACTGACATTTGAAGTGAGATATTTCTTGAGATTACACTTCTACAAATGTAGGAAATATCAGTTGCGTTCACATATAGCCGGTCAATTCGCTTATTTAATTCGAATTGTTAAATCTACACAATTAACTATTCCATATAATCTTATAATTTACTGATGTAAAACGGCACTGACCCAGGCTAGAACGGTTAACTGCTAGCTTTTATGGCCCCACCTCCACTTAATCTCTTTTAATTTTTGTCTTTTAGATACATAACCTAATGACATCATTGACATACATTTCTGTTAGATTTAAAAACCACAACGCTAGCTTACATGCTTTTTTAAATGATGGTTTGAAATTATATTAAGCTTTTTTTTGGGGGGTTTAAATCAGGCAAAATCTAGATCTTGGTCAGCACAAATAAAAATCAGGTTCGACCGTTAGAGTTTAAAGCTTAAGTAATAAAGATCATAAAAAAAGCTCATGTAATAATAATGCTCATTGTAATTTGTTTAACACATTTGTGTTTTCTTTTACCCAAGATAAAACCGAATAAAATTCTCAATTTGGACTATAGACCTAGCCTATGTGTAAAGGAAAAAAGGAAAGTGTAAGCTGATTTGTGTGGGTCAAGTGGGTAAATGCTACTCAAATTTATTTAGGCTTAGAATGTGTTTCACCTCTATATGCCAGGTTGCAGGTCTAAAAATGAAGGAACGCCAATTAGACTTCCGAAGGTGGGTCGTTGGGTCGCCAGCAAACAAGTCATAAAGTTTGGCAAAGTTAATAAAAAATATAATGGAGTTAAACAACATTGACATACGTTGAGGATGCGTTTTTTTTTTTTTTGGGGGGGGGGGGGAGGGGCGCATATTAAACATGTACTTTATGAACCTATTACTGAAATATATTATATCTATTATGCTTAAATTTATCGTTAAAACATAATAGACTATATACTGTAATATAATATATAACAATATTTTGGTTGGAGGAGGTAGGTATAAACGTATAAACGTGCGGCGCTATAAAAAAAATTAAAAAACTCCATATTAAAATTTTTTAAAGTACCCACTTTTAAAGGTATTGCAATAAACGTCGACTTTTTAAAGATTTCAGAGAAAATTATGGTACTTTAGTCATGAGAACAGGAATAGAGAGAGAGTCCTACATGAAGAACAAGCTGGTTTCAGAGCTGGAAGATCATGCAATGATCAAATCTTTGTCCTGCGTACCATAGTGGAACAGTATTTGGAATGGAACTCCTCTTTGTGGTGCATCAACTACATAGATTTTGAAAGGCTTTCGATAGCATTCACCACCCAACGCTACGGACAATTTTGGAATCATATGGATTCCCAGGCAAAGTCATTAACATCCTGAAAGACATCTATACTGGTAACCAGTGCTGTGTACGCCATGAAAACCAACAGAGTGAATGGTTTCAAGTGAAAACAGGTGTCCGAAAAGGATGTGTGATCTCACCTGTTATCTTCTTAAGATTAATGGACTGGGTCATGAGGAGAGTTACTGCAGACAAACCCGAGGCCTAGTATGGGGACTAACTTCCTATCTGGAAGACTGCGATTTTGCAGATGACATAGGTCTGCTCTCTTATTCTCAATCAGATATCCAGGAGAAGACAACAAGAGTAGAACAAATAGTCAAAAGTTTTGGACTAAAGATTAACTCCGCAAAACCAAACTCATGAAAGTGAAGACAAGAAGCTTTCAAAAGACAATTGCCAATGGTGTAGAAATGGAAGAGATTGAAAACTTTAAATACCTTGACAGCTACATCTCAGCTTATGGAAGCATAGACACGGAAATCTCTACCAGACTAGCTAGGGCAGCTCAGGCCTTCAACAAACTGGGAAAAATATGGAAGTCATCCTCTCTGCAGCTAAGAGCAAAACTGAACACTTGCAAGTCAAATGTACGCTCAGTCCTTCTCTATGCTGCAGAGACCTGGAAGACCAATACCAAAATCGAAAGCCGCCTCAGAGGGTTTGAAGGAAGATGTCTCCGACGTATACTAAAGAATAACTGGGAAGACCACATCTCCAACAGTGAAGTTCGCATGAGAACTGGAATAAACTTCATCATTTAAGAAATCAAGAAAAGGAGATGGAGATGGCTGGGTCACGTCCTCCGCTTGGATAAAAAGAGGCTCCCAGACAGTGCTTTGAAATGGACACCACCAGGAAAAAGGCGAAGGGGAAGATCAATGGGAATGTGGAGGAGGACAATGGACGAGGAAGCAAAGGCCACCAACAAAACATGGCATGAAAACAGATGGATCGCCCAGGATTGGGAGGCCTGGCGGAACTTTGTTGCTGCCTTATGCTCCACGGGGAGCGATAAAGAATACGAGAAATAGAGTCATGGTAAGTTAGTCGTATATGTAGCAGGATAGGAGGTATGAAAGCTATAAGCTAACCTGGCCTAGCTTACAATGATCAGTACTGGATAAATGTCACCATATTAGTCAGCTATCTCGTATATAGACGCTTACGGAGATGAGAATACTTTATATAAAAAAAAAATAACGCCAGAGTCAATATGAAAACAAGGCTAAACGCTTAAAAGCATACTGAAGTGGATATTTTACTAATTGATGCATTGCCAATGCAATGCACTCAAAATCTCAGACCAACTTGTACACGGTATAAAAACCCAGAAAAAAATTACTTTTAGACACCCACCTTAGGGAGAGATGATTTATGCGAACTTTTAAAACACGATGTAGCGTCACCCTTTTATGCATGCATTTGTTATTACGGTCGACTTTACAGTTTATTGACGTCTATTTCTTACGTTTAGAATGAAATATTGATGCAGTTTAAACCTGGAATTTCCTAGCAGATTATGTTACACCAATTATCACACGCCTGACAAGAAATTTTAAATCAGATAAGAGAAAAGTGATGTTGGGGCATTAGGGGGCGGGAGGGGGTCATATAATACTAAAATTTATACTGTTCTAACGAGTACACACAGAAAAAGTAATACGCCAAAAAAAAAAAAAAAAAAAAAAAAAAAAAAAAAAAACAACAACGGTAACTTGTTTATGTTAATATGAGTAGATGGGAAAAATGCGGGGGTGAGTCAGACTTCCTACACCTTTGTGCAAAATCTAATCGCACAAGGCGGAGAAGATGTGTGCAAAATCTAATCGCACAAGGCGGAGAAGATCTCCATTAGGAGGCGCGTCGGATTTTTACATCCTTGCACCTCCTGTGGGCCTTCTCGGCTTGTAAAGTTTGTATGGTATCGGCAAATGTCGCTGATCCTGGGATCAGTTCGTTCCGCTCTCTGCACAATCATCTCACGTTAAGCATGAGAGCCGAGTGCAGACCAGCTGTAGTCCAGGCCGACCATATGAGAGCCTATGCGAGAAAACTGAGCAAGCTCCTAATCTCGCAAGGCTAGTGAAGGGGGTGACTAGTTCCCACACATTGTGTAGAGAAGCAAGTGTCCCTTTGTTTAGTGACCAATCTCAGCCGAAAGGCCGTTACTACCTTAGCCAAAAGGCCGACGACCTTACTATTTAATACAGTTACTGCAAAGCATGCAGATTAAAGTTAAGTTCCAGACTCAAGATAAGTATTAATTATATAAACTAAGTTGTTAATGTAGTATTTAAAAGTATACATATAGTCTATATTTTTTAGTCATATAATATTTTAAACCATTTTTATACAGTTTAAGCATTTTGAAGGTATACAATGTAAGAAAACCAAGAAATATTCTTTAAAAAATTTTTCTTAACAAATAATAGCAACAGGCAAATAGTAGAAGTATTAGCACAAAAAAAACGACTTAATTATTTCCCTTTAAATTAAAATAAAGTTTCCCAATTTGAGGCTATAATCTTCTATTTTCTAAATAATAAACGCCCAAAGAAATCTGTCAGTCAGTCTGTGTATGTATCAGAACGCTTAGCGACTCGGTTTTGAGAGTATAGACAGATGACGTAGTATCAAAGACCATAATAAAAAGACCGCTTGCGCTATTTTTAGAGCTCAAGAGTCGTGTTTTCTGTGCGCAGCATATAAAAGCGTGATCCAAAAGACTTCTGCTGAATACAACTTTCGATTTTAATCATTTTTTGAGTTCTTATCTTATGATATACTAGTGGTTAATGCCCGTCAAAATGACGGAGAAACGAATGATTACAATGTCAGGTACCTGTCAGAGCTGGGTGGACTCCGTGACATCCCTCAGAGCTGGGAAAATACCCTACACTTTATCAGGATTCATGCTCAGAACCATTGGTACGTCAGCCGAACTCTAGATCTCACAGTTGTGATGATGTCTGGTATCAAACTAATTGTGATAAAATATGACACCAATGGTAATAATGTTTTACACCAAAGGAGACAGCAATAATGATAATGTAATCATTATGCTTTTGAGAAATCTTAATCCAAAGATTGTAATTGCAAGGGCTGTTGATTATTTTCAAAAGGAATACATAGCAATTTGAACACTTCAGAGATTTTCTCGGAATGCAAGAAAGTTGACAGTCTTTTAATCCAAATAACCTTGGTTATTTGTGATAGCCAATAAATAATTTTAAGGAAATTCGATCATGTCGAAGTTTTCATATGTGGTCAACTTGTATCGCTTTTTATGGTCGGAAATTACAGTGATTAACGGCAGTTAAAGAAAAACTATGCTTTTGTTTTATTTTGCTCAGTAATTGGAAAAAAATTTAAATATCACTAGATCTAATTAGAATAGTCATTTCTTAATTTTAAAACCACGCCTTAGGCCTACTTTACTTCCAGCTCATGTTTCCAGACTTTTGAAAAAGCACACCATATTTAAATTCAATGCTAAAAATAATCAAACAATAACTAGAAATCAATAAGTTGTCCTATTTTATTCTGAATGACGTTTGCTGGACATGAAACTTTCCTATTTTTATTTATGCATAAAATTATATAAGCTTCTAATGAATTTCACAATTATACATTATTTACAAAATTATGAATACAGGAAATAATATTGATCTGATCTAGTATGTTTCTATGTACAGCTTGTGAACTGCTTGTGTGTTAATTTGTTGTTGTTTCATTCTAACGGAATAATTTTGTTATAAGTGTTACGTCTCGCTGTCATTGGTAGGTTCTTTCCCTTGAATAATCTGAGTTTACGCTTGTGAATCTCAATTCTCACGCCCCAACTTCCATTATTTACTTGAATGTGAACAATTTGATAGCCATCGAAAAAAATACCTTAAATAATATTTCTATACCAGACCAAATATAGAAAAAATGTCGGAACTGTTAAATTTAAGATCCTTTAAGGTATTAAAAAACCTTAGTATGTTTGCAAAAGAACTCTAGTCTGCATTTAAAAAATAGGTACACGAATTAACCAGCTAAGCATTTTCTAAAAAAGTAATAATAATGTAGGTATGTCTTTGTAAATGAGCAAATATTAAACGGTGCGATATAATAAAATACTTAGTCGAAAGTATTGAAATTATTTATATAAGTGTGTGTATGTATATGCTTCCATTAAATTTACATTCTGTCATTATGTTTATGTGTCCTAGTAATTAAATAAATAATTAAGAAGAAAAAAATAATAATATTGATCATCTTCTTTAAAATGGATGTTTAGTGAATAGTACGCTTTATATCTATTTATGAGATCTTAGGTTACTCGTATAAATGTGGAATACCTATTGTAAAAAAAAAATGTGTATGAGAGTAACTGTTGGTAGTTATTTTATCATTTAACGTTTGGAGTATGTTAATTAATTAATTGTACTATGTATTTATGAATTATTATCTTTTGACTGCCTTTATTGTAACTATGTACTATGTGGCAAAATAAAACATTGTTCATTGTTCATCCAAGCTATTGATAAACGACCTATACAACCAGGGCCGGCTCATCCATATAGGCGAACTAAAAAATATAAACTATAATAAATTTTAGTACTTCTGTGCGCTACTAGCAAAGGCAGATACATTTCTAGGTACAGTAATGAAAGGCGAAGGGTAGTTTATTTAAGTTGTCTTAGAAAAAAGGAAAGTATGCCGTAACAGTAAGCTAATTAGTTTGGCAATCTCGCTGTGCGTAGCGGAGTGCAAAAAGACAACCCCTAACGTCCTCCATCCACACCCTGGATGCGATGCGGCGGCGGAATATCATAGTGAAGTGACGTGACCATGTCCTCAAGTCAGTTCGAGAATCGTAAGTCATGAGGGCGCTGAGTTGTTTGCCTTGGCAAAGCAGTTGTTTTTGTACATTTTCAGACTGTTAATTACGAAAACGAGTACATTAAATCCCCATTAAAGATGGTCCAGTCGAATTGATGCACTAACACATCTGCGCTACCAGTTATCTCATGTTTGTGATCCTTGGAAGAAATTTCTGAAGACACTAATTGAATCTAGTAGAAGTATTGTGAAAGTAGAAGCACTTGGGTTATTTAAAAATATCTCAGACTTCAAGTTTATTGTTGCACTTGTCACATAGCACAACATTATGTTTCAAGTAAACATAACTAGAAGAGTTTTTGGTTACAGCTAGAAGTGATTTAGAGTTTAATAGAGTTCTGGTTGAAGCTAATGAAGTAGCATACGAAGTTGCATGGAATAGAACCAGTATTTGATAAAGAGAAGGTCCGATTAAAAAAAAAAAGAACAGGGTTGATTACGAATCAACAGATGAATCTGTAAATATTGCAGGTGACCCCACAGAAAGTTTCATGATCCACTTTAATTTTGCTGCTTTAGACACAGCTGTTTATTCGGTAAAAGAAAGATTTTCCCAGTTAAATAAAGTTTCTGGTGTCTTTGGATTTGTGAACAACATTACTGACCTTAAAAACAAGACTACATCAGAAGTTAAGTCGATGTGCAAAAACTTGGAAAAAGAATCTGACATTGCTGCTGTAAAACGGTGTTCTGTATTAAGAGCAATTTCTCATCATCTCCATGACTCGGTATCAAACCCTGAATAAGTCCTAAACTACATTTACCAACAGAATCGTGAAAATGGATTTCCTAACATTTGTGTAGCCCTTCGTGTTTGCTTACGTTGCCACTTTCCGTAGCAAGAGCTGAATGAAGTTTTTTAAAACTTAAGCTAATTAAAACCTCTCATCGTAGTGCAATGTGTCAGGAGAGACTTGCGGGTCTGGCGAAAATTTCTATTGAAAGTGAGATGGCAAGACAGTTAGACTCAAAAGCCTTCATACAAGAATTTTCTAAGCAGAAGGCCAGAAAATTTCCATTAAGGTTTTAGTCTTTAGGAGTATAAATACTGGTAATCAGTATTTAAAAGTGACTTTTGGACCGTCGTTAAGAAAACAATAATCAAATATCAAGCAATATCAAGTAGTCTCTGTGTATTTTTTTTAACTGTTATAAAAACTGGAAAAAAATATATAATCTAACTGTGAGTTTCGGTTTGTTATTAAGAGAACTGTACAATGCAGGTATAAAACCTATAAACCCATAGATATATCTAATGTAAAACTGTGTTATGTAACTTTTCTAATAATAATTTATATTTCTAATTATTAATAGAACTATATAATGCAAAACCATTGTTACTTTTCATTCAACTGTTTTATTTATATTTCACAGTCATCAATCACAGGTTATAAAATAAAATTATTTGATGGGCTATAACAATTATTAACAAAAACACATTTTCGAAGTTCCATACCCGGCAGACTCCGCCGAAAGCACTTTAATGAGGGTTCCGAATTTGTTTTTGCCTAGGGCGTCTTAATACCTAGGGCCGGCCCTGTATACTACCATTACTAACAACTTTAATGTGATATAAAACAGACATAGATTATAGCAGGGGTCGGCAACCTACAGCACCCGTGCCGGACTTAACTTTATAAAAGCACGCGGTGGAACCCTCAAAAGCCAATTAAAATATCTTCTACAAGAAATTGAGTGCTAGCGCTGAATGACATTTAGGATGTTGGCACGCTGAATGAATTAGAAATCCTACTTTGGCACACTATGACCAAAAGTTGGCCGACCCCTGGACTATAGCACAAGTACAAATACGAAATTTAAGTAAACGCAAGTAGTATCAAAAACACAGCCTAACGGTCTCACTTTTGACTCTACATTATACACTCTAAACTACGCACCACACACGCCGTCCTTGCCCCGTGATAGCTTAGGCCAAAAACGGACAAGGGACAGGCAGGATCACCAAAACAATGTGTCCACCAGTTACAAGGGGGAGGTGATCACAAAGAAAGTGAGTTAACTAATATTGACCGAATACATCACATAAGCAATAGTTTAATTTCATTTTTTTGTCAATAATTGCAAATAATTTTATTTTTAATAGATTATTTCATTCAGATTTACCTACCTATCACTGTCCTTCTTTCTTTCAGCGCATGGTGAAATTAAACTCAAAGTTTCACCCACGTCCCGTCATTTCAGCGAGGTGATAGTAGCTGTGGTCCTCCACGTTTCAGCACCATAAAGTACGACAGACTTCAAGCATCACATTGTTTCTAATTTTCAGCCAATATGGGGCTTGGGGGTTGAGCGGCAGCGCGTTCGACTGGCGATCCGAAGGTTCTGGGTTCGAATCCTGGTGGACGCTAGGATTTTTTTCCTGGGACTTGAGGGTGTCCCTGAGTCTAGCCAACTCTGATGGGTACGTGACATTAGTTGGGATATAAAGTAAAGGCGGCTGGGCATTGTGCATGGCCATGTATGCCGTGGCCACAGAAACTGGTGAACGCTGCTTCACCAGCCCTATGATCAGTTTGGACCGAAGGTACTTTATTTAATCCCACCCCAAACACTTCAAAACAAGGTTTTCAACTTTTGTTGCGCATTTATGAATCCCTATTGAACGCGGCTGACTTGTATATATTAGGCCTATATGTACGATGTTTAGTAAATATTTCTGTTGAAGTTATCTTCTTTACCGTTTTCTTATGTTAATGTCAGTGGACATTTTTAGAATTAGGAAAATAAATTCCAGAGAAGTGAGAAAAATTTTCAAAAATTTTTTTTTTTTTAACCCTTACAGTCCCAGGCGCGTATAAAGCGGAACTGAAGGCAGCATAGATAGAAGTAGGTCGGTACAGGAAGGGTTAAATATTATCAGTTATTTTGTTTCCTAGCCTAGAGTAATTTCCGTGTTCTTAGTTGTATGTTAAATGGTCTCTGAGCTTACATTATGTTTGTTGGCAGCGCTATACAAATATTATTATTATTATCTAAGTAAAAGTAAAAGATAGATCGAGATATATATATAAAAAAAACATTCTTTTAAAAATATATTATTGAATTTTTTTTAAAGTGCACTAAAAAATGAAAATGAAAATATTTAAATATTTTCGAATTCGATGAGAAAAAATAAAGTCGTGGGCTCTAATGTTACAACAAGCTAGTTTCAGAAAATATTATATTAATATTTCAATCTTTGTATAGTGAAATATATGATTAGAATATTCCACTTCCTTTACACATTAATCCACAAAACCATTGAATCTTGCATTAGGCCTACTCGTGGTATTAAGCATTTGAATGCAACTAATTGAAAAAACAAAACAACAACGGTCAGCTTGTTTACCACCAATTGAAGTGTTTAAAATATCTTTACTTTTGCGGTCACGATTCACGATTTTATTTCTTTTATAAATAAAGTGTTTATCTTATCTTATATACGCTGGCCGGATACTATTTGTAACGATGAGCTCTGGAGTCGCACAGGTCAACAGGCAGCCGATCTGGAGATCATGCCAAAAAGATGGAGATGGTATTTTGGTTGGGGCACACGCTCCGAAAACCGGCTTCCAACATCACCATACAGTCCCTATCATGGAACCCATTTTGAAAGAGGAAGAGGGGCCGACCCCGTAACAGCGGGCACCGTGACCTGGATGCCGACGTCAAGAAAACAGGTAATTCTAGGGGACAGTTGGAAAGACTCTCGCAGGACCGGGATGGCTGGAGAGTTCTTGTTGGTGGCCTATGCCCCGAGAGGGTTAGTAGGCGTAAGTAAGTAAGTGTGGGAGAGAGAAAGCAAATTTTGAATGATTTAAATTTCGTTGTTGTTTTTTAAATATTAATTAGGGCCTATAGGGAGTTATGCAAGAAACAACAATATCTACCCCCACTCCCTCCTGCGCCTATGGTTCTCATGAGACTCGCTGACGGACATAGTTTGCTCTGCCTTAATGTATTTCTATTAATGGCTGCTGCAGACGATAACTCAAGAACACGAAAATGAGGTAATCGATTTGTGCAATATTTCCGTTGCAGGAAAACGTAAAGAAGCAATAAAATATTTATTTAAAAAAAAACACACACACATATTTTTTTTAAAGATAAACCTAAAGAAAGAAATATAATTGAAAAATTGGATTTAATGTAACGCAACAAATGCAAACATATTAATATTAACAGGCAGTTCAATGGGAAATTAACTGAAGCTAGAGGGCTAGAGATTTTAAACTAGATTTATATGTGTATGCTATTACTTGTTATCATTATTTTAAGTATTATTCTTGTTGTTTTTTTAATGGCTGACTTACAAAGATGCACAAATTAAGACAGCCATACAAGAAAAACTATAAACAGATTGGATAAGGACTTCTTTGAAACACTTATGCCAACCAGTCCTAAAAACTTTATATTTTTCTGAAAATAATTTCAATAAGAATGTTAAAATAAATATATATAGACTATATCAAAAGATGTCTGCCTGTTGTAAACGCATGTTTCCACGTGGGCGTTGCTAAAAGGTTCCCACATTCGCTAGAAAGCCGAGAGAAGGGGTGGGATATAAGACTGAGCACATGTATGTGTATCTAAATTGAAAGGGACATTCACTGAGCTATATATACATGGAGTGCACAATCGTTTAAATTTGTCGGGAAAATGCATAATCCTATGTAGCCTATAGATAAGTTTCCCGTAGTAAGATGACCTATTTGACACAGATACACATAAAGTAAAACTAAAAGGGAATCTACATTAGTGAGCGACTGAATCCTACCATATTATTACTACGCTTTTATGACATTTATTACCTTCATGAGTATAACCAGAGTGATGAACTAACTAAAATAGAGGTATTGATCTAAGTGTATTTAATACAATACTTACTCAAATAATATATATATTTGGCATTCAACGCATTCAATCGCGAAAGATAAACAACCATTTTGTTGAGTTCATTTTCATGGACGCATTTCCGGAAAGTGTTTAGCCTAAATCAAAAGTGCATAGTTAATTTTATGTCGACCATCTTGCTAGGGTAAAACGTATCTATAAATTAAAGTCTGCATTTTTCTGACATTTTTATGCTTCTTTAAAACTGATTGAGGACTCCGTGTGTAGGCCTATATAACTCAGTGGGGAAAACGATCAACACTAGTAAATAGACATATAGATGTGAACATCTGCCTAATGCAAATTACAAAGTAATTACAAAACTAATTCATATCAAATCCACTTGAGTACACGTCCATGTCACGTTCTTTAATTCCTTGTCGGTTTCCTCGAGGAACAATCCTTTGCAACAATCCTCAAACGCACTAGATTCTGGAAAGCCCTTATTTTGAGTTAGACCCACGACTGGTTGCAGGTCTTAGTTTATTTCATGCCAGATTTGACTTATTTCCTTGCATTCTTTGTGGAACAAAGGACCTCCACAACAAGTCTCTAACGCACTCTGGTCTGGGCGGATTTATTTTAGTTCACCCCACGTAAAGCCGCACTGCTTCATTTCTTCACCGCACAATCTTCCCCACGTTGTCATATGCTGCCCAGCGTTTTCTTTGGCCCTATGGGTTCAATTGAAAAGTTTGTCTCGTGATGTCTTTAGCTGGCTTTCTGAGAGAGTGGCCAATCCATCTCCATTTCCGTCTAGCTATCTGTTGGCTGATGAGGTCTTGTTTCGTCCTCTGCCACAAGTCTTCATTTTTTATTCTGTCCATGTGGTTTATCTTAAGTATCTTCTTGAGGTAGCTGTTGACAAAGGTCTGGAGTCTGCTGGTCAAAGTGTTTGTCTTTCGCCATATTTCTGTATTAAGACCTTAAAAAAATGTTTCTTTGTCGATCTTTGATTATTTTGACTCATAATAATCCTTCTGTATATAAGAGGTATTTGTATGATAAATATAATATCAAATAAGCTTTATATTAGTGGATACCCAGCTTAAGAAAAGTAACAATTTAAGTCAACAAGATACTAATATCTGACTTAGATATAGTAGTATAAAACTATATCCTTAGTGTATTATACCAGGTACATTATTTTGCATCCCAAAAAGTCGTCGTTTGTAGTCTTATAAAGTAGTATTACCACATAGAAATTGAAACTATAACTTAGAAATATAACAACAGCAATCCATTACAATGCTAAGGATAAAAACATTGTTCTACACTGGCTCACATGATGAAGAACATAAATCACAAAATTATGTCCCTTACATACGGATGTATAAATAGCACTGCTTCTTCATTCCTCCGAGAGCTGAGAACTGATATCAAAGCAAGTGCCACTGCCATCAAGGGAACTGCGCTCCTCATCACAGTCACTGCTCAAAATTCCCATTGTCACTGGACAAAAAAAAGTCCTCAGAAACATTTTTGGACCAACAAAAGATGAAAAGGGATGGAAGATGCGCACCAATAGTCAATGAGTTAAGTCTATAAGTTATATGAAGACCCTACTATTGTGGCTGAAATAAAGAAGGGCAGACTAGTCGACTACGCTGGACAGGTCACCTGGAACGAATGCCTAACAGCAGAGGAGCGAAAGTGATATATGCTCAGAAAACCAGAGGAAAACGACCTAATGGCAGACCCAGACTGAGATGGTTGGATGATGTCGAGATGGATCTGCGACAGATCGGGGTTCAGGCCTGGAAAAAGAAGGCAATGGATAGGTCCGAATGGAAGGAGGTGGTGAGGCAGGCCAGAGCCCTCCAGGGGCTGTAGCGCCAAAGATGATGATGATTGGACACACACAAAAAGTACCTTGGAGTGCGTTCATTTGAATCGGTGGCGCCTTCATTATGGGACGAACAGCTTGAATCAGACACTGAGAGAATCTGAGACAAAAGAGTCTTTTAAAGTCTTAAAGAACCTTTCTCTTTGGCTAGTGGCTGAGTACCTTAGATCAGGGGTCGGCAACCTTTTGCTAACAGTGTGCCTAACTAGGATTTCTAAATCATTCAGCGTCCCAACAGCCTAAAATGAATCGTTACAAAGTTTTATATTTAATACAAAATTAACGTGTTTGGGATTATCATCCTCTTTATCTGCATCTATATCAAATACAATATTTTATTACTAAACATTCACATTAAAAAATGTATGGTAATTATTAACTTACCATTATCATTTGTTTGTCATGATGAGAATCAAACACCTGCTATTATTAACTACATTTTGATCTGTTTAACTGAGATATCCCTTAATGTTTTGTACATGAGTTATAAAGTAGAACCATCAATATCGTTAAGAAGAATAGATGCGTAGTAATCCTACAAACTAAGTAGTTTATGCAATGTTTGAAAATATACATATAAGTTCTTTGATCCTATAATATTTATATAATTTTCAAATACTTTTTACAGTTTGATCATTTCAAAGTTATAAATTGTAAGCCATTTATTCTATAATAAAAGGAAAAAAAACAGAAACATTAGCATTATTATGTCAAATAAAACGGGCCAATTATCTCCCTTTCATTAAAAATCTTTTCCACATTTGGTTCAATAGTGATGCCAAAAAAGTTATATTTTGTAACATAAAAAATATTCCCGGCTAATTATTATTTCTTTATATAATCCAACATTAGGTTATTCATTAAAAGATGTAATTATTAGAGGATTAAAATAATTTACGTTAAACAGTTGTAAATAAACATTTCCTGCATTGATTGTTTGTTTATTTAAGGAAGGCGTTTATATTTTAAATATTAATAATTTCAGAAATTATATAATATAGTGTTATTAAATAAGTCTCTCATATTTATCAAATTTATAATACAATTAAATTTGTTTTAGAATTACTTATAATTATGTTAGAAGATGAGCATAAAAACTCTATTAAATGTAATTAGTCTCTATAACTTAATTAGCGGTCAAGTGTAAGTGACCTCGTTGTATGCTTAAAACAGCTTTCATGTGCGATAAAATCTGTTCACAAGTGTAAGTTGAACCAAAAGCTGAAAGTAAAAGAGTGAATATCTAAACTAAAGAAACTGTGTAAACAAAAATAAAATTTATTTCAAAAATGTCAAGCAACTAATGCAATTAGACTACACAAAAAAAACACTTAAAAATTAAACATTTAACTCAGATACTAAGCAGACAGCTGAAGAAGAAATAAGTAAACAATGTAATTTCTAAGGATAATAATAAAAACTTACGGACCTACATAAAATAAAACCCAATAGACACAACAGGCATAGATCCACTAGCCAAAACAAGAAAACCTATATAGACACAACAGGCATAGATCCACTAGCCAAAACAAGAAAACCTATATAGACAATGAAACTAAAGCTAACACCATCAACACACACTTTTCATCATCATTTTCAAATCCATGTTACAAAGAAATCTCCATAAATTTAAACAAACTAGAAGAGATAAGAAATATAAATATAGAAGAAAATGTAAGAACTTCTATCCAACTTAAAAGTAAACAAAGCTTCTGGCCCAGATGAAATACCATCAAGACTGCGTAAAGAACTAACTAATGGAATATCTCCAATCTTTAAAATTCGTTTTCAAAGTGCCCAAAGATTGGAAATTAGCCAATAAAACCCCCCTTTAAAAAAAAAAAGGAAATACATCTGATCCCGGAAATTACAGACCTGTTTCCCTAAAAAGAATGACATGCGAAATACTTGAGCATATCATATATTATAGTAGTATAGTGTAATGTACAAGTAGTAAAAGTTATATTTTTTCCCTATGTGGGAAGGGTACGGCGTGATATCGTTGTCACACCATGCTTGGAGATTCACGGTTTCTATGAATCTAACAAGTAATCATGGGCCCCGATATCCCCGTGAAGTTGTTTCACGTAGGGTCGTTATGACCAATAGAAAGAAACCAACCATTTTTAAGACCCCGTGGTTTCGAGACCATGCTTGGGCAGTCCCCTCATAAGAGTCGTACCGACCGGTCATCTATTTATCACTATCATTGTGTTGTATTATATTTTACCTGTGCAAAGTTATTTACCTGTTTGGATTAAACAAATCGTATTATTATGTTACTCAAGAGTTGTGGAATATTTTTTTAGCTGAAAGTTAGGTTGTTATTAAAAGTTAGGTTGTTATTAAAAGGCTTTCCAGCAGTAGTCAAACTTTACAAGGGGATATGTCCCCCCCCCCTCCCCAGATCATAACGAAATTTATGTGCTCAGGCACGTAACAATAGTAAATCATCTAGACTAACTTAATGCACTGTGCCCACACCAACATGGCTTCAGGAAAAAAACAGATCGTGTGAAACTCAATTAATAGGCTTAATAGATGACTTGTCTAAGGGATAAGATAATAACAACCAAATTGATGCTATATTACTAGATTTTTCCAAAGCATTCGATAAGGTTCATCATTCTAGTCTGCTAAAAAAAACTTATATACTTTGGTATCTCTGGTCCCTTACATCAGTGGATTCATGACTTTCTTATTGACCTTTTCATTTTGTTAATTATTCTTAAAAAAAAGGTCAAAGTCTGCGCCTGCGCACTCGGTGGGGGGCAGAAAGAAACAGCTGTTTGTTCTTTGTCTTTGTTATTTAACTGAGGGCCTAGTGGTTTTTAGGCGTAATTAGGCCTATATTAGTTGTTCATTAAAAAAAATAATGACTTCATAAAAACTTTATACCGAGATGCTAGGGATCGAACTGTACTTTTTTTTTTACATTTTGAACCAGTTTTTAACAACAAAAAAAACATTTAGTATACATTCTAGGCTTACTATGGCGACTATGGTTACCCAGAACCAGTTAATGTACCGATCAATCGATGTGTCAGTAACTCGTCTTAAAATACATAGGCTACACTAAATAGCATTTTAGATAGTTGCAAAGCTTTGTGTAGAAGTCTCAACACTTATTTTGCATTACTTTCTTATACTTTTATTTTGCAAAATAAATCGTTGTAGGCCTAATTTTACTTTTTCTTAACTTAATTTAAGCCTTAACCTAGCGACCTAGCCTAATTATTAATAGGCTAGAATTAGACTAGTAGCTTATCCCATAATATAGGCCTAGTACCTATAGTCCTATAGACTACTATAGAGCCAAAGCAGTATAAACATAGCTATAGGCCAATATAAATTATAAATATATAGGATTATAGGCCCTATTATTTAATGAAGGATAGTCCTATCGTCCTATCACTCTATCTATCGAATCGGCCTGTCATATAGCTAACTCTATATAATTATAGCGTAGGCCTATATATTATAGTCTATTTATATAGAGTTTAAGCCCATTTAAGTCTATTTTATAGGCTATAGGCCTAGGCCTAATCTATAATAATTTAAGCCTATTAACCAATAAGCTATGTCACAATATTAAATATAGAAAAAAGGCCTTTGCTTATATAAATGCAACCTATATTCTATATGCCATATAATAGGGCCATGCCAAATTATATGATATAGAATATAGTAGGCCTATGTCATATTATATATATAGTCGTATCATTTATTTGATTTATAGAAAAGTGGTGATTAACCGATTGCATGAAATAATTAAGCGAATATGAAGGTAGGCTATATGCTATATATTTGATATTTGCAAACGGAGGCGTGTTTTCTTCATGAATTTTTAGTTATAAGCCTATTAAAATTATTGAATAATATTTCATGCACAATGACAAGGAGAATATGAATATCTATATGCCGATCATATTCAATATGGAAAACATAGGCCTACGCCGACATACGGTCATAGGCCCGACTATACAAAAAAGAAGCTCTAAACGTTATTTTTTAACAATTCCCTTCCTATGTTCTTAGTTTAAGGTTTCCATGTGTTTTTATGGTCTAAAATTTAAAAAAAACAACTATAATAACATTAAAAAAAACAACGCCTTTAGTAAAATACTATATGTAAAGAAGAAAAAAAATCTTTGTGCTTCCAAAAGAAATATATGCCAGTGAGTCTTAAGGCCACGCCCCTTTTCCGGGGTCAAAGTAAAAAGGTCTATAGGTAGAGAACAAAAAGTGATAATTAATGGCTCTAAGTCATCACCAATAACTGTAAACTCAGGAGTTCCACAGGGAACTGTTCTAGGGCCCTACGATTTCTCATTTATATTAATGATCTACCAAATTGCATTAACACAGGAACAAAAGTAAGATTATTTGCAGATGCTTGCATAATTTATAGTATAATAAAGACAGGAAAAGATAGTGAACTTTTACAAAAAGAAGCTAGATGAACTACAAAAAAGGAACTATATATGGGCGTGTGCCTTTTCACCCTAAAAAATGCCAACTGATAAGGGTATAAAAAAAAAGAAACAAATAATAAAAAACGTACTTCATTCAGGGTAAACAACTAACTCAAACTAACAATGCTAAGTATCTAGGAGTAATAATAAAGGATAACTTATCTTGGAATCCTCATATTGATGAAGTAATTAAAAAATCAAAACATTATGTGTCCAAAGGAACTTTTACAAATGTAAGAAGTATAGCAAAGTAAGGTACCCGTCGGACCGAATTGATCCATAGGTCCGATGAAGCAGCGTTCACCAGTTTCTGTGGCCACGGCATACTAGGTGATTGTGTGGCCACAACTATGCACAGCCGCCTTTACTTTACCCCAACTAAGGTCAGGTACCCATCAGGGCTGGGTAGACTCAGAGACACCCTCCAGACCCGGGAAAAAAATCCTAGCCTGCACCAGGAGGATTCGAACCCGGGGCATTCGACTCGCCGCTCGACTACCGTGCCCCCAATAAGAATATAGAACTAAAATGTATCGGTCTCATCAACTAAAGAAAACAAAAAAATTGAAAAAACTCGGAAAAGAGCTGCAAGGTTCATAACTGGCGCATATTCACAACTGACAAGAGTAACACTAATAGTCAAATCACTAAACCTAGAAAGACTAGAGGACAGAAGGGCAAAGAGTAAAGTATTAATAATACATACGCCATTGAATTCTAACTTAGAAATACAACACAATAATAGATATAATCTGTTACAACGCTCTAGAGTAAAGTAGTAATAATACATAAGGCATTGAACTTTAATAACAACCTGTTGCAATGCTCCGATAAAGATAATGACAAAAAGACTTTCCTTATACATAATGCGAGAACAGATGCATGTAAGTACTCTTTCTTCTCGAGTGGTATTCGTGGATGAAATGGGTTTCCCGAAAAAAAAACAGGAAAACCAGTAACTTAACATCATTTTAAAACATTAATAAAGATGCAAGACTAGACTCGGACCACGGATGTGCGTAGGACGCAATAATCTTCTTTATATAAGATAGGATGTCACCTCGGACAATATAATATGGTCTGTGTTTCCGTTACAGTTATCCAGCTCAGTGTACAGGCCTATATACAATAGACGAATGTTTAGGTATTGCTTATATCTGAGAGTCTCATAGAAAGTTTAAACAGTATCACTCTTCTCGAGCGTAAGCAAAAAGTTGAGAGAGAGAGAGAGAAAGAGAGAGAGGGAGAGAGAGGATGAGCGGGAGAGGAAGACTCCCAGACCTGGTCCACAAATCAATAATGCAGATCAACACAAAGGGGGATTACTCGGAGCGGATAACTAATTTATTCCCACCTCCCCCTTCTAAACCCAAACCACAATCGCCTCCCTCCCCCCATTCAACAACCCCGAGCCAACGTCCCGAAGAACTAACAAAAAAAACAACAACGTGTTAACGCGTTACTATTTTTCTTTCCTTTGTTGTTGTTTCTTCCACACAGTCAAAAAGTCTAAATAGACAAAACTCAAATACAGTTACTGTTGAGTCATGTGAGTTGTTGTTTTTTGGTTTTTTTTTTTTTTTTGGCTTGCATGACATTCAGAACAGTCTCCAAAAGTGATGTCGGGTTTTGACCTAGTAGTACCGGGGACCAAGAGACACAAAAATTACCGAGTCGCATAAACAAACACACACACACACACAAATTAAATTAAATAAAAAGAAGAAGAAAAAGTTGTTAAAATATAGATTAGGTGATCGTAATAGACAGGGCCGTATTTAGGATTGTGGGGGCCCTGTTCCCAAATTTATGTGGGGGCCCCTCATGGCCTCGCCCCTGCCTTCCACATAGGCCTACCTCAGAAAAAATGCCGTTAATTCATGTTACATTCTGTAAATAAATGATTTTTTTTTTACATTTTAAACGAAAGAATGGGGGTGTCACTAAACGAAATATTTTTGGGATGTGTGGGGGCCCCTGTTCCAATGGAACATGTGGAGCATGCCTAAAAACGCCTCTGGTAATAGACCTAAAACGGTATAGATCAGGGGTCGGCAACCTTTTGAGAGGGAAGAGCCAAAAGTTACAATTTACACAATTTCGCAGTTTTTAAAGAGCCACTAACAGTGTTGTTTCAATATTATGTTTTTTTATTAGGATTAGGTAGACCTATAGTCTATGGGAGCATTGGCATTGCATGCCTTTTGAAAGTTTATTTAAATCTAGCTCATAACTTGTTGTTTTCAGTTTCAAGCATCTCTCTAGATTTTTATTTGTTACTTGCGGCATTTCACCTCGTGGCATTTCTTTTAGAGCTGTCCATTTGTGTAGCGTGACGTGCATACGTTTCTGGAACTCCAACTCATCTAACTTACTCTTGAGTTCTGTAAACTTGCCACTTCACAGATGTTTGATTTTTAAATCTAGCAATGGCATTTGAAGCGAACCAGCATCAATTCCAAATCGCTCAATGTTGATCTCATTTGTATTTGTGTTGAGAGTTGAGAGGATTTACTATGAACGCCAGAGTACTTGCGTTTGTATTGAATTGCTCAAATCTCTCAGCGAATCCATCCTTCATTTTATTGAAAGCCATGCTGAAGTAATTTTTGTCAATAGTTGCATTGGTTTCATCGCGATATTGCTTCATGTTTTCGAAATGAAGTAATTTAACGCGCTCTATATCTTTGACAAAAAGAAGTCATTTATTATCGAAACAAAACACTTCTTCATTGGCTGGGTTTTCCTTTCCTTGCAGTTGTACATTTAGCTCATTCAGTTTCTTATTGATATCCAAAATGAAGTTTAATTTTTTTCAGCTATTTGTCTTCTTTCAATTCGGGATGGACAATGCCTTTTTCACTGAAGAATGTTTTTATTTCACTCAAGCAAGAAGCAAAACTTTTCAATACGTTACTCCTGGAAAGCCATCGCACTTTAGGCCTATTGTGCAGAAGTAGGCTAGGTCAGAATACTGGCTTTTTATTTCTTATTTATTTCCTTAAACTGGTAGAGTGCTTTTGCCAAAAATGCTGTTCATGACCTCAACTATTTCGGCGGACATGTTTGGGCACAAAGCGCCTGTTGATGAATTATGCAGTGAAACGTTAAAATTTCGTGGTTTATTTTTTGCTGAAGAATCTTTGTCAGCCCTTTATGTATTCCTGTCATACTTCTGGTTTCGTCAGCTGCTATGGAAACGATTTTATAGTCTTTGTAGCATTTTTGCACAGCATTTGCTATATCTTCTCCACGAGTTTGCCCTGAGAGCGGCAGCAATCCTAGCAGTTCTTCTTATAGACCTTGGGCTGACATATAAGCTTAGCTGATGAAAAGGGTAACTTGTGCCGTGTCTTTTTTGTCGCAAGACACACCCATAGCAAGTGATAGAACAGAAGCCTGCTGAATGTCACCCACTTGCATATGTGTTACATTTGAAGACATTTAGCAGTTCTATATAGAACTGTTTTAGCAGATAATGGTTTCGGTTTTGCTTATGAAATCATCTTCAACTCCACGCATGAAACAATCTTTGACGTACTCACCACCTGTAAATGGTTTCTCGTTTTTTGTTTTTTTTTGCAATTTGTAGTGATATTGCAAAGTTTGCCAGATTTACATTATTTGAAAATTGTGCCCAGTTACTTAGCATAGAACTGTTGTTTTTGTTTTAAAAGCTCTTTAACGGCCTTTTTTCTTGCGTCACTGGTTGGATATTTAGCAGCGAATCGGGTATGCTTTGTAGTGAAGTGTCTCTCCAAATTTGACTTCTTATTGTGTGATAGTTATTCTTGTCAAATGAGACAAGTCGGAACGTCACCTCTGAAGAAGACTGGCTGAAGACTGAACACTACCGTCCGCTGGGTTGCTGGCTGGCTGGTAGTCTTGACTAGTGGCTGTCAGCTGTCCGTCTACTCTCTACACCACCTATTCACACTGTTCTCTGTTGAGTGTTTTTATCCTGTTTGCAGTATATATAAATATTTTGTTTGCAGTACATTTTTTTATGCGTTTTGAAAGTAAAATAATAAAGTTATTAATATTTGCGCTTGGAACTGGAGAGCCGCATCTCGACATCGAAAGAGCCGCATGCGGCTCGCGAGCCGCAGGTTGCCGACCCCTGGTATAGATCTATATTTTACCATAAGTTTATTTTTGAGATATTTGAAACCTGTCGAACATACTGGCATATGCCTCGTTAAATTCGAAAGGCCGGGTGTGTATATACACTATTTTGCAGGTGGTCGGCAACCTAGGAAACGTGTCCATACTTGGCCCGCAGAGCGACTTTTAATGGCACGTGGAAGCCCCCCCCCCCCCTTCTCTAAAAAAAGGCAACTCTTGTGTAATAGAGCAGCATGTTCTATGATTTAGAAACCCCACTTTGGCACACTGTTTGCCAACCCCTGATCTATTAGATGATGCTTATAGGTTATTGTTAGCCACAGATGTTATTGTTAGCCACAGATATTATTGTTAGCCACAGATATTATTGTTAGCCACATATATTATTGTTAGCCACATATATTATTGTTAGCCACATATATTATTGTTAGCCACAGATATTATTGTTAGCCGCAGATATTATTGTTAGCCACAGATATTATTGCTAGACAGGCTAGCCACATATATTATTGTTAGCCACAGATATTATTGTTAGCCACAGATATTATTGTTAGCCACAGATATTATTGTTAGCCACAGATATTATTGTTAGCCACAGATATTATTGTTAGCCACAGATATTATTGTTAGCCACAGATATTATTGTTAGCCACAGATATTATTGTTAGCCACAGATATGTTTGTTAGCCACATATATTATTATTAGCCACATATATTATTGTTAGCCAGGCTAGCCACAGATATTATTTTTAGCCACAGATATTATTGTTAGCCAAATATATTATTGTTAGCCACATATATTATTGTTAGCCACAGATAATATTGTTAGCCACAGATATTATTGTTAGCCACAAATATTATTGTTAGCCACAGATATTATTGTTATTGGGTCAAAATGTAGAAGTGAAAAAAAAATGACCTGGTCACAAACAAAATAAATTATTAGGGCAAACGCTGCGTTAGATATTACAAAATGGCGATTTAGAGGGTTAATATCCCCTGTCAGGTGCACACTACTGCACACGCTTTAATTTATAGTGGCCTCAACGTGGCCTTCACCCTCTAGGCCCCTCCCCCATCCCCAAATACTCGTTTTCTTTTCTCTCCATCTCAAAACGTCAGTGCCGATGGACGTATTCGTTTGGTCGTATTTATCTAGTTTGTCTATTGATTTCTCACCCCCCCCCCCCCATCTCTCTCTCTTCTTGTTGAACGCGGTAATCGATTATTACGCATCGTTCTCCCATCTAAATGAAGTGTATCGAACTCGGACGTCAAGGCTATATCGATATTATTATTGCGCGAGCGCGCGTGTGTGAGATGGTTAAACGAGATAGAAGGAGGCTGACTGGGGGAGAGAGGGGGGAAGTGGAGTTTGCAGTGGAGAGTGAGGGGATGGACGGGAAGAAATGACGTCAATGAGAAGCAGACGTAAATCTGAGCTTTTGTCGGGACGAAAAACGTCCTTTATGGTTAGTCCATACGAATTTAACCGCGGACTTAAATCGGCCGTCTGCTATCAAGCAAATTTATATAATTTAGAATTTCAATAACACGAATTTCACGTAGTGAATAATTCATGTAGTAGCTTTGGAATTATTCAGGGGGACTGTAACCCAGTTTGATGTGTTCTTTTGTTGTTATCATTCTTGTTTTTTATTTCTAATACTTAAAACTTGAATCTAGACAAGATCTTGAGGGAACAAACCAGTTTATGGCTGATTTCAACTAACAGGAAGTCCATACATACATTTCATTGGGATGGCGAAAGGGGCGGGACATTATGCTAGCCACACAACCCTTAGTATGGCGTGGTCACTGAAACTGGTGAACGCTGCTTCACCGGCCCTATGGTTGATTTAGTCCGACGGAATACTTTACTTTGACTTGACTTAAATTTTGTTTTCTATCTGTTGACCAGGAGTTTGAGCTTGAAATGGAAATCGATCCACTCCCTCTCTCCATCTCGTTTACTCGGACCACGGATGAGCGTAGGACGCAATAATCTTCTTTATAGAAGGAGCGACTGTAAATGCATAAGATAGGACAGGATCCACTGGGAGGTTTCCACTTTCAACATTATTTCTTCATCTATCCCGGTGTCACCATTTTTAAAAAACGATTTCAACCTTGACCCCGAACACAGCTTTCGGTGAACACTTGAAAAAAATTAAATTAAAAAAGCAACAACAACGAAACGAAACAAAAGAACAAAAAAAAAGCAAAAAGAAGCGATGTGTACGAGCAATTTATGATCGCACGCTCGCTCCAATTGAATCAGCGCGTGAGCGGGAAAGAATGATGGTCATCAGACACAGGCCTATGTCCAATTGTTGCCTACACGAGAACAAGATAACGAAAAAATCAAGCAACGGTTACTGTCTTTCGGTTTCAATAAAAAAAAATTCTCTGAGATTCTGGAGCTCACTTCTGTTTCTTTTTTTAAAAGAAAGACTCTCCCAGATTCCCCGAAGAAGAGAGAAAAAATGGGGAGATTATTATCGACCAGTGGCAAGTTGAGAAGGCTAGCGATTTAGCTCCCTTACTTTTTAGTGGTTAATATTATTCATAGACAGATTTTGATGAAGTCAAAAACAAAAAGTCTTTTTCTTAAATCTTTTATATTAACTTCGCAAAGCTTTTGATGTTTCTGGCTGGTTGGTAAATTTTCGGATGCTTATTGACCCACTTTCCCTCATCCTATCGAGCTGAAACTTGTCACAAAGACGTGAAACCGATTACAAATTATTATATCTCCTTTTAATCTTCATCTTTTCTATACTAACCCCCAAAAATCAGTTTTACCCTGTGTTTTTTATTACAATTTATCGTGCGCATTTTAAAAGCCTCTATGAGCACACGCGGGTGACATATTATCACATCCCATATTTTATATCCTTTACAAATTCAAAGTTTTTAGGAATAATAATAAATGTTAAAATATCTTGGAATCCACACATCGATGAAGTAATTAACAAATCTAACAAACATTAAGCCTCACAAAAAAAGAACAACTAAAAATAGCCTATGCATCTTCTGTATATGACCCATCAGCTAAAGAAAACATTACAAAATTATAATATATTCAGAAAAGAGCTGCCAGGTTCATTACCTGTGAATATTAACTGACAAGAGTAACACTAATAGTTAAATCACTCAACCTAGAAACACTGCAGGACAAAAGCGCAAAGAGTAAAGTAGTAATAATACATAAGGCATTAAATTCTGACTCAATAATTATCTGTTATAATGCTCTAATAAACATAAGGAAAAAAACACTTTCCTCATCCTTTATGCGATTATCATATAAGTAGTACTCTTTCTTCCCGAGTGGCATGCGGGCATGGGATGGGTTGACTGAACAAACTAGGAAAACCAGTAACTTAACATCATTTAAAACATTAATAAGACAATGCAAGACTAGACTCGGACCACGTATGAGCATAATATGACGCATTAATGACAATAAAAATCTTCTTTATTGATAAGATAATATCATAGACTATAATAGCATATTTTGATTATCGTACATGGGAAGTATCAATACTAAACTTTCGTCAAGCGGCATAGATAGGTTGTAAACATATATACTGGGTGGTTAATGTAGTGTTTAAGAATGTACATATAAATAATTTAGTCATGTAATATTTATATAATTTTAAAATATTTTGTACAGCTTAAGCATTTCCAAGTTATGTAAGCTATTTATTCATTAATAAAAGAAAACTAAAAAACATTATATAAATGTTTTCTTGAAAAATAATTTAAAATAAACATAATATTAGCACAAAGAAAACTACTTAATTATCTCCCTTTAATTAAAATTACGTTTCCAAATTTGAGGCTATAATAATAATAATAATGGTTATTTATATAGCGCTAGTATCCATGCTATCACATTTAGCATGCTCAGTGGACGCTTGGTATTAATTGCAGTGGCAGATGTATTGGTATGCAAGGCACACAGCCACTAGCTAACAAGAAAAATCTTTAAACACGTTTTAAAAGACTCTTTTGTGTCAGAACTCAGTGTCTGAGGCAAGCAGTTGCATATAGAACAAGTCATGTTTCGTAATATAACACATTTTACTGACTTAAAAAAAATACAAATCCAGCATTTTGGTATTTTTTTCAAGATTTAATTAAAGGAATAGCATTAATTTACGTTAAACAGTTGTAAATAAACATTTCCAGCAATAAATGTTTTTCCATTTAAAGGAGTTTTTCTTTTAAACATTTATAATTACAACAATTACATAATACAATGCTAGTAAGTTAGTTTCTAATATTCATTAAAATAATGAAAAAGATTAATTTGTTTTATGATAACTTTGATTTATGTTTAGTTAAAGAAGATGATCTTAAACATTCTTTTAAATGTAATTAGTCGGTATCAATTAATGAGCACTTTGTCTTAAATGCTCTTCTCTAGGTGTGTAATGGCAGGTACATATTTAATCTTCTCTGAGTGGTAAAATGTAGGTGACCTCTTTGTATGCTGAAAACAACTTTCATGTGCGATAATATCTGTTCACAAGTTGAACCAAAGTGGAAAGTAGAGCAAATGCATTATCAGTTGAGAATAGCAGATGGCTTTTCTAAGAAGCTTCCTTCTCGATTTTTCCGCAAATTGGTAAATTTTGATACCCATTTTTGGATGTTTAAAATTCAACTTGCTGCATTTTTAAATCACCATTAAGCCTCCACTTTAAAAAATACACATCTAAGAAGGTTGCAGTAAGATTACGCAAGTCAGGCTTGATGTGGTATGAAATGAATTTGAAATTCTTGCCTTTTTAGAAATCTCCGCTTTAAGTGCTTCAATATGTTTCTTAATATATGCTTAATATTTAGGGAAATGCATGTAGCTGAATATTTTTAAATTGATTTCACGGTTAAATTTCTCCAGTTTAAATGCATCCGAGCATGAAATAAGTTGCCTGAAGAAACCCGGTAAACCAGCAGCTTAATATAATTAAAAACACTAATCAACATGCAGGACTATACTCAAACCACGTTTGACGCAATGATCTTACGTATAGAAGGAACATCTGTAATATACAAGATAAGATCTATTCACTTTGATTATGTGCCTAATTAACTTTTTTTTTAAATTTGTTGACGGAATAGAGAAAAATCTTCGAAAGCCAAGAAATAACAAAAAGGCATCTAAAGAATTGATTTTAAAAAAAGTTCTTAGTTGTTGTTTTTAACATAGACTATAATACACGTGGACCGCTTGCTTTAGTATTTCTGCTATATGATGACTCGAAAGACTGCTTTTCGGAATTTCAGATTCGTTGTTTCCTTTACACTTCCGTTTTATTGAATCGCTTCGATTTTCTCAATGAAAAATTAAAATTAAAATCGAAAGTTCTATACAGCGGAAACATTTAAGAAACAACGAGGAGCGTAGAAGTAATTTAAGACAGCCTTATTGGTTGCGCACGGAAAAGAAGTTGATATAAGCTTTAAAAAATAGAGCAAGCGGTCCATCTTATTATAGTCTATGGTTTTTTAATTTCGTTTCAAGTTAAAATTATGGAAAAATTTCGAAACCATGATGACGTTTTGTTTAGGCATTTTGTGTTTTATCCAAATGCTTTAAAAATATTCCAGTTAATTCCAGCGTAACATTTTGTCAGCATCACATTTTAGTGAGACAGTCTACACTTTATAAGACTTATTTGGAACATAGGCTAGCCCCACCTCACCACAACTCAGCCCTGACTCAATGCAGCCCGATCCCGGAGTACCACTCACGGGTGCTGGGCGCAGAACCGAAAACTCTCTTGAACTGCGGGGTTTGAAAAAAGCCACAAAGGAAAACCCAGAGTAACAATGTCAGTGTGTCTGAGAATGACTGCAGGACTTATAGTTCTATAGTGGACCTCAACTCTTACAATAAATTCAGTTACCGTCTAGAAACTTCTTTGTTTTAAATTGAAAACTTACATTTACCCATAGGGCAAGTACCCAAAATTGACACTTGATCAGTGGTCACCTAGGCAACGATTATTTAACCAACGTCAGACGAATGTCTGGATAGCTAATTTTATCTATCAAACTCACCTGTCTATCAATCTATAGCCAATATCTTCTTAACTGGCTATCTATCTAACCTAATTTCAGTATAACATAGACCTCAAAGTCTGGTGAAATGTGTTTCTCTGCGCCGGCAAGATCCACCTAGACTCGGTGGGGAGGAAGGAATGTGCGCAACAACCCGTCTCACCAGGCCCGGTGCCTGGGTGTCCAGGCCCATAGTCTGTAATCTGTGCTTTTGAGCGACAGTCATGGGAAACGACCGGGTTAACACGTAAATGATCCGGAGGAAAAACGCAGGTGGGTAGAAACAGACTAGTGTATGTGACTGTGGAGATCAAACCCTTTATTACCTGGCACGCCCTAGCGGAGTTCCGCGGAGTGGCTAGTCTTGGGCTAGTCTTGGGCTAGTCTTGTAGGTGTGTCCGCTCTCCCTTCATCCACCCCTTTTCACGTTACGTCCTGGACTAAAGAGCCGAAAGGTTTCTCCATACAAGATTTATCTGTCTTTTGATCTATGTCTATTTATCTATTAATGTCTATACTAGTTGTTATGCCCGTCAAATTGACGGTTATCAGAATGACAAATATAAAAACATAATATAGTGAGAAAGTTTCTTTCGATATTTAGTTTTTATTCTTGTTTATCGCTTGAGTCTATAGAGGACACATATTTATATATAGGCCTTTATTAACAAACATATTTATAAACAAACTCGCGGTAATTATACATACTGATGTCAGTTTCTGTTATAGAAAAAGTAGCATTAAAAAAATACAGAAAACTAATGTAAGCTTATTTATTAAAATGTGTACATCGGGGAAACAAATTTTTTTGTATCTTTAACAGGTTTTTACGAAAAAATTGATACCCAAAATCGAAATAACTTCGATTTAATTTTAACAAAACCTTTTTACACTACACGTCCAGCGTTGTTTAATTAATTGAGCGATACAGAGACCACTACTCACTCGCGTGACAAACAACCATCAACACCTCCCCCCAATAGCCCTCTAGAACACAGCTCGCCCACACACCTTTCAGAAAACCGCCATATCACCTGTCACCTGTCTTGGACCGAAGTGAGAGCTGCTAGACAGAAGCTGTTAATGGCATCACCTTGTCTGGCATCACCCACCCCACTCTTCCAAACCACCCCATCCCGCTTTTTCAAAGTTTTCCTTAACCGACTTTTCACACTTTGTCCTCTCAGTCAACTCAACTGGAAACAAAACTATGCGGTGCCATAAAAAAAAACTGGAAACAAAACTATACGTTGCCATAAAAAAAAACTGGAAAAAAAACTATATGGTGACATTAAGAAAACTGGAAACAAAACTATACGGTGTCATTAAGAAAACTGGAAACAAAACTATATGGTGCCATTAAGAAAACTGGAAACAAAACTATATGGTGCCATTAAGAAAACTGGAAACAATACTATACGGTGCCATTAAGAAAACTGGAAACAAAACTATACGGTAGCCATTAAGAAAAATGGAAACAAAAATATACGGTGCCGTTAAGAAAAATGGAAACAAAAATATACGGTACTATTAAGAAAAACGAAAAAAAACTATACGGCGCTATTAAGAAAAATGGCAACAAAAATATACGGTGCTATTAAGAAAAATGGAAACAAAACTATACAGTGCTTTTAAGAAAAATGGAAACAAAACTATACGGTGCTATTAAGAACAAAAGAAACAAAACTATACGGTGCCTTTAAGAAAACTGGAAACAAAACTATACGTTGCCATTAAGAAAACTGGAAACAAAACTATACGTTGCCATTAAGAAAACTGGAAACAAAACTATGCGGTGCCATTAAGAAAACTGGAAACAAAACTATACGGTGCTATTAAGAAAAATGGAAACAAAACTATACGGTGCCATTAAGAAAACTGGAAACAAAACTATACGGTGCTATTAAGAAAACTGGAAACAAAACTATACGGTGCTATTAAGAAAAATGGAAATAAAACTATACGGTGCTATTAAGAAAAATGGAAACAAAACTATACGGTGCCATTAAGAAAACTGGAAACAAAACTATACGGTGCTATTAAGAAAAATGGAAACAAAACTATACGGTGCTATTAAGAAAAATGGAAACAAAACTATACGGTGCCATTAAGAAAACTGGAAACAAAACTATACGGTGCTATTAAGAAAAATGGAAATAAAACTATACGGTGCTATTAAGAAAAATGGAAACAAAACTATACGGTGCCATTAAGAAAACTGGAAACAAAACTATACGGTGCTATTAAGAAAAATGGAAACAAAACTATACGGTGCTATTAAGAAAAATGGAAACAAAACTATACGGTGCCATTAAGAAAACTGGAAACAAAACTATACGGTGCTATTAAGAAAAGTTGAAACAAAACTATACGGTTTTATTAAGAAAAATGGAATCAATACTATACGGTGCCATTAAGAAAAATGGAAACAAAAATATACGAAGCTATTAAGAAAAATGGGAACAAAACTATACGTTGCCATTAAGAAAAATGCAAACGAAACTATACGGTGCTATTAAGAAAAATGGAAACATAACTATACGTTGCCATTAAGAAAACCGGAAACAAAACTATTTGTTGCCATTAAGAAAAATGGAAACAAAACTATACGGTGCCATTAAAAAAAACTGGAAACAAAACTATACGGTGCCATTAAGAAAACTGGAAACAATATTATACAGCGCCATTAAGAAAACTGGAAACAATACTATACGGTGCCATTAAGAAAACTGGAAACAATATTATACAGTGTGTCAGGATGTGTTTACGATTAGGACATCAACCTGGCAGAAGTTGGGCGATGAGAGGGGTGCGGAGTCGTAGGTGAGTGGGGTAGTAGTGGCAGGTCGTCGTGGGGTATGAATTACCGTGACTGGAATCGCCCTGGAATAATTATTATTTCTCTCTCTGGCTCGTTAGATATTATGACGGACACAAAAGATAGTTCTAAGCAGGCAAATAAATCGCTGGTTAAGTTCAGGTGTTTATTATCATTTCAATTCTTCACTCAAAGGCAAGATACATCTATGAATTTGCACAGGCTTCAGTTAACACTCAACACATGGTACTGCTAGGTTGTCCAACATTAGGTAAACGTAACTGTGTTCATGAAAATACTTATACTGACAAAATATCTATCTATACACATGCAGGCGGTATATCCTATGGAACGAACTGAATAAGTGGAGGCTAGAATCGAACAACCTTCTCCACCTAACACTTGAGCCGAAGTGCCCTATAACTAGTTAAGCGCGCCTTCGTGAATTTTAGTCAGGTGATCAGTGGTCAATTTGATTGGATAGCTACATTAGTTTAGAATTACATATGTTCTGGTTGGCTGGTTTGAAATATACTTGCATAAAGGATTGACTATTGGGGGGGGGGGAATTAGGAGTGGGTGTAAGTGAACAATTAGTACCGCCGACTTTTGCGGGGTGGGGCCCAGGGGAAAGGGGGGGGTGGGTAGACGTATACGGAGATACAAAGGATAAGATAATGACTTATCTCCCTTGATGTACCTGCGTCTATTGGTTCTGGTCGAGTACAGCCCGGGGCGCTTACGTATGTGCGAGACGCTTCGCTCCAGATGTCACTACGACGAGTGGATCAAGGGCTTGACCACGGGCGCTGAGTAGGGGACGAAGAGGGGAGATAATGAAAAAGGTGTAGCAGTGGGTGGGGGTGTCTACAGGTGGGTGGGGGTTTCTACAGGTGGGTGGGGGTTTTACGTGTATGCTGAGTTTAGCAAAATAAATGAGTATTTACTATCCAAATACAACATGAATCATAATTGACAGCATAATAGAATATATATATATACATACATTAAAGAATACACACACATACAATCACACGTACAAATAGTGTAATACCAATTGGCTGAATCAAGTAGCAAACTCTGAATTCGGGAATGAAAGAGTGTAGAGAGGGTTAAAGAACAGGTGAAGAAGGGGTGGTTGGGGTGTTCCTATTGCGTGAGAGAGGGAGAGGGTAATAGCTCCAGGCTACTTTTCTACTCCCTAATCTAACTCTACGCTAACCTATGTTTCTAGTTCTACACTACTTCTGTGCTATGATCTATCCATGAGTGCTAATAGGGTTACGGTTCAGTCCAGAATCGTGACACAGTGCCATTAAGAAAACTGGAAACAATACTATACGTGGCATTAAAAAAACTGGAAATAATACTATATGGTGCCATTAAGAAAACTGGAAACAATATTATACAGTGCCATTAAGAAAACTGGAAACAATACTATACGGTGCCATTAAGAAAACTGGAAACAGTACTATACGGTGCCATTAAGAAAACTGGAAACAATATTATACAGTGCCATTAAGAAAACTGGAAACAGCACTATACGGTGCCATTAAGAAAACTGGAAACCATACTATACGGTGCCATTAAGAAAACTGGAAACAATATTATATAGTGCCATTAAGAAAACTGGAAACAATACTATACGTGGCATTAAAAAAAACTGGAAACAATATTATACAGTGCCATTAAGAAAACTGGAAACAATATTATACAGTGCCATTAAGAAAACTGGAAACAGTACTATACGGTGCCATTAAGAAAACTGGAAACAATATTATACAGTGCCATTAAGAAAACTGGAAACAGTACTATACGGTGCCATTAGGAAAACTGGAAACAATACTATACGTTGCCATTAAGAAAACTGGAAACAATACTATACGGTGCCATTAAGAAAACTGGAAACAATATTATACGGTGCCATTAAGAAAAATGGAAACAAAACTATACGTTGCTATTAACAAAAATGGAAACGAAACTATACTTTCCCATTAAAAAACGCACTGAATAGGTGATTGAGTAAAAAAATCAAAAGGGTGGGGTGTTTGCGTGGAATCATATTGCAATATTCACCTTGAAATCATGACAACAAATGCGGGGAGTACGATGCAGGATGCAGGATTTTATGAATGAACGTGTGTCGTTTGATTTTCATATATTTTTTCCCTGCACTGTCGCCCAGATGAAATATATAAAAAACATGTTAGTGAAATAAGCTCGCTCGCTGTGTTGGAAACACACACACACGGACACATAAACAAATATTCAAATATGTAGGAACATTTAATCACACACCCATACACAGATACTCAGAAAAACACACACAGACGCACATCATATCTACATAGATAAATACATAGATATAAAGATACACCGATAGATACATGTAAGGATATGTAACTATATATACGTTACAGTTGTATATCTTTCAGAACTATAAATCTTTCTAAGTATATATCTGTGTATTTAAGTATCTATCTATGTATTAATGTATCTATCTATCTATTTATCCATCTATCTATCTACAGATACATAAAGCAAGTTTAAAAAAGACACATCACCAAACCAAGGTGAACGTATGACAAGCTGCTATTTTTCCACTAGTTGGCACATTCTAATTCTGCCAACTTTACAATTTTTATGCTAGTTAATAAAGGTATTTATTGGGATTAAATGGAGGCCACAATCAATTATACTTATTGATTGTTTCAATTATAAGCAGATGAAATACTACAATGATAATTACGACATTTAAACACACACACACATGCACGCTAACCAAAAATACAATATCAACACAACATTAAACTATTTTACAGACTATTATTAAATCCATATATTTAAAAGTTTAAAGAAGCTACTGATTGATCTTCAAATCTTTACCGTTTTTTAAAGACGTTAACGAAGTCTCTAGTTGGAATTAAATGATTAACTCTCCAAGGCTTGCAGGCTGGGTCAGATTAAGATTTAGTGATTCCCTAGGCAATCCCGCATATGAGCCCACCCCCAGCTACTAAAAACCCGTATTCACCAGTAGAGGAAAACGGAACTAAGAGTTAAATTTGAATGACGCAAAAGACATAAAATATATTATGATAATAGTAAAAGTTATTATAATGGTAACTAAAATAAATATAAAATAAATAAAAAAAACACTTTTCTTATCCCATATGCAAAAAAACAAATGCATATTATTATTATGTACTCTTTCTTCCCGAGTGGCATCGGACATGGAATCGGTGACTAGAAAAAGTTTCCACAGCGTCAAATGTGTATGAGCCATCTTGCTATGTAGGCCTACTGTTAGTATGGCAAAACACTAAATTTTTTTTTTTGTTAACTTAGTAAACAATAAACATTTGAAGAGGGAAAACAAAAGGAAAAGTTCAAGTTTTTTCTCGGTGATTAGTTTTACTAATAGAAGGATAGTTTTCATTAATTACCATAGCAATGTTGATGGTGAATTCTGTCAACTTTGGATAATAACTTTAATCAACAGCTCTTTGCAATGTTTTCATTGTTTGGTTTGTAATGTATCTGTGATTATGTATCGGCCTTCATATACAGTAGTATGTTGTTTAGCATTCTTTAAGAAAAGGAAAGTTGGCACGCTAGTTTTCTAGTATTGTGTTCTTTTAAGTTATATGTTATATATATGAAATTATCATATTATATAAATATATATATATATATATATATATATATATATATATATATATGCCGGCCCTTTCTGTTTATGTATGTAGGCTATTGTATGTAAGCATGCATGTATGTCTGTTTGTGTGGATGCGAGTGTATGTATGTACGTTTAAGTGCGTCCCCATGTAATTTCTTGTTCTCCATTAAGGAGAATGAATATTTACGCCCAATACCGCCACCTCATTTGAAAAAAAAAAATATATTATCGCTACATTGAGATGCCCACCTACTAAAATTTCTCCGAGGACGCCTATGGTATGTAGACAATGCAGAGTATGAAGACGAATTCATTTCCCCAGCTCGTTTAGCAGACAGCTCAACACTCCAAGCTCCAATAATCCACTCAAGACCCCCTCCCCCCTTCCACCAGCACCCAACAGCAACTTTAGAAAATCGTTTCCTTAAAGTAGAAAAAAATAATTCCAAATCCTATCCCCACCCCACCCCACTCCCCGCTCCCCCCACGCCGCCCCCCCCCACGCCACCTCCTTCTTCTATTCCTCAATCATGTGTTCCTTCTCCCAGATTGGGGCTTTAAAACAAAATACATAGGTCATCTCTAAAGGGGCCCAGATCTATACACTAGGAGAAGGAGAAGTGCTGAGAGAGAAGGGGGAGGGGAGGGGAGGGAGAGGGAGGGCGGGAGAGAGGGGGGGGGAAGCATGGAGAGATAAACGACATAAAGGGAGGAGACGCGAGGGACTGGGGGAGGGGGAGGAATGGAGGGACAGGAAGTGAAGAGACACGAGCCAGTGCCGCGAGTTGTGTGTGTCTTGCTGGCAAGAGTGAGTAACTCCGTGGCGCTTTTTCCCCGGCTAAGAAAGAATTAACCCCCCGTGTTTTTTTTTAAAAATATCTTCCTCTCTTTTGGTTTGTTGTTATATTGTTGCATTTCTGAAACAACATAAAAAACGTGGAGGAATAAAAACATTTATGCATTTAAAATTATTGGCACAGGAGTCTCGCGTACAGTTGATTTTATTTCATTGAATTCTTGCAGGAATGGAGGTCGTGTTTCCAGAGAATGTTTCGTTAAAACTATACAGCCTGATTAATTGGTTTCGTTCTTTTAAAAAATAATTATTTGAAGCTCCAACTCAATGGAATTCTCATTAACATGCTATGGATTATGTAATGAACTGGCTAGCTCGGGATGTCAATAATAGTGGTAAGTTTCTCTTTCCTTGCGTTGAATGTCACAAATGTTGACATATGTTTTTATGATCCACATATACATTTATTTGTGTGCGGTTGCTGTCTTTTGTTGGTGTGGTTTAGCTTGACGCTTAGTCGATAAAACACTGACACAACAACTGTAAACACGGCCGAGTTTGACTAAACACTGACACAACAACTGTAAACACGGCTGAGTTTGACTAGAGTACTAAAAGTACACGTGACTTTGAATTCTAACTTATGGATGCAACACAATAACAATCTGTTACAATGCTCTGGTAAACATAAGGATGTATACACGTTTCTTATCCCTTATGCGAGAACAAATTCATATAAGTACTCTTTCTTTCCGAGTGGCATCCGGGGCACGGAATGGGTTGCCGGAACAAACCAGGAAAACCAGTAACTTAACATCATTTAAAGCACGAATCAAAATACAAGACTAGACTCGGAGCAAAACATAATGAGCTAAAATTGGTAAAAGCTAGTAGGTCTACACCAATTGGTTAGATAAAACATATACAAAATTGAAATTATTATAGTAGTGTAAATAATAATAAACATTGAATAAATAGAAATAAACATCAAATATTTCAGAAATCTAATATAAATATTTTTGTTTCAAGTGTTATAGATTTTTTTCTTTGACATAAAGGTAGTTAAAAATCTGGCAAAGACACACAACTGAAATTTGCCCCCGTCAAACGATGATATTATAACGACCATTATTTGTACGTTTCTTCTACACTTTATTACTCTTTGACTATACCAAGTGTGCTGCTCGCTTCCTCTCTCTCTCTCTCCCTATCTCTCTCTCTTTCTCTCTCTCTCTCTCTCTTTTCTTTCTCCCTCCTCACTTCCTCACCACTTTGTCTGAACTCCAATTAACGTGCTATCATAAGGAGAGGTGGTTGAAAAAAAAACAACCTTGGACAGGGTGAATGGAGTAGTCGGCTATGAATTACCTTTGACCGGAAGTAACATATCAATCTTTCTTCCCTAACGAGAACAAAATAAACTCTGGCAACCTAATTAAGGAACTACCCGACGGTGCATGCAATATTAAAAATTGCCGCCAAAAATAAAGGTAGAAAAAGGGAAAAAAAAATTAAAGCTAGGTCATTGTGGTTCTCCTTTTGGTTATTTTAAAAACAATATTGTTCTCTTTTTATTATTAAAAAAAGTATCCCGTCGGACTAAATTGAATCATAGGGCCGGTGAAGCAGCGTTCACCAGTTTTTGTGGCCACGGCATACAAGGGGATTGTGTGGCCAGCTCAATGCCGAGCTGCCTTCACTTTACCCCAACTAAAGTCAGGTACTATCAGAGCTGGGTAATACGGTAAAATAAAAACAATTCAAAGGTAAAATGTATAATAACTTACAGTGTTATTTTTTTCTTGTTATCAAATATCGCACAATTAACACAGAACTTGATCTACCTGTTATAAATTAATATAATTAGGCTTAGTTAAGAAAATAGCACTGCAAACATCGATACTCGATACAGTATCAGATTATGCTGTCAATTATTTTAAACGAATCAAACATATTAGTTCTATTATATTAAGGAGGAAAACTAAGAAGGAAATCGTTTAAAAACTAACCCATAAAAACAAAGTTTTTATTATACTCCCTTTCTTTGTAAACTAAGTTTATATTTCATTTATATTTTGATAGATTGAAATAAATTATAAGTGATATCATATCTTATGAATTTCCACACTAAAATTGTACGCATCCTTTTTTTTTCGGGCCAAAGCCCGAAAGTTTATTTACTTCCGTCTCTTCTGGTATAAAGTATAAATGCAGCCATGTTTTACGAAATATTTTCTTCAATTCGCGACTTGGTCGAAGGTATTAGTGACTATTCCAAAGGCTATGATTTTGAAAATTTGATAGAATGTATTGTTAGTCGCCACAAGTCTGCTGCCTAAGTTTCAGCTCGATTGGACGACGGGAAGTGGTCGAAAAATAGATGCAAAGTTTTCCAAGCAAGCAACCACCAAGCAGACAGACAGACAGTACGAGTTATAAGAAAGGGAGTAAAAGAGCTAACATGTTACATTTTTATATGCCTTAGGTGGGTTCAATAATGATTTACCAAAGCGGAAAAAAAAGTGAATTAAAAAAAACTCACAGTTTAACTTATTTTGGGGAGGGGGGGTTGAAGTAGAGTAGCCTATGTACCAAAAAAAAAAATGAAAGAATGTGTTTTTATGGGCATTACCTCGATATGATGAGAGCAAGTCGACCAATCAGCTATCTAATTCTAAAGGCCTGGTCTCCCGAAACATACAAACACATAACATTTTTCGAAGTTAATATACAGGAATTAAAAAAGACACATTACACTCTATTATGTTTTTTTATATTCTTGATATCAAGAATTATCTTTTTTTTTTTACAATTTTTGTTAGCCAACTGACTTAGTTGATATGACTATTTCATCTAATTTCGCGCAATTGTATTGTTAATCTACAGAAATTATAAGCTTTGTTGAATTCAGACACATGTCAACAAAGACATTGGAATTTATTGATCAACTACATGCCATTGACAATAGAGCTCACCCTTTCACAAGCAAATACCCATCATCTGAGTGTGAGATTATTTTTTTGCGATTACAATTGTTTTTTTGGTCTAATACATTTTAAACACGATGTGCCAGGCAATATGTCAATCTATACGTCAAGTCATATGTCAAGCATAATGTCATGCTTTACGTCAAGTCATAGTCAAACTATACAGTCAAGCAATATGCCTAGCAATATTTCAAGCTATACGTCAATTAATATTTCAAGCTTTTCGTCAAGCAATATGTCAAGCTTTATGTCAAGCTATACGTCAAGCAATATGTCTAGAAATATTTCAAGCTATACGTCAAGCAATATGTCAAGCAATATGTCAAGCTATACGTCAAGCAATATGCCTAGAAATATTCCAAGCTATACGTCAAGCAATATGTCAAGCAATATGCCTAGAAATATTTCAAGCTATACGTCAAGCAATATTTCAAGCTATACGTCAAGCAATATGTCAAGCAATATGCCTATAAATATTTCAAGCTATACGTCAAGCAATATTTCAAGCTATACGTCAAGCTATACGTCAAGTAATATGCCTAGAAATATTTCAAGCTATACGTCAAGCAATATTTCAAGCTATACGTCAAGCTATAGGTCAAGCAATATTTCAAGCTATACGTCAAGCAATATGCCTAGAAATATTTCAAGCTAAACGTCAAGCAATATTTCAAGCTATACGTCAAGCTATACGTCAAGCAAAATGCCTAGAAATATTTCAAGCTATACGTCAAGCAATATTTCAAGCTATACGTCAAGCTATACGTCAAGCAATATTTCAAGCTATACGTCAAGCTATACGTCAAGCAATATGCCTAGAAATATTTCAAGCTATACGTCCAGCCATAGGTCAAGTCATACATCAAGCAATATGTCAAGCTATAACTATAAGTCAAAATATATTTTAGCAATATCTCAAGCTATACGCTAAGTTATACACCAAGTAATAAGTCAAGAGTCAAGACATATGTCAAACATTTTAAAATCTTATGTTAAACTAAAAGTTGTTTATTTTTTAAATTGGCAAAAGAATTAAAGCATAACCAATGCTTTATGAAATGTATTATTCATACACTATTGCACACTGCTTAGCCTTCTGTACACATAGTTCAGGGACACGATTACCAATGTCCTTTTATAAGTGCAAACTATAGGCGGTAACTACTGCATGTATCGTCGGGCCTCTAGCTAACTAGATTATATGCTATTTGAACCTCTGGCATACAGTGTCTTTTTTTTTGCATCACAAACACACACACAGACACATTATGAAACAAAATCGATTTTCTTCCACCGGCTCTTTCTAAAACTGCACTTCTATGCCATGAATTATTTATCACTTCAACTTCAGCAGGAAGATTTAATATCCCAATTGAAGGCTGTGTTTGTTTTATTCTGTATTTTATCTGAAAGTTTCTGTGCTAACCAGTTGAACGCTATATATTGTATTTACCCGTCTATGTTTCGGTTCTTATATATCTGTCAGTAAATCTATCTGTCTGCCTATCTATCTGTCTGCCTGTTTGCAAGTCGATCTGCACGTCTGTCTTTCTATCTATCAGACAATCTGACAGTATATCTATATATCTATTTATTTAGTTACCATTCAATTCAATCGATTAATATATCTATTTACAATCTGTTTATGTATCTGTAAGTTTCTCTGTTTGTCTGCATGTCGGCATGTATCTGTATCTATTTATCTTTCTATCTATCTATCTGCATATCTGTCTACCCGTCTATCTGTCTATTAGTTTATTTATTTATCCGTTTATCTGTTTGACTGTTTATCTGACTATCTATCAATGTATCTCTTTATTCTTTTATCCATAGACTATAATAAGATGGACCGCTTGCTCTATTTTTAGAGCTTATATGTACTTTATTTCCGTGCGCAACCAATACGGCTGTCTTAAATTACTTCTACGAACCTCCTTGTTTCTTAAATGTTTCCGCTGCATAGAACTTTCGATTTTAATTTAAATTTTTCATTGAGAAAATCAAAGCGATTAAAAAAAAACGGAAGTGCAAAGTATTATACGAATCGGGAATTCCGAAAAGCAGTCTTTCGAGTCATCATATAGCAGAAATACTAAAGCAAGCGGTCCATGTGTATTATAGTCTATGTTTTATCTGTCCAAACAATAGATGAATGAATCAATCTATTTGTTTAATTATATGTCTGTTTTTCTTTGTCTGTCTGCATGTGTGCATATCTTTCTGTCTGGCACTATACACGTATCTATTTATCTATCTTTTTAACAAGCTGGCTGATTGTGTATCTATTTTTTTTATCACTCAATGAATGAACCAACCAATCCACCTAGCTCATAACCGGTACATATCTGTTTGTCTTCAGGTTTGTCTATCTAAATTAAAGCAATATATAAAATCCAGCATTTGGAGCCAAAAACTATTTCACTGAGCTAAACGTGTACCTGGCACCCATTGAAATTAGTCAGAACGATACCATCATTCTCTAGCTAAGCTATCTGCAATCTGATGAATACCACACCATCAAGGATCAGACGACAGAATGCGATCCTAAATTATAACACCCCTTGCCCCCACGCACACTGCATGGTTCTAGTGAACACCAAGTGCAGAATGTTCTCAGATTACTGGCGTGATGTTGATAAGAAACTGGTAGATGGTACCGATATATATATACGGCCATCTTGACTGTGTTGAAGACTATAGGGGAGCCTCGCGCGTACACCGAGACAACACACTATCGATCTAGGTCGTACGGCTCCAGCCGATCACTAAAAAAAAAAGGAACGGAGCAGTGGCCTCTGGCACCGGTTGGGGGGGGGGGGGGGAGGTGAGTACGACGAGGATAGAAAGTATTAGGCAATGACGAGAGGAATGGACGAAAAGTGTTAGGCGATCCGTATAACACGTACAGTGTTAAATGTGTAAATCCACTCTTTCCCAAGTTCCGTTTCCCGTGAAATAATCAAAGACGTGATTACTGAGTCCTCCCCCCCCTCCTTTTCCCACTCATCACCCCCTCCCCTTCTCTCTCTCAAACACCCCGTTTCATCATAACCCTTCCCCTAATCAATCTCCCCCAAATTTCACCTCTGCCAATCAACCTCTTCCCCCCCCCCCCCCAATTATCCCATCCCTCCAATCAACCCCTTTCCTCCGCCCGCTCTGACAACCTCCCCCCCTACCCCCACAGAACTTACACTATGTCGATCTGTAACGAAAATCTCGTTCCCACCTAGTTTTAGCCCAAACCATTTCCTTCAAAGTCCCAAACTTTAGCACATTTCAACTTTAGGGTACCGAAAGTGAATCTTTCAGAACAAATTGTTCAACTAATTCCCCCCCCCCCCCCGGCCCTACCTAAATTCTCTCGAAGGCTGAGCTTACACTTCCTAAGTAATATGTTATATAATACATTTAGATATACCTGTCTTAATACTCATACGATGGCTTCGTTATTCTAAACTAGGCAAAAGACAATTTAAATGAATAGTTCAATCCACAATAACCAATTTGATAATCCAATCTCAAGTTTTAAAGTTGCACCGGAGATATAAAACAAAGCAAACTTTAATATAATGAACTTTATTGGATACTCTGTAACTTGGACAAAATATCGAATACACATATGCGCACCTTATATAAGTTTTATTATATAGTAAAATAGAAAATTCTAGAGTTAAATTTCTTCTAACAAACAAGAAAGGAGAAGGAAAATGACGTCATAGAGTCATGGATACATCTTGAGATGCCGAGAACGCTCGTTCGCAAAGCAAGCACAAATAATCTCTAACCCATAATACTAATAATTAGCTCTCACAGTTATAAATATTTTGTATAAAAAAAATTCTTTAACAAGTCGATCATGTTTTATATTTATGAAAATACGTGCACACCCAAATATCTAATATATTAATATCTAGACTCTAAGTACACTACATTTATTGTGAAATTATGTCACTTTTGTGTAAAATAAAAGGCTACATTTTCCACAAGCATTTTTTTAAAATGATTAATAAATACATTTTGAATCTCTCGAGACTCTAATGGCATTGTTCTAAATACAATTATTGGCAGTTCAGGAACCAATACATAACGACAGTGCCTTGTTGCTGGTGGTTTGCACTTCAAAATGCTATAAAACAAAAGAACTGGTCCAATCCACTTCTTTATCTAAACAACGGTGTTTTGTGTAGCCGATTTTACCAGTTTCTTTCAAATCTGGTTCAATCCACTTATAAAATATTTCAAAACTAAGACCCTGGTTTTTCCCCCTTTGTTTAAGGACAATGTATCTAGTTCTTCGGTCTCCAAGGACGCCAAGACCAGCCATTGTGATCACATGATTAAAATAATAACGTATCGATTCTACAAAACAAAAAGTGTTCAAAATCCATTATCGTCTTCGTAACAAATCAACTGGACTAAAACATATTGGAAATCGATTTTTTTTTTATGCAAAAGTTTAAAGCCTTGACTAAATCAGTATAAATCTATATATTTGTGTTTGTATTGGAAGAGTTTAAGTAAAGTTGTGTCTCTTTGGAAAGACTAACTAGATATTAAAATGTATGCTGGGATATTGCACTATTTGCCTTTTTCTTCTCCTCTTCCCTAATGTCTACATTAGTATTTTCTCTACTAACTTTATATTATGTGTGTATATATATATATATATTTGAGCACGTGTTTAGGGCCACGTAGGGTTTTAGTCCGGCCCTGCTTGCGATGAAGAAAAGTTTATATGTAAAATAGTGGACAGTGATACTGCATATCAAATAAAGGGGTTAGTACTTTTCTGAGCTTTTTGAAATTGAAGCCACGTGTGAGCCGATGTAGTCCCGGTAAATCACACCACTGCCTACGCCAGTTGTTTTTTTTTAAATTATATTTTAGATTTCACTGATATTTTCAGAATTGTCAGCCTTAGGGACGTCTCAATTTCAAGGATAGTTGACGTATCACCCTGACTTGGCATGTCAACGTCACCGACAGATATATGACATGACAACGGAAACACGTGACACAAAGCCCCCGACACTACGGGGCTTTATGTCGAAAAGCTGTCGAGGCTTTAATGTAAAAAAAAAAAAAAGGTAGGACATGTCATTAGACCTAGTTAGCAGTTCGATAGAATGACATGTCATTAGACTTAGTTAGCAGTTCGGTAGAATGACATGTCATTGACCTAGTTAGCAGTTCGGTAGAATGACATGTCATTAGACCTAGTTAGCAGTTCAGTAGAATGACATGTCATAAGACCTAGTTAGCAGTTTGGTAGAATGACATGTCATTAGACCTAGTTAGCAGTTTGGTAGAATGACATGTCATTAGACCTAGTTAGCAGTTCGATAGAATGACATGTCATTAGACCTAGTTAGCAGTTTTGGTAGAATGACATGTCATTAGACCTAGTTAGCAGTTCGGTAGAATGACATGTCATTAGACCTAGTTAGCAGTTCGGTAGAATGACATGTCATTAGACCTAGTTAGCAGTTCGGTAGAATGACATGTCATTAGACCTAGTTAGCAGTTCGGTAGAATGACATGTCATTAGACCTAGTTAGCAGTTCGGTAGAATGACATGTCATTAAACCTAGTTAGCAGTTCGGTAGAATGACATGTCATTAGACCTAGTTAGCAGTTCGGTAGAATGACATGTCATTAGAAAAAATAATGGATAGCGCCTCCATATTAAATTTCAATGCACACATTGAGGCTCGAATATACTATCTACACTATTCACTTACCCATATAAGCGAGTTTAAATAATAAACCACCTATAATGAGAATAAATCTAAACGGACGTTTAAGTCACTTGAAATGTATTTACAGGTCAGTATTTAAAAGATATAATTTTATAAATTAGTGAAAGTCACATGAAAGATTATTGATTTTGGCTTCCAGAGTTTAGTTTCCGGGCCCAGCCTATACCTTTGTATAGATCAGTGGGCAGCACACATAATGGACAATTTTGAGTTTATATTGTTATTGTTGAAGATTTTTTTTTTAAGAAAAAAAAATCAAAATGGGAGAATGTGGTTTAACAAAAAGAATAAAGGTTGGTTCTAAACTAAGGAAAGTGTGCCCTTGATAGTTAACCTACCTATGGCCGAGTTGATGAAGGTGTCCACGGGCAGTTGGTGTTGCTTGGGTGGGTAGGTGGTTGAGAAAGCTGACAGCTGAGGAGATAGAGAGTGATAGTGAACTAAAGAAAGAAAAAAAAAGTTAAGAGAGAGTGAGAGAAAGAGAGAGACGGAGAATGGGAGGGTTAAAGAGAGAGAGAGAGATGGAGAAAGAGTTAAAGAAAGAGAGAGACGGAGAAAGAGAGGGCTAAGGAGAGAGAGAGAGAGATGGAGAAAGAGTTAAAGAAAGAGAGAAATAGTGACTGAGACAGAAAATAGAATTAAAGAAATATAGAGAGACCGATAAGGAAAGTTAGAAAAAAAAAAGAATGAATGAGAGAGAATGGTTACTATGGTGACATACCGTCTTGAAAAAGCCATATATAATATTGATATTTTCTGTCAGCGCCAAGTGTTTATGTTGGCCCACACATGTAAATGAGCACTTCGGCAGTTTGACAAGCGCCACAAGAAACTGTTTTAGGCCACCTACTATTTCTTATTTATATCAGCCACTGAGCTACAATATACATGGAGTGCTCAATCGCTTAAATTTGTCGGGGAAAATGCAGACTCTTAATTATAGATAGGCTTACCCTAGCAAGATGGCCGATTTGACACTGACATACATAAAATACAATTAAAACGCATATATATTTGTCATTCAACGCGTTAAATCGAGAAAGCTCAACCATTTTCTAAAGTTCATTTTTAGTTTCAGGGCCAATTTCCGTAAAATGTTTACATAGAAAGTACATATTTGATTGTATTTATGTCCGGGTCAAACCGGCCATCTTACTAGGGTAAACTTATCTATATAGTCTTCATTTTCCCGCCAATTTTTATGCTTTATATTAAGTGATTGAGCTCTCCATGCATATTATATAGCTCAGTGATATTAACGACTTACATAATTGCATAAATACAGAAACAAAAGTTATTTTATTTGCAGACGGCTGCATTATTTACAGGACAATAAAGGCAGAAAAAAAGATACTAATATCATTAAAAAAAAACTAGATAAATTATGTAAAAAACCCTAGCTAAAAAGGAAAAGAATATAATGACAAATATCTTGGAATCCACATGTTGATGAAATAATACAACACATCAAACAAAACATTAGGCTTCATACAAATGATCTTTTACGAATGTAATAAAAACATAAATCTAAAATGATATCTAACATAAGTTAGACCAATACTCACAATACTAGAATAGACATATTCTGAAGGGAACCATACGCTAAAGAAAAATTAGAACGAACCAATGCAGATAATACATTTTAATGCAAGGCTCATCACTAGTAAATATTCACAACTGACAAGAGTAACAACATTAGTTAAATCACTAAACCTAGAAACACTAGAGGACAGAAGGGCAAAGAGTAAAGTAGTAATAATACATAAGGCTTTCAACTCTAATTTAGAAATACAACCCAATAACAATCTGTTACAATGCTCAGATGAACATAAGAACAAAACACTTTCCTTATCCCTTATGCGAGAACAAATGCATATCAGTACTCTTTCTTCCCGAGTGGCATTCGGGCATGGATTGAGTTGCCTGGACAACTTAACATCATTTAAAACACTAAAATCGAAATGCAATAGTATACTCGTGGGCGCAATAATCTTCTGTATAGCTGGAGCGTCTGCAACATTTTTAAGATGAGATAAAAATAGACATGAAACTTAGCAATAGTCTGTTGAACTAAACACTTGTATATTCAACAAAAAAAACTATTAATATTTGTTTTATCAACAATGTTCTTCTTCTTCTTCTTCATATTACTGTGGAGACCCCGTTAGAACCGAGGAAAGAGTCCACAATTTAAATACACATAAAATAAAAAGCATCACAAACAACAATTATAAACATATGACAGAGTGTCACTTTAGGTTTGACTTAGGTTTAATTGATATACATTAGCACTTTGTATTAGCGCTATAACACTAGTTTTGTCTAGACAATTAATTTACATCCATTCCAATGATGATTATTAGTTAGCCTATTACTAAACAAAATTTGATTTGAAAAAAACAAACATATACAGACAATGAGATAGATGTACTTACACAAACACTCACATACACTCCACTTGTAATATATATATATATATACAAACACGCAGAGTCACACTAACATAGATGCATGCATAAAGTCACATAAACATAATCACGTGGACACGTGAATACAATATAGACTATAATACACATGGACCGCTTGCTTTAGTATTTCTGCTATATGATTACTCGAAACACTGCTTTTCGGAATTTCCGATTCGTCGTTTCCTTTGCACTACCGTTTTATTGAATCGCTTCGATTTCCTCAATGAAAAAATAAAATAGAAAGTTGCATAAAGCGGAAACATTTAAGAAACAACGAGGAGCGTAGAAGTAATTAAAGACAGCCTTATTGGTTGCGCACGGGAAAAAGTTGAAATAAACTCTAAAATTAGAGCAAGCGTCTAAAATTATAGTCTATGGATACACCTAGAATCACGCCTATATGGACACGAGCATTTGGATACGACCCAAATAGATACACACGTTTTAGAGTGACATAGACACACGTACACAGGCATACTGTGTCGCTGAGGAACAGACACACCATAAGAGACACTCTCACATTTATACAGAAAACCCTCGTATAGACACTCAGACAAATTCTTACTTACAAATTGACACACACACTGACAACATTGACAAAAACGAATAATCAATAAAAGCCTCTGTATCTTTTTCACCATCCACATAACTTTTGCCAGAGATTATTAATACTTTCTCGGGTTAGTTGTACTCGCTTTACTATCCCGTCTCAGCGTGTTGTTTTTTTTGGTCCTTCATTGCATAAGTTCATCTCGATCGAACTCATTCGTCTCGTGAGTAACGTTTCCCATCATCACCCGCTTCACTGAAAATACAGTGTCACGACCTTCATGGGTATTGCGTGGAAAGCAACAATGCCCTGTTGCCCATTATTCTCCCTCCTCTACCCCCCCCCCATTCGTCTCCAACAACCCCCCTCTCCCCCCCTTCCCCCAGACCAATTTTCATCCCCGAAAAATCACCCTCCTGCACCCATTGGTCAACGACTTCTCTAGTATATATATATATATGTCTTGATCGTTCCCACGGCCGGAAATTAGTCTCGTCTTCATGAGCGTGTTAAAGCCCTCAACTTGGTCCTCGATGGTTGCACTGACGAAACGCACTAGACCTTTGAGAAAATTGAATTTTCAGCCCTCGAGTGTACTACTATAAATCAAGCTGGTAATAAAAAAAAAAGGATAAAATAAAATTGTATTAGATTTAGATTTCAGAGTTTTATATTTGCTAAAGGTTCACACGATGGAGGGCTAACGTGATGGTGTAGTGTAGAGGCAGAAAATTAAAAAAAATATTAAAAGGGGGAGAGAAGTGACGATCTGTAGAAGGGCGATAACTGAGAACAAATAGAAAAGTATTTTTCTAAGGAATAACTAGGTAAAGTACCCGATGGTACCCATCGGATCAAATTGATGATAGGGCCGGTGAGACAGCGTTCACCCGTTTCTGTGGCCACGTCATACTAGGGGATTGTGTGGCCAGCACAATACCCAGCCGCCTTTCCTATACCCCAATTAATGTCAGGTACCCAGAGCTGGGTAGACCCAGGGACACCCTCCAAGTCCAGAGAACAAATCCTAGCCTTCAACAAGATTCGAACCCAGAACCTTCCGTAGGCCAGCCGAACACCGCCTTTGGTAACTCGTCTATGTATCTAACTAACTATCTATCTGTCGGTCTATGTATCTAACTAACTATCTATCTGTCGGTCTATGTATCTAACTAACTATCTATCTGTCGGTCTATGTATCTAACTAACTATCTATCTGTAAATCTTGTCTGTGTATCTAACTAACTATCTATCTATCTGTCTATGTATCTAACTAACTGTCTATTTTGTATCTATTTCTATTTGTCCATATATCCATCAATTATTGAACTCTTATTTCATTCATCTATGTCAGTGATTCTCAACCTTTTTAATGCCGCGACCCTTTTAAACAGCTTTTCACGTTATGGCGAACCCCAACCATAATCTTTTTTCTTCGCTGCCTTACAACAGTAATGTGCTACTGTTATAAAATGTAATGTAAATATCTCATATAACTGTAATGTGATACTGTTATAAAATGTAATGTAAATAGCTCATATGCAGGATGTATTTTCAGTGTTACAAATTGAACATAATTAAAGCACAGTGATTAATCACAAAAATCCATTTGAAATTATATATTGTGAAAATATTTATTTCTAATTACAACACAACGTCAGTGCTAAGATTGAGATTGCGTCTTACTCATCGGCTTACACAACGAAGATAGTCTTTCACAAGCATACTTCTTTATTTAGATTTAATAATCAACAAACTGGAAAGCCCTTTCACAAAGATAAGTTGTTGGAGATTGAAGAAGGTGCAACACAGTCTCAGACAAAATAGTATATGACTGCAAACACTTGATCCTGAATTTTGTAATTGGCATTGTAGAGAAAATAGTTGTAAAAAAATTTTAGGCGCCCCCCATGAAATGGCTCTTCGACCTCTATTAAGATTTAACATATAGGCCTAATGTTGCTATATTTTTTAAAACCATTTTTTTATATTTCTAACAAAAAGATCAACGTGACCGAGCTTGATATTTAAATAAAATTATTAAACAAATGCTTACTAAACCTAATCAAGGGAGATAATAGTCCCAATTTTAAGTCTCTGGGGCAATGATTTTAGTAAAAAAAAATTTTTTTACTACGCAATTTGCATTTTAAAAAAATAATGAAAATATTGTATAAGCATATTCCAGTACCGGTACTCATATTGATAACAATACGTAAAATGAACAATCAAATAATTATTGTTTTTACATTATAAATGTAATTTGAAAACACCTTTTTAGCTACTAGTTTGTTTTCATCAGTATGCATTTACTTCTTTCAATAGTATCGTTCACTTATTTCATTCATGTTATACATACATTTTTGAAAAGCTTTTTTATAAAGTTTGATGACTGTTAAGAAAAGAGGAATAGTCTAGAGCAGAGGGCGGCAACCTTTTGCGAACAGTGTGCCAAACTAGGATGCCTAAATCATGCTGCATGCCAACAGCCTAAAAGTCAACTATTATATTTTTTTATATTTTTTTGATAGGACAATTAATTTAACTCCGTAGCAAGACCAATGCCAAAAGCAAACCAGATTTATAGAGAAATTAGTAAAAGCGTTTTATATTTAATATAAAAATTAACGTGTTTGTGATTATCATCCTTTTTTATTTGCATTTATATCATATACAATATTTTATTAGTCTACTTAACTTTCACATTTATGGTAATCATTGTCTAAACTCTAGAGTCTAGACCAGGGATCGGCAACCTTATTTAGGCCTCGTTGTAATATGCAAAGGCTAAACAATTAGTTTTGAAGAATCCGTTTCTTAACATCAAATGTGAGTATACGAGAATTAATTGTCGACGTGTTAGTAGCGTTAAGTTAAATTTATATTGTTTTATCAAATAAAGTTGTCAAAAGTAGCGGTTCTTGTCTATAAAAAAAAACACGATCTTTAAATACATAAACGAAAATTCTTTTGCATCAAGCATCACGTTTTCGAATAATACAAATTTATTCTTCACACCCGACGTTCACAATCCATCGTTCTCTTTCGCCAACATCTTTTGAAAATGAAATAAAATTTAATCCTCTACATCTTTTCTTACTCGCAGTGCAAACAGTAGTAACGCAGCACACAGACATGTTTTGACAGTAAACGAGCGAATAGGACCGAAACTGTTTGGGACACTATGAACTTTTAGGTTCACCATGCATGCATAATCATTAAGACTTGTCAATAGCTTAACACCAGTTCCGTCGCCTATACGTAATATATAATTCATTGTGACGAAGCAATTTAATCCCATTACTTCCCCTCCCCTCCTTCCCCCCCCCCTTCCACGAGATTTGTTCCTTTTAAAAAATAAAATCTTTTGTGACACACGCTCTGCAATACATTCAGAACTACTGCCGTGTACGTAGCAGAATGAGCTCTCTCGCCGACCAGATAGCCATCCACGATAAAGGTTGAGAAGAAAGAAAAAAAAAAGATAGAATCGAATGAAGATGGTCACAAGAATGTAGGGCTGTGTAGTCGAATACGTTGATTTAGCATTCAACCAGACAGGTTCTTGTACAGCTGGGTGATATCGATTTCAAATTAGTTGTGTTTTTTTTATGTTTTGTTTACAAAAACTACGCCTTTACTGTCATATATCAGCATTTTTATATTATGTATTGTTCCATCAACGACTTAAAGGAAGAATGTTCATTCTAATATTATTTGTATCTGTTTCGACAGATATCCCCCTTTTTTTTCTAAGCACAGACAAATGTAATTAAAAGGCTAGAATTGAAAAAATATAGGAATAACAATATTAACAATAATTAAAAAAACTAATCAACCTGTCTTTGGGCCTGTCTATCTATCTAACTAACTAGCTAGCTATATACCAACCTATCTCTCTGCCTATCTTTATATCTTTATATCTTCCTATCTAGCTATCAATATACCAAACTATCTCTCTGCATATCCATGTAGCCTATCTATATATCTATATGCCAACCTATATATCCATATGAAAGCTTTATGTCAGTCTATTTATCTCAATGCCAGCCCATCTATATACCTATTTAATGCATACGAATTGTTGCTGTGAAACTTTTGTTATAAAAAAGTATCTAACAGTTGTGTTGACTTGACTCATTATTTAATAATATGAAACTAGCAATAATACTATCAAAAAGAAAAAAAAAACCTTCACAAATACCAAACTATTAAAAGTTAATAATTTTTAAAAGTAGGTAATGTTTCGAAGTACGGAAAAACTCAGCCCCCTCCCCTAAAAAAAAAAAAAAAAAAAAAAAAAAAAAACAAGCAAACAAAAAAAACAAAACAAAAAAATAAATAATTTGAAAGCATTTTGAAAGAAACATCATTCTATATTTTTTTAATTGTGCTCCGGTTTATATCCTTAACTCATTAGTAAAACGTCATTTAAACAAATTAATTAACGAATTAAGCAATAGGCCCTAAGTTTGATATAGGTCTAATAAAAATTTCTCTTAGAGAACGTTACCTCGTTATACATTTATCTTTTGTATCGATCGGTCAAACGGCCTAAGAGGCTGCGGAGGACAAATATATATATATATATATATAATAATAATAATAATGCTTATATAGCGTATATCCCCTTGAGGACAGTTCTATGTGCTGACAACAGTTACAGAGTACAGAGAACGAAGAGCAGACATAAACAAACATAAACAAACTCACCGTAATTACATACCAATAAAATGTAACCACATTTTATATTATTACAATTTACAAAATTACAAAGATTTTTGATTCATTTTCAAGAATATTAACAACGAAACACTAAATTATCACCCCAATGGATCGAAACCAATATACTGTGGAGGAGAAAGTGAAGATCGTTTGAAGCATATTTGGCCCACCCTGTATATTGATATGCCATCTATTTATCTACCTATATATATGCCTGTTTATCTATTTGTGTATGACTCTAAATGATGAGAAACATTTATAAGTGTCTTCAAACTCTTGGAAAGCAAACCTCGCGCTGAAGATATTTAAGGGATGATGTGATATTTATTGATAGGTCAGTGACACTGTCGTCTGACACTGTCTTTCTCTTTCTCTATTTATATATTGTTGATCTCTTTTTTTACAATTTGTTCGCTTTTATCAGTGATCAGATTTTTCCCCGCAATGCAGAATTATATTTGTGGCGTACTAACTACATACCAAACTATCTCTCTGCCTATCTGTGTAGCCTATCTATAGGCCTATATCTATATGCAATATAAAAAAAATAATTGTCTTGTTAAATCTACAAACAGGCTTCTATTAATACATTATATTAGATCTATATATATATCAATATATCCTGTCATCTACCTAGAGTTGTTCTAATTTTGTATCTGTTATAAATTACCCCAACTTTCTTTCTTCGTTTTCTAAACTAACTCTTCATAACTTCTTCCTGCTGCATTATTGTCATTTATTTAGAGATTATATCTCATTGGAAAAAAAAAAATCAATGACGTCATCTCTGAAACGTGGATTGCATAGAATTAATGAGATCAAATTGGAAGCTGTCCATCGAATGTATCATCACACGCGGCGATATAGTATGTGTTGAATGTTAGATACAGTAGAAAGTCGCTAGAACACTATAGAATACTATAGATGCCTGGAAGACTGCTGATTGATTTTATTAGGACTGACTGCTTTAAAGTTATCTAACTAACGGAATGAATGAAATATGTGTTTGTGTCTTGGTGAAAAAAACAGAGCCAAAAAAAAAAACATGTATGTAGTTCGTGTGTAGCAGTTGCATATTTCCCAAATCATCCTTAAAAATTCCTACTCCCAAAACTACACAGAAAGAGCTGGACTATTTTTATGCAAATAAACGATCCGAACTGGAATGAAACGCTTTAAGACTCCCCACCCCCCTCTACATGTTTTTAATTTTTTTATTCCAATTAAATTACAGTGCAGAGTCAGCCTTTGTCAGAGCATCGTAGTTGATTATATAATATTCTAGGCAAAAGTGGACTGCTGAGATATCCATTCGCTCCCCCCAACGACCACAATGGTCAAGGATCGATGATGGATGATTCTTGGCGGCAATTGCCGTTAGTACTCCGGACTTCCAACAAGACGTCTCCGGGTTCTTGCCCTGCCGCCGTCCAATCCATACCGCATCTGCAGGAGGTTATGGCTAAGAATATTCTATCTAAAATCTAGAAGGAAAGTCTGTAACCTATAGGCCTAAGTCTTAAACATGTATCAGAGACAAGTTGCATTTTTCACATATTTGAGTTAAAGTTGCCTAGACGAAAATAAATTAACCAAAACAAAGACTTACAAGTCAAGCTGTATACAAGTTTTTTCGTATCGTATATTATATTACAGACGCTCCTTCTATAAAGAAGATTATTGCGTCCTACGCTCATCCGTGGCCCGAGTCTAGTCTTGCATCCTTATTAATGTTTTAAATTATGTTAAGTTACTGGTTTTGCTGGTTTGTCCAGGCAACCCATTCTATGCCCGAATGCCTCTCGGAAATAAAGAGCACTAAACCGAAGCCGAAATCAAAAGTTTCTCTATACTTTCGGCAGTGATAAACCGAAATAGCCAAACAAAAGATTTTAAGAGACTTCACATTTTTAAGTAATATTAACTAGTTTATGGGTACTCTATTTAAATAAATCAAAGAACATGTAATATACAATTGTAGGCCTATATACAAGTATGAGATATCATTTTATTCAGAATTGAGTATTCTTCAAAATCAGACAAAACAATACAAAAATGACAAATGCAATGAAAGAAAAAAAAGGTGATGATATAAATGCATAGCATAAGGCCATTTTATTAAGCCACATTACATTTTTCTACATTCTTTGGGGTGATTAAATAATCCGTTTATTATTAACTTCAATTTTCTACATTCACAACAGTTGAACTAAATGAAATTATCAAAAAGAAGAGCAATAGATGCAGCACTAACATTGCCGTCTGAATTATGAAAGTTAAAATAGACATTCGGCTCATGGCCGAAAGTCAATATCAATTTCAGCCGAAACCGAAAGCAAATCGAAAGCTAACATTTTGACTTTGGTCAAAATTGAAACTAAGCCAAAAAAGGCCATTTGGTGCCGAAACCAAAACAGAAATTCGGTCGGCCTCTAGATTTAGTTCAAATTGCATCATTCAGTTCATTGGCCTAAGGAAATTTCCATATCAAAACTGCTGATTAATGAATTAAGAACTTTCTTTCATCTATTTCTGTTAAGTGTTAGGCCTAACCCAGCAGTAGGCCTAAAACTTGAACAGTGCAAGTTATTTTGTTAATCCTTAGACAATCTTATGGGCTAAGCTTCAATACAAAACTATAAATTCATGTGATCATTTGATTGCGGTCAAATTATAATATTGTGGCAATTTTTAGTTTCTTTGGTTCTGTTAATTAACTTTTTTTACGTGCTTTATTTGAAGAAAAAAAAATAAGGGAGAAAAATCAATCGTTCCGCTATTCAGTCCCCTGCGAGACTGGTCATTGAAATATATGATGAATGCGAGTTCTGGTTAGGAGATATTCATTTAAATAGAAATATATTTTTTCCTGTCGTTTTCTCATTTCGCAGTTTAAATTTGATCCAATATTGCAAGAGTTATAGATATGAAATAAACAATATCCATGGCAAAAGTTTACTTGGGTATTTTGGTTTTCAATGGTTCAAATATCTGACCTCTGTGACAGATTAATTCGCAAGTCGTGACATTGTTAAATAGAAGCCTTAACAGTTCTACTATATTACACTAATGTATGTACTAGTAAAAGTCATGGACTATAATAAGATGGACCGCTTGCTCTATCAGCTTTTTTTCCGTGCGCAACCAATAAGGCTGTCTTATATTACTTCGACGCTCCTCGTTGTTTCTTAAATGTTTCCGTTTTATACAACTTTCGATTTTAATTTTATTTTTTCATTGAGAAAATCGAAGCGATTCAATAAAACGGAAGTGCAAAGGAAACAACGAATCGGAAATTCCTCCGAAAATCAGTATTATATAGCAGAAATACTAAAGCAAGCGGTCCATGTATATTATAGTCTATGGTAAAAGTAAAGTACATTCGGGCCAAACTGATCGTAGAGCTGGTGAAGCAGCGTCCATCAGTTTCTGTGACCACGGCAAACTAGGGGATGTGTGGTCAGCACAATGTCCAGTCGCCTTTACTTCCCCCCAACTAATGTTAGGGACCTATCAGAGCTGGGAAGATTCAGGGACACGCTCAAGTCCTGGGAAAAGAAACCCAGAACCTTCGGATCGCAGTCGAACGCGCTGTCGCTCGGCCACCGTGCTAGTACTAGTTTTTAAAAGATTTTTTAGCGTAGAATAATTATAATTAATAGAATAAATAGAATAACTATAATTAAAATTGTATTTTTATGACAATGGTAGCCTTTATATTAACTTTGTCAAAAATGTCTTCCAATACAACCTAATCTTTGGAAGGCTTGGCCATTTCTTTCTATTGTCAATACGCATACTCTGATTCTACTAAATTAATGCTTTTAATATCAAGGTAAGAAACGTCAGTGCCGCTAGTAATGCTGGGAATATTCTCGTACCATAATAATGTGGCCGAGCAACAGCGCGTTCGACAGGCGATCCGAAGGTTCTGGGTTCGAATCCTGGTGGAGGCTAGGAATTTTTTCTCGCGACTTGAAGGTGTCCCTGAGTCTACCCAGCTTTTTAGGGAACATACCTGACATTAGCTAGGGAAAAGTAAAGGCTGCTGAGCATTGTGCTGGCCACAGTAACTGGTGAACGCTGGCTGCTTCACCAGCCCTATGCTATGATCAGTTTAATCCGAAGGGTGAGTAAAGTATCCTTCGGACTAAACTGATCATAGGGCTGGTGAAAAAGCTCTTTTCTGAATTTGTTCCTAATTTTTCTCTAGGTTAAATGTCCAATGTGTTCAATGTTAAGTAATTAACGACTTTATTATTTTTGTTATATTCCAGAGTGCCTATTATCAAAGCTTCATCTTCCAAAGTTGATAAAATCACATGACCTAAGGAGACTACAATGTGACATCAGATGAAATCTAGCATCTAGTACAGGAAAACAAAATATCTCAAAAACAAAATGTTCTCAAAATTACACCTACAGTTACTATTTACATTGTTGTTTCTTCATCAAGTTGGGAAAATGTGTAGTATGTGCCGTGAGTAAATCAACGTTTATTTTACAGCCAAAGGAAGTCATCGGTTCTCGTGGATTTTAGCATAGCTGCTTTGGTACATGCTGTTCATATGGATGGATTACCCTCGGATTAATAAGCCCTCGTCGGATCACCGTCTTAGGATCACCGTCAAGATGTTCACGTGATTTACATCACTTGACTGGACCTGCCCAGGGCGTTTTTTGTTATGTTCCCCGCCCGTGCCCGGTTTGGATAATACAGGTGTCTTCTTCTCTCATCGGGCAGGCAGACGTTCACGTGGGATTCTAGCTCACCTGGAGCGGGCTACCTTCACCTTCCCCACCCACCACATTCTGCTTCTGCCAGGTGCTCTGATCGCATTCTCCCCCTGCGTGCGGCAGCGTGTGCTCACGTAGGCTGCCAAACTGGCCTGGCAGACAGTTTGTTCGTGCTTCTGTGGTGTGAACACCCCCACCATGGAAGGCGCAGAATCTGGATACGCCCTTGTGGTAAGTTTTTCCCTCCCATTTTTTTTTAAATGCAATGATTGTGTTCGTGGCGTTGTCATTTTAGGTGTATGTTTGTGAGGAAGCATTCCCATTGGTTGTAATCTACTTGTTGCATTCAGTTAGTGTAAGTTAGTAGAAATGTTCAACTATTAGGGGTGGAGGGGGGCGGACGCCCCATACATCATAGTTTTAAAAGGCGCAAAACTGATAAAATCTTAATTTCTAATTACGCTACCTTACTAATTTTTTTTCTTTGTTTTTTTTTTTTTAACCCTTACAGTCCCGGGCGCGTATATAGCGGAACTGAAGGCAGCATAGACAGACGTAGGTCGGTACGGGAAGGGTTAAGGATAGGGAGCCGATTTCTACTCCCGCCTCAGACGACTCAGGCGCCATTTTCTTTAGTCATAATACTGATTTACGGCAATCTATATTTGTATAACTGACAAACCAATGTAAGTTTTGTACTATGGCAAAATGTGTATGTAAGGCAATAGTATAATTGTGACTAAATCTGTTGATTTGACAATCTAGATCTGTTGGGCAACTTTTGCATGATAGCAACTTAGATGTTATGTCATGGCAAAGCCTACATGCATCGTGAAATTGAGAAATGAGAATACATTCAAATTATGGGCCGAATGTAACCCGCGGGTAGTAGTTTGTGATTATTCGATACAAAGAAAGGCATGATGCATGTTTGTACGAAGATAAGACTATGTGCCTGTATTAAAACATAGTTGTGTTTTTTTACAACTGTATGTCTGTGTTAATAACGTATGTGTTTGCAAACATGTATGTCTCTCTTAATTCTTGTATTAGTGTGTTTACCAAACAGATGTTAATATGTCCATACATGTATGTGTGTTTCCAAACATATGTCAATATGTTGATAGCTTTTTGTGTGTTTCCAAACTTATGTCAATATGTCGATACATGCATGTGTGTTTCCAAACTTATGTCAATATGTCCATACATGTATGTTTGTTTCTAAACATATGTCAATGTGTCCATACATGTATGTATGTTTCAAAACATATGTCAATATGTCCATACATGTATGTGTGTTTCCCAAACATATGTAAATGTGTCCATACATGTATGTGTGTTTCCAAACATATGTGAATATGTCCATACTTGTATGTGTGTTTCCAAACATATGTCAATATGTTGATACCTTTTTGTGTGTTTCCAAACATATGTCGATATGTTGATACCTTTTTGTGTGTTACCTAACATATGTCAATATGTCCACACATGTATGTTTTTATTCTTCCATGCGTTTTGTTTTTGTAGTGTGTGTGTGCGCGCGCGTGTGTGTGTGTTGCAGACATTAAAAGTGATTATAAAAAAGTGAACCTGTCTCAACGACTTCCGGCCGCCCAGTGCAGAGTTCTGACCTCTCCGGAAGGGTCTTGGAGGGTTGACAGTCAAGGCGTAATTGTTGCCCTCAGAGCACCGGACGAACAACGACCCTGGCGAAGTCAAGATCAACACCGACAGCAATCGAGTCGCTCTCAACCCCCACAACAACAAAAAAAACAACAACAGCAAACTCGACAACAACAACCTCACCATGAACAAAACATACAACGAGAACAACAACAGCCTCAACAGAACCAGCGTCAACAATTATGGCAACCTCAGCAACTACATCAGCGAGAACTACTGTATCGGTCTCAACATATCCAGCAAGAACTGAATGATCAAAAAAAAACAATCTTACCAACCCCATCAAAAACAAATGAATCTGCAACAACAGCGGTATCAACACGGACATGATCAACGGCAACAACAACGACAGCATCAACAACAAGAACAGCCTCAGCAACAGCCTCACCAACAGCAATACCAACAAGAACAACAAGAACAACAAGAACAACAACAGCAGGCCCCAGAACTATACCTACAACGACAACAAGTTTATCCCACGGGACCACCTCAACATTCGCAGCAACAACAACAATATCACCAAGAACAATATCAGCAACAACAGCAAATGCACCTGCAACCACAGCATCTTCAACATCAGCAGCATCAGTTGCCACAGCAGCAGCTACCCCAACACCAGCAACAACCTTATCACCAGCAGCTACAACTTCAGCAGCAGCACCACCAACACCAGCAACAACCTCAACACCAGCAGCCGCAGCATCCCTCTCCTCATCATCAGCAGCAAATCCAACAACAACCTCAATACCAACAGCAGCAACTACATCAGCAGTACCTTCAGCAACTGCAGCAGCAACCACAACCCCAGCTACCCCAGCTACAGCCTCAACATCAGCAGAAAGAACAACAATACCAGCAACAACAGATGCATCAGGAGGGTGGTACGACCTCGGCAGACTGCGTAACGCTCACGGTGCTGTAGGACAGTGGCATTAGCATAGGTGAACAAAACCAAAAACGCTTTTTAAGGTTAGCCTATGTAAATGTATGTGGCCTGGTGAGGAGAATGATGTATCCAGAGTTTGTTGATAAGATAAATTTGTTCGATGTTATAGGTCTTTCGGAAACAAAACTTAATAATGACAAGGTGGAAGATATCGACACTATAAGTATAGAACACTTTACCCTTTTCCACAAATTTAGACACCATAATAACAATAGTAGATCGGGGGGACTGAGTGTGGCCATAAAAAATGACCTAGTTGATAAAACTAAAATATTAAGATGTGACAATAATGAAATGATTTGGCTACAAATAGGAGCAGAAAACAATCCCTTATTAATTCTAATTATTTATACCCCACCCGAGAATTCCCCATATGCCCAATCTGATTTTTTCAATATTCTAGAAATGGAAATAATCGATAAAAGAAATATCACTAACAATATAATCATAATGGGTGATTTTAACGCTCATACCAAAGAAAGAGAAGATTACATTATAGACTCCATAACAAGTCCCCACGAACTCTATGTAGAAATAAGTGCCCAGACAGAAGAAACGCTTAAAAGAAAAGACATTCCACTCAAACGTATAAACGTAGATACGACAATACCGAATAACTGGGGCCGCAAACTAATCGAAACATGTAAAAACACAAACATGTTAATAATGAATGGAAGGAAGGGGTTACTGTCACATAAACCTACGACTACATTTAGCACAGTAATCGATTACGTACTAGCAGACAATGACCTTTTTCACAAAATTAGGAATCTAATAATCCACGACTTTGATCACCTATTCTCAGATATCCATTGTTTAATATCATGTGAATATGAGATTGAGATTGGTGGAGCAAATAAACCTGGAAATGCGCGTAGACGACTAAATAATATACCAGTGGTAGAGATCATTAAACCGTGGGTGCAAACTAAATCTAAGAACTATTTTGAAATGGTAGAAAAGCAAAACAAAAACAGCATAAATCTGAAACTAGACGAATTACTAGAAAGAAGTGACCTTTGTAACTCCCCTGAAAACAAAAAACAAGAAATAAATAACATAGTAGAGGAAATAAATAAAATATTAACACAATCTGCAAATGAAATATTTGGCACAAATCGATACCCTAATGATAAAAATAACCTAAGAAAAAATAAACCCTGGTTTACACTTATATGTAGACAAAAACGAAGATTATACCTTAAAGCAAGAAGAATGAATAGTACCCTTAAAACCAAAGGCTCACTAGAAAGTTTAAAAACACACAGTAAAAACTACAAGCGTGAAATGAACACCGCTATAAATAAATATGAAAACAAAATGAGAAATAAAATAAAAAATCTGAAAGGAAAGAATCCAAAAGAATACTGGCGTATCCTAAAGGATAAAAACAGAAAAGAAGATTATAATGAAATTAGTATTGACGAATTGTTCCATTTTTTCAAATCCCAAAACGAAACGACAGACAACTGTTGCATGAACCCAATAAAAACCAATTTAACCGCACCTAACTTAGATACGACAAGACTTAATGGTGAAATAACATATAATGAAGTGTTATCAGCCATCAATAAAACAAGTAATAATAAAAGCTGCGGACACGATAAAATTTATAATGAATATATAAAATGCACAAAGGTTATAATGATACCCACATACGTAAAATTATTCAATGTTATCCTAAAAGATGGAATTTTCCCCGAAAGCTGGTCACTAGGGATGATATGTCCAATATATAAAAATAAAGGCAGCAAGGCAAAGCCCGAAAACTTTAGACCAATTACCTTATTATCATGCTTAGGTAAACTATTCTCATCCATTCTTAATGTACGAATGGAGATGTTCCTTGAAGAGCACAACTTATTAAACGAGAATCAAATGGGTTTTAGAGAAGGTTATTCCACAACGGAAGCATCATTTATACTATATGCGCTGAGCTTTTTAATAAAAAATAAAGGTGACAAACTGTTCTGTGCATTCATTGATCTAAAAAGAGCTTTCCCGTCTATTAAAAGAAAATTACTCTGGGCGAAAATGTTAGATATAGGCATAGATGGAATTTTCCTTAAATGTATACAGGGGTTATATAGAGATATTAAATCGACAGTAAAATTAAATACAAACCTGTCACCGTTATTTAACTGCGAAGCAGGACTAAGAGAGGGAGAACATCTGAGCCCTCTATTATTTTCTATGTTTATTAATGACTTAGATTCTTATTTAGAACTAAAAGGCGCAAGTAGCTTAACTATCAGCAACGATAACAACGCAGATTTACTAAAAATATTCACATTATTATATGCTGACGACACAACAATCCTAGCTAAAACCGCAAAAGAATTACAGAAAAACTTAAATATTTACAGTAACTATTGCAAGGAGAACCACTTAAACATAAATGAAGATAAGACAAAAATAATGATATTCGGTAGAAAGGGGAGGGTAGGAAATCAGAAATTTGTACTAAATAATAATATAATAGAAATAGTTTCTAAATTTAAATACCTGGGAATAATCTTCTCAGCTAACGGTTCTTTCTCAGAACACAGGAAATATTGTAAGATGAAAGGTACTAATGCTATGTTCAATCTTCTCAGAAAATGCCATACACTAAGCTTGCCCATAGATAGTCAAATTGACCTATTTGATCAAACAGTACTACCTATACTAACCTACGGTTGCGAACTATGGGGTATGGAAAATTGTGACATTTTAGAAAATGTTAGACTAAGATATTTTAAGATGATTTTAAAATTGAACACAAAAACACCAAATTATGTAGTACTAGGCGAAACAGGCAAACTCTATATAAGATCATTTATTAAAAAAAGAATGTTACACTTCTGGATCAAAATAGCGACCGGCAAAGAAAGCAGGATTTCTAAAATAATTTATAACATTTTACTTAAAGAGCACCTGGTTGAAAAATGCAAATGGTCCGCCAATATAAAGTTACAATTGGAACAACTAGGATTAGGATATATTTGGTTAGAACAAGATATAATAGACACTAAACTTTCAAAATCAATAATTAACTTACGTATAAATGATCAAAGTAAACAAGAACTTTATGAGAGTATGCAAATAAGCAATAAAGGTAAATTATATAGCGCTCTAAAATATAAATCTGACTGGGAAAATACTCCACCCTTTTTAAATAAATTACATCTGAAAGAAGCTATCTATATACTAAAAATACGAACAAGTAACAATAATTTCCCTGTTGAACTGGGTCGCCACTCCAGAATAGATTATAATTTAAGATTATGTCCCTTTTGCTTAAAAGATATAGGAGATGGATTTCACTATTTACTCCAATGTGTGCACTTCAATGCCCAACGAAAAATGTATCTAAAAAAATATTACTATAACAGACCTAATGTAGAAAAAATGTCGGAACTGCTTAATTCTAGCTCTCTAAAAGAACTTAAAAAACTAAGCATATTTTCAAAAATATTAGTATCTGCTTTTAAAAAATGAGAAAAAGGTTAGAAATGTTTAAGTATTTTAACTTGCTGGTTTGTCACTATGATATTGAGAGATAGTCGTAGAAGAAATGTAATATACTAAGCCGCAAGAAAAATTGTGAATGATTTCTTAAATGTTTGTTCTCACTATGTTAATGCCGTGCAGGTCTAATGAAAGTGATTTACCTGTATGTCTATGTTAGTAAATTAAGTTGTTGTTTTTTTGTTTTTTTTTTGGTTTTTTTTCTTTGTTAGTTTTTTCCCCCAAAAAATTGTGTTATAAACTAAATTATCCCCCCTGAATTTTCTTTTAGGATACCTTTAATTAATAAATTTTTTATTACTTTCATTTTATTACTAATATTGGTTTTACTATTATTGTTCAATTTATTATTATTCACAAATGCTATAATTTTCTTATGTTTTTGACTATGCCTTTATTGTACCTATGTACTATGTGGCAAAATAAATATTGTTCATTGTTCATTGTTGTTCATTGTCGGGCTGATTCACTTAACCTTTCAACGTCCATCCATGCTGGCTAATTGGTTTTTTCGGCCGGCCTTGTCTATCATTGACCTATGTTCGCCAGACATGCAGACAGACAACCATGAGTTAATGGGGCGGTTCTACCAGGTCTGGCATCAAAACGATTGAATTCTTTTGTCCTGCACGCATTTTGTTTTTCTTTAGCATTTCCCAGGAGGAAGTGTTCTGAACGGGTTCGTGAAAGGGGTAAAAAGGCGGTGGGAGTAGGAGCTGCGACCTTTTCTGTAGAATATTTATTCTGCCTGTTGATTGGATCGTCTGGAAGACATTCATGAGACCCATGAACCCTAGCTATATTATAACACAATACGCCATCTCTGCTGAGCCTATTAATATTAACGTTGGTTTGGCAAGCGTTAGATTGAGCTACAGCGCTGGCCCGGCTTTCCCAAAGGTCTGGGATGTTGTCACTTTGATAAGGTCATGATTTTGAATGTGTGTGTGTATGTCAACAGTTTTGGAAGACGACCCTCAGCTCTATCGGCTACATGCCGGGGAAAGAAGATAAGCCCTGAAAATGGGCTTAGTTTAGTCTACTGAATGGGGAACGAAGACCGACAGCGCGTTCGTTTTGGCGTACCGACAATCCTGGGCTCGAATCCTGGCGGAGGCTAGGATTATTTCCCGGGACTCGAGGATGTCCCAGAGTTTACCCAGCTCTGACGGGTAACTGACATTATTTGGGGTAAAGTTAAGGCGGTTGGGCATTGTGTTGGCTACACATCACCTAGTATGCCGTGGGCATAGAAACTGGTGAACGCTGCTTCACCGGCCCTATGATCAATTTGGTCCGACGTGTACTTTCTCACCTACTAGGCTACAGAACGAAAAGTAGAAATCGCGGGTGTTTCTCGTCATTGCGTCGTATAAGGAATGTGGTACGATTAGATGAGCCAAACATTTATTTTTATTACTAGTACAATAAATTACAAAACAAAAACAAAAAGATACACAAAAAGATGTTAAAAGATATGTGGTAGCCACAGTAAAAGGCTTAGACGGCTGTATTATGGTCCGCGGGCCGGCTGTTGCACGTCCTAGTTTAATTTAATTCAATAATTTATATATATGTTACGGCCAAAGCCCGAAGTGCGGCCAGATCGCGATCTGGCCGGCCAGATCGCGATCTGGCCGAGGCGCTTGGCCAATGTCCGATGTGCTGGAAATTGCCAGTGTTTACGCTACTTTGGCCGGTCACTGCGCGATGTGGCTGGCAATCCCTAGCCAATGTCCGATGTGCTGATACAAGAATGTTCGGTAGGCGGCACAGGTGTGATGGCGGCTTGCATAAGGGCGGCCAAGGATGCACCCGATGCACCACCAAGTGCTCAACAAATCAATGCAAATGTAGAAATAACAAATTGCTGTGCAATTCGAAATGCCATAAAAGTTTATCTTGTTGTAACAAGTGATTATAGATCTAAAATGTAGGCTACTATGATAGATGAACATGACTGACTTTGTAATTTAGTATAAATAAAGATGGATAATTTACTATAATAAACTAATTTGACTGATTTTTTTATTTATTTTAATTAAATATTGTTAATTTACTAGAATAAACTAATTTGACTGATTTTGTAATTTAGCTTAATTATTAATCAATATAAGCCTAATGTGATAATTACGGTAAACAAACACTCAAAATCTGCTACCTTCTTAATCGGGCTTTGGCCGATCGCCCCTGGCCATTTCGCGATCTGGCCGGCCAAGGTCCGAAATCAAGAACAGATCGGGCTTTGGCCGGTCAAATGTGAGGTGATATTGGCCACTTCGCGATCTGGCCGGCCAGATCGCGATCTGGCCGACTTCGGGCTTTGGCCGTAACATATATATATATTACCAATAAACGCTTAGTTAGTTATCATCTGTAACAAATGATACTTGTTATATCTGTATATCATGTTTAAATAGTTCTCACTATTGTATATACAACTGTATCGATAATCCATTTAGAGTTTTGTTTTCGTAAGATTTAGATATATTATTATAATTTGTGATATAGATTAGTAGTCTCTATAAATTTCTAGCAGGCATTTTCCTTATGGTCTTCTACAGGAAAGTCGAATCTAGCACTTTCTGCACCAATACTTCAAAAAAGCTCACAGAGGTGTAATTTGTTATTGTTTTGTACAACACCAATGAACAATGAACAATATTTTGCCACAAAGTATATCAGTACCATAAAGGCATAATAAAAAAACATAATTAGAATATTCTAACATTAGTAAATAATAGTAAAAGTTACCGAAATAGTATAAAATTAATAATAATAGCTTCATTTTAAGGTATCAAGAGTAGAGTGTTAAAGAAGCTACTATTATTGACCCGTGCATATAAATGTAATTATTGTAAATTCGTATTCTTTATCGTTCCCCGTGGAGCATAAGGCAGCAACAAAGTTCCGCCAGGCCTCCCTATCCTGGGCGAGCCATCTGATTTTATGCCATGTTTTGTTGGTGGCCTTTGCTTCCTCGTCCATTGTCCTCCTCCACGTTCCCATTGATCTTCCCCTTTGCCTTTTTCTTGGTGGTGTCCATTTCAATACACACGACAATGCATTTCTTTTTGCCCATGCGGAGGATGTGACCCAGCCATCTCCATCTTCTTTTCTTGATTTCCTCGATGATGAAGTTTATTCCAGTTCTCTTGCTAACTTCATTGTTGGAGATGTGGTCTTCCCAGTTAATCTTTATTATTTATTATTGTAAATAGGTTTAAGTAAAAAAAATCAAAGCGCGATTCTACAACAGTTCTCCTGCGTTGCCTCAATTGGCTCATTGTCAGTGTCAGAATTGAATACAGTCGGCGATACTTTGCCATCGGTGTCGCCCTAACAACAAGATGCGGTCCTAATCAATTCAATTTTTTGCAAGGAACACTCCGTTCTGTCAACATCTCGCTTCTGGAGGTGACACGCTTCTCTCTGACGACAGTTGGCATGAGAGCCTTCCCAATATCTGGCCCAAAAGTATGGAATCTGCTTCCCATCCAACCCAGGCGAACAAGTTCTATTGTCTCTTTTAAAAAAGAACTTGAAAAGAAATCATTTTAATATTTACCTTCGTTAAACATTTTTTAGAGCCATACTGTTTTACTTGTATTTTTGGTCGGTTAATGCTACATCTCAATGCTTCGTTCTATGTTTGTAACGTTTTTAATTATTAATTAGCTTTATATCCTTTACAGCCTAGAAAACTATATCAGTGTTCTTGCTTGTTTGCTCAATGTTAAATGCGCTCTGAGCGTACATTATGTTTGTTGGCAGCGCTATACAAAGAGAATTATTATTATTATTAAAGTCTTCAGTTGGTCTTTAAGCGTTCATCGAGTGGCTTGAGTGTGAACTAGATTTTTTTTTTTTCCAGTAGGAGGCGCGTCCGGATTCTTACATCCTTGCCCCTCCTTTGGGTAAGTTTAGGTGAGAGCCGTAGCTCGGGGTGACTAAGACTTCCCACACACCTGTGTGAAAAATCTAATCGGACGAGGCGGAGAAGATCTACACGTTGTGTGGGGAAGCTAGGAGTGCTTCGATGTACTTCTGAAAAAGCCCAACTTTCTATCTTAATATATGCCTTACTATAGGGATGTGCATCAGTTAAATGTTTTGAAATTGATTTCATGGCAAGATATTCCAGTTTCAATGCAAATCCATTCCAGTGGAGCTTGTAAATGCAATTCAATGTAATGTATCGCCATGTCATTCAGAAAAATCGGCTTCAACAATCAGTTTTCCTAATTTAGAACCGGAAAATGTTTTTTTTTATAAATAAAAAAAAACCTCTCTTGGAGGTCTTTCGCGTTCCATTGAAAATCGCTCTGCGTGCCAAGTTTGGAACGCATGCCTTAGGTTACCGATCCTTGAACTAGACCATAGACGGATGACAAAATGTACTTCTATACTATACTATAGTTTATTCCGTATTAAAACTACCCCTGGATACGAGTTTTGTTAAATTCTAAGCCAGTTTACTGTTTTCTTTATGTTGTATCTAACGAAACGCTACATCTGTTCTATTGAGTAAATGTGTACTACAGGCTTGAGGTTTTACTCAAGAGTTTAAGTGTGTACTACTTAAAGCTAATCGATTGAGCTGCTCGTCTTAAACCATCTCTTACTCCCTGTGTCCCGTCGCCCCTCCACCCCACCCCCCCTCCACACCCTACTTCCTCCCTCTCTCAACCGTATCTCTAGATGCCCATGATGATGTCCAGAACTGACCTCGATGACCTTCTTTTCTCATCGACCTATCTCATCATGGAGACGGCTGGCAGCGGAAGTGGGGAAGTGGGGAAGTGGGGGGAGGGGCTCAAATTAATAGCCGAGGTCTCAGGGGCTCACTGGTCTGTCCAGTGCTGACAGTCCTAGAATTACAAGGAGAAGGAAAGAGAGGGGTTTGTAGGGTGGGGGGGGCGGCTGATTGGAATAAAGACAGAACCGTGCATATGGGCTCCAGTCATCCTTAACGTCGAATGTGCATTGGCCACGTCACGCTGATCTATGAAAACTGATTATAATGATAATGAGCCCGACTCTATAGGGCATTCATAATACTTTACTGCACGGCTCTTGTTCCCACTATCGATACATTGGCTCTGTCCTAATTGAATACTGTTTGGCTTTACCAGTGCATATAAGTACTCTTATTCATTCGGGAATGTAATGGGTTACATGAACAAACCAGGAAAACCAGTAACTTAACATCATTTAAAACATGAATAAAGATGCAGGACTAGACGCGGATCACGGATGAGCGTAAGACGCAATAATCTTCTTTATAGAAGGAGCGTCTGTAATATATAAGATAAGATTAGTATTTACTTCTATTTATTTATTATAAGCAAATTATTATTTACATCATGTTTATAGATAGATTTAGTAAAATATGTATTTTTTCCATTTTTGCCCTTGCTATTTTGTTTTACCGCATAATAATTTTTACTATTTTTACCTTTCAAATTGCAAATGTTGAGCCATTGTCCTTTTTACTGTTCCCATTTTTTTTAAAGTGATCAGAAAATAAAAATAACTTTCTAGTCGAAAAATTTTAACACTGACAACCGACTTGACGTTTTTTTATACATTAATACTATTGACTTTCGGGGATTCAACAGAGCTAACAAAACATAGAGCCCTCTTTTCGGATCCCCGTCTCATAAAACCATTCTATGTAGTTCATTGCAGCCTGCTTGTATATTTCCCTACTGACTCCATCACTGAAAGGAAATATGTTTGTCAAAAAAATATACACAGTGAAGACCCTTTTCATAAAGTAAGATGGTGATGCTTCAAGAAAAATTGATATTTCCATTTCGTGTTAGGAGAGAAAAAAATCTTGGATTCATGTTTCATTCAGGAGTTTCGAGAGAAATATGATATTTCTATTTAACAGGGAAAAGAAACATATCCGCCTTATATATGCCTGTATGCTGGAATATATACTAGTTACTAGATAAATACATACTTACGATAGATAGATACTTCGAAAGATAAGATGCGAATATGAATCAGGGAATAAAAAGATGTTTACTTAGATAGATAGAAGATTAATAGATAAACAGATGAGCAGATAACCGAGCGATAGATGTTAAGATAGATAAGATAGATAAGATAGATAAGATAGATAAGATAGATAAGATAGATAAGATAGATAAGATAGATAAGATAGATAAGATAGATAAGATAGATAAGATAGATAAGATAGATAAGATAGATAAGATAGATAAGATAGATAAGATAGATAAGATAGATAAGATAGATAAGATAGATAAGATAGATAAGATAGATAAGATAGATAAGATAGATAAGATAGATAAGATAGATAAGATAGATAAGATAGATAAGATAGATAAGATAGATAAGATAGATAAGATAGATAAGATAGATAAGATAGATAAGATAGATAAGATAGATAAGATAGATAAGATAGATAAGATAGATAAGATAGATAAGATAGATAAGATAGATAAGATAGATAAGATAGATAAGATAGATAAGATAGATAAGATAGATAAGATAGATAAGATAGATAAGATAGATAAGATAGATAAGATAGATAAGATAGATAAGATAGATAAGATAGATAAGATAGATAAGATAGATAAGATAGATAAGATAGATAAGATAGATAAGATAGATAAGATAGATAAGATAGATAAGATAGATAAGATAGATAAGATAGATAAGATAGATAAGATAGATAAGATAGATAAGATAGATAAGATAGATAAGATAGATAAGATAGATAAGATAGATAAGATAGATAAGCTAGTTAAGATAGATAAGATAGATAAGCTAGTTAAGATAGATAAGATAGATAAGATAGATAAGATAGTTAAGATAGATAAGATAGATAAGATAGATAAGATAGAAAAGCTAGATAAGATAGATAAGATCGATAAGATAGATAAGATAGATAAGCTAGATAAGCTAGTTAAGATAGATAAGATAGATAAGATAGATAAGATAGATAAGATAGATAAGATAGATAAGATAGATAAGATAGATAAGATAGATAAGATAGATAAGATAGATACGATAGATAAGATAGATAAGCTAGATAAGATAGATAAGATAGATAAGATAGATAAGATAGATAAGATAGATAAGATAGATAAGATAGATAAGACAGATAAGATAGATAAGATAGATAAGATAGATAAGATAGATAAGATAGTTAAGATAGATCAGATAGATAAGATAGATAAGATAGATAAGATAGATAAGATAGATAAGATAGATAAGATAGATAAGATAGATAAGCTAGATAAGCTAGTTAAGATAGATAAGATAGATAAGATAGATAAGATAGATAAGATAGATAAGATAGATAAGATAGTTAAGATAAATCTCAATTAAAAGGGTTTCTAAACCACAATTTGATTATATAAAGTAAGTAAACAGTTTTCCTTCCTCCTCCCCCCCCCCCGCCCACTTTTTTGCTCGTTGCTGGCTCAAAACATGGAGACTGTATTCACCCTGACCAAATAGATTAGAAAAGTAACTTGTAAAATGTACACGCTTAACATTATCATCATCATTGCCGTCACCCCCGGGCTGGGGTATGGACCGCCAACCACAGATCTCTAGAGTCCTCTGTCCTGGGCCATTCTCTCCAATTGAGTCCAGCTGTACCCCATCTTTTCTGTGTCTGCCTCAAGGTCGCGTCGCCAGGTATTCCTTGGGCGGCCCCTTTTCCGCTTGCCTTGTGGGTTCCACTTGAGTGCCTGTCTGGTGACGTTGGTTGGCGGCTTGCGCAGGGTGTGCCCTATCCAACCCCATCTTCTTCTTCTGATATCTTCTTCTATAGGGCGTTGGCAGGTTCTTTGCCAGAGGTCGGTATTGTTTATGGTGTCAGGCCAGCGGATCTGGAGTATCCTTCTGAGGCAGCTGTTGATGAAGGATTGGACTTTGCCAGTAGTGGCTGTTGTCATTCTCCAAGGGTTAGGGTCTGTCAACCAAAAACCATCTGACACGTCGCGGGTTCTAGCCCGGCCACCGACGGATCCCTGTCGCCCTGCAGGAGTTTTGGGCCTGTAAACATATTTGCGCCAGCAGGCAGCAGTGTGTTTACAGAGCGCACTGAGCATGCTGAAATAGCATGGATAGAAGCGCTATAGAAGTAACCAATTTAATTTTGTAATTTAATTCCCTGCTCGCTTAACATAGCCTCTGTGAAATTAATGATTTACTTAATTAACTATAAAGTTATTGTATCAATTCTTGTATGGCTAAGCTGTTTTTTTTTTTGTTTTTTTTTGTTTTTTTTTTAATTTTTTTGGTAACGGTATTTCGAAGCCAGCCATTTTTATAACCCGGCATAAGACTTAGCTGTTAAGAAGAAACAAACGCCAGCCACTTTTTTTTATAGGTCGTGTCAATGTCTACAGCTGGGAATGTCACAACCAGCGCAACACGATTGTAATCTGACGGACTCAGCCAGTTAGAAAGCTGGAAAATGAAACACTTGGAAGTGACAATATTCTAATAGGCAGAGTGCAAGGTTGTGTCTCATTTACCTATATCATATCCCATACATGATTCTTGTAACTTTATGTGAAACAAGCGCGATTGCCCGGCGTTCCCCCGGGTGATATACAGGCCTATAGTTACATGTAAGACTTTTATAGGCTAAACAACAATGAACAGAAAGCTATAATTAATTTTTAAAATATAATTATTAATTATTTACTGAAAGCGTTTAGGAAAGTAATTTAAAATAAATATCTTAATCGGGTTAAAAAAAGGGCATGTCTTTTTATTTAACAAAAATTTTGGACTAACCCTGGCTGAGAATCGAACATTCGTCTCACGCATGCGTCTAAAATATAATTGTTACATTTTACTTACTGAAAACGTTTTAAGAAAACTTGAAGTCATGAAATACTTTACAATCTTTAAACAAAAAGAAATATTAATGGAAATTTTTTAAAGTAGAAAAGGAAGAACAAAAAAGTTATCAGTGGGGAATCGAACCCAGGTCTCGCCCATGGCAGTCGGATACGTTAACCACTCAGCTAGGGTGGGCGCATTCAGGAATCGAGATCGCAAAAGTAAAATTTTAGACAGTAAGGTCACGTGTCTTTACATTAACCAATGGATAGCCTGTCCTGAATCCACACACACATCGTGGGCCTACTTTATATATATAGCTGTTATTACTCTGCCATCAAAGACCTGATAATAAGAATAATCTTATCATATTTCTACCTTTTATCGGAAGATTTGGTTTAATTAAATTTTCCCAACTAAACATCTGAGCTGGGTACACTAGGGGAATCCCCTACAGACCCGGAAAAAAACAACAACTCGCGAGTGGAATCCGTGGCCTTTCCAATTGTCATATGAGCGCGCTACCGCTACACCACACTGTAATGAGTTAACAGAATGCACCGTTTAGGTTTAATTTGTATTACTAAAGGAACGTTCAGTTTCCCTGGATATGTGCATGCGTCCATATTTATCCTTCTTAGGCATGGCCTGGCCAATCTCTATCTCCCCCATTTTCTCAATGTATGTCTATTGCTATCTGTGTTTCTCTAACTCATTCTATGTTCCTCTTTTTGCCTATCTGTGTCTTTCTCTTATTCTCTCGTTCTCACACTTATTCACCCTCTCTCTCTGTCTCTCTCTGTCTGTCTCTCTATGTCTGTTTCACTCACTCTCTGTCTCTCTCTATCTCTCTGTGTCTCTGTCTCTGTCTCTTTCACTCTCTTTCTCTCTCTCTCTGCCTTTTTCTCCCATACTATATTATGTGATCTGCTTCCATGCCTACCTTATACGTGTCTCTTTGTCAATTCAGGAGGCTAAAGACCCGAGAGATTGTGGAACCAAGAAGTATTTAAATAACGATCAGCCATTACCTCGGACTAATGACCACTGGTCAACAGATTCCAGTGATTACTCGTGACTTGACCTCCTGTCCCTTTTCCTAACTCTTATTTCACAAATCACCAATTTCTTTTTTTTTTTTTACAAATAGTTCTTTTTGTTCTGGTGTCAGACATTTATTCCCCCCTCTCCTCCACCCCGACCACATATACAGACACAGACAAATACAGACATATACACAGTCATATTCACAGACATATACACAGACATATACACAGATATATACACAGACATATACACAGACATATACACAGACATATACACAGACATATACACAGACATATACACAGACATATACACAGACATATACACAGACATATACACAGATATATACACAGACATATACACAGACATATACACAGACATATACACAGATATATACACAGACATATACACAGACATATACACAGACATATACACAGACATATACACAGACATATACACAGACATATACACAGACAGACACCAGCTGGTCTTTACAACTCACTCTCTCTCTCTCTCTAAATGCCCACCTCTACTGCCCACATCTTGGAATGTAGCATCCTTATTTGCACACTTTACCCTAACTCTCTTCCTCCCCCCTTCCCCCACGCTCCCCAGGTTTTTACCAGCGCCCTACCCCACGCCCCACTTAAACCCACAACCCACAACAAACGCGACATCTATCCTCCCCCCCCCCCCCTCTTCTGTACTCCTCGGCAATAGATTGGACTTGCCAGAGTCTGTAATGGGCAACAATTTATTGCGAAGGGAGGTAACTGTCTTGGTAAACGAGATTCGCCAGGGGCAGACAACGACATCGGAGAAGTGGGAGGGGGGAGATTAACTACAGAGAAAGAGTGGAGGAGAAGGAGAGAGAGAGAGAAGAGACATAAAAAAAAGAGCATGTAATGATTTCTCTTATTCAATGTCCTATTAAAGATGAAATGTAATTGCCCATTGAAATATTTCTTATCTCAGCAAAAGGAAGGGGCCACAACGGGGAAATTGTCGATTATTATATATCATTATTCACTAGGAGAGTGCCCCTTCCCCCCACCCCCTCATTCCCACCCACACTCCCACTCATCCTACAACCACTCCAAGAATGTGCTGGCTTTTCACCAGAATATCGTTTTAGCTGTTTGGCCTGCATGCATTCTTACATACACATAAATTGCATAATCATTAATAGCAGGTTGACAATGAAAGTTAAATGTCACTCACACACACACACACACTCACAAGCACTCACGAGCGCACGACTCCAACACAGAACGACCAATATTGCTTGCGAGCATCGATAGTGATGATTGTCGCATCTGGACTGACTGTGCCGGATACTGCGGAAGACTGCAGACACTTGCAGAACACGTTCTCGTTCTCTGTTCTAATGACTGATTGTCCTGATTGGCTGTCCTGGTTGTCTGCTCTGCTTGGTTGTCTTAGTTGGCTGTCCTGGTTGGCTGTCCTGATTGGCTGTCCTGATTGGCTGTCCTGATTGGCTGTCCTGATTGGCTGTCCTGGTTGGCTGTCCTGGTTGTCTGTCTTGGTTGTCGGTCCTGATTGGCTGTCCTAGTTGGCTGTCTTAGTTGGCTGTTCTGCTTGTCTGTCCTGGTTGACTGCTGGTTGACTGTCGTGGTTGTCTGTCCTGGCATACTGTGACCACGGAGACCAATGAACGCTAATTAACTAGCCTAGTAGTCCAACAGAACCTAAACTTTAAAACAGAAAAAAAAGGAAAAAGGAATGCATAATCTACAAGTAAAAGACATCTTTTAGATTTGCTTAAATAATCACGTGGTTTTCTCGACCGTTGCCCGATCTTTCGTGACCTTAGTGAATTATTATATTTCCCCAGATCATAGCCCAGAAGTTTAGGCCTACTCTCAAAAGTACACAGAACGAAATGGTCGACCTAAGGACTTGCACAAATCATTTACCCTCAAGTCGGATCACTAAGAATTTCCCCATAAGCATTTCTGAACCTTCTTAATTAACAACAGAGCATTGGTCAATTCAGATCTTTTTTTTTAATACAAAACATCAAAAAACTTTATCTATAAATAATCATGCCTCCAACGTTATTATACGAACCATTACACTCATATTTATTATAGTACTTTAGACAATTATTAATTATAAATAATTGATTATTAGACATTACTGGATTTTTTTTTTGAACTTTCAATAAGCTTTAGGCTCCAACAAAAAACATAACAGGCAATTAGAAATATTTTATGGAAACTTGCGTCTCTCTCTCTCTGTCTCTCTCTCTCTCTCTCTCTGTCTCTCTCTCCAACCTTAATTTCCTTTACTTTTATTTCCTTTGAATCATGGGACATATCATTAAAACTACATTTATATTTTCTTTATGAAAAAAAAAATGTTTTTATCGATTCTGCCCATGGCTATGCGATTATTAAACTATTTCTATAGCCATATTATGGTTTTAAAAAAACAACAACATGGATGCTCAATCTTATCCAGTCCAGCTATTTAAGCCCAGTATCGATTTCGAGTCTGGTCTCCCCTTCATCGTTACGTCAACATAATGGAAAGCTTACATAGAACAGTAAAACTTTATTCTACAAGATAGGCCTACATAGATGGTTATGCATTGATAAATGTACTCATTTATAACTGTGTAGTGATTATGTTGTTAAAGTAAATTATTTTATTTTACAAAAGGTAATTTCGTAAGTCCGCTATCAAAGAATGTATACAAATGTTTTTAATTTCATCTACATGACTGTTACAGTTTGAGAACCCTCTTACTATGCCGAGCTGCAAGTATTATGTTGGCACTACAGGGGATATTATCCAGAATCTCATGCAGGGAGCATGGGTGGTCGGTGGTTTGCGATTTGACCTTGGCACGTGAACAATATCTGTCTACCAACAGGGATGAAAACTGTTGAGCAGCATTGGAGTTTTTTGTTAAGTTTTTGTTTTTTGTTCTCATTTAAAAGTCACAATTTGTATTTTGTAATGCATTCTGTATACAAATTCAATGTTCCGCGTTTGTCAGTGCTAGTGCCACACTATACCCTGCTACCTATGTAGCAATATATGGAACAACTGAAAAAGACATGTAAATGCATTGACTGCAGAGAGCAAACAGCTCTGTAGATGAAGAAGAAGAATACCCTGCTATACCATGAAAAAAAGATTTCTTTAGCAAATTGGGAACATTGCATGTATGTTGCTGCGGTCCCAATCATATTATCAAATACAAATCTTATAATTAATCAAACCAATAGCAATGTTTACACAAATAGAAAAAAAGGAGGGGCTTATCTGTAGACATAGTGTTATGTAGCCATCAAAAGTGTTTTGTTGTAAGTTCAATTTTTTTTCTTTTTCATTTTTTCAAAATGATATAAAAATCTAATTTTTCATGATAAACTTTTTCAAATGGAATTTTTTTTTCCCATCGCAGTGAAAATCAATAATCATGTCTCAGACAATAACAAATTTAAAATCAACCAATCAAGTCTCAGACAATAACAAATTTAAAATCAACCAATCAAGTCTCAGACAATAACAAGTTTAAAATCAACCAATCAAGTCTCAGACAATAACAAGTTTAAAATCAACCAATCAAGTCTCAGACAATAACAAATTTAAAATCAACCAATCAAGTCTCAGACAATAACAAATTTAAAATCAACCAATCAAGTCTCAGACAATAACAAATTTAAAATCAACCAATCAAGTCTGAGACAATCAAACATTGAAGCTCAACCAATCATCTCAGACAGTAAAAAAACTACACAAAAAAAACAATCACCGTTACTCCTACTTCAAAAGAAGTCCGACTCGAACCATTCTTTTAAATAAACACGGCTGGTACAGCGGTTAGTTCACCGGACTGTCAACCAAAAAACAACGGACAGGTCGCGGGTTCTATCCCTGCCACCGACGGATCCATGTCGCCCTGCAGGAGTTTTGGGCCTAGTTGACGTAATAATCTTCTACCTAGAAGGAACGTCTGTAAACTTATAGGTAATAAAAACAATTGCAATTTCAATGTAAAGAGGATAATGATAAAAGTTCAAAATGGCGTCAAACTAAATGAAAAACTCTAGGCCTATGTTTATTTCCATTCGGCTCACTAAATAAATGAATAAAATAAAATATCAATAATGCAATGTCTTGCATTCAATAATTCATCCGTTTTGCAGGCAGCGTTTAAAAAAACAACATTAGAAAAGGAGATGAATAATATAAAAATAAAACTATTTTATTAAGCCAGCCATCGCCGACTCCATATTTTTTATGATATTTTCCTAACGGAATTTTTCAGATTTGAATGTGGCACGTGACACAGGCTTGAACCAATCGACATCTTGCTGGCTCTCAATCGATACATATGAAGTATCTCTTGAGTTGCACACGAGGATGTGCAAAGAAGTTTTCATATTTTAGAATTCTCGTTTCTCTTCACAAGTCCCAAATCTTTGATTAAGGAAATGAAGTTGTCTCGTTGGCTCTATGCCTTGAATGTGTGTTTTAGGATCTAGTGCTCAGAGATTTAGTAACGAGCTTGGTCCATGCTAGAGAATTCAGTTTCTGAAGTTGTATTGTTGTTGTTTTTCTTTTTTATATAGAGTGCCAAGATTATGTACGTTTCCTGATTGTGTTTATTTCATTTAGAGAAACTCATATTGTAAAGATCTCTTAAAAATTTAATTAGTTTCATAAAGGACGTAGGGCTAACAGTGGATGAAGCTGTATTGATATTTTTGGTCCAATAAAGAGTGACCAGGGCATGAAACTGAATATACGGATGTGTTTCAATATAGAGTGCCCAGTATCTGAAGCAGTATTGGTATAATCGGTCCGATGAGTGCCCAGTATCTGTAGCAGTATTGGTATATTCGGTCCAATTTAGAGTGCCCAGTATCTGAAGCAGTATTGGTATATTCGGTCCAATTTAGAGTGCCCAGTATCTGAAGCAGTATTGGTATATTCGGTCCAATGTAGAGTTCCCAGTTTTTCTACTGCAGTCATTTCTATTGAAGTCAATTCTATTGTAGTCATTTCTATTTCAATCATTCTTATTACAGTCATTTCTACTGCAGTCATTTCAGGGCATTTATTTAAAGTATAGTTTTTTAAAAGACAGTCTGTTGCAGTTATCTCTATTTTCATCTGAGTTATCCACTTTTAGACTATATCTATTACGGTAATTCTATTGTAGTCATTTATAGGGAAGTCACTTTAAGGATGGTCGATTGCAGTGGCTTAGTCAGGTTTTGACGCTAGGGGGAGCGAAATTTTAGGAAAAAAATACCCACTTTTAGCAACTTTTCCAAATTAATAGAATAACTAAGAATTCTTACCTATCAAGTTTTATAAGAAAACCCTTTGCCTCAGAATACACACACTGTATAATAGTGCAGTTTTATTTAACCATTCACGATTATTTTTCTAGCAGCTACTAGTGATGGGAATTTCTGCAAAATTGATTGCATTACTGCTCATTTTTTGGGATGAACATCTAGTATCGAAAATTATTTATAGAATCAACGCGAATGCTCTATAGCGGGGTCGGCAACCTAAGACACGCGTGCTAGACTTGGCATGCAGAACGATTTTCAGTGGCACGAGAAATACCCCCAAGAATATTGTTTAGTGCAAAGGGAAAAAAAAAGTATGTCAGCATAATTAGTGAATGCTGCATGGCGAACTACATGGGAATCACACTGGACGTCGACTGTTTTAGTTCAGGAATGTTTTTATGCTAAACTCCCATCATTGGACTTGCAATCTGTGATTGAATCTATTGTTAAGAATGGAGTGGATTTGCATTGAAACTGGGCATATCTTTCCGTGAAATCTATTTCAAAACATTTAACTCTTTCCCTAATTTAAGGCAAATTAAGATAGATGAGCATTTTCAGAAGAACACTAGTTATATTAACAATTTACTCGTTTGGTATCACTAACATCAACTTTGGAGAATTTAATTGAAGGGAGATAATTAATCCGTTTTCTTTACATTAATATTTGTAATATGTTTATTTTATGTTTTCATTAAAAAAAAAAGTTAATGGCTTACAATTTAAAACTGTAAAATAATCAAATTACACAAGATAGTTAAAAATTATATAAATGTTTGATGGCTTAAGAATGTACATGTACATTTTTAAACATTAAAATAACTACTCCGTTTGTATAGTTATTACGTATCTCTTCTTCTAAATTGCAATGTTCCTTAATTTGATATCTTTTACATTGCAGTCAAAATAGTAAATATAGTATGTTAGAGTAAATCTCGGTTATTCTGAGATAAAACATTAAAGACTTTATATCTATGACTAGAATAATTTCTTCACAACTAGATCTAGATCTATATTCAAATGCTGATAACTATTAATGTGTAAGTTGAGTAATGAAATTGTGTATTAGCTATGAATGGATTTTTTTTAAAAGCTGATAATAACAAAACGGTTAATTTTTTTATTCAATATAAAACGCTTTCGTGATTTTCTCTATTACGCTCCTTTTTTTTTGGTCTTGGTCTTGCTACGGCACTAAATAAATTGTCTTTTAAAAATATTATAGTTGATCAGTTTGACTTTCACGCTGTTGGCATCGCTGAATGATTACAAATGATGGTAATTAATTAAATTGTTGAAATGCAATTTAAAGAAAAAAATTAGAAACAGCATAAATTGTGCTTCGTGGTTTGTTAAAATTATTAATTAAATAATTTTTTTCCCGAAAAGGCCCTTTTTTTTCGCTACTGCGATTGCATACTGTTTTATATTGTAGCAATTACTAAAACCTACAGTTTTTACATCGAGACACTGCAGTTTGCTTAATAAAATCTAACGTAATTACCCATTCATATTGCTATTAACAATTTTAAATGAGTAGAATAGATCTTTTTTTACATCCAACTTTTCTTATAACGGAAAAACGTATTTCGTCGAATGAATACACGTATTTACGTATAAATGAAATGTGGGGTAAAAAGGAAGGCTTAGCATAAAGCTCTCTAAAAAACACCTAAAATAAAACCTATAAAAAAATTAAAGAGAACCTATAAAACCTAAAATAGAACCTATAAAACCTAAAATAGAACCTATAAAACCTAAAATAGAACCTATAAAACCTAAAATAAAACCTATAAAAAAATTAAATAGAACCTATAAAACCTAAAATAGAACCTATAAAACCTAAAATAGAACCTATAAAACCTAAAATAGAACCTATAAAATCTAAAATAGAACCTATAAAACCTAAAATAGAACCTATAAAACCTAAAATAGAACCTATAAAACCTAAAATAGAACCTATAAAAACTAATTTAAAACCTATACAAAAACCTAAACCAAAAACTATAAAAAAAAAAACATGTACAGCCTAGTAGTTAATGTCTATCTCTTCACAGGATATTGCGTGTCTTGTGTAATCAGAGGCCGCCTGGGGAACCCAGATCAGGGCGCGGGGGGCAGTGGGGGTGGGGAAGGGAGAGGGGAGTGGAGAGGGAGTCTATGAAAGTAGTATGTGGACGTTAAGGTCAGTTAAGGAGAGAAGAAGAGGGGGGGGATAATCAGACAACGCGACAGAATGTTGAAAATGAATGGCGACAGCCTACAACACCGCCCTATGCCTTCACACCCCCAACCCTGGTCCCAGCTGTCTGAGGATGAGCGTGCTGTATAGTCTATTGAGTTTTCTGGAAATGTCTTGGATATGTATACGTCCATGTCTCAATATCTAACTTTACATCTTTAGATACATAGCAGTATAGCAGTGTATAATTATCGATCCAAATTTATATCTTTTTATGGTTATCTGTTTTTGTCTATCGATATGTACATAATATATATGTATTATATTTGTGTATTTATATCTATCAATCTTTCAAATATATATATATATATATATATATGTGTGTGTGTGTGTGTGTTATTAATTTATATGCATTTTTGTATATAATTATTAGTTATCTATCAATCCAATAATCTGTCTTCATTTATGTCAAACTATTCATGAACTTTTCAATTTGCCTTCATTGGTATCGCTACATATGTAGGCCTAAGACACTAAAGATAAAACAATAGACATATTTAATAATACACCGGACACGTTTCTTATGAAATCATAGCTAGTCTACGCATGCAATAAAAACTATATAAACCATAGGCACACACCTAATCGCACAACTTGACCCCTTTCTCCCTCTCATACCACCTAGCCTCTGGTCAATACTTTAACCCCCCCCCCCCCACCCCTCTTCCTTTTTTTTCCAACATTGAATGCCGAGGTCTAAATATACCCTGGCATTATGAGCAGGAGTTAATCGACCTTGCGTGTTAAGGCCCGGGCAAACGCCACGGAAGCAGCGAGTAAAAAAAAAAGCCTCGAAGAGTTCAATCCCTTTAATTACTGACACAGAATCCTGGTCGTCTGGTCAATGCGATCCCGACTTCCGGTGTTATTCCCGGGGCCAATGGAAGGGAAAGGTTTTCATCTGAACTCCGCTACGAAAAAAATATATTGTCCGGTTTTATGGCACGTGCTGGCCGATGCACATTTGTGAGCAGAATATAAACATGTGGGTTGGAGGTTATAGGTTGACCACACAGTTGTGCCAGTTTGTGACCAAAGGACTTGAGCTGTAAGCTTAATCGCGCTATTGTGGAGATGGGAAAATGGGGCGGTTTTCCTCTAATAATATGTTTCAAAGACGTCAACATTTCAATATGTCAGAATTATTGACAAATAAAAAAAGAAATCTTTTATTTTTGGTACCAATATTTCATGTACTTAACGTTTGTTAAAACAATTAACAACAGAATATATGAACTAGCATTATATACGTTCTATATACATAGATACTTAGATAAGTGCATAGATAGGTATGTACACATAAAGACACATAGATACATAGATAGATACATTGATAGTTACATTGATAGATACATAGATAGATACATAGATATATACATAGATATATAAATAGATAGATACATTGATAGTTAGCCTACATAGATAGATACATAGATATATAGATTATATAGATATATAAATACATAGATACATAGTTAGATACAAAGATTGATGCATAGATAAATACATCAATAAATGCATAGATACATATACACAAAAGGTCAATGGTTAAACATGGAAATAATGTCGACAGATAGATAGATCTAAATTTGTAGGATTCGGGACCGCTCTAAATCCGAGTCAAATTACATGCATCTAAACTAAAGCAAACCGATGCATTCTGTTAAAAAAATCATTAATCAATATATATAATTACCGTGAGTTTGTTTATATGTTTGTTTATATATATATATTATGTTTTTCCTCTATAGGCTCCTAAGCCGTTTGACTGATCAAGACAAAAGTTAAACGTATAAATTGAAAACGTCAAACAAAATAAATTTTATGACTTATAATCAGGAATGTGTTGATTTTATAAATAAATAAAAAGTATATCCAGCTATGATTGCTATCAGTCTTTTAGACCAGAAGATTGACAGCAACAATTCTTATGCATATGCCAGGGTCAGGGCGACCAGAAACAATAAAAATGAACAAAAACTAAATACCGAAAAGAAACGTTCTCACTCCAGTTTTTATTGTAATATTGTCTTATGTCTTACTCTCTTAACAAAACACATTGTAGTCATTCTTTTCTCCGTCATTTTGACGGGCATAACGACTAGTTACTTTAGATTTGTTGAACAATAAGAAAGGAAATACTCATACAGAATTCGTTTGTAGTCTGAAGTCTACCTCAGCACGTCCAGAATAGATCACATTAAAACTATTTTTTTCACTCTCCTCGGATTTATTGGAATAAAAAAAAAGATTAAATAAATTTGACTTTTTTTAAAAAAAAGGTCAATTCATAGCATAAGTTAGTATTTCTTTCCGACTAATTTGGATCTATTTAAAAAAAGGTCAATTCATAGCATAAGTTAGTATTCCTTTCCGACTAATTTGGATCTATTTAAAAAAAAGGTCAATTCATAGCATAAGTTAGTATTTCTTTCCGACTAATTTGGATCTATTTTAAAAAAAGGTCAATTCATAGCATAAGTTAGTATTCCTTTCCTACTAATTTGGATCTATTTTAAAAAAAAAAGGTAAATTCATAGCATAAGTTAGTATTTCCTTTCCGACTAATTTGGATGTATTTAAAAAAAGGTGGATTCATAGCATAAGTTAGTATTTCCTTTCCGACTAATTTGGATCTATTTAAAGGAACTTGTATCTAGCACAATACCAAGGCGCCCTACGATAACTACTGCCATAGAGGCCTAGGCTACTCATCAGAGTTGGATAGATAGACTCAGGGGGCATGATCCACGATTTATAATGTGTAGCGTACACAATTATCATAAATAGTTATCGCTGGTCCTTAACTGAGTGCCAAATTGTAAAGTAAAATAATAATTCTACAAAAATAGTTCATTAAATATCGTCACCTTGCACTAAAAAACTTAATCGACCATTTAACTTCATAAACCCATACATACAGGGCCGGATTAATACCATGAGAGGCCCTAAGCAGCAATCACTTATTTTGGGGCCCCATCCTTTATATAGATCATTCAAAATATAAACCACATAAAAACATAAGATATAATTCTATTACTTGAAAGTAAACAAATCTTACCGCAAGACGAAAAGACATGTTTGTTGCATTTTTGTTATCAATTTCCATATTATATTTTTGAAAATGTTTCTACTTTTTACAAATTCTAATTCTTTGATAAGAATTGCTTTTATTTTTGTGTACTGTAAAGTAGGGCTCTTTAATTCCGTACCTTTCTCAGTTGTATAGCTTTCTACTATTATGGTCCACTAATTATGTTAGATTCCTGCTATGAAACATATCCTAGTTGCTTCCCCTCCCCAATCTCTCTATTTTTGCTGCATTTCTCTTTTACTTCATGCTTAATCAAGGCATAAATAAGCATGCATCAATCATTCAACAAACTAAATCTAGACATTTACACGTCATTCATTAATAATTCAACTGCCGAGAGGCATAAATATACACACTATGCATCAATCATTCAATATACTAAATTCATACATATACACACCATGCATCAATCATTCAACATCCTAAATCTATACATATACACACCATGCATCAATCATTCAATATCCTAAATCTATACATATACACACCATGCATCAATCATTCAACATCCTAAATCTATACATATACACACCCTGTATCAATCATTCAACATCCTAAATATATACACCCAGTCCCGCCCACTTCGTTCGGCATCTGACGCGCTTACTCTGCGGATCCCTCGTGTGAGGCTAGTGTCCGCTGGCGAACGTTCATTTTCCTACGCAGGACCGTCCGCTTGGAATCACCTCCCACTACAGCTTCGCCAGAGCCCTAGCTATGTCACCTTCAGGAGCCGGCTGAAGACTCACCTATTTCGTCAGCAGAATTAGCGTATTACTATATATTTCGTTGTCTGTCTGTATTCTGTAACTGTCGTCTGCGCATAGAACTGTCACCAACGGGATATGCGCTATATAAGCACCGTTATTATTTATATGGACACCATACATCAATCATTCAACATCCTAAATCTATACATTTGCACACAATGCATCAATCATTCAACATCCTAAATCTATACATATACACACCATGACCTAATAATTCAATATCCTAAATCCATACATACTTACTCCATACATCAATCATTCAACACCTTTAATCCATAATACACACACCAAGCATCAATCATCCCAGCTTTAAAATCCATACATATACACACCATGAATTATTAATTCAATATCCTTTTTCGATACATGTACACGCCATGAATCAATCATTCAAAAGCCAGACTCAATCCAAATACAACTTGCATCAAAAATTCCAGCACACATCACATGCACACGGTGTATAGATAAATTTCACTGTCCCCACTCAGTCCCTGGGTCTGCCCCTATCCCTTTACTTCCCATCCCCACCCTAGTTATGAAGGCCTCACAAAGATAGCCTGCAAACACTGAGCTATATAATATAATATACATATAGCTCGTTGCCTGCAAACGAGGGAGAGAAGAACAAAATAACAGCAACAAATCAATAGAACACCGGCAATAAATTGCTGCTTTAGGATTTCTTCCGGTGAATACCTGCCAACTAAAACCCGTGTTCATTAGGAGGTAGACGTTTAATGAGTAGAGAAACAAAAGAGCAGTAGATCATTTGAATTGCAGCAAACAGCAAGAGAGATTACTATCGACTTGAGGTCAACATTCAGTAACCATGGCAACATTCTCTGGTATAATTTCCATAATTTTCTGGAAAATGATAATAATAAGAGAGAATTTTTGATGTATGTCTACTGAAATGATTTCTTCAATTATGTGCATTTTAAAGTTGTTGTTTTTATATCGTAGCAGTATTATATATATTTTTTGTGCTATGGAAAATTGTTAATTTTGTTAGTAGTTAATTAATGCACATAATATGTATAATGTATGGGCCTAGCTGAATCCAAAGTTCATCAAGAAATTAGGGGGGGGGTAATACATTACTGGGCGGGAGAAGGGGGGGGGTTTCAAGACTCAAGGGAGGTTTGTATGGTGGGGAATTGGTGTAAATGATTGTATATTAGTCAAAACTCTTCCCTACACATTAAAGTAATGCATAGGGCCGGTGAAGCAGCTTTCATTAGTTGCTCGCAAACAAAAAGTGTGGCTAGCATAGGGCCGGTAAAGCAGCTTTCATTAGTTGCTCGCAAACAAAAAGTGTGGCTAGCATAGGGCCGGTGAAGCAGCTTTCATTAGTTGCTCGCAAACAAAAAGTGTGGCTAGCATAGGGCCGGTAGAGCAGCTTTCATTAGTTTCTCGCAAACAAAAAGTGTGGCTAGCATAGGGCCGGTAAAGCAGCTTTCATTAGTTTCTCGCAAACAAAAAGTGTGACTAGCATAACGCCTTCACTTTGCCCCCTGAGAATCATGAGTTGAAAAAAAAAAAACTCTACGAAATCTATAACGTAGTCATGAAGAATGTTCTTTCAACATGTCTCTATGTTAATCTAGCTCTAGATATGTCAATAATGAACATTGTATTCGATTCCAACATGCTGGCAATTCCGACACTAAAAAAACAACAACACTTTTTAACAAGGGAGGATTGTTGGGGTATATGTGGCTCATTATTTCCCCCGTAGTTTCGTCCATCTGTTTTACACCACGAGCAGGTGTACGGTTTTATCACGATATGTTGAAGGCTCAGATGAGACTGTGAGAAAATAGAAGATTGTTCTCGTGCGAGAAAGCCATCAGGCAGATACCGGGAAAAAAATATTCCCTCACTTTGTAAAACTACCACGTCTCCCCTTCCTTCATTTTTATCGCATACCCGCAGCACGCGAGAGCATAAGATCCATACCTACGGCACTGATCTATAAACACATGCTTATATAAAAACATTTGTTTAAGAAGACTTCCTGTTATAAGACGCCGTCGAAGTTTTGTAATTTTACAGCTCTTACAAAAGTTAGTCATTCCTATACCAATATATAGGTAAGTGAAGAATAGTTGTTGTTTGGCTTTTGAGAGTCGGAGGTCAATCTATTCTTGTATATATAGATCCAATCAACTTATTAGTATTAAATAGATAAAATATGACACAACGACTTTTTGTTTAGTATATCAGCTGCTCTTTCCGTCTACCATTAGACTGTGGAACACACTGGACCAAGCCTTCATCACTGTCGACTCTGTGCCGGCTTTCAAATCATCACCGAAGGATTGGCTCCAATGAAGCTCCGTCGTCTGTTTATAACTCTTTTTTTTGTATGTTATAAAATATCTATAAGTAGTTAATGCACACTTTTGATCCCAGAGAAATCGTAATCAAATCACCCTTACATTGTGGACTTTTTCCTTGGAGTCATCAAATCACCCCTACATTGTGGACTTTTTCCTTGGAGTCATCAAATCACCCCTACATTGTGGACTTTTTCCTTGGAGTCATCAAATCACCCTTACATTGTGGACTTTTTCCTTGGAGTCATCAAATCACCCCTACATTGTGGACTTTTTCCTTGGAGTCATCAAATCACCCCTACATTGTGGACTTTTTCCTTGGAGTCATCAAATCACCCCTACATTGTGGACTTTTTCCTTGGAGTCATCAAATCACCCCTACATTGTGGACTTTTTCCTTGGAGTCATCAAATCACCCCTACATTGTGGACTTTTTCCTTGGCGTCTTCACAGAACAATGAAGAAGAAAGGAAACACTGAGAGATTCTCCTTTTGGTGTCAAATCTATGCCTAAAAAAAACGGACGAGCTCTAGGTCAAGGGCATAACGATCTAAAGGGGTGTATCAAAGGGCACCCCAAGATCCTGTCCGAGACTAGCCACCCAGCGGTTTAACAAAGGGCACGGCCAACACAGTCGCATGCACTACTCTGCTTCTCCCCCACCTGCGAATTCCCCACAGATCATTAACGAGGTGGCTCGCTCATTATTCCTGCACTGTCGCCCGGTAGCACACACACCTTAGGGCTTGGTGAGAAGGGCGTCGCGCACATTGCTTCCTCCCCACCGAGTCTCGCCGGGGCCTCTCGACAGTGCAATGAAATATCGGATTCGAAACAAGGGCTGTCCCCCATACGTTAGCCCAATGGTGTACTCTTAACGGGAGCGTATCGGTGGCTTACACACTTCACCATCTTTGAGGTACATAGGTAATATTGCAGCATGGAGCATCTCCATTTACAAGTACTAAGGTCAATAGTTTTGTAACAAAATATGATCATGTAAAAAAACGGCTGGAGTGTAAAAAGTAATAAAGTAAAGAAAAAAAAAATTAAATAAAACTGTACGAATTTAAAACAATATTATGAACTATTTTCTCTGCCTTTCCAGTATTACTTTGATAAATCTATTTTTAAAAGATATTGAAGGTCTTATTGCACAACTAAAATCACGGAGTTCCATTAAACTTTAAATGCTTTTTCAATCTTATAAGTTGTTGTTTTTGTTGTTGTTTTTGTAGACGTTTTAAGAACATAGATTAATAGATTATTATTTATTTTAACTATAGCTTAAAGTAATGGTGTTTAAATGTTTTTTTTTTATTTTCTGTCAAATACTAAAAAATAAACATTTTTTATTTTTTCATTTTTACCTCCCTTTGACCCTTGGTTCTTGAAAAAAAGGGAAATAATAATTTAAAAAAATAACAAATTATAAATCTGGGATTTAGACATGAATTACGGTTATAATTCCTTTACTTGAATCAAGTAAAGTTTTTACTTTATTCAATCATGCAACGTTTTCATTTTATGGACTTTAGGAGCTAATCAATAATCGGAGTTTACATTGATGGTGTTTATTGATGTCTGCGTTTTACATTTATGGTGTTTGTTGATGTCTGAGTTTACATTGATGGTGTTTGTTGATGTCTGAGTTTACATTGGTGGTGTTTGTTGATGTTTGAGTTTACATTGGTGGTGTTTGTTGATGTCTGAGTTTTCATTGGTGGTGTTTGTTGATGTCTGAGTTTACATTGGTGGGGTTTGTTGATGCCTGTGTTTACATTGATGATGTTTGTTGATGTCTGAGTTTACATTGGTGGTGTTTGTTGATGTCTGAGTTTACATTGGTGGTGTTTGTTGATGTCTGAGTTTACATTGGTGGGGTTATTTAATGTCTGAGTTTACATTGGTGGTGTTTGTTTATGTCTGCGTTTACATTGAAGGCGTTTGTTGATGTCTGCATTTACATTGATGGTGTTTGTTGATGTCTGAGTTTACATTGGTGGTGTTTGTTTATGTCTGCGTTTACATTGAAGGCGTTTGTTGATGTCTGCATTTACATTGATGGTGTTTGTTGATGTCTGAGTTTACATTGATGGTGTTTGTTGATGTCTGCGTTTACATTGATGGTGTTTGTTGATGTCTGAGTTTACATTGATGGTGTTTGTTGATGTCAGCGTTTACATTGATGGAGTTTGTTGATGTCTGCGTTTACATTGGTGGTGTTTGTTGATGTCTGAGTTTACATTGATGGTGTTTGTTGATGTCAGCGTTTACATTGATGGTGTTTGTTGATGTCTGAGTTTACATTGATGGTGTTTGTTGATGTCTGAGTTTACATTGGTGGTGTTTGTTGATGTCTGAGTTTACATTGGTGGTGTTTGTTGATGTCTGAGTTTACATTGGTGGTGTTTGTTGATGTCTGCGTTTACATTGGTGGTGTTTGTTGATGTCTGAGTTTACATTGATGGTGTTTGTTGATGTCTGAGTTTACATTGGTGGTGTTTGTTGATGTCTGCGTTTACATTGGTGGTGTTTGTTGATGTCAGCGTTTACATTGATGGTGTTTGTTGATGTCTGAGTTTACATTGATGGTGTTTGTTGATGTCTGAGTTTACATTGGTGGTGTTTGTTGATGTCTGAGTTTACATTGGTGGTGTTTGTTGATGTCTGAGTTTACATTGGTGGTGTTTGTTGATGTCTGAGTTTACATTGGTGGTGTTTGTTGATGTCTGAGTTTACATTGATGGTGTTTGTTGATGTCTGAGTTTACATTGGTGGTGTTTGTTGATGTCTGAGTTTACATTGGTGGTGTTTGTTGATGTCTGAGTTTACATTGATGGTGTTTGTTGATGTCTGAGTTTACATTGATGGTGTTTGTTGATGTCTGCATTACATTGATGGTGTTTGTTGATGTTTGCATTACATTGATGGTGTTTGTTGAGTTAGTTTACATTTAACGGAGTCACACCCACACTTATATCTACACATATCACAGAAATACGCACACGCTAGCGACACACACACACACACATACTATGTTCTTGTTTGAAAGTTGTCTGTTTGATAAAACGTTACGTTACAAAAGACAATCAATAACTTCCATTTCAATAATCAAATGAAGCTCTGACTCAAGGAGATGGCGGTAGGGGGGAAGGGGGGTGGATGGAGTTGGGGCATTATTGAATTAAAATTGGAACTAATGGAATCGCTTCCATTTCATTATCTTCACAATTGATGGAAAAGAAGGGGAAATTCTACAATAATATCAACCTTGTTTGTTAGATAAGAAAGGAAATCATTCAAGAAGCACACCGCCAGTAAATTATACCTTGAGGCGCTCATCTGCCGTGTTTTGTTCCAGGGCTTTGTGAAGCTGGTGATGGGTGCAACATATAGTGGCTTGTTTGTGATGGGTGCAACATATAGTGGCTTGTTTGTGATGGGTGCAACATATAGTGGCTTGTTTGTGATGGGTGCAACATATAGTGGCTTGTTTGTGATGAGTGCAACATATAGTGGCTTGTTTGTGATGGGTGCAACATATAGTGGCTTGTTTGTGATGGGTGCAACATATAGTGGCTTGTTTATAAGTGAAACATTCAACAAAAATCTTTAATTAAATGTGAAAAGAAAACACACTAGATTTAATGTATTTTTGCTTTAGAATATTGCAAGTTAAAACAGCTAAAAGTTTAGCAACAGAAAGCATTTTTAGTAAATACAAGACACCTTTTACATTTCTGAATATAAAAATGGGGAAATAATTTGTAAGATTTCATGACACAACTTTAAAATAAAGTATAAGATTTTAGATTTAATAAAATAAAATTACAGAACTAAGAACGACTACTCCATGTAAAAACTCTTAAAAGGAAAAACTAAATGTATTGCATTTGGATCTCTTTCATATCCAAACAAATGTTTTTACAATTTGATTTCTTTTTCTGTTTTCATTACCGTCCCAGTGTTTCTATCTTGCTGGCTTTGGAAAACGTTCTTTCGTACAGTAACAGCACAATATCTTTTCTCCCATTTTATTCACACTCAACAATTTATACAACAGCATATACAACTAATATATAACAATATGTACAACAATATACAACAGTATATGCAACTATATATAACAGTATATTCAACTATATGTAACAGTATATACAACTAATAATATGTTTAACGTATTCAGCCTGTAACAAACAGATCTTGCCCACAACAGTATGTCACATTGATTGAACTGATTGATTTCAAAATCGATCTGCTGGATATATTGATCAGTCGGTTAAAAGCTTTTTGCTTGCACCTCCCTCCCTCTGCTCACTCAGACAATTTCCTCTCACTCCCCCCACTCCCCTTTCTTTGTCCTTTTACTCACCTACCCTCCCACCCCCCTCTCTCTCTCTCTCTCTCTCTCTCTCTCTCTCTCATTCATTTCCTTTCATTTATTACTCTTGTGACTTTCTTTCTCTTGCCACTCTCTCTGCCATCTCTTAGCTTTTCTCTCAATCCCCCCCCCTTCAGATTCTCCCCCTGTATAATGACGACATCAGTTCCTCTAAGTAAGAATTTGACGCAATATGTATTATTACTACTGTAGTATTAGCCTTTCTCTACTTTGGTGTTTCTAGGTTTAGTGATTTTAAAAGGGTATGGCCAACTGGTGTTATTCTTGTTAGTCGTGAAATAGTCACTAGACCTAGTATTAAACCTTTTGCATCCTTTTTCTGCATTTGTTATAATTACATTTTAAAAGATTTTATGCTCTTCTTCTTTAATTAAACATAAATATAAGTAATTCTAAAACTAAATTATTTATATTATTAATTTCATAAATATTAAGAGACCTATTTAAAATCACTATATTTATAATTAAATCTTGTAATTTATGAATACCATAATGTTGGATTTATATAAGAAAAAAAAAAAAAATTCTAGCCATTCATCCCACTCTTTCTGTTTATTTCTTATATTGTTCCTTTCGTTTATTTCATTCATTCGTTTTATTTTACATAGTTGTTCAATTTATACTTCCTTACATTCTTGTGTTAGTATTCCTTATTCATTCTCTTGCGCACAGTATTTATCGAATTAGTAGTTTATTTACATTGTTGAAACAATTTGTAGGGGCGTATATACATTCGAAGATTAAATATAAAGGGGGAAAACAAATGGTAATCTTATCAAAAGGCTATAGTTACATAATTAATAGTACCAGGTGACCGATCATTCGATCGGTAATAAAGAGCAGGCGCTTGTACCTTAACATCATGTGTATGTAAAACAACAGTGCATAAATTTAAAAAATACGTCTTTACCAGATCAATAAATTGTATTTGTCGTTTTCTTTTTTCTACTATGAATAACATGGGCTTTAAATTCGAACAGTCGAAGCAGATTTTTATTTGTGCAGTCTGATATCTAGATTTTGCCCAATAACCTCCCCCCCCCCCCCCCCCCCCAAAAAAAAAAAAAAATAAAAAAAAAAATTTTTTTTTTAAAATAAACAGCTTAATCTCATTTCAAACCCTAAAAAAACCCATGTCGTCTAGAGTTGTCAGTTTTAAATCCAACAGAAATATATGTCATTTATGTCATTATGTTATGTATTTAAAAAACTGAAAATGAAAAGTTTAAATTTAATATATCGTGAATTACGCTACAATTTTTAGTTCTTCTACCCTTTCCCCTACTTTAACAACTAACTGTCAAACTTTCTAGTGACCCCTCCCTCCCTCACCCCATTCAAGCTAACAATGAGTTACGGCCTGCAAGTTAATTTGATATAAATTAAAAAGGTGTACGAATAAATGTAATACATTTTTTCTAGTTTACCAGATTTCATATTGAATTCGTAACATAGTCGAATAGTAATTTCTTACTTGGGCACATATATAAATCTAAAGTAAAGTTTGTAAATCACTTGAAAAAAATATCTTATACAAAAAGTATTTATTTATTATTTTCAATGTTTTCAATGTATTATTCCAAACATTGTTTGACGAAAAAGTAAAAATATATAGTTTGGTGAAATCCTTTTTTAATATCCTCCATGTGTGTTACTATTTAAATAAACTATCGCGGCAAAATATAATGTCGATTAATTAAAACAATGGTATAATAAACATTTTTAAAAATTGTTTAAATTTTTAGCATTACACTAGTTAAATACTAAATAATTAAAGTTGAAATTATGTTATTCATTGAAAGGATTGCAAATGAAAAGATTATAATATAGGCTACGTTAGATGATTTGTTTAATCCCCCCCTTACACCCCCCCCCCCCCCCCAATAAAACTAACAGTATATTACACTTCTGACTATTGTTATGAGGAAATTACGAATAAATTGAATACATCTTTTCTAGTTTACCAAATTTCGAATTGACAATGTTGACATATTCTAATATATCTTACTTTGTTAGGTCTTTATAAGCAAATCATACATATTTTAATGAAACATTTGTATTGAATAAAAAAAAAAGTGGATACTAATACAGTGTATACTATTTATAGTGTACAGTATACTACTACATTGTATACTATAAACGGTGAAGTGTATACTGCTACAGTGCACACTATATATGGTGTAGTGTATACTGCTACAGTGCACACTATATATGGTGTAGTGTATACTGCTACAGTGTACACTATATACATTGTAGTGTATACAGCTTCAGTGTACACTATATACAGTGTAGTGTATACTGCTACAGTGCACACTATATATGGTGTAGTGTATACTGCTTCAGTGTACACTATATACGGTGTAGTGTATACTGCTTCAGTGTACACTATATACGGTGTAGTGTATACTCCTACAGTGTATACTATATACGGTGTAGTGTATACTTCTACAGTGTATACTAGACTATATACAGTTATACAGTTTTTTGTTTTTTTTCCAAACAATGTTAGATGAAAGAAAGTTAAAAATAGACCTTTAGTTTGGTAAAACTTCATCTAATCTTGTTATTATATAAAAACGGCAAACTATTATCTCACTATTAATTAAAACGTAAATATTTTATTTGTTTTAGTCTAAAATATATTGAAGTTTAATCTAAAATATATTGAAAACATTATAATCTAAATAAGCCTCGAGGGCCGCATACTATTATTTGTCACCCACTGGCTGTAGTTTGCACACCGCTGCATTACATAAATTACACTTGGTCTTGCTTTAAATTATATCTATTATCGGTGGTAATTAATACGTAAATATTTTATTTTTATTTTATTTTTAATTTAATCTAAAATATATTGAGGACGTTTTAATCTAAATAAGCCTCAAGGGCCGCATACTATTATTTGTCAGCCCGCGAGTCAACCACTGGCTGTAGTTTGCACACCCTGCATTACATAAATTATTACACTTGGTCTTGCTTTAAATTATATCTATCATCGGTGCGCAAAACAGCCAGCATAAACAAGAAATTAAACTTCTTGTTAATGTTGAACGGGTATTTCCGCAACGTCATAATTGCGACGCAACAAAACACCGCTCTTGAATGCCGCGCTACATGTGGATCGTGCAATGGCATGTTTTCACGGCCAAAATCAATTATCTACGATAAATCTTTTGTGTATTTTTGTCTAACGATCATTTCCGATTTTTATTTATGTGGCCGAAAAGCTGTAGATTTTTTTTTAGGTGAAACAAGTCGTGCATTAAAACATGAAGATAATCGTTAGAGCGCTTTTGAAGAAAGTTTCCACATATACACATATATATATACATACAAGTACCAGGTGACCGATCATTCGATCGGTAATAAAGAGCAGGCGCTTGTACCTTAACATCATGTGTATGTAAAACAACAGTGCATACATTTTAAAAATACTTCTTTACCAGACCAATAAATTGTAGGCCTATTTGTCTTTTTTCTTTTTTCTACTATGAATAACATGGGCTTTAAATTCTAACAGTCGAAGCAGATTTTTATTTGTGCAGTCTTATATCTAGATTTTCCCCGCGAACCCCCCCCCCCCCAAAAAAAAAAATAAAAAAAAAATAAAAAACCCAGCTTAATCTCATTTTAAACCAAAAAAAAAACATGTAAGCTAGAGTTGTCAGTTTTAAATCCAACAGAAATATATGTCATTTATGTCATTAAATCGCCAGGCTACAACGAATACATAAAAGTACTGCGCGTTTGTTTATGTGCAAGTCTAAAAGAGACTCGGGAACTGCCCTTCTACGCTCGCTCCAATGGCTCCCCGTGAAAGCCATAATTGAGTATAAAGTGGCGCTACTATGCCATCAGTGCATTTGTAATAACGAGTTTCCGTCCTATCTCAAGGCACTAATCAGACCTTATGTCCCACAAAGAACACTTCGTTCTGCAAACTCATCGCTTCTGGAAGAGCCCCGTTTCTCTCTCACGACCGTTGGTCTTAGAGCCTTCTCAGTATCCGGTCCGAAGGTGTGGATTCAACTTCCCATTCAACTGAGGCGAACAAGCTCTACTGTTACTTTCAAAAAGGACTTAAAGGTCATTATTTCAATATTTACCTTCGATAACATTTAACATGCTTTAGAAACTTACTGTCTTATTTATGGGTTGGGTCGGTTAATGCTACATTTATTTGTTTTGTCTTTTTTTTAAATCATCAATTTAGCTCTGTCACCTGGCCTAGTGTAATATCCGTATTCTTAGTTGTATGTTAAACGCGCTCTGAGCTTACATTATGTTTGTTGGCAGCGCTATACAAATATTATTATTATTATTATTATTTAAAAGACTGAAAATGAAAAGTTTAAATTTAAAATATCGTGAATTACGTTACAATTTTTAGTTCTTCTACCCCTTCCCCTATTGGTGATTTGGTGTACGCTCGTTTGAATCTGTGGCGCCTTCACTGTGGAACGGCTTACCTGAGACACTGAAAAACTCTGTGTCAAAAAAGGCATTCAAGAAGAATTTGAAGACTTTTCTTTTCAACTAAATTGATCAAATACACATCCATCAGCAAAAAACTTGTTTGAAACTATTTTAAAATGTTATTGTCATTTCGTGCCTCCATCGGCCGAAACCTTGTTTAAAACTATTTTAGAGTGTTATTGTCGTTTCGATTTTGTGAGCGCGCTAAGCATGCTTTTATTAGCATAGAGTGAGGCGCTATATAAATGACCAATTAATTAATTAATTAATTAACTTTAACAACTGTCAAACTTTCCTATAACATTATGTCAATTTTTTCAACTCCTTCCCACAACCCACTCAAGCTAACAATGAGTTACGGCCGTTAAATATATTTGATAGGAATTAAAAAGGTCTACGAATAAATGTAAATCGGGTAAAAAAAATAGGCATAGTCTAACTGGAGAATCGAACCCGCTCGCACGCACAGCAGTCCTCTACGTTGACAACTTAGCTAGAGAAGGCACATGTCAGATGTGAAAAGCTATTAGACAGTATATAGGACTAAATAAGTCAGTGACACAATAGAGATCGGTGGGGACACAAACACGATCTTTTTATATATAGAGATTTTCAATGTTTTCAATGTATTATTCCAAACATTGTTTGACAAAAAAGTAAAAAAATATAGTTTGGTGTTAACATTATCTAATATCCTCCATTTGTGTTACTATTTAAAACAAAACTATCGCGGCAAAATATAATATTGATTATTTAAAACAATGGTATGATAAACATTTTTTTTTTTTAGCATTAAACTTAAATACTAAATAATTAACGGTGAAATTAGGTTATTCATTTAAAAGACTGCAAATGAAAAGATTATAATATATATAGGCTACGTTAGATGATGTGTTTAATTCCTTCCCCCCTCCCCCGCCCCTCAATAAAACTAACAGTATATTACACTTCTGACTATTGTTATATGGAAAATACGAATATACTGAATTTACATCTTTTCTAGTTTACCAGATTTCGAATTGACAATGTTAACATATTCTAATATATCTTACTTTGGTAGGCCTTTATAAGCAAATCATACAAATTTTTTATGAAACATTCATTGAATTTTAAAAAAGTGGATACTAATACAGTGTTTATTATTTACAGTGTAGAGTATACTGCTACATTGTATGCTATATACAGCGTAGTGTATACTGCTACAGTGAACACTATATACAGTGTAGTGTAATCTGCTACAGTGTACACTATATACAGCTATTCATTGTTTAAACACAAACAAGTTTTAGAGGTGGGTTTTTTTTTTAAAATGTCAGATAAAAGAAAGTTAAAAATATACCTTTAGTTTGATGAAACTTAATCTAATTCTGTTATTTTTTAAACGGCAAACTATTATCTGACTATTAGATAATTCGTAAATATGTATTTGTTTTTCTTTTTTTTTAAATTTAATCTAAAATATATTGAAGTTTAATCTAAAATATATTGAAGACGTTCTAATCTAAATAAGCCGCGAGGGCCGCATACTATCATTTGTCCGCCCGCGCGTTACCCACTGGCTGTAGTTTGGACACCCCTGCATTACATAAACTACACTTGGTCTTGCTTTAAATTATTTCTATCATCGGTGCGCAACAGTAGTTTAAACAAGAAACTTTCTGCTGTAGTAAGCCTACGGGTATTCCCGAAACGTCATAACTGCGACGCAACAAAACACCGCTCTTGAAAGCAGCACTACATGTGGGTCGAGCAATGGCATGTTTTCACGGCCAAATTCAATTATCTACGATAAATCTAAAGCGTATTTTTGTCTAACGTTCATTTTCGATTTTTATTTGTGGGGCCGAAAAGCTGTAGATTTTTTTTTAGGTGAAACAAGTCGTGCATTAAAACATGAAGATAATCGTTAGAGCGCTTTTGAAGAAAATTTCCATATATATATATATATATATCCTATACTATAATACGAGTTAAAATTGTATGTATATATATATATATATATTTATTTATATATGTGTATATATGTCTGGAAATTTTCTTCAAAAGCGCTCTAACGATTATCTTCATGTTTTAATGCACTACTTGTTTCACCTAAACAAAAATCTACAGCTTTTCGGCCCCACAAATAAAAATCGGAAATGGACGTTAAACGAAAATACACATTAGATTTATCGTAGATATTGATTTTGGCCGTGAAAACATGCCATTGCTCGACCCACATGTAGTGCGGCTTTCAAGAGCGGTGTTTTGTTGCGTCGCAGTTATGACGTTTCGGGAATACCCGTAGGCTTACTACAGCAGAAAGAAGTTTAATTTCTTGTTTAAACTACTGTTGCGCACCGATGATAGAAATAATTTAAAGCAAGACCAAGTGTAGTTTATGTAATGCAGGGGTGTCCAAACTACAGCCAGTGGGTAACGCGCGGGCGGACAAATGATAGTATGCGGCCCTCGCGGCTTATTTAGATTAGAACGTCTTCAATATATTTTAGATTAAACTTCAATATATTTTAGATTAAATTAAAAAAAAAAGAAAAACAAATACATATTTACGAATTATCTAATAGTCAGATAATAGTTTGCCGTTTAAATAATAACAGAATTAGATGAAGTTTCACCAAACTAAAGGTCTATTTTTAACTTTCTTTTATCTGACATTTTTTGAAAAAAAAACACCTCTAAAACTTTTTTTTGTGTTTAAACAATGAATAGCTGTATATAGTGTACACTGTAGCAGATTACACTGCACTGTATATAGTGTTCACTGTAGCAGTATACACTACGCTGTATATAGCATACAATGTAGCAGTATACTCTACACTGTAAATAATAAACACTGTATTAGTATCCACTTTTTTTAAAAATTCAATGAATGTTTCATTAAAAATATGCATGATTTGCTTATAAAGGCCTACCAAAGTAAGATATATTAGAATATGTTAACATTGTCAATTCGAAATCTGGTAAACTAGAAAAGATGTAAATTCAGTATATTCGTATTTTCCTTATAACAATAATCAGAAGTGTAAAATACTGTTAGTTTTATTGAGGGGTGGGGGGGGGGAGAAATTAAACAAATCATCTAACGAAGCCTATATATATTATGATCTTTTCATTTGCAGTCTTTTCAATGAATAACATAATTTCACCTTTAATTATTTAGTATTTAAGTTTAATGCTCAAAATAAAAAAAAAAAATGTTTATCATACCATTGTTTTAATTAATCAATATTATATTTTGCCGCGATAGTTTATTTTAAATAGTAACACAAATGGAGGTTATTAGATAATGTTAACACCAAACTATATTTGTTTACTTTTTTCGTCCAACAATGTTTGGAATAATACATTGAAAACATTGAAAATCTCTATATATAAAAAGATCGTGTTTGTGTCCCCACGGATCCCTATTGTGTCACTGACTTATTTAGGCCTAGTCCTATATACTGTCTAATAGCTTTTCACATCTGACATGTGCCTTCTCTAGCTAAGTTGTTAACGTAGAGGACTGCTGTGCGTGCGAGCGGGTTCGATTCTCCAGTTAGACTATGCCTATTTTTTTTACCCGATTTACATTTATTCGTAGACCTTTTTAATTCCTATCAAACATATTTGCCGGCCGTAACTCATTGTTAGCTTGAGTGGGTTGAGGGAGGGAGTTGAAAAAATTGACATAATGTTATAGGAAAGTTTGACAGTTGTTAAAGTTAATTAATTAATTTTATTAATTATTAATTGGTCATTTATATAGCGCCTCACTCCATGCTAATAAAAGCAAGCTCAGCGCACTCACAAAATCGAAACGACAATAACACTTTAAAATAGTTTTAAACAAGGTTTCGGCCGATGGAGGCACGAAACGACAATAACATTTAAAAATAGTTTTAAACAAGTTTTTTGCTAATTGATGTGTATTTGATCAATTTAGTTGAAAAGAAAAGTCTTCAAATTCTTCTTAAATGCCTTTTTTGACACAGAGTTTTTCAGTGTCTCAGGTAAGCCGTTCCACAGTGAAGACGCCACAGATTCAAACGAGCGTACACCAATAGGAGAAGGGGTAGAAGAACTAAAAATTGTAACGTAATTCACGATACTTTAAATTTAAACTTTTCATTTTCAGTCTTTTAAATAATAATAATAATAATAATAAAAATTTGTATAGCGCTGCCAACAAACATAATGTAAGCTCAGAGCGCGTTTAACATACAAGTTAACTAAGAATACGGATATTACCCTAGGCCAGGTGACAGAGCTAAATTGATGATTAAAAAAAGACAAAACAAATAAATGTAGCATTAACCGACCCAACCCATAAATAAGACAGTAAGTTTCTAAAGCATGTTAAATGTTATCTACGGTAAATATTGAAATAATAAGTTTTTAAGTTCTTTTTGAAAGTAACAGTAGAGCTTGTTCGCCTCAGTTGAATGGGAAGTTGATTCCACACCTTCGGACCGGATACTGAGAAGGCTCTAAGGCCAACGGTCGTCAGAGAGAAACGGGGCTCTTTCAGAAGCGATAAGTTTGCAGAACGAAGTGTTCTTTGCGGGACATAAGGTGTGATTAGTGCCTTGAGATAGGACGGAAACTCGTTGTTAAAAATGCACTGATGGTAAAGTAGCGTCACTTTATACTCAATTCTGGCTTTCACGCGGAGCCAGTGGAGCGAGCGTAGAAGGGCAGTTCCCGAGTCTCTTTTAGACTTGCACACAAAACAAACGCGCAGTACTTTTATGTATTCGTTGTAGCCTGGCAATTTAACGACATAAATGACATATATTTCTGTTGGATTTAAAACTGACAACTCTAGCCTACATGTTTTTTTTTGGGTTTAAAATGAGATTAAGCTGTTGTTTCTTTTTTTTTTGGTGGGGGGGGGGGGGGGGTTATCGGGCAAAATCTAGATATTAGACTGCACAAATAAAAATCTACTTCGACTGTTAGAATTTAAAGCCCATGTTATTCATAGTAGAAAAAAGAAAAAAGACAAATAGGCCTACAATTTATTGGTCTGGTAAAGAAGTATTTTTAAAATTTATGCACTGTTTTTTTACATACACATGATGTTAAGGTACAAGCGCCTGCTCTTTATTACCGATCGAATGATCGGTCACCTGGTACTATATATATATACATACAATTTTAACTCGTATTATAGTATAGGATAGGATTTTAACTCGTATTATAGTATAGGATAGGATTTTAACTCGTATTATAGTATAGGATAGGATTTTAACTCGTATTATAGTATAGGATAGGATTTTAACTCGTAGTATAGTATAGGATAGGATTTTAACTCGTAGTATAGTATAGGATAGGATTTTAACTCGTAGTATAGTATAGGATAGGATTTTAACTCGTAGTATAGTATAGGATAGGATTTTAACTCGTAGTATAGTATAGGATAGGATTTTAACTCGTAGTATAGTATAGGATAGGATTTTAACTCGTAGTATAGTATAGGATTTTGATCTCTAATTAACCGAGATGTTTTCATTTTTATTTTTTTTTTTTTTTTTTTTTTTTTTTTTTTTTAGTGATTATCATCCTTTTTATTTGAATTTATACCAAATACAATATTTTATTACTAAACTTTCACATTTATAATAATTATATTGTAAACAAAATCGTTTGGCTGTCACGATGAGGATCTAGAAACTGATTGTATATATTATATTTTGTTCTAAGCTATAACATACTTTCTTTCATTTGTTGAACTCTTTTTTTTTTTTTTTATTTAGGTCTATATTTTGATCTCAGTTTAACTGAGATGTCCTTTATTTTTTTTTATTTTTTATTTTTTTTTTTTTTTTTTTTCAACAATGTTTATTGACACTTTTTACATGTACAATAACATTCATATATTTGTACATTAAGAGGAAGGATAGAAGACATTAATTGCAATTTTTACAATTCTAAAGGATAGAAGACAACCTAGAATATTTAAACAAATTTAGATAATTTATGTAGTTGTTGTAGTTAGGTTTAGACTTTCACATCCATTCATTCTGTTTATTTGACATAGTTTTCCATTCATTCGTTACTTTCGTATCATACTTCAATAGTGTACATGCATCTTATACATAACATATATATATCTGATTGTATAAAGTAGAAATTATACAAGTTTACATTGGGGAAGGAATAGAGGAAATTTTAATTTTATGTTATTAATTTTATTACAACAAAGCCAGAGAAAAAGGAGTAGAGCAATAGAAATTCATTTATGTTCGGGAGTCTTTGTGAGGGGTGGGGAGGGGGCTATCGAAAATAGGATGATTGTAACCAAGTGGGTACCTCTACAATTATTTAGATTGGCGAGAGATGAGGGGGGGGGGGGGGAGATAGGCAAGATTTAATTTACGCTAATATTGTAACTAACTTTAAATTTAAATTCATTCATTCTTTTTTATTTGACATTCTTGCTTAGCATCCATACATATTTTAATTAATTTAAACATATAATAAACGTAACAATCCATTATTAACTGTAAGATATTTAAAACAACATAATATGAAGATAAATGAACCCAAGTTTGGTAGAAATTATGTACATCTAGCTTCAATTGTTATATCCCTTTCGGAGTATATATTTAATTTTAACCAACAAGCGCGGTCTTAAATGTATATATATATAAAAAAACAAACAAAGAAAGGGTCACAGATGACAAAGAAAAGTGAAACACCCATAGAAGACGGGTGACGAAAGGTGTCATTCACGGGTAATCCCACAACGGGAACCTTCACAAGTGAGAAAAAAATCTGTGCAGTTCTCTAAAAAGATTAGGAAACTCCCAAGTTGTCTTTAGGTTTCAAATAGCGTTTAGCCGTTCCCATCGGCATGAACTATTGAAAGAGAGATAGGGAAATAAATGCAATTTGTTTGGTAGTGACATAAAGTTTAGAAGGCCCGACTTTCCTGGCCCTCCCACCTTCCCAAGCCAGCGTCGCCGGATGACCGGCCTGCACCAGTTAACACCCTGGCGAATGTGCCAAAAAAAGGGGAAGTTGGGCCGGTATTTGTATATCGGTCCTTCTTCTTGTACTATACATTGATGTCACTCTGATAAAAATAATTTGAAGAAAAAAGATTAATATTAGACATAAGTTTTTGTATTAGATAGGTAACGAAGAAAAAATTAGAAAAGAAGGGTAAGGAATAACGGAAGGAAAACAGTGAACCTTACTTCCATTCCGTGGAAGGCAGTGAAGCTAAAAGTAATAAAGGAGGCAAAATCGGTGAAGACGGACCCAGAAAGGCCAAGTCTCTCTCCTCGTTATTTAATGTTTTTAATGTGTTTTAGCCAAACAATGTACAACCCCAATAATGTTAAGAGGTATAGATAAGTAGTAATAATACAAACTGGGTAGTTATTGTAATGCTTGAAAATATACATATAAATTCTTTAGTCATATAATATTTATATAATTTTCAAATACTTTTTTACAGTTTTATCATTTCAAGTTATAAATTGTAAGCCATTTATTTTTTATAAAAGAAAGAAAAAACAAAAATATTAGATAAAAGAAAACGGGCTAATTATCTCCCTTTAACTAAAAAATGTTTCCACATTTGATTCAATATTACTGCCGAACAAGTTCTGTTTTGAAATATAAAAAATATTACTGATGATTAGACCTAAGGCTTTTGCAACCAAAATTGAAACAACAATAGACAAATAGCTAGCAACACACCAGGCAAAGGATTCGCATTAATATTGATTTATTTAAACCTTTTGTTAAGGCAATTTTTTGATCTATTAATTCTTACAATTGAATATGTTTCCTATTAAGTTTTTTTTTAAAGATAATTAATCAAACAAAAAGTCTAGTCCGCCTAAAAAAAAGCGGAAACTATAGGCCAGGTGGGCGGAAGGGGGGGGGGGCGGTGAGCGGAAAAAATATTGTAAAAGGGGGCGGTGAGCCGAAAAAGGATGAAAACCTATTGTTTACTGCATAAGAAATGTATTTATTATCTAGGCCTGTATCAGACAACAAGCTTCTTCTAGCATGGCATGCATATCCGGATTCAGCGACAATAACCTTTTAAGATAGGTCACATTTTCTACATGGTGAATATAGTCTGTCCTTTTATACTCCTGAGTATATTATATACTCTTTTACGTCATGTTTTAACCCTTCCCGTACCGACCTACTTCTATCTTTGCTGCCTTCAGGTCCGCTATATACGCGCCCGGGACTGTAAGGGTTAAAAACACTTCTAACAGTTGAGTCTATAGTCTTGTGAAGATGTTATGTTTGTGTATATAGGTCAGAGATGATCTGTTGATTCATGGCTTGCACTGACCTATATAGGCCTAATAAATTAATACATATATATAGGCCTATATATAACAGTCGGGCTTTTTTTCCTGACTCTTCACCTTAGCTGGGAAGCTTAAGGACGATATATCTGATCTCCTTATTGCGATTATTTATGGGGGTAGTGTATCTATTATCTCCACTCCCTTCCCCACAACCACACCCAGCTAACAGAATTGCCCCCCCTCACTCCCAAACGCTCATTCTATACAAAAGATTTTGAGTCCTATGCTTAGCCGTTGTGATTAGTTTTTTAAAGGATGTCAAGTTATTGGTTTTCCTGGTATTTTCAGGCAACCCATTCCATGTCCAGATGCCACTCGTGAATAGAATTTAGCCTAAATGCGTTTGTTCTTGTATATGGAATAAGAAGAAGGGGTTTTATCAATTTCTGTCTATCTGTATGGATGGTTGTAATCATCGTGCAAGAATTGGCTTCAATTTTTCGACCACTTCCCGTCGACCAATCGAGCTTAAATTTGGACAGCAGACTTGCGGCGACTAACAATACATTCTGTCAAATTTTCAGTTAAAACAACTTAATAATACTACACTTATGACAATATTCATTTCTTAAAAGGAAAGTATAAGAAAAATGTTGGTTTCACTTTAAAAATGCCTGTGCAACTTTTTATAGTTTTTCGGCGCAAAGCTAGAAAAAAAAATTATGCGCTAAGATTATTTTTAGAACATTTCATACGGAGTAAGGAGATATTTTTGAGATTTGCGACACAGATATTTTTCTGTACGTTTCATTTGCAGTAGTCAATCAATTATTTAATTACATGATGGTAAACTTAGTTTGCAAATAAAGGGAGTATGGTTTTCTTGTTTTATTACTCCCTTTATTTTAAGTTGCAATTTCTGTCTATCTGGATGGTTGCAATCATCGTGCAAGAATTGGCTTCGATACATTCTATCAAATTTTCAGTTAAAACAACTTAATTATACTACACTTATGACAATATTCATTTCTTAAAAAGAAAGTATAAGAATTACCATCACTTCCTTTGTTATTGTTTATGTTTCTTTATATTGATTTAAAGTAATTTTTTGTTAAATAAATATTTGCACATTTCGGGTACGATGCTTTTAACAAATGTTGCACGATGGAGCCTCCAACCATATAAATAAAAAAACGTTCTCTCAATTTATTTGAAACTTTCTAAATTTATTTATAAATAGATAACTTAGAACATGATTGCGATTGCTTAGACCACAGTTACCTCTTACTAGACCTATGAGTCGCTCATGACTGGCTATGACTAAGCTTACTAAGACTAAGTCCCATTTCTAAAGACTGAACTTTTTATACCAACCTAATTAAATATAACTAAATCAAAATTAAAGGGATTTCATTTCCGCTCGTTTTCATATATAACTTGGAACACTTTAAATCATTACAACATTACAATTTGATAATTTCCAACCGCATAGACCAGGGATCGACAACATACGGCACGTGAGCCAGACTTGGCACGCGGAAGACTCCTAAAAAACTATTCAAGTATCTTCTATAAGAAATTGAGTGCTAAAGCATGGTGACTTTTAGGCTGTTGGCACGCTGAATGAATTATAAATCCCACTTTCGCAACACTAGTATCAAAAGGTTGCCGACCCCTGGCATAGCTTAAAGACTAATGTTTTCATACGAAAATCTAACCGCGTCCAAGGCCTTAAAATGTCACCGAGAGAATGATCAAAATCACTGCATGAGCTTAACGTCGATGAAAAAAAAAAAACATAGTCCAAAAATGTTTTCTTTAGGATTAAACACGGCAACGTAAATCGGTACAATGTTATCCAGGATGTATTCATGTTGCAGTAACTAATCACCCATTATTAGCGTTTCGACATATTATATGGATCAAAGGCACATACGGATTTAGTCTTTATCGTTTAATCCGTGCTGTACTTCTGTTCGCATTGCGCAAGCTTGTCACATGCAATACCATTAATGAGCCTTTAATTCATTTTTTTTTTGTCCGTATTACTTAAGTCGTTTGCTGTGCCTTTTTTTTATATCGATTGAGTATTTTTTTTTAAAGTTTGTTTATAGGAGTTTAAAAAAAAATGTTTATGAGATAGTTAAGCTTAGATTGTGCATGGGTTATCCTAATAAGCGAAACAAAGAAAATATTTGCAAACAATAAATCGGCTAAGTCCTCCTTCTTCAGCGAAGGCATTACGAGAGTGCAATGGAGAGTGAGAAATAGTTATAATAAACCAAATGCAAAATCTAAAACCATTAACTGACACATCAACAGAATAAAACAAAAACGTCAAACCTTCTGTAGACATTGCCTCCACTCACATAAACTAGATCACTTCCTGCTTAAATGTCCTAAAGTAGCCAGCTTAGGACATGCTCAACCTGCCATAATGATATATCCAATACACCCGCCACACAACAAAACACAGAACAACCAAAAAGGACATATCAGTACGTTTGTCTAGCATTGACTGCAGGAGAGCAAACTGTTCTCTGAAGTCTGGTGACAGAAGGACAAAAACCTTAACAAAATGCAGAACTCAACGTAAAACCGAAAAAAAGCATCATTTTGAGATTAACCTTATCAAGTACGTCAATCACATACCCTACTATAAAAAAAGAAACACACAAACGAATCCCATCCTATACATTACAGACACTCCTTCTATAAATAAGATTATTGCGTCCTACGCTCATCCGTGGTTTGAGTTAAGCTCTTCAATTATATTAGTGTTTTGAAAATGAAGTTACTGGTTTTCCTGTTTTTTTTCTTCAGGCAACCCATTCCATGCTTGGATGCCACTCGGGAAGGAAGAGTAGTTATATGCATTTGTTCTCGCATAAGGGATAAGAAAAGTGTTTCTTGTCCTTATGTTTATCTGAGCATTGTAATAAACAACAACAAACAAACAACATCACACGAAGTGGAAATACAATAATTCATTCATGAGATATTGTAGCCTAAAGTTACACTGGCTTTATAAAGTACTGCAATAGTCTCCACAAAGAGTTTCAATTCCCACAGCCCACCCACCCACTCCTGATTCGTTTAACCACGCGTCACTCTGATCAATAGCAAGCTGTCGTTAAAATTTAAACCGCCACTACAATAGAACAAATTAATATCGATGGTTGGCAATCGGCAAATTGATTTTCTTTTTAATTAAAATAAAAGGCATCGATCGACTATTTCAAGAAACAAACGCACGAAGCATTTTTAGCACACCAATATTGGTTATACCTGGTATCACTAATCAATTGTATTAAATGTATTACTGATTTATTTAACGGTCTTTGAGTTTCAATTAAACAAACAGTTTGTAACTTTTATAAATTAATACTTTGTTTAAAAGAACCACAGTTAGTAGCAAACTCCACCAAGCTGTCCACGTGAGCCAATGAGTTGCATATTATATCAAGTCAGGATAAGAGAAAATAATAGAAGAAATAAAAAAAAAACTGCAGACAACTCTTACATTGAAAAAAACTACAACAACAAAACTTCCACATGACGCTGTATGACGTTGCTAGACGCGTGGTAGTAAAAACCGAAAGGAAGTCACAATGTTTAAATACTTCTCTGTCGACTCGGAGAACCAACATCGGCACATGTAACGTTAAAACCATGCTTGATGCAGACAAAACTATGCAAGAAACATAAAATAGTACATTGTAGTACCATACTAGGACCGCCCCCCCCCCCCATCCCATACACACTCACACACACCAACCCTACCAACACAATAGAGACCTTCAATTTCTACAAATACCAAATCGGGGTTTGGATAAAATCAAAGTTGTTGTGTTGTTGTTTTTTAAATAGTTTACCCACACTGTTTAGATTGTTTTGGATTATTATGAATATAAAACTACAAGTTTACATATAGTATGTATATGGATGTTGGCATTACAGGCACACATAATTTAAATGTTAAAACTAGCCTACGTACACACACAAATATGCCGAACTGTTGGCATTTGTGTAAACGACTCATACTACAAACCAAACGCTGATATTGTGCAGACAATACGGAAGAAAGCAAACAGCTTGTATGATACATCCCAAGTGCGTCTGTGCAAAGTCCAATGTTTATTTTATTGTGTAAGATATAAATATAAGGTTATCGGACTATAACCTCATACACCAAGAGCAAACGCGTAAAATAATAATCAATTCTAACCAATAAAAACACGAATTTCTTTTTATATCTCAGTCCCCGATCTCCAATGGCAAAACACATTACGTCATAAGCTTTAAAGGGGGAAATAACTCTTAGCAGTTTCCCCCCCCCCCTTTCCCTCTCCCCGCTCTCTTTTCTCAGAAGTATCGTGTTCGTCTGAAACCTTAATAATATTTACGTTTGTCTGCGTCATTGAAGAAGAGGGATATGACGTCACTAGATCGTTTAATTTGATCTGCTGAAAGTGTAAATATGAAAAGAACGTTCGGGTAAATTTTTAAATGTTTGTCTTTCCAAGTTTAATTTAAAAAAAAAAAGAATTGTATATAATTTCAATGATAAATAATTCTAGCATGCATGAAGTTAAAGCCTATGGCTTTAACTCTTTTTTAAATTTAGTGATAAATAACATCCACACATTGGAAGTTTTTTTTTTTTGCAAATTTAATCTTTGCGTACTGTTAGGACTCTTGATGTCTGGTTCAATTATATCTTGCATGTTCATGCAGGACGGCTCTAGGGTTTTTGACGCCCTAGGCAAAATCAAATTCTGCGCCCTCAATTAAAGTGCCTTCCGTGATAAAAAACTGAGTAGTGTTAGAGCATACTTTCCTTTTTTCTAAGACAACTTAAATATAATCCTCAATTATGCGCCGCCGCCCCCTCCCCCCCCCCCCCCAAAAAAAAAAAATTAATAAAAAAAATTATTTGCGCCCTAGGCTCGCGCCTAGGTTGCCTATATAGACGAGCCGGCCCTGTGTTTATGAAATACTTAACTCTTAACTTGCTAGCGTCTGTGCTAGGGGCTCCACTTGACGTCAGGAGGTTCAGGTACCCCGCGAAGTAAGTAGAATATCTTAATCTGATTGATTCCCTGAATGGATGGAAAATCAAGAATAATGCTTTTTTATTACGGGGTCAAATCTACGACTTAGCCCTTCAACTACCACATTTTTTTTTATAAATATAAATATTTTCTGACTTTGCATATTTTTACATTTTTTATTTAATTTCTGACGTCCTCTGTATTTAAGGGTACGGAAATATTTAATTTAAAATGATATCTCGAAGGTCATACCTCCCACCCTCTCCTCGGACTCTAATATGGACAATGAAGGGTCAATGTAAAGTACTATCATCTATTTATAACTCAAGTTTGTAACAAAACCAATAATTCAAAGAACATGCAGTATGCTTAAAGACTGTTATTAATTCCGACTTTGAAACCAGAAATTATTCTTTTTCTTCATTATTATACTGTTGAGACCCCGTTAGACGGGGAAAAAGTCCATAATTTTGGGTGACTTGAGACCCCGTTAGACGGGGAAAAAGTCCATAATTTTGGGTGACTTGAGACCCCGTTAGACGGGGAAAAAGTCCATAATTTTGGGTGACTTGAGACCCCGTTAGACGGGGAAAAAGTCCATAATTTTGGGTGACTTGAGACCCCGTTAGACGGGGAATAAGTCCATAATTTTGGGTGACCTGAGACCCCGTTAGACGAGAAAAAGTCCATAATTTTGGGTGACTTGAGACCCCGTTAGACGAGGAAAAAGTCCATAATTTTAGGTGACTTGAGACCCCGTTAGACGAGGAAAAAGTCCATAATTTTGGGTGACTTGAGACCCCGTTAGACGAGGAAAAAGTCCATAATTTTGGGTGACTTGAGACCCCGTTAGACGAGAAAAAGTCCATAATTTTGGGTGACTTGAGACCCCGTTAGACGAGAAAAAGTCCATAATTATGGGTGACTTGAGACCCCGTTAGACGAGAAAAAGTCCATAATTTTGGGTGACTTGAGACCCCGTTAGACGAGAAAAAAGTCCATAATTTTGGGTGACTTGAGACCCCGTTAGACGAGAAAAAAGTCCATAATTTTGGGTGACTTGAGACCCCGTTAGACGAGAAAAAAGTCCATAATTTTGGGGGATTTGATGACGAATGCTCTGGGATCACAGTTTATGCATTAACATTTTTTTTTAGACCCTCCGCTTGAGTTGGTTGCTAATTTGTTGATGTTATATCTAGCACAGTGATATAGTTTCTAATTTAATTGTATTTGTCTCATTCTTTAAACATAACTATTGCCAACCACAAATCGTTTTCTTTTTTAAAAAGGAGTCAGAAACATCTTTAGTTCAATCAATCAAAATGCTTCATAGTTGTCGTCTGCTTCATTTCCTAGCTTCCTATTGGTGCACACTTCGGTGGTGGTTCAATTACTTTTGTCCTGGCGTCCCTCAATGTTTCTTCAAGCATATACTCGTTTCATTTGAAACATTAAATCTGAAATAGACAAATCCCAGATATCAGTAAATTTATTGTAGATGTATTCAAAGACTATAATAAGATGGACCGCTTGCTCTATTTTTAGAGCTTATATTTCTTTTTTTTCCGTGCGCATCCAATAACCCAGTCTTAAATTACTTCTATCACGCTCTTACGTTTGCCTTAAAGGTTTCCACTTTAAAAAAAACTTTCCATTTTAATTTTAATTTTTCATTGAGAATATCATAGCGATTAAATAAAACGGAAGTGTACAATACAAAGGGGAATCGGGAATTCCAAAAAGAAGTCATTCGAGTCATCAAATAGCAGAAATATTAAAGCAAGCCGCCTATCTTATCATAGTCTTTGATGTTTAGGTCTATTTGAAAAAAAAAAAATTTGTATTTAAAAAAAAATATAATAATAGAAAAGGAATTAAAGTTAAACAGTAATTTACATCAACAAGATTAAGTTAAAAACGTGTGTTAATTCTATGAGTAACGCCTAATTTTAACTTTCGCTTCGTTGTCAGAACCTGTGGACAAATGTTAGACTAACTGTGTGAACGAAGCGTTGCTTTCGGGTATATGATTTACGTGTTTGATTTAATGGAAAATGAAAGAAGCAAAACAATTAAAAGAAAGGGAAGATAGTGAGATGAAAACTTTAAAATCTAGTTTTAATATTTAACTTATATATATATACATATATTATACTATTACGATAGTAATACATAAAAGTTTGAAATAAAAGTACCCGTTGGACCAAATTGATGCAAAGGGCCGGGGCGGCAGCGTTCACCAGTTTCTATGGCCACCGCATAATACTAGGTAATTGTGGGGCCAGCACTATGCACAGCCGCCTTTACTTTACCCCAATCATCAGTACCCATCAGTGCTGGATAGACTCAGGGACACCCTCCAGCCTTCAACAGGATTCAAACCCAAAAACCCAGGGCCTTTGTTGCGCCAGCCAAACGCGCTGCCGCTCGGCCACCATGCCCCATCAGTATTAAAGGATCAGTAAAATCCAGTGAAGATTACGTTAATCTTATAATCTGGTGGGGGGGGGGGGCTCAATAAGACGTAGATGATGGGTACGCGGATTAGTTTACTATATGTACCGGCCACACAATTCCATTGGATTCCGAGCACACCTAAAAAATGAATCCTGCGAACATGATTTGTGAAAAAGCATTGTTTCTTTTGACATTTCCCGAATATTTAGTTCCACACCGAATGTTGGGCTAATATTGGCCCAACTTAGTGTGTTGTGTTATAGTTTTAGTTGAAGGTTTGCGGTATGTCAGTTTCTTTCTGTCTCTCACAAGACACGACACTGATCCCAAATGATAACCCCCCAAAAAATTTCACTGTTTACTTTGCATATAAATTAACATAGAGATCTAGTATCCTTTAATAAGACTAGAGAATTCAATGATTTTCACAAAAGTTCCATTTTTTCGACCACTTGAAATTATGACTTCCTCAAATCATCCAGTTATTTTAGAATAGTGACCTAAACATGTGAAAAAAATGGTTTCTACTTGCTGGTCAAGTTAATTTCTCTTGTGTTTATCTCACATTTATATTTAAACTTGAGTCAAAATGTAATATCATACAAGTCTTATACTAAAACAGTAAGAGGAAAGTATCGCTAAGCCCGTTGCTCCTAGCACAGTTAATGTGCTACACAGCAGCTCAGCTCTGATGCCCATGACTTTGTGTTTTGAACCAGAATTAATCTCACATTGATCGAGACGAGGAAACAACATTATTCCAGCCCACCGGATGATTAGAGGGACAACTGGAATACCCAGGATGGTGGTCATTGTTGACTTTAACACAAACAAAAACTTAATTTAATTTTCAACAAAAACACACACACAAAACGAATTCGTTGATGAAATTGAAAATTAAATAAAAAATAAAGTAGACAAAAGGAAATGGAATTATTGATCGTGTCAATATGTTCGGAAGTAGCTAGGGACCGGGTGAATGAAACATACTAGTCTAATACCTACTCTCCTATACATTAACATATCTCTCAATTATTGAGTGGGCCTACTATCTATCTAAGTGAGGCGATCAACTGCAAATAATGGATAACTAATGTCCAAGCGCCAACAGAGTAATAGTCCTTAAGCATATAGCCTATAAGAAAAGAACAACATCAAACAACTACATTACCCCCAGACAATTCCCGTTTGTAAATAGTTGCTAAACTTATGAACTCAACGAAATGTTTTACAATCATCAACTCCCAAAAATGTTCCCCCCCCCTTTTTTTAATCGCATTTTGTGAAATAAAAAACAACAACATTGCACACATGGAAGGGGTCGGACCTCTACTATTCTAATTTATATTAACGAGGAACAATAGATGATTTGCAGATGATTGTATAATTTACAGAACAATAGAGACAGAAAAAGATAGTGAAATCTTACAACAAGACCTAGATGAATTACAAGAATGGGAATCTAACTGGAGAACGTTATGTCTTTTCACCCAGAAAAGTGCCAACTACTGTTAGAGTATCAAAGATAAAGAATCAAATAATGACCAAATACTTCATTCATGGTAAAGACCTACCAAAACTAACAATGCAAAGTACATAGGAGTAATAATAAATGATAAGTTATCTTGGGATCCGCATATTTATGAAGTAATTAAAAAATCTAACAAAACATTTGGATTCATAAAAAGGAACTTCTACCAATGTAATAAGAACATAAAACTAAAATGATTTCTCACATTAGAATATGCAGCATCCGTATGGGACCCATCAACTAAAGAAAACATTAAAACTGGTGAACATTACTTGTGAATATTCAAAAACGACAAGAGTAACACAAAAAGTTAAATTACTAAACTTAGAAACACTAGAGGACAGAAGGACAAAGAGTAAAGTAGTAATAAAGCATTAAATTCTAATTTAGAAATACAGCGCAAAAACCATTTGTTACAGTGCTCAGATAAACATAAGGACAAAAACAATCTCCGTATCCGTTATGCGAAAACAAAAGCGTATAAGTATTATTTCTTCCCGATTGGCTATCGGGCTTGGAATGGGTCGCCTGAACAAACCAGGGAAACCATAAACTTAACATCATTTAAAACACTTTTTTAGAAATGCCGGACTAGACTCAAACCACGGATTTGCATAGGACGCAATAATCTTCTTTACAGAAGGAGCGTCTGTAATGTATAAGATACGATAAATCATTCAGCGTGCCAACGGCCTAAAAGTCAACCTGCTCTATTATATAATTTTTTTTTATAGGACAATTAATTTAACTCCGTAACAAGACCAAGGCAACTAGGATAATTTATAGAGAAAATCGTTAAAGCGTTTTATATTTAATATAAATTTATCGTGTTTGTGAAAATCATCCTTTTTATTTGTAGTTATATCAAATACAATATTTTGTTATTAAACTTTCACATAATTTATGGTAATTATTGTCTCCACAATATCATAGATTTTTTAGTCAAGATGAGGATGTAACACCTGCCATGTTACTTATATTTAGATCTCAGTTTAACTGAATTCTTCTTTAATGTTTCAAGCAAATGTTATGTTTATCATTATCGTTTAGCGGAAAAGATACGTAATAATTATACAACCTGGGTAGATAATGTAATGTTTGAAAATATACATATATACATTCTTTGGTCATATAATATTTATATAATTTTCTAAATACTTTTTACAGTTTGATAATTTCAAAGTTAGAAATTGAAAGCCATTTATTCTATTATAAAAGAAAAAAAACAACAGAGAAATATTTAGCTCCATAAAACGGGTTGATTATCTCCCTGTAATTAAAAAAACGTTTCCACATTTGATTCAATAGTAATGTCAAACAAGTTCTGTTTTGTAATATAACAAATATTAATAATTATTATTTCCTTATATAAATCCAACATTATGGTATCCATTACAAGATTTAATTATTAGAGGATTAAAATAATTTACGTTAAACATTTGTAAATAAACATTTCCTGCATTAATTGTTTGTCCATTTAAGGATTTTATCTTTTAAACATTAATAATTACTGAAATTACATAATTTTGTGATATTGAATAAATTTCTTCTATTTATTAAATTATTAATAAAAAATAAATTTGTTTTAGAATTACTTATATTTCTGTTTAATTAAAGAAGATCAGCATAAAAACTATTTTAAATGTATTTAGTCTGTTTCAATTAATGAGCGATCAAGAGCATGTGACCTCTCCGTACGCTTAAAACAGTTTTCATGTGCGATAAGATCTTGCTGCATTTTAAAATCGCCAATATTTCGCCCCTTAAAAAAAGCTCCACATCTAAGAAGGTTGTAATAATATCAAACCAGTTAGGCTTGGTGTGGTAGGTATTTAAAAAAAAAATTAGTCGATCAATTTGAAAGTCTTGACTTTGATTAGAAAACTCCGCTTTGTTTGCTTCGATGGACTTCTGAAAAAGCCCAACTATCTTTATTAATATATGCCTTACTATAGGGATGTACATGTAGCTCAATGTTTTGAAATTGTTTTCAAGGCAAGATATGTCCAGTTTCAATGCAAATCCATTCCATTGGTCCTTGTAAATGCAAGTGCAACTCACTGAAATGTGTCGCTATGTCATTCAGCAAAATCGGCTTCAACATTCAGTTTTCCTCATTTAGAACCGGAAAATGTTGTGGTTGTTTTTATCAATAAAAACACTTCATTGAAAATCGCTCTGCGTGCCAAGTTTGGCCCTTGTGCCTTAAGTTGCCTACCCACGCCCTAAAGTAATTGTGATCTAACTTGCCAAAAATGTAGGTCAAATTAAGACACAGTTCATAACTCACGTCCATGAAACCCTTTAAAAATACAGTCTGAATAATATGTGTAAACATCCCGTAAGACATGTGCATAAAATGGTTGGGTCTGTTTGATGAAGACCGCAGCATCATGTAAAACTCTACCCACGTTGAAATGGATTCCATGGCCATGCACTGAATTACTTTCTTTTTGTAATTATTTTGTTTCTTCCTTTGCAAAATTTTATAAATTTTAAAATTTGAATCCTCCACATTAAGGTTTGGGCACAGATCTAATCGATCCCCTTCCACTGCACTTCCCCTGATATCAATTGCGTCATAGATGTGATTTATTAACCCATTCAAAACTAGAAAAGATAATCATGTTGTTTTTATCCTATTTTTTTTTCTTCTTTCCCGTTGCTTCCTTTCACATCTTCCGGTTCAGTTGCTCCCACAATCCCACGTTGAGAAAGCGCCTAATACATTTTTCTTGTAGCAGGAGATTAGTGAAGTTTTCATAGACATCAAGTTGGGCCGCAGCGGTGAGCTTGTTATTCCAAGATCTGTTGCTGCTGGGACAGCCAATTATCTTCAGATCATAAAAAAAGATCTTTTCCCTTTAAAAATAAAATCGCAACTAGTCAACTATACAAATATTAGTAGTTCTATAAAAAAAAGAAGTTGTTTAGTGAATCCTACATTTCCACATTTGATGCCGTGCTTTATTTAAAATTATATTTTTGACTCCTCTTTCGTCGTGTCACATTTTTTTAAAATTATAAATCTAAACTTTCATGACGTTACTAATTTGTTTTAGTCCATCTCCTTTTTTAACTTTTTTTTAAAACTCTTCACACAGTGAATTCGGGAGGTTGGCTAAAACAGCAACACGTTTTACGTAGGATTCAGCAAGCAGCTTTTAATTATCCTTTATAAGGTAGTAATAACAAAAACACATAGAAATGTTACCACTAATTATTTCTATTAAAAAAAATAATGGCATGTTCATAAAAGACGCCAGCAAAAGACTTTTTTCCTATTATGCTTTCAACAAGATAGAAGTAAGTCTTAGTATAGATTATTTTGAAAATAATCTATGTATATTTAAAGCTCAATGTCCACAGTCTAATGCTCCTAATCTATTTATTGAGCTGTATAATTCATACTGTGACAAATTATCTTAGTTCCTTTGGCCTGATACTGTTGACGTCTGCTATCTCAGACTGCGCGTGTCATTAACGATCAGCTTATTTTAACTTATAAATAGGTTACATACTCCTACGCTTAATTGTGTATTAAATGGGAGTTAAACTGTTAGTTCTTCCTAAGTTGTTCAACGCAACCCATTCTATGTTTAAATGCCACTTGGAAAGATAATATAATTTGGTTGGAAGGATTGAGAAAAGTGTATTAATCTGTTTGTCATTTTATTGTGTTGTATTTTCGTGAATTTAATGCTTACTTTATGTTTTATTATAACTTTGTCTCCTCTGCCTGTTGTACTTGGGTTTCTCTAAACAGTGAATTACTATTGGCGTTACGCTTGTTAGATGTGGACATTCCCGTGTAATGAATCCTACGTTCCAGACGCCCCTTTTATACGGAAGGTTATTGCGCCTTTTGCTTATCAGTGATTTGCGTCTAGTCTTGCATTTTGATTTCGAGTTTAAATGATGTGGAATCGTTGGCTTTAGTAGTTTGCATGCAGGCAGCCCATTCTATGCAAGAATGCAGCTAGGAAAAAAAACGAATTTATATGTGTTTGTACTTTCAGAATGGAATAAGGACGTTATTGTTTCATTTCAGTTCCAGAATAAAAAGAATAAAAGATTATTGTGTTGTGTTTCTAAGTTATAAATTAATGTTTTATGTATTATTACTACCTTGATTTTACCCTTAAATAAAAAAAACAAGGAATTTTTAAAAGTTAATACATATGCTGCCACATTGGAGCTAAAATCTAATTTAATCTTCTGGTATGTAATGTAATCCACTTTCGCTACTTCTGCTTTATGGACGTCTCCTATGGATGAACCCCAAGGAAGAACCAGAACTCTTAATTAAATCGTTCCCTTGAAATATCCATTAAGTAAATAGTCGAAGCGAACGGACGATTACATCGAGCCTAAAACGAAAGGCCTGAGACGTTTTCATTTTTGACGGAATCGATACCGAAATGGTTTTTTTTTTTTTGTTTGTTGTAGGTTTATAACGCGGTTGTCTTTTTCTCTAGCACTTCACCCTCCTCCTCCCCCCTCCCCTCATTTTTCTGGATTCCTAATTCAAATTCGTCACCTCTTGGGCCTCCACGACAAAATCACTCTTCCCACCCTCGTACTCTTTTTTTTTCCCCATTGACTTTGTTCCTTCGTGAATTAATAAAAAAAAAGATCTAGTATCGATTACATTTTCGTTCAACCAGTTTGGATATAAACATTAAACGTATCGAATTTCCTAGTTTAGCACCAGGGTGAAGATTGCAAAAAGGTGAGAGATTTTTTGCCACTTAATTTGGAAAAAAGCGTGGATAATTATAAAGTCATTCTTGTGCTATTGAATTCCCACAGTTTTTAAATTAATGGTCTCTATAAATTCACAGTTATATAAAATAACTAAAGTTTGAAAAAAAAAAAAAAAAAAAAAAGCCTTTTCCTCTCCCCGAAATCTGGTCACTTTTGAAAGCATTTTCTCACTGATCTGTATATGAGCCCAAGTCAAAAGAGCGTACCTCAAAACTGATATTTTTAAAATCGCTATTAAGATAAGATAAGATAAGATAAGATTGCTTTGTTTATCCAAATAAATGGAAAATTGACTTGATTACATAAATTCCGTCTTTCAGCATAACTAAAACAATATTAAAGAACCATTTATACTCAAACACAATAGACATTCACGCACACTATCATACCATTTATCATACAAGAAAAATGTAGGCCTATTATTTAGGGTCCAAATGCAATGAAATAGTTAAAACTTGGACTTAGTTCACACCAAACATGGACAATGAGATAGCATGAGATAGCATTTTGACCTAGGTTGATTAAAATATGCCTCAAAACGCATTTTAGATGAAAATATTAAGTTTTTTTGCCGGTGACTCTAAGTGACTAATTACATGCAATTTTTCTAGACTTTATTTCAATAACCTAGGAGCTTATATGTATCTCAAACTCATTTGGTGAATATAAGAAGCCCTTAAATAACTATTTGCCACAAAGTTTGCTAGCAATTTTTTTACAAGGGTCCAAAAGAAATCGTGTTGTTTAGGACAGTTTGTTGTCATTTCAAGTGAGTGGAGTTTATGCTCCTAAACCCCCTCTTTTGCATCTCCAATGCTTGTGATACTCTTGAATATCATAAATATAGGCTATGGAGATCTGTGTGTTAAATTCTGGAAGAAATCCATCAAGAATTAGTATGTTTTTTTCTGAAGTCAATTTTTTGTTGTTATTTGTCCTAAGTGACACCAAGATGTCTAGCCTATAGCAGCCATTTCTTTTGTTTCGCGTTTTTCATCACTGTGTCTTTTCCAGTGTATAACTTATGTTCCCACTATTCAAATCATGTGTAGGAAGGTTCTGACAATACTTAAGTGCATTTTTACACCTCTCTGTGAATATGATTTTTTTTCCCTTGAAAGAGCACCTTTTGACTGGGGCTCATATATGGATCGGCAATGGCCCTATAAAGGTATATGCCTACCCGTCAGACCATTATGATCCACAAGGCATGTGACGCAGCGTTCACAAATTTCTGTTGCCACGGCACACTAGGAGTTGGCGTGGACAATACCCAGCCGCCTTTACTTTTCCATAACTAATGTCAGGTACCCATCAGAGCTGGGTAGACATATACTCACCGGGACTGTCTCCAGACTCGGGAACAAACCGGGGCCTTTTTCGGGTTACCGCCCGGCAACCGTGACACATCTATTACTGTATATCATGTTTAAAAACTTCACAGCGGGCTGTATGACACTAATGACAAACATTGAGTGATTTTTTTTTTCATGAGAAGTTTCCCTGTTATAAAATGCTGAACAGGCAAGACAAAAGCGATAATTTGGATTTTATGGCACATTGAAAACTGTATTCAATTAAACAAATGTTTGCTTTAGGCTTTAGACTATTGGTGTGATGAAACAATTTTAAAAATCTATTAATAATTCACCTAGTTTAAAGGATTTTCTCACTTCTATTAATAATTTCAAGTGTATAAAGGCGATTATTTTTGTGTGGCTCAGCTAAGAGTCGAAAGACAGCCCATGCATCAGTGGCATTGCTATGGAAGGGTAGGGGGGGGGGTCCAAATTCGAAAGTCCCCCGGGTCCCTACTTGAGGGGGGCCCCCCAAGGAGTGTCCGAATTATTTTTTTCTCATGTCATAATGTCGAATGTCAAAATGCAGGGGCCCCCAGAGGCCAAGCCCCCCCCCCCCCCGGGCCCCCAAATCCATAGCAACGGCACTGCCATGCATCCATGTAGGGCCTATATCAGTAGTGTGGGACAGGAAGCCTGCGAGCCACAATACGGCCCACCGAACCTTTTGAAGTCTAAAGGCAGATTTTGAAATCATTGTACTAAATATATGAATCTTTGTTTCAAAATGTGTGGTCCATCTTGTTGAATCCAGTTCCATTGAAGGCACAATGACAAAAAAAAAATGTGAATACCCTAGTGTATAAGCTTATAATCTTATATAATCGTATAGATCAGTGGTTTTGCAAAATAAAAATATTGCCAGTTAAGACGTGCTCCAGACGTCACTGATTAAAAAACAATGTTTCATTGCCTACGTCATTGGACATTCACGCATGGGTAATTAAGCAATCGTAAGAACATGTGTTGACAAATATTGCTGACTGTCAGAAAATATGAATCTTTTTTAAGCCATTTGAAAAGTTAGACGTTAAAGTCAACCTTCGTATCTCGGCTCTATGATTAGAAATACATTTCGTCTTTGCGTCCACCTTACTCTAAGGTGTGAATTATTCCACCCATTCTGTCTTATCAGTATAATAACGTCTGTATTGCACAGTGGAAGTCCTAACAAAGCATTTCCCTAATATGTTCAACTGTAGTAATTCCTGCTATGAGCGGATCCTGGTTCAACTGCGGTAATTCCTGCTATGTGCGGATCCTGGTTCAACTGCAGTAATTCCTGCTATGTGCGGATCCTGGTTCAACTGTAGTAATTCCTGCAATGTGCTGATCCTGGTTCAACTACAGTAATTCCTGCTATGAGCGGATCCTGGTTCAACTGCTGTAATTCCTGCTATGAGCAGATCCTAGTTCAACTGCAGTAATTCCTGCTATGAGCAGATCCTGGTTCAACTGTAGTAATTCCTGCTATGAGTAGATCCTGGTTCAACTGCGGTAATTCCTGCTATGTGCGGATCCTGGTTCAACTGCAGTAATTCCTGCTATGTGCGGATCCTGGTTCAACTGTAGTAATTCCTGCTATGTGCAGATCCTGGTTCAACTGCGGTAATTCCTTCTATGAGCAGATCCTGGTTCAACTGTAGTAATTCCTGCTATGAGCAGATCCTGGTTCAACTGTAGTAATTCCTGCTATGAGCAGATCCTGGTTCAACTGCGGTAATTCATGCTATGTGCGGATCGTGGTTAAACTGCAGTAATTCCTGCTATGTGCGGATCCTGGTTCAACTGTAGTAATTCCTGCTATGAGCAGATCCTGGTTCAACTGTAGTAATTCCTGCTATGTGCGGATCCTGGTTCAACTGCAGTAATTCCTGCTATGTGCGGATCCTGGTTCAACTGTAGTAATTCCTGCTATGTGCAGATCCTGGTTCAACTGCGGTAATTCCTGCTATGTGCGGATCCTGGTTCAACTGCAGTAATTCCTGATATGAGCTGATCCTGGTTCAACTGTAGTAATTCCTGCTATGAGCAGATCCTGGTTCAACTGTAGTATTTCCTGCTATGAGCAGATCCTGGTTCAACTGCAGTAATTCCTGCTATGAGCGTATCCTGGTTCAACTGCAGTAATTCCTGCTATGAGCAGATCCTAGTTCAACTGTAGTAATTCCTGCTATGAGCATATCCTGGTTCAACTGCAGTAATTCCTGCAATGTGCTGATCCTGGTTCAATTTCAGTAATTCCTGCAATGAGCAGATCCTAGTTCAACTGTTATAATTCCTGTTATGTGCTGACCTTGGTTCAATTGCAGTAAATCCTTGCGCGGATGCCACTCGGGAAGAAAGACTACTTATATCCACTTGTTCTTGAATATTGGATAAGAAAAGGGTTTTCGTACCTATGTTTATCTGCGTATTGATTGACAACTTACAGCCAAATAAAAGATTCATAGAAATAAAGTTTATGTTTAGCCATAAATTCATTTTTTTTCTAAATTGATACCAAGAGCAAAGCAAAAGTAATTGTATTCAGGTAGTGCGTAGACAAGTGAACGTTTGTTTTTTAATGGCTAAGGTCTATAGAATAGAATGTGTTGACACCGTTTACTTTATAGGTCTTCAGTCAGACGCGCTCGATCTAATGTATTTATTTACAATAGGATCTAAGCCTATATACGCCGCCTGTAAGCAGGTCTATGTGTGTATATGTTACATGAAAATATATGTTTGTGTGTTTGAATTTATAGTCTCTAATCCACAAATCGAACGGTGGGTGAAAAAAAAAAAGCTTTTTTAGGTAAAATAGCGACCGTATTTAACTCTTTCTAGTTTGTTGTTAGGCTAATCTTAAGACACACTATGGACATGGGTTTTTCCTCAAGAATTGTATGCCAACTACAACTAGCATTTAACTATCATGGTACGTGGAATGGCTATAGTTAAAGTTCAACCTACTACAAACTGCATATGCCTATATATATTTGGTAGGCCTTACCTTTTCTTGTTTTAAAAATCAATCTGCTGTAGGCAGGAAGGACTTAGAGCAGTATCCACATAGTATTAGCCTCCCTGCTCATTAGTCATCAAATGACGATTGCTATAGGCTGCTATTTATACGGTTATAGAAGTAAAATATATATAATATAATGATATATATCATCATCATCAATTGGCTCCATATTCTCGAAAGACGATTAGATTTGCGCTCCTGTGATTTGGCCAGCCCTGCAAAATTGACTGTGTCTGTGGAGACCTATAATATAATGATATATATATATATATATATATATATATATATATATATAGGCCTTTATCAAAACTTATTAGTGTATTTTGTGGACTGGATATTAACCATATGATCATTCTATGGATATTTATCATATAGTCATAGACTCAATATTTATCATATAGTCATAGACTGGATATTTATCATATAGCCAAAGACTGGATATTTATCATATGATCAACGACTGGATAGTTATCTTATAGTCATAGACTGGATATTTATCATATAGTCAACGACTGGATATTAATCATATAGTATTAGACTGAATATTTATCATATTGTCATAGACTGGATATTTATGATATAGTCATAGACTGGATATTTGTCATATTATCGTAGACTGGATATTTATTGTATAGTCATAGACTGGATATTTATCATATTGTCATAGACTGGATATTTATTATATAGCCATAGACTGGAGATTTATCATATAGCCATAAACTGGACATTTATTATATAGTCACAGACTGGATATTTATTATATAGTCATAGACTGGATATTTATCATATAGTCATAGACTGGATATTTATCATATAGTCATAGACTGGAGATTTATCATATAGCCATAGACTGGACATTTATTAAATAGTCATACACTGGATATTTATCATATATTGATAGACTGGATATTTATTATATAGTCACAGACTGGATATTTATTATATAGTCATAGACTGGATATTTATTATATAGTCATATACTGGAGATTTATCATATAGCCATAGACTGGATAGTTATTATATAGTCACAGACTGGATATTTATTATATAGTCATAGACTGGATATTTATCATATAGTCATAGACTGGATATTTATCATATAGTCATACCAACAAAACGACTTGCCAAAACTTGAAATCGCTGCTGACTTAGCCTACATAGTATTTCATTCTTTTTTTTATTTCGGAAATCAAAAAACTGTTTGTGTTAATATGCATACATTTTTATAAACTAGATTCCATTTACTGTTATTATAAACTAACATGAAATATAATAATTTGACAATAGTCAATATAATGGAATTTGTTTTTAACAAATAAGCTTAAGCATGAAAGAAGCGTTCTAAAACATGATTTTAATTAAGAACAAATATTTATCATCCACCTCTCTATTTCTCTCTCTCTCACTCTCTTTTAAACGCACAAACACGCCTCCAGATCCTCTTTCTCTCTTTCCTTTTCTCTCTACTGTCTTCACTCACTCCTTCCCTATATAGCCATTCTAACTTATACCACTCCTTCCAGTCCCCTCCACACACCATAGACACAATGTCTTGTATTTCTACAATCTCTCCTATGCGCCGAATTCTTATGTTTATCTGAGCATTGTAACAAATGTCTTCACAATAAAGAAGACAAAAATAAAAGAATAGTGTCACTATTATGTTCTGTAGCATTTATCTCTTCGCTTTTGCTAGTTTACATACAGGATACGCCATCAATACAATTCGGTCACAAAGTATCGCCCATATTAGAAGACACAGGCTATTTTTAGAAACAAGACTTCTAAAACAAACATTGCGACTAGCCTTTTGTTTCCGTAGTATCGAAGATTCCCATTTAAGATTTTCTGTGAATTTCCAATAATTGAGTAAAAAGTTGTTGTTTTTTCAGTCAACAGTTCGTTGTTGTTGTGTTTTTTTAATGTTGAATCGATAACATGACCATTCTTGTGCTTCTCCTTGCCCCTCAGTCCCCTTTATAACTCCAGAGAACCCCCAGCAGTCTTTGAAGAGTTATTTTTAGCATTTGGTCTGAATAGGCGGGGGAAAAAAAGGTTTATTGGTACGAAATAATTTCTCTCAGAAGGGAGAGAAATTATATTATCAAAGAAAAGACAAATTTCCATTTTCCCAGACAGGGGAAATAATAGGACATTGTTATCGTATATATTAGGATTATCTTATATTGCTGGAAGATTATTTTTTTGTAATGGAAAGGAGGAAACCATTAAGAGACGTGGCTACCACTGTGCCGTCTGAATATAGACCTACGTAGCCATGTTTTGTTCCGTGATGGTCCAGTGTCTGCATATTGACCTGATTCCTCATTGACTCATTGGCCCCTTGACCTCTTGGTTGGTCAATCGGTATACGTAAATTGAACACATAACTTCTGGGAATGCTTTGAGAAGCGGAGCTATTATTAAAATAAACTTTTGTTTTAAGATGATGCCTTCTAGCACTTCTTTACCCATGTGCCTTAAAGACTGGCGATGAGTTTTAACCGCCAATACGTTCACGTTAAGAATACACCGGCGGGCGAACGCATGGAAGACAGCCTTGCTGTGCGTCCGGGCTTCATTGCACCGCCGATAGGCCCAAACCTCGGTGAGGAGAAAGCAATGAGCGCAGTAGTTCGTCTAAAAACACGCCCTGGTGCCTGGGTGCCCATACCTTTAGTATGGGATTCGTGCTACCGGGCGTTATTGCAGGTATACGAGCGATCCACCACGATAATGATCCGAGGGGAATTCCACAGTTTTTTTACATGGGTTGCAGAGACTGTACCCTATGTTACATGGCATGCCACGCCTTCGCGCGTGCTCCGGGTTGGCTGACTCCCGAACAGAACCTTGGTGTGTCACCCCCCCCCCGTTAACCTCTGAACATGATTGCGACCTGGACAAGAACCTGAAGGCTTGTCCGGTTTTTATTGAGACTTTTTAATTGGATGCTTTCTAGCAAAACAACATCACATAAGAAAATAATAATAATTTTATAACCAGAAACAAAAACAAAAAATATACAAGTAGGCCTACGCTATTAAATGGATTTGTTTTATGTATAAATTAGCTCAAGTTATCTGCCTGTACATGAATCATACAATCAACTAAAGGTGTCAAACCCAAAATAGAAATTAATCAGTCAAGGGTTTCCTTATATACAATATGATAATGTCTTTGACTGCAGATTTGATCGTATTGATCATATATACATATATCGTATATATACAGTAAGATAAACATATGTAAATAGGCAGACAAACAGATAGATAGGTAGGTTGGTTGGTTGGCTGGTAGGTAGGTAGGTATATAGTCAGGTAGGTATGGAGGTATATAGTCAGTTAGGTAGGTAGGTAGAGATAAAGTCATACAGGCAGACATACATATAGCTGGATACAGTGGCGTATTTAGGCATGTTGCACTTGTTCCATTGGAACAGGGGGCACCCACACAAAAGAGGCTCCGCACAACTATATACAAAAAAATTAGTCTTTTCTTTTTGGAAATTTAAAATAGTGCTGTTGTAGAAGCGCGCGATGAACAATCACTGATGTTGCATTATGGCCTGATAAACCAAGTAAACGTTTCATAGACAATAGGGTTGTTAATGTCAAGAGTCAGGCAGAGTGGGTTACTGGTTATCATTCAGCATCAGCATCACTGTAGATAGGCTAACACAGCAATGTCGGAAAGCATAGGGGTGGTCACGAGGGGCCACCACATAAATTTGGGAACAGGGCCCCCACAATCGTCTAAATACGGCCAGGGCTGGATAGATAGATTGATCTATCTAATTTTTCGTGGTCACGCTCGCATGGTTTCCCCTGGAAGAAGTAAATGAGCCATTAAATTGCAATTTAGTGGGACACGCCTGGTGACTTCCCGCTCAACCGCCTGTCACGTCCGTCCTGACACTGAACAAGACGATGCAAGAATGGAATTATTATGGCCAGTTTGTAACATGATCCAGGATTATAGCGGCACGATGCAGACAACGATTTTTGTTAAATTAGTCTACAAGATGGTATATTTGTTTTATTAGTGTGTGTTGTTTTTTTTAAGAATTAGGCTGTTGTTGAAAAGAATTTTGTATGAAGAAAAGTATTTTGTTAATATTGTTTCCCATGGGCCTAACCAGAATTGCTAGGTAGGGGCGGCAAAAAAGCAAGGTAAAGGGGAGCAATATTGCGAGGTAAAGGGGTACATTGTGCGAGGTATAGCCGTATAGGTGAACACGTGAACAACTTTATCGTAAACTATTTAAAAACTAATATTTTTATCTATCAATCTTTGTAAATTAAATTAGATTAATAATATGATGCTAAGTTATAGATTCTATTTTTTTAAACAAAAACTCTATCATTATTAATGATTATTCTCCACACAAAAAAAAGAATGTGTTATTATTCTCAAGAATTGAGTTTCAAAACCCCCACAGCAATGACACAGTGGATGGCTAGTCAAAGTAATGATTGCGCATGTTCAAAAGCATTTCTTTCAAAAAAGTATACGCTAAATTTATCACAATATAGAATAGAATTAAAAAACGGTCATTTTATAACAATAATACCGTTAATTTTTTGTTTAGCAAATGAGAAATCAAAACTATGAAATTTTTTTTTAATCACAATTTAAATATCAAGTATTTAATATTATACTTCGAAAAAATAGGCTAAATATGAGTTTTTAAATTAGATAAGTTGAAATTAAGATGCAATAGTGTGAGAATTCTAAATGTAGGCCTACCTGCTTTTGCTTCCCCCACCCCCTCCCATCCCTAAACTTGCACTACAATTAATCTTGGCGACGCCACTGATATATAGGTTAGGCCTATATATAAAGTGTGTGTGTTTGTATTCGATTCACTCATACTAAAGCTGCTTTATTTGTTCTTAACTTTATATACCACTGATGTACCGAGTTCATAAAATTGACGTTCACCAACAGTTGACAATAGGTTCTCTTTCACCAGACTGTTATGTGCTTGATTTAGTTGGTCGATTCTTTTTACAACAGCAATAAGCTTAGTTCAACATCAACACCATTGTTTGATATAAGCACGTATAAGAATAAATCCATTAGACGGGTCAATACTACCAGCATCTAATGTACTTGTTTAACCCTGAAGTGTGTCACTTTTTTTTTTCTTTTCGTTCTTTTTAACCCCACTCAAATCCCTGGGCGTAGATCAAATTGCATTTTTTTTTTATACTCTTGCACTTGAGTCTAAATTTTATTGAACAAGGAAAGAAAAGAAAAAGAATACATTTTAAAATAAAGTTATTTTGTTAGAAAGAGTTATCGATAACCAGATATTAGTGAAATATAAAATGCTGTCGTTAATACGTTGCTGAAACTAATGATGCTGCTGTTGTTACACAAGTGCCTTTATTGTACCTATGTACTAAGTGGCAAATAAAATATTGTTCATTGTCATCATCGCCTGTTTCCCTGCGTGGACCAAAGGCCACAAACAAAAGTTCCCCAGGCATACATTTCCCGCGCAAATCTCTTCAGCTTTGTCCCACCATGCTGGTGTCTGCTTTAAGCTACTGTCCCATTTCATTTTTTGGTCTGCCTCCCTCTTTTCCTCTTGCCTGGCTGGTCCAGGTGAGGGATTGTCTTGTGATGTTGATTGTGGACTTTCTTAGTGTGTGGCCTTTCCTTCTCCATCTTCTATGGTGGCTAACCTCTTCGATTGGTTCCTGCAGCGGGTATTGTCAGAGCTCTCCATTGCTAATGACCTTGGGCCAGTCATTATTGAGAATCCTCCAGGAAGCATGGATTGATGAACGTCTGTGTCGTCCTCGTGCAGGCTGTGGTGGTCCTCCAAGTTTCAGCTCCAAATAGTAAAACATGTTTCCCCGTGGTGTTGAAGACCCTAACTTTCGTTTTCATCGACGAGTCCTTTGTAGGTTTCCGGTGAAACAGCTATATAAAGAATTTCGGAAATAGCTGGTAAACAGTGAGTAGTGTGAATGGTATATCAGTGCTTTAATTATATGCATGACAAGATAAAGACCATTGAAGACTTCTAAGCTTTTATAAGGTTTTAGTGCCCCACCCATCTTCTTTATTATGAAGGCTAATTCAAAATATAAGCAATACTAATTTAAACCATAACTAATTTTTTTTTTACCTAACATTTATTTGCAATTAAATTTAAGATTGAAAATATTGCTGTTTTTATGTATTCTCCACTTTATTAGATTTTTTTTAAATGATGTAGGCCTATTTTTTTTTTTAAATTAGAAATTCTTTATCAGGATTTTAAAATAAATTTAACGCGAGTGTGTGTTTGTAAAGGGGTAATGTCTTTTATAGGCTATCCTAATTCTGTTGTACCATGTGTAGTAGCCTACATTGGACCATAATATAGGCCCTATATAGGCATAATAATGCACCTTGCACACATAAGACCAGATGGTAAATTCCTGCTCTGCAAAATTTATTTTGTACATAATTACTTCCCTTTAATGGTTAATCTAGCCCTGCTTATTTTTAATTTAAACTTTGCTTACATTAAATTTGTAATTTAAAGATTTGAAGCACTTTTCCGTATTTGTTACTTTGTAAATCAAAATGTGACAGCATTGGTAAAAAAAACAACAAAAAAAAAACAACCTATCAAAACTATTCAAGACCTACCGAATTGGCCTACTTATATTTAATTTAAGGAATCGCGTAATGTAGGCTAATCGCCATGATCTATGAACATAAAGAGTAGGAGAAAAAACCTGATTAGACTAATATATATATTCTAGGCCAGGGATCGGCAACTTACGCAGGCGTGCCAGACTTTGCACGCATTACGCAGGGTGATTTTCAATGGCACGCCGATGACCCACCAAAAGGCTATTCAAGTGTCTTCTACAAGGAATTGAGTGCTAAGTCAGTATAACTTTTAGGATGTTGGCACGCTAAATGAATTAGAAAATCCTCTTTGGCACACCATTATAAAAAGGTTGCCGACCCTTGTTCCAGGCTATGGGCTTAGACTAGGCCTATATCTTTTTACGTAAACGTCGTGCATATTATGTTTCTTGTTCGAAAACCTATTTCAATATATTTGGTGTTAATTAGAATCTATTAGTTCATAAGTTATATAGTAGAAGGCCTATAGGTTTTGCCTATATATATTTAGGCTATGTAGTAGCCTATAAGGGGACGTCCATTAATTACGTCAACAATTTTTAGGCGATTTTTACCTCCCCCCTCCCCCTTGTCAACAACTGTCAAACTTTCAGAGACCCCCCTATATAATTACGTCAACAATTGGTTACCCCCCCCCCCTCAAAACAAGTAACACAATTTTAGACGCTTGCTTTTATGTTTAAAATAGATTTAAAACGGAAAGGTCTAAACTTTAATTAATTTTATTGTAATACATTTTAAAACTTGTTAAAAAGATTTCTAATTGACTATAATTCTCATATTTTTTACTATTGTTCTTTTCTTATAGGCCTACATATTTAATAATATCTAATTCTACGCTTCACTAAAATACCTTTTGGTACATTGTTGATTGTCAAATATTTTAGGGGGAAATTGTGCACCAGTTGTAAATTAGCCTTCTATTTTAACTAGTGATGTTAGCCGAAAACCGGAATACCGGATTCCGATTTTGTTACCGAAAAACCGGTTTTGATTTCCAAACCAGATTTCGATTTCTTGGTTTGGAGGTAGGCCTAATCATTATTTCAAGTAGCACAGCCTTTTTTTTTTTGGTTTTGATGGAAATATTTTTAATAAATAGGCCTAATGTTGGATTCACACAAAACAATTCTTGAAATGCCTTGCTAACACCATTTAGTCTTAGATATTGTGTTTCATTTTTGAAAATACCAACTATGGCTTGCGATAAGAACAGCATCAAACCAAATGTTAAGATACAGTTACAATCCTTTGTATCGGAAAATTTGGAAAAACGTCTTTAACGATGGCTCGTTGTAAACTATGTTCCCAACAGATAAGCAGGAGCGGTGGCAGTACCACTGGATTGCGTACGCATCTGCGTACTAAGCATCCTGGATTAACATCATCATCCTCTTCATATGCTTTTTAATATCATGGTCAACGATAATCGCAAATTTGAATATCACTATTGAAAACTATTATCGGTTTTAATAAATTAGCCCAGATTTTTTTTCGTTCTAAAGAATTTTATGGTAAAGTGTAAAAAATCATATTGTATTCAAAGAAATGAACCTCCTGCAAACACTAATTAAATTTGAACTATTTTTCAAATATACCTACAAAACTACGCACATCTGCCACACATTATATAAACACGGTAGTTGCCTTCCCTGCCCCCCCCCCCCTTCCTTGCACTATTTGCCCCCCCCCCACTCCTTCCAATACTGGCGACGCCACTGATACTAATACATTTTTATCTCATTAAATTTTTCCAGAAAATTAGAAATGAAAACCTAAAAATCACTAAATATGTAGCTTAATCGACCTAATTTTAATGTTTCACCTATTATAACGTAGTGAGCAAAAATATATTAGTTTATATTATATCAGAATTAGGAATGTTAAAAGGAAATAAGGCAGGCTAAGTATTTCGTACTTCATGGGGTGGGCCAAGAATGATTTTTTTCTGTAGGAAATATTTTTTAAATAACATGTTAAATTCAAAAAATTCACTTCAATCAATGCTTTGCAAACATTAGTTATAGTCTAGGCGAGGAACTATTATTGTTTTTAGTTCTATTGTCAATCCCAGCCATCACTTACATGGCTTATATAACGAACGCCAGACTCTGGCGCCTAATTTAGATGTACTGAACGGCAAAAATACTGGGTTTCTGAACGTTCTGCAGACAGTTTGTTGGTGTGTTTGTGTTATTCCAGCCACCATGTCTCGCTAGACTAGGGTTGCCAGACGTCCGGCAAAATGAGGACATGTCCTCCTATTTAGACTCTTGTCCTCCGTCCGGCAGGCAAAGCACAATACCTTTCAAATGTCCAGCTTTTGTAATATTTTATGTTTTGTAGGCATAAGGACAAATAAATTTTAAAATTAGTATTAACATGTTAAGAATATAATTAATAAACAGGGGATCATTTGTACAAGAAAAGAATTATTTTAGAAGACTCGTGCATGAGCTTTAAAGTTGCCCAACCAAATGCAAGCTGCCTTTCAGCCTACACTGAATTTATATGTCATTTTTAACAAAACTGTAATTTGCTCAGTTTACCAATACACATTTAAACTCAGTGGCAGCTCTTGTAATAAAATTATAATGACTGCGGGCTAAATGCGAAACTATGCAATTTAAACGCAATGTCCTCCTTTTTGTCCCTCGGTGTCCTATTCTTTTGACATCCATGTGTCTGGCAACCCTACGCTAAACAGCGAAGGTGAGGTTTTCTACAATTGGTCAGTCACTTTGCCTTGCTAACAATTGCATTAGTTTCCACCCATAGCCCATACATAGATCTACAAACTAGCAAGATGGACACAAAAAGGACATATCAAATGTAGTTTCCATAATTGTTATATTTGTATTAATTTAAAACTATGTTGTTAATGTTATCTAAAAAAACGCTCATTCATATAGATTATAGATCTAGTCAATAATAAATAATATAGACTATAGACTAATAATATGGCAAAGAACCCCAATCCAATATGCTCCCCCTTCCATTCTACACAGTTTAAAATTACAGGCACTTTTTAAATTAACAAAATCCCTTCCCCTTTATGCATTAGGCTACTGAATGCAGTAAATCATCCAGGCTTAAAGGAAACCCTACTAAATAACCAAGCCGTAGAATCTATATCGGGAGAAAAAAATCTATTAGATTACTTCCGCTATATTGTAAGGAATTATTTAGCAATCAATTATATAGTCTAGATGTAGATCTACATATAGGCCCTACTGGCATTCTCGTTTGTAGGCATATGACAGAAAAGAGAAAGATTGTGTCTAAACTGTAGGCCTATGAAAAAGTAAAAGTGAAGAAAAAATTAACAATATTATCACATCGTAATTAAAAAAGTTTCTTCTCGTAGGCTATTCTTTACAGTTTATTATATAGATCTATAGTCTATAGTATAGGCCTAGGTTTTATTCATTAAAAATAAAATAAAAGACTTATGTAGGCCCATCTATCAGCATGTACGTTTATAATGAATAGGTCAAGCGAAAAGTGTTAAGTGTAGGCTATTATTTAGAATGATGATGGGTCTTTATTGTATGTTTTTTATTTTCAGTAGGCCTACATGCTAGGTTTAGTAGGTAAGTATGCTATATACACTGGAAAGACGAATATAATAAAGCAACACGCATTTGTTTAACTCAAAACAAAAGCAAAGAAAAGATAGGTAGAGCGAGAGAGAAGGCAGACAAAATAGTGGTGGCCCAAAATGTAGCGCACATTGATTTTTTATCCAGCCCAGGACGTGTGTCGCGGATATTTTTTCTTTTATATTTTTCTCATAAAGCGATCCCTTTTGGCACGTACGATGCGGAGCGCCCTTACCAATACTTTGAATTCAGAGTTATTTCCCTTCAGATGTTATCGGATGGCGCTTGTTTACTATGGTGCCTTTTCGTTCTAGCTCTAGTGCAGCGCGGTTTCATTATTAATACGTGTGTGTAAAACATGTGAGTGTGATGGAGTTTTCATTTTGTTGTTTTCTAGAAATTCCTGGATACCTTTTCATTTCTCATGTGAACATTATGTGATAATGGGGATAGTCTTTTCCCATACTGTAGCTGCTGGGCTTTATTATTTCCGAAACGGCAGGTCGCTAGTCTTAGACCAACCATTGGAGCGAAACGACCAGCATCAGTATGAGTATGATGCTTGTAACCAAAACAAACATGACCTTTCCGATATCAGTGGAGATACAAACATAGAACGGAGTGGATGTTTACAACTTGAGGATTCACAAGTTTCCGTCGTCACTGTAAGTGTAATCATGTTCAATGTGTATTTTAATTAGGCCTACTAGATCTAGATCTAGAGTACTAGACTCTATAATTTATTACCTAACTAAGCTAGTTAGGCCTACTTGACAGTTGACTACCCTAGTACCCTAACCCTAGTATTATAACTTATAAGTTATAAGTATTTATAAGTATTACTAGTAGGTAGTAGCAGTAGAGGAGGCCTACCTAACCTACGCCTAAATCTTACCCCACTTACATTTACACACTTAGAAAAGGCTACTGACTGTCTTACATGCTGATTTACATTTATGATGCCTCAAACACTATACATGACATTTGTTTGTAATTGTAATAGTATTAATAGTTTTAAAATACTACTGTAATTAAAACTAAGCCTTTATCATGACTTTATGGATGACTTTTTAATTATTAATTGAAAATAATTCGCCTCGAATAGCCTAGGCCCAATCATGGCCTATGCCTATGTAAATAGGCTACTACATTATATAGTCTATATAGTCCAGCCTATAGTTAGTATAGTGCCTATACTACTATAGTCCCATAGTTATAGGCCTACTATAGCCATAAGATGGCGTAGCCTATGCCTATAGTCCTATAGTCTATAGTGTAGGCCTATAGTATAGTCGAGCCTATTGGATTGTCTTTAGTTAGCCTACACTTTAATTTAATCTTTATTAGTAGGCTTACTAGCCTACTATTATAGTGACTATAATCTATAAAAGTATTGTTTAGTTTTTATGCTGTAGTATGCTATTATTACTTTACTTTAGTTAAACATTTTAATTTATCATCCAAAGTCATAATGACTATACTATAGCCTATTGTAGGCCCTACTTACTCTTACTGTATTGTCAGTAGGCCTAAAAGTAAAAGGTAGGCCTATATTTCTTCTATAAGTAAGGCCTAGATTGGCTGAGCTAAGATTCACATCAACACAAGTGTTACACAAGGATGCAATAATCTTCTTTATATAAGGAGCGCTCTGTAATATATATATAAGAAAAGACACGAAATCATCTAATTCACTAGGACTAGACATTCTAAACTATTGGAATTTGTAAGGCATACTAATCACTAATCTAAGGCTTACTAGATCTAGGCATATAATATATGCCTACAGAGTTAACTTAGGCCATATATGGCGTTATGCATAGATAGATAAACCGAGACTAGCCTAGACTTAGACCAGAGGCCTGCAGGACAGGCAATAGCAAGATCTAGTATTAGAAGTATAGGCCTAGTCTTTGCAGCTATGCTATATGATAGTACTATAGTATAGATAAAAAGATTATATTTATAATTTATAGCCCTAACGCTCCAATGCTAGCCTATGCCTACACTTAATTTCATTAATGAAACTGGTAATGCATGGCTCGCCAAGCCCAAATCCTTAAAAAATTAAATTTAAGTCTGTCTAAATCATAAAACAAGCAAATCAATAATTCAGTAGTGTTGTGACTGTTATTTGTAATTAAATTAGTAATACTATTAAAACTATTGAGTCAGTGACTAGTGTAAATTTAAACATAATTAAGGCTAAAATTAAAATATATAGCAATCATTTTAAAGATAATAAATTACAGTTACACTCTATAACGGTAGGCTAAAATTTAGGGTTTAGGGATAAAAAAAAAGTTACAATTGAATTATAATTTATTTTATAGGCTTTTTCCTTAGGCCAGGAAAATGTATTATAATATAATAAATATAATCCTCTATGAAGTTATATATGTCCGTGGACTGGTCTTGCCATAAGTCATTATAAAAAGTATATCAAGTTAATCCTATCTAACTGTAATTATAATGTGATGTCTTATGAACTTTTGCTTTCAAGAACAAAACCTGTTTTATATTTAAGACAATTTTTTAACACTTAGCCTACACAGTAATTAATTAAACCCTGATTTTTAATGTATTAATACATATTTTTATTAGAATTGCTGAATTTCATTTTACAATTCATGTTTTTTAATAAATGGTATGAAGTAGGCCTAGAAAACATAGAGATTAACCAGTATCAGTATTTATTAAAATCTAATACAGTAGCTTCCATTTCTAACAGTTATATAAATGTTAGCAAAATACTTAGAGTCTCATAACTAGAATAATAAAAGCACTAAGTAGGCTAAAGTATCGGAATATTTTTACAATTGTTTGTCTAGCATAGATTATGTTATAATTTATTCTTTGTATTCTCAAGACCTATAGAAGGAGTTTTGCAGCAAGCTATGTAGGATGGTCAGGGGGCACACTTTTATTAGGTCAATATTATTTACATTATAATCAATACATTTTTCAGTTCCTTTAATATTAGAGTGCTAGTGGTACATTGTAAATTGGATGTTCTGTAATATTTGGTATTATTTATTAATATTATTAGTATTGATTTTAAGGCAAGAGTAGCAGACTTTGCCTAATAGGTCCTAAAAGATAGGTAGTACTAATTGTATGCAGTTCAATTTAGTTATTTCAGTTCTAATTCAAGTATTTTATTCAATTTAGTAATTCCATTTCACTTAAAGGTGTTTGGTTATAAATATACTTTATAATGTCAATATCATTATTGTCATACAAAGTTGTTATTATAAATTGCCTTGCATTTGTTATAGCATGGGTTGGCAAGACTATGTATGTGTGGATTTGGCTAAAATGGTCAAAGGAGAGCCAGAGTAAAAAAAAAGTAAAAAAATTTAAATCTTTAAAAAGTAAATAACTAGCTAACTCTGAAAAACATTTTTATTTCTCAATGTTAACATGGGTACTTCAAAAAATCACCGAACATAAAAAACAAACATATTTGGACTAATCATACATTCTACCAGACATTATAAGATATTTCACACTTATCTGTAGGCCTATAAAATTTTTTGAAACATATGGGAATTTTAAAATGATTTTAGAGTAAGAACCTGGTTCTTACAAATAATTAGTCTCAACTTAAAAAAAAACACACTATTACTATTATAAATAATATATATTTAAGTATTTAGTAGTTAGGTAATAAATATACCCTTTATGAATATTTATTCTGTGAAGCTTTATATTTCAAACTTTATTTAATTTATTACTTTATTAAGAAAATTGTTTGTACAGACAGATAAAAAAAACAACGATTTGAAAGAACTTAGGTCTGACTTTTCTGTCTTGAATGCCTTTAACTACTTAGCTCAAGAAAAGCTGTTATTTAATAGATTTATATTAGTTCTGTTTACATTTATAGCCTACTTGGTCTTTTTAATTAATGACTTGCCTTGTCAGCCAGTTAATAAATCTTTCATGCTATAAATTGTCTTGTACCTTTAGATTTTAAGGAATCATAAAAGTCTTTTTTTTTTCTTTCTATTTTAGTTGTTTTTTTTTAGCCACATATCATTTATAATGATTGATTGTGGTTCTGATACAGCCTCGTTTGTATGTCCTAAGGTTTCATCTACATCTCTGGCACTTTTAAAATGATTTTTATTATAAGTATGCTGGGATGTAAAAAAAACAACAACGGCCACAGTAATGGAAAATTATTCAGACCAAATTGTGAATTTGGCCTAATTTATTTATACCGATATATGAATTTGGCCTAATTTATTTGTAAATGAACAAGCTTACTTGTGGTGTTTAGATGTGTGTCAGAAATGAACTGCTGGTTTCTTAAACCACACTGAGATTTATTTTTTTTCTATTTAGATGGCATCCCTTCTTTTTCTCCTGTTAGTGTTCCCCTTTTTGTCTGTAATGCCCCAAGCAAGTTAGAGTTTTTTTGTGTGTGTGCTAATAGCTCAATCAATACATCAGTGTAAGCTCACTTCACTCTTTTAGTAATCTTCATTGGAGCGGCTCTATTAGTGTCAATGCATGAACTAACCCTCTGGTGAATTTTAAATATTGCACACATTCAAAATTGTCATGTTATCTAATATATATATATATATACCATGACCATATATAGCTATACTTGTTTTATATATATATATCTATATATATAAAAAGACATTGGTCAATTTGAAAACACGTGTGTCACTGACCTATCTAGGCCTAGCCCAATATACCGTCTAATAATTTTTCACATCGGACATGTGTCTTCGATAGTGGTAAACGTAGTGGACTGCTAAACGGGCGACCAGGGTTCGATTCTCCAGTTAGACTATTCTTTTTTTTTTCGACAATTAATTTTTCAAACTTTTAAAAACAAAAGACATTGTAAATCTATAGGCAATATAGATTTTGTTAAATAAAAATATTTGACTATTTTTTTTACCCTATTACATATTTATTTACTTTCCTAAAAGTATTCAGTAAGTGTAGTTTATAAATTTGTTATCTGCACCCCAGACAGTCCTTTTTTTTTCACCCGGGCAACGCCGGGCAATGTAGCTTGTATATATATAAATATATTTTTAAAATGCCCAGTCATTATCTAAAATTTTAGAGTAGTAAACGTCTTTTCTGTATTACAAGTATGGCTATCTATGGTCATGGTCAATTCACTCACCATCTCTCTCTTATGTCAAGCAGATTCTACCATCAATAAGCTTTTGCTTAGTACTCATTACTATATCTCTGCATTTGATCTAAATTTAGAAAACTAAAAAAAAAAAAATAACAACCAGGAGTTCTGAACTTTTCTATGACCTACATATATTTATATACATGTACAAAATAAAATATGTTGATGGGCACAAAGGGGCACTGTATTTTTGTTTTTAATTTCACGTCCAAGATTTTGTATGAATGTCTCTCTCTCTCTCTTTACTGGAACTGTTGGATGATTGTTTGTGGCCTGGCCCAGTATTTCCCCTACACAACCAACATATTTTTATGTGCTATTGAAAAAAAGAAAAAGAGTTGTATGGGTGCTTTTCAATTCATGGCATTATAAAAAGTTTAAAGAAATAAAAAGAGAAGCAATTTTTAAAACAAAAAACCGACAAAATGTTTTATTTAAAAGATAATCTTGGTGTTAAAATAATTAAAGTGTTTGCTATGCTTTGTATTTGTTTTTAATGCTAGAAAATGCAATACATGTAACTGTAAGCTTTGAGATTTGTACATGGATATCTTATAGGTGGAGGAATACTCAAAACTTACTACACAGTTTAATTCTGAAATTTCTTCTATATTTGTATTACTTCTGAAATTTCTTCTATATTTGTATTACTTCTGAATTTTTTTTCTATATTTGTATTACTTCTATGAAATTTCTTAGTTCTATGTTTGTATTACTTCTCTAATATCCTCTATATTTGTATTACTTCTGAATTTTTTTATTTTTTTGTATTACTTCTGAAATATCTTCTATATTTGTATTACTTCTGAAATATCTTCTATATTTGTATTACTTCTGAAATATCTTCTTTATTTGTATTACTTCTGAAATATCTTCTATATTTGTATTACTTCTGAAATATCTTCTATATTTGTATTACTTCTGAATTTTTTTCTATACTTGTATTACTTCTCTGAAATTTCTTCTATATTTGTATTACATAAACTTCTGAAATCCTTCTACTCGCGTATATTCGATTGCTATTATTCTTTTTTGTGTTTTAGTAGTCGTCACTTCACAGTACACGCCCTTAGCACACCATTGCATTATGTTGTCTGCTCCTTGCTGTTACAGCTCCATTTTGTTTGAGGCTTTTCGTACATTATCTTTAGCCCATTGTTTGCGAATGTGTCCTATTATCTTGTTTTTTTTGTTGTTTGCGTCGCTCTCATGTTGTTTGTTAAAGTGCAACTTTCCCGCTCGTCAAATCGCATTATATATTTATTGCATTAATCAGGTCGAATTGCGTCTGGGAGATATTGATTATTACAGAATCCTGTATTTGTATATATATTAAAGTTACTATATCAATCTTTCGCTGCTAGATTGACAATTTCTCCTCTCAAGTATTGTGTGTATTGGTTCTGACTCTCTTTGTGTGTAATCTTTGTCTTGCCTAAACGTTCCCTAAATCTCGAGTTATTTATTACACAGTTTTAATTGACCAACACACCGTGAATCTATGATCGTTAAAACGGAAACACCCCATTTGCAACGTCTAGCCGTTTTTAAAAAAAAAACTTCCTTTACAACAATACCCCGCCCCCCTTCCCTCAAGTTTATTTCTAAAAATAATTATTATTATCGATCAAATGGCGCCAGTGACATTATACGGTAATTGCATTAAGTGGTCTTTGGTTTCGCGAAGTCATTATTTCACAATTTGTGCATATGCCTTATAATTGGCCAGGTAACGAGTGCTTTTCTTGCAGTTGTATAGTTTAGTCTAAGCTACTCAAAAGTCCTAAACCATAAGATCGCAACCTTTTTCTACTCTAAGATCTAAACTCTAAACCATAAGTTCTCAACCTTTTTCTAAATTTGTGTGCTCATTTATTATATTTAAAAAAAAACTGAAAAGGAAAATTCTTGTAAGAATGAATAGATAAAAAAAATTACCTAAACAAAAGGCTTACAAAAATTTATATTAATGTGAATCGTTTGCCTGGTGTGTTGCTAGTAGTTTGTCTAAGCTTATAGACTATTTGTCGCAATTTTGGTTGCAAAAGCCTTTGGTCTCCATGATTCACATTTTGCAGCTTGTTTTTTCTTTTTTTTTTTTGACAACCAAATGGTATTAGCATAAAATCCACTTTCCACAAAAGAGGGTGATAAGAATGCAATACAAACACAATATACATCAAATACATCTGGAACAGACCACTTTTTTTCCCCACTACAACATCAATCCACGATACGTATTACCATCGCCGCTGGAGGAATTTCTTTTACACTAAAATGTCTTCTAGTACAAGACGTAGTCTTATAGATTTTTATATTTATATATTTTTGTTCGAAATGAGAAAATATTTTTTTAACTCAAATAAACGTAAGTTAAAAGTAAAGCTTGATTGTTTGGACTCATCCAGTTAATAAAGAAAATTGTGATGTCTTTAGGTAATCTCACAGTGTACTCTAAATAAGGGGTCAGTAACCAAAGGCACGCGTGCCAAACTTTGCATGCAGTGCGATTTTCAATGGCACACGAGAGACATCCAATATGTGCTTTTTATCGATAAAAACAACACCATTTTCCGGTTCTTAATGAGGAAAACTGACTGTTGAAGCCATGTTTCTTACACATTTCAGTTAATTGAGCTTGCATTTAAAAGGACCACTGGAATGGATTTGCATTGAAATTAGACATATCTTGCCGGGAAATAATTTTCAAAACTTTTCACTACATGTGCATCCCTACGTTAAAGAATATATTAAAGATAGATAGTTGGGCTTATTCAGAAGTACATAGACGCACTTAAAGCGGAGTTTTCTAATCAAAGGCAAGACTTTCAAATTGATGAACTTATTTTTTCATACCACACCAAGCCTAATTGGTTTGATTTCACGATTTTACTACAACCTTCTTATATATATATTTTTTTAATGGGGGAATATTGGCGATTTTAAGATGGAGCAAGTTAAATTTTTAAACATTTGAAAAATGGGCATCCATATGTGTCCATTTGCGAAAAAAATCTGGATGGAAGCTGCTTAGGAAAGTCATTTGCTATTCTCAACTGCTAGGCATTTGCTCTACTTTCAGCGCCCCAGTTGAGAACCTATGATCTAAACTCTAAACCACAGGTTCTCAACCTTTTTCGGCTCATCGCCCCCTTTAAAAAAAATTTCCGCTCACCGCCCCCCCCCCCAACTTTTTTTTTAGCCCCCCCCCTTTCCGCCCATCTGAAGTATAGTTTCCGCAATTTTTTTAGCCGACTAGACTTTTTGAGTGATTCATTATCTTTAAAAAACTGTAAAGGAAACATATTGTAAGAATTAATAGATCAAAAAATTGCCTTAACAAAAGCTTTAAATAAATCAATATTAATGCGAATCGTTTGCCTGGTGTGTTGCTAGCAATTTGACTATTTTCGTTTCAATTTTGGTTGCAAAAGCCTTAGGTCTAATAATCAGTCATATTTGTTATATTACAAAACAGAACTTGTTCGGCATCACTATTGAATCAAATGTGGAAAAATTTTTTAGTTAAAGGGAGATAATTTGTCCGTTTTATTTGAGCTAATAGATGTCTATTTCTGTTTTTTTTTTCTTTTATTAAAAATAGATAGCTTACAATTTATAACTTTGAAATGATTGAACTGTAAAAAGTATTTGAAAATTATATAAATATTATATGACTAAAGAATTTATATGTATATTTTCAAGCATTACAATAACTACCTAGTTAGTGTGATTACTACTTATCTATTCCGCTTAACTATAGTTTCTAGGATAGGGAGTGAAGTTAAAATACACCAAGGACATCTCGGTTAAACTGAGATCAAAATATCATTAATATTTGCATATGTTAGGCGACTGTGATCGGTCAGCAGGGTTGACAGTCCGGTGAACCCACCACAGGACCAGCCGTTCGCACACTATATTCGCCAAATACTGACCTCTTCAGTGAAAAGTCACTGCGATTCCTATTTATTTTTAATATATAATAATATGTAGGCATACTGTTGGGGGATATCAAATATTTAGCAGCACTTGCGTTTACATCACATGTCATCCTCCAAAAACTAATCGATTCAAATAGCTGAGGTGTTAAAATATATCAGGTACGTTTCTACCGCCCACTTGCCCTTCACCGCCCCCCAATCGCCCCCGGGAATGTCAGCGCCCCCCTAAAGCTTTTCACCGCCCCCCCGGGGGGACCTATGATCTAAACTGTCATATTGAGATGCCCTGTTTCTCTTGGTTTGACTCCACAGGTATCATTTGTATAATAAGCCCTTAGCACACCTTGTGTGTGTGTGTTGGTTATTGGTGTTGTTGTTGTGCCGTGATGTTGATGTTTGAGAGGTTGCCGAAGAGTTGTATATGTTTTAGGCTGCAGAGCTATCTCCTCCCACCCTTTACGCTTTACACACACACACACATACGAATAGAGTTTTAGTTAAACATTCGTATGTAATTTTACGATGACTTTTTTTTTTGTTTGTTTTTAACAAAAGCTATTACATAGTGTCAATTTCATGAGGTGTTTAAGTGTTTAGTGTAAACGGTGCAATATGTGTGCAGGTAGATTGGGAAAACATATGTTGAAAAAAACAACAACAATTGTGAGGCTGGAGAAAGGAAAAACTTGTGTAGATGAAGAAAGAAAACAGATGTGTAGATGAAAAAGGAAACAGATGTGTAGATAAGAAAGGAAACAGATGTCTCGATGGAGAAAGTAACAAACGAGTAGATGAAGAAAGGAAACAAAGGTGTAGATGAAGAAAAGAAACGAATGTGTAGACGGATAAATAACATTCCGTTTTTCAAAAGAACCATCAGGTCTTTGAAAAAACTAAAGCAGCAACGAATGCTGCATTTGAGTGTTGATTCCATCAAGAATATAGACTAGATTCTATCACATCACTCTTTAACCACCCGTGTCTATATACATGTAATTCCTAGATAATTTTGTCTTTTGATTAGAAGGCTGTTTGATGAAGAACTTTGAGTGTGAGAATAGTAAATGAGAAAACAAATTCTTTGCTCGCTGCGCAGTTTGATGTAAATATGCGGTGTTTGTTTTTGACTGTTTGTCTTGCGTGGAACAAACAGACGTCTTTTTACTCCGTTTCTATTAACTTGTATTTTCTGTCTGTCTGCTTGCTTGCTTGGATGTTTGTTAGCAAAACTTTGCATCGATTTTTCGACCACTTCCCGTCGTCCAATCGAGCTGAAACTTGGGCAGCAGACTTGTCCAGACTAACAATACATTCTATCAAATTTTCAGCATCGTAGCCTTTGGAATAGTCACTAATACCTTCGACTAATTTGCGAATCGAAGAAAAAAAAACATGGCTGCCTCTACAGGAAGAGACGGAAGTAAATAAAATTTTCGGATATGTTCGTTTTTACGAAATAAATAGAATGAAAACGACACAATATAGCTGAAACAAAGCGAGTTTTCTTTTTATGGTTTTTGCGGGCCAAAGCTAGAACAAAAAAAAAAAAAAGGATGCGGAAAATTTTAGTGTGGAAATTCATAAGATATGATATCACTTATAATTATTTTAACCTATCAAAATATAAACTTAGTTAACAAAGAAAGGGAGTATAATAAAAACTTAGTTTTTATGGGTTAGTTTATTTTTCTTGTTTTTCTCCTTTTCTTTTCTGTCTTCTTATTTCAACTGTTCTTTTTTTTTTTTGTTTGCCGTTGGCCAGATCTTTTTTTACTTTAATTGTGTCTGCTCCGAAATCTAAATCTCAAATAGCCATTCAGAATTGGAAAACTGTTTGTGTGGTGCTGTATTGATTTCTTCTATCACGGGAGGGCAGCTGTTACCCACTGTAAGTAAATTAACTACCAGACCATCTAGTGAGCACATAGCTCTTTAGTTTTAAAAAGAAATATGTAGATCTATCTATATATAGATGTTTGGGGTAGCGGATGGTGGGTGTATATACCTGCAGACAATTACAGGGCACGTTTTTACATTCCATTCCGTTTCCCTCGGAATGTCGATGTTTCTATTAGCCAAAGTGGGTTTGTTCTCGGATATTATCAGCGAATATGTGATCGAGCTGAGCGGTAAAAAAAAACGAAACGACACCACAAGATTCTTTCCTTTTGTAGAGATCAAAATAATAGTTTTTGTTTGTTTGTTTAGGTTCGTGTTGTTTTTTCTGTATGAAGAGCCTGGCTGACCCGGTGTCTAGGATGACTGAATCCCATTGAGTGAACACTCTACAATGAAACTATTAGAAAAAATGAAAGCTGGATGCAGTCTATACACTGTCTATACAATGAGTCAATGCAGTTTCTGGTACAGCAGCAATGAAAATAGTGGTTCGAATTAGGATTACTTCACGGTTCACTTCTCTTTGCAGCCGACAACTTCTTTTACTCTCTTTGCATTCTATTGAACGTAACGCGAAAAGTATTTGACGACATTTAGGAATTTAATATAAAAAAAAAATCTTTTAACTATATCACTTAAAGTGTAGAAACTGAACAACAACAAACAACAAAAGGAAATGACGTAAAGTCAAGGAAAAAAAAAGATGAGAAAGAAATGGGCCGTATTGCTGCTGAGAGTTAACACCCTTGCCCCTTATACTTATACAAGTCAATCTTATATACCGTAATTGTAAAGAGTGCTGCTGAGTTAACACCCTTGTCCCTTATACAAGTCAATCTTATATACCGTAATTGTAAAATGGGCAAGGGTGTTAACTCTCAGCAGCAATTCGGCCCATTGACATCAGCCACGAATGATAGGCTACTAATACATGCAAAAAAAACAACAACAACAGATCAACAAACAGATCTACATAACAAATATGTAACAAGAGCTGTTTATCGTTGAAAGTTATAAATTGTTTTTTTTTTTGGAATGAAAATAGCTGAATGTAAAACACGATATTTGACATTTCGAATACACTTCGCAGCAATATGCCTAGCTTTGTTTTGTTTTTACTCCCTTTATTTTAAGTTGCATTTTCTGTCTGTCTGCAATCGTCGTGCAAAACTTTGCTTCGATTTTTCGACCACTTCCCGTGGTCCGATCGAGCTGAAATTTGGACAGCAGATTTGGGTCGCCTAACAATACATCCTATCAAATTTTCAGTTAAAACAACTTAATAATACTACACTTATGACAATATTCATTTCTTAAAAAGAAAGTATAAGAAATATATTGATTTCGCGTTAAAAATGCCTGTGCAACTTTTTATACTTTTTCGGCACAAAGCTAGAAAAAAAAATTATGCGCTAAGATTATTTTTAGAACATTTCATACTGAGTAAGGAGATATTTTTGAGATTTGCGACACAGATATTTTTCTGTACGTTTCATTTCCAGTAGTCAATCAATTATTTAATTACATGATGGTAAACTTAGTTTGCAAATAAAGGGAGTATAATGAAAACTTCGTTTTTATAGTTTTCTTTTTTTGCTCAAAAGTTCAACGCGGTGTAATTAAAACTGCACTAATTTATCGCAGTCTCGTTACGAGGTCATTCACACATTCACACCATACTATACTGCTAGAGGCGAGTTATGGCTTTTGATATTGATGTCACGTCAGTGTGTGCATACCCATTGGTTTGGAGAAAAAAAATCTTGAACGTTGTAAGGCTAAAATGAACTTCAAGGCAGAGGCTTTCGTTCTAAAAAAAATTCTTTGTATATATTTCGTCCCTTAACTCTCTGACGACCGATGGTAAAGTTCTACAATTATGAGTTAGCTTTATATTTTTAAGCCTAGAGAAATATATGCTTGTTCTTAGTTGCTTTGTTGCTCAATGTTAAATGCGCCCTTAATTTACATTATGTATTTTGGCAGCGCTATACGAATAGAATCATTATTTTTAATTATTGGTACATATAATTCTTTTCATTTGTGCTGTTCAAAGGCCGAGTCTGGACTAATTATAAACCTACAAATAAGTGCGTACACTGGCAATACAGGGTGAGTTGTAGTTTGGGCGGTGGTGGTGTTAAAATACCTGTAGCCAGAAAAAGCCCCACTTGGAATATACTGGACTGAACCTTTGTCAAATAAATCTCTTTAATTATAGTGTAGATTTTTTTACTAGGTTTGCGTTCTGAAAGAAAGAAGTAACAACTTGCGTGAATGTCAGGTCCGTCAAAATAGCACTCACACAGTGGCACAGGGGGGGGGGGGGGGGCTTGCTGTTTTAACGATATCTTTCGGACACGTGTGGTCAGAACAGCAGATGATTGGCTGATTGCTCGCTCTTCTGGAAGTAACGGTGACCAATCCCAGAGAGTTGGGTTCCGTATGTTCTCGCTATAAAAGTGATTACAGGCTCTTTTTTTTTGTGCGTCCATTCTTTCACGGTGGAAGGTTTGCATTGAAGAAAAGTCGTCAACCATTTTGGATAAGGCTAGTCAACCATTTCATCTGTTCAAACCCATTCTTTTTTTTATAGCCTTTCTAGGCACTAGTCACTAGAGCATATAAATAATGCAGTATTATTGTTTGTTGTCGTTGTTTTCCGGGAATATCTGAAGATGGCTCTAAAATGTCTGCTCGGGATATATATTTTTTTTCTTATGTATTTTGCACCACGAAATTATGGTTCGAGATATGAACACTAGAGCAAAGATTCATATACACAACTTGCGTAACAAATTATTAAGGTCTCGGTCACGTCGCCGTTCAACCAAGCTTTTGTTTGTTTTCACAGTGAGAAGCAGGATGCAGTTAGTTTGCACTAAAAGCTAGACAAAAAAAGGACCGTGCTCATTATAAAAACCTGTTAGATCATCTTCAAAGGCTTTAAAATTGTTTATTGTGATCCCGTTTAAAAAAAGCATATAGCGGAGTTTTTTTCGTTGGGTCAACGTTTGTTTGTTTGGTACCGTATGTAAAAAAATATTTCAAAATTATTTTTTTCTTCTTTCTTTATAGTAGTTTATTGCATCATACTGATATAATAGGCTGGAGTTCATCGTTTAGCATCGGGGCATCAGGCTAGTCGCAGTTGCAGTTTAAAAAAACACTAGACGGGGTCATTTTTATCAGTCTACTAGTGTTTTGGTTCTTTTTGTGCTTGTACAGACATATTTATGTTTAAAAAAAAACAACAACGACGCCATTACAAGTCTAGGAAAATCAAATATTTCTTTAATATATGTTACATTCTTGACACGTTTTGATTCAATATTTCTGTGTGAATGATAAGCCAAGCTACCACTAATATAACAGTTGAAGTTGAACCACCATAAAGAAAAACTAGGCCAAATAGAATTTTTGTGAAATCCAAGTATAAATATATGCTACACACTACTTGCTTTTCCGCTTTAGCTTCAGTAAATAAATCCAAGTGATTGTGATAATCCCTCTCAAATAAAAGAACAAACAAACAGCATCTAACATTCTAAGTATCCTAAATTACACTTTCATGTACCTACCTACATTAGACTATGTCTTCTACTTGCGATTTGTAAAATAAGAACTACGCCTTCGAAAATATTTGTGTGTGTTTGCTCTGAGCATTATAAGGAATTACGAAGAGAAAATAATGTGCCTTGGGCAAAGACAAAAATGCATGTAATGTTTAAAAATTTAAAAAACAAACGAACAGGAAAAAGTACTTGTGCTAACATGGTGTGGGGAGCCTTCTTTATCGCCGTTCGTGTTGAAAACAGTAGCAACTGGGCATGTCAAAATAATAAAAGTTCATACCATAGATCGACGCGCTATACAAGTAATTATGTACTATGCATTAACAGTAATGACAATTCTAGAACCGAATAATGAAAGCTAGGGTCGAGATATCTGCGAAGGGTTTTGAAAATCAAAGAAGATAGTTGCACGTGCAAATAGGCATCGAATTTTTTCTTTTTTAAAGAACGCGTTTTACCTGATATAATCTATATGTCCATCTTTCTATCGCTCCCTGAATGCATGTTTTGTTTGTACAACTGTACGTTCTCTCTCAGTCTGTCTCTCTCATTTTTTTATACAGTAGCATTCTCTACATGCCATTAATCCCAAGAGATCAAAGCAGGCGGTATCAGTGCTGCAGAATTATTACAATTTTTTTTTCAAAATTGGTATTACATACTTGGCGTTGCTTAGCAACCATACTATTTCCTCCCCCCCTCCGCCATCTCGTTTGTGCTGTTGTTGTTCTTCTCTATTTAATCTCGCAGATTGCACGTGCCTTATCCTTACATCGGTGTCACGTGATTAATGATCTTCATTGTTTGCCGGTTTGGACAGGCCAATTTCAAACACTGGTCAGAAAGCACGGGGCAGGGGCTTCGCTCTGCGGGACTTAATGTTTGGAGTAGCTGAAATCAATATGTATATATAACTTTACCGTGCAAGCATTGACGGTCAGCGTTGACCCACAGCCTACTGGAATGGTTGGCCTGGCTAGCACAAAGCCCAAATATCTTAGTGCTCCTAAAGGTTTTTGTATGCTTATCGCATTTGGGTTAGCAGGGGCGCCTTTCCTCCCCACGTCGTCTAATAAGTGTGGGGGATAAATTCAAGCGGAGCTCATGGAATGACAGCCCACATCCCTTACCTCTGCTGACCACCGCGCCAGATAGAATCCATTGGATCACATAAAATGTGCATCTACACAGACGCGCTCATAAGATTGGTCAATGGTGTCTAGTCGCTTAAACAATGCTATGACCGTAAGGCTTTTTTTTTCTGCGTCTGGAACTGGAACTCAAAATCTTTACAATCTTATCCGCGTGCTTGGTTAGCGTTGAGCGTTTTTAAACTCTTTTGCCATCCAGTTGCACCGTCTCTATTGCAAGTCCACCAGACCTTTTTGGTTGTACTTATTAGTACCGCAAAACTCACCTTTCAAAGCGTAGTAGATATCTGTGCACATGAGCGTCTGTTCGAAATGTTATATCATTAACTACGTATACCCCAATTTCAGTAGTCTCCAATAAAGAATAAGAAATGTACATGTTTTGAATAAAAAAAAAATGGGACATAAAAATAGCAACTTAGGACGAAAGCATTACTCATTTACATAAGGAAATAAGATCAAGATGCTAGATCTACAGATTACTTCATTATATATATAGAGAAAAAAAGCGAAAATGTTTAAAAAAATTAAATAATTGATAATACAAATACAATATACAATAACATTGCGACATTTTTTTTTTTAAAGGGTTACTATCTTTCCAAACTTGGTGGCACGGTGGCCGGTGCAGACTAGGATTTGTTCACGGGTCTGAGGGGTGTCCCTGAGTCTACCCAGCTCAGATGCGTACATGACCTGAGTTGGGGTAAAGTAAAGGCGGCTGTGTGCTGGCCACACAATTGTATGCCGTGGCCACGGAAACTGGTGAACGCTGCTTCCCTGGCTCCATGGATCAATTTGGTCCAACGGGATACTTTACTTTTTTAAAACTTTATATCTTCCCTAAACTATATCTAACCATTAGTACCATTCAGGCAGAATATCTCAAGTGTAGTTACCGGTACTTTAAAAGCATTGTCTCTTTTTCCACCGTTGTAATTCTGATATTCTCTCTCTATATATATAAAAAAGCTCTACTTTCAACAAAGACTGATGTATCGCCGTACCTATCAGCCAACATTTAATTTAAGTATAAAGATTTAATGAACGTGTGTGTGTGTGTGTGTGTGAGTTAGGCAGATATATAGAAATAAACTAAAAGATGATAAATCCATACTCGTCATACTTATGATAGTCAGTGCATCACTGAGGGATTAATTATTTGCATCTCAATAATACTATAATACCAAAGACTATAATATGATGGACCGCTTGCTTTAATATTTTCTGCTATTTGATGACTCGCATGACTTCTTTTCGGAATTCCCGATCACACTTCCTGTTTTATTTAATCGCAAAGATTTTCTCAGTGGAAAATTACAATTTAGGCCAGGCAGACTTAGGAGTCATTTAAATTTAAGACAGCATTATTGGTTGCGCATGGGAAAAAAAAACATATAAGCTCTAAAAATAGAGCAAGCGGTCCATCATATTGTAGTCTTTGATAATACCCACACCTTTCATCCCCAAGAAAACAAAACAAAACAAAAACCCCTTCATCTGAGTTTCAACCAGGCACCTGATGGTCAACTCAAACACACACTTCCTCCCCTCTTGGTGATTCGATTTTCCTCACCAGGAAAATGCAAAATAAAAAAAAAATAGACAAGAAAAATTGCTGTGATTGTGATTCGGGCTAATGATTAGGCTGAGGAGGGGTGGGGAGCTAGAGTGCCCTCTCTTTCCCTCCCCTTGTCGATGTTTGCCTCACGTCTTAATAATGTCCAGGAGAAGATGAGTCAACATGATGAGCGGTGGTCGAGGCAGTGACGTTCGAAGATCACCCCCCCCACACACACACTCCTTTTATTTATATACAAGATAACTGGATCCGGATCAGAGCAGTGAAAGTAGTAAAAAAAAAAAAAAAATTCGCGAAACCGACTGACTGAAGTGACTGGTTGGGAAATTTCCCACCATACTATCGAGCTAAAATTTGGAACATTGGAACATGTATATATTCTTGTTGCCCCACAACACATTTTCTCTCCTCCTTCTCCCCTCCCCTTCCACCCCCGATTCCGCAAAATAATTACAACAATTAATTTGTTACAGTTTTTATTTATAATACGGTACTTTTTTGGGGGGGGGATTTTAAAAAAAATTCCTGTTGAGCACACCTGATTGACATATAGACTATTTGATACTATTTTTAAATTCTCATATATTAACCCTTCCCGTACCGACCTACTTCTATCTATGCTGCCTTCAGTTCCGCTATATACGCGCCCGGGACTGTAAGGGTTAAGTTCTCTTTCCTTTCTATCTTTCTTGGTTGGGTGGCAAAGGGCGAAAATTTGGAAATGCTAAAGAAAAACGATAGTGCATCTACATAATTTAAAAAAACAAACAACAACACACTTTGTTTAATTTGAATCCCAATTTTTTTTTTTAAATTGTGACCCGGTAATAGTTTTACCGTAATATAAATGGATGGCTTGAAAGTTCTGCTCAGTTTTACCGTAATATATGGATGGCTTGAAAGTTCTGCTCAGTTTTACCGTAATATAATTATGGATGACTTGAAAGTTCTGCTCAGTTTTCAGCTCTAGATAGACCATACCGAATTCTGAGTGCGAGATTTCAGAGTTAGACCTTGGAGGGGGGGGGGGGGTGTGTGCCGCGTTTTGAAGAGTAGAAGAAATAAAATTATATAATAATATATGTAGTTTTGTTTATGCATTTGCCCCGTCGACAGGGTCAGATCACTCCGAGGCCCCCGCGTGCATTAATGTTTGTGTTAAGGTTGTCTGCTCTTGATTGCCGCTGCTCCATTTAAATCTTTGACGTACTTGGTAACGTCTGGTCTCCTGTGTCTTTCTTTTTTCTTCAATGTATTTCTGTAAATACACAATTTTATTTAAAAAAAAATATATGCAAGGTTGTTCTAGCAGATGGGACATAACTACGTTTGTTAAGACGGAGGGGTGGGGTGGGCATTAGGCGGTCAGTAGTCTTAAAACTATTTTTGTCTCATGAATGTTTAAAGAAAAAGTGTTTAAAAAAAATGCATTCCCAGTTCGACTTGAGCTGATCGATTGCGTCTAGCTACCCGTTGTTCGTCCTTTTTGTCTCGGGCGGCCCTTGGGGGGGGGGATTATATAAAGATTATCATTAAATGAATATTGATTATGGGTCTAATTGTGTGTGTTTAGTGGATTCGTTTTTATATATTGAATGCATCGTTGTCTCCCCCCCCCCCCCTTTTTCTTTTTTTATAATGGTAGATGTATATTTTTTTTTATTAGTCTACAAATATTTGAAAGTGTCGCTGTAAGTTTGTGTTCATTTTTTAGTTTCATCAGATCGTCATTATATTATCAGTATATTTTTTTTGTTAGAGTCCATACAGTTAATTTTGTGCAGTGATTAAATCCTTCGTTTTGAATGTTGGTTTCTCTTGAGTTTTTTTTTTTTATAAAGCGACGTTTGATGACTTCAAAGTGTAAAGAAAGTTTTTGGTGTAGAAAAACAATACAAATAGTATGCCGTGGGCCACAGAAACTGGTGAACGCTGCTTCACCGGCCCCATGGAATGCATGGATCAATCTGGTCCCATGGGATTCTTTATGCACATAGAAGAAAATCTCGCTACACAAATGATTATATCAGAGCCTTAATTAGCATTAGTATCCACAATATTGTAATCTAGGTATTGCCGACGCAAACTTATATTATTGAAACTTTGTGGTTGTGTGCTTTTATACAATATACCACCCTTGAGGGGCTAAACTATTAGTTGGACTGCTGTCAACTGACAGGGACACCCTCCAGACCTGGAAAAAATAACAACCTGTCTTTAAATACATACTTGTGTGTATCTGCAGTTTTTCATAGGCGTGTTCTTACTGGCTCAAAAAGCATATTCTAAGACCGTTTGACGGACTTTAACGCGTAACGAAAATTTGAGACCAGATAAAGTTGATATTGATGACACGACATTGTCGATAGTTCTAAAACCCAAACTATTGCGCTATAAAGAGTGAAATATATATTTTAAAAAACTGCATTTTTGCGTATCCAAAAAAGTTATGATACGACAGAAATTCCATAAGGGACCCAACTATTACTGACCAATTTTCTTTCTCAATCTCTCCTCAAAAATATGTGTAAGAAAAAAATCAAATTTTTCGTTGTTTGTATTTTTAAAATTGTACGGAGGGTATCTTCTTCTTCTTCTTCGTTCTCAAATGTTATGATTGGGAGGATTTAGACAACAAGTCCGATAGTTGTAATGGACTGCGCCGTGGCTGTCAGTTGCTCTAGTCCACCGAACAGTTTGTCGTTGAAGGTAGCCCCTTCAAAAGCGTACGAATACGGCGAAATAAGCACATGTGTGTAATTCCATCCCGGGATCTCTTGATAAGACAAATCGAGCGCGCTGGCGCTAGGCCACATGTCCTGTATTGTCTACAGTTCACCAGCTTCATGGACGAAGGGCAAGTGATGGGATTACGTAGCGAGCGCACGTGCCTTCGAGGGGTTTGACTACGGCTCGTGCGGAAACTTAGTATAAACAATGTGCGTTTTGTTCTTTCACAATTGAAGCTATTTAACGTGTCATGTCCAATGGTTTAATTAATAAGTATGAACAACTATTCCTGATTATTACCATTGTCCTGTTCGTTATAGCAACAACAACCAAAAAATAGAATAAAATATCGTAAACCAAAAGCGTGTAATGAGAGAACAGTATATTTTTTTGTGTTCGATCAGATTTCACCGTGAGTTGCTATTGCAATCTGTGGCTTGTTACATGCGCCCAGATGTTACAGTGAATTACATTACAGCTTTGTGCACTGCTTATTGCCATGTCTTGTATGTGAATAGTGATGAGTTTATCTGGGTTTTTTTAAAGTGTGTTTCTACAACTTTTTTTAATATATTTATTTTACAGTTTTCGAAATGAGTGAAAAAAAAGAACAAAAGTTTGGGTTATATTGTAGTATATTGTAATTGTAATTGCATCTTCCGACTTTAGCTCCTGTAAAGGAAGATTACTTGCATCATTCTTGGTTTCTAGTTTTCAACGATTCCCAAGATAGGTTTTTCTTGAAATCCAATGAAGTTTGTATTTATAAATGTTTCTCTTTCTTTTTAATAGTCCCAGCGACAGTGTGAACCTTTTGTTACTCTTAAGTTATTGTTTTTTGCATGAAAGGGTCTAGAGTCTAGACTCTAGACTGACTCTAGACCAGTGGTTCCCAACCTTTTTAATGCCGCGACCCTTTTATACAGGGTTACATCGGCTTACACAACGAAGATTATCTTTCACAGCAAGTCTAATTCTGTATTTAGATTTGATAATCAACAAACTGGAAAGCCCTTTCACAAAGATATGTTGTTGGAGATGGATGAAGAAGGTGCAACACAGTCTCAGACAGAACAGTATATGACTGTAAACGCTTGATCCTAAATTTTTTTTATAATTGGCATTGTGGAGAAATCAGTTGTTAATAAATTAAATGAACTTCTCTTGTGTTGTCTCAGAGACTTCTTCAAATTTGACTGCGCATGACCTTCTTTCAAGTGCAAATGAAGTGTCAGATAAATTTGAAAATGAAATTTCGTCTGTAAGCATGTGCAAGTGTTCTTTCATAAAAATCATTATAGTAAAAATCATTATCGTCATCCTTTTATCTGGTTCCATGTCATGTTCCTCAAAGAAAGCAGATAAGTTAAACAACATGTACATTTTATTTACCTCCAGTTTTTCATGCCAAAGCTAAAGTTTTATTTGGAATGATCCGAGCTTTTCAGACAAATGAAGGTTTGTTACAAAAATTAACTGGTCCATGAAGTGATAAATTTTACTCATTAAAGATTTTCAAAGATGTCAACAAAGTAAATTATTTTCAGCAGTTCACTTTTATCGCCATAAAGTGCTTTCTAGTTAAAGAGTTCTGAGTTTACAGCGAAGCTTAAAACTCGTTTTTAAATTTTATTGTTCCGCTCGACAACCATCTGACTTCAGTGTGAAATAGTAGTTTCCGACTGTTTTCGCAATTGTTAAAAATTTAAAGTAGGTTGGTATGTGATAGGGTTGGTGCGCTGATGTCATCATGCCGTGTATTCGTATGCACAGAGTAAAAATATACTTATTCTGTACTCGGATGTGGATGTATCTGCATGTGGGTGGGCCCTCCTGTAGACTGATAAAAAATGTATTTTCCGTTGGTCTTAGGCGACCCCTATGAAATGGTTTTTCGACCCTTATTAAGATTTAACATATAATGTTGGTATATTATTAAAACCATATTCTTTTAATTTCTTTAAGAAAAAATCAACGTGAGCGAACCCGATATTTAAAAAAAAAATGTAAACAAATGCTTACTAAATCTAATCAAGGGAGATAATAGTCCCAATTTTAAGTCTCTGGGGTAAAGATTTTAGTAAACAATTTTTTTTACTATACAATTTGCATTAAAAAAAATAATATTGTATATACGTATCCCAGTACCGATACTCAAATTGATAAAAATACGTAAAATAAACAATTAATTAATTAATGTTTTTATATTATAAGTGTAATTTTGAAAACACCCTTTAATCTACTAGCTTGTATTCATTAGTGACGCATTTACTTCTTTTAATAGTATACATGACTTCTTAATAATAGGATACATCTATTTTTTAAAAGCCTTATTTTTAAGGTTTGACGATTGTTAATAAAAAGAGGAATAGTCTAGACCAGGGATCGGCAACCTACGGCAAGCGTGCCAGACTTATTACGCAAAACGATTTTCAATGGCACGCAGTAGACTCCTACAAAAATATATTCAAGTATCTTCTATTAGAAATAGAGTGCTAAAGCAGGGTGACTTTTAGGCTGTTGGCACGCTGAATGAATTAGAAATCCGACTTTGGCACTCTATATCAAAAGGTTGCGATTCGCTGGTCTAGACTAAAGAGTGTTGGTGCCAGGACACATCCATGTTTGATTCCGCTACACACTGGGGAGGGTTGTGAGGTGCTGCCATCGAAGAGTACTGTGCTGTACATGTTAATGTTATTGTGGAAAGGCCTCAATAAGACCATCAAACATATGCGTTTTCCGATGTTCCTTGGCGACCCCTATGAAATAGTCTTTCGACCCCCTCAAAAGGGGTCGCGACCCACAGGCTGGGAACCGCTGCTCTAGACGATCCATATCTAGTTTTTAAGCGTGTTGCACAAGTTTCCGGAGTGTGTGCATGTGTCGCGTGAAATAGAGTAACAAACAAACGGTATACAATGAGTAAACAAACAGTGAATGCAGTGGTAAGCCTTTAAAGAATGCCACGATCACACAATATTGCATGATAAAAATACGCGTTTTATCGGTAGCATTAGATTAGTTCTTATGTCTGTCTGCCTCTCCCTCTCTGCCTGTCTGTCTGTCTGTCTCTCTCTCTGTCTCTCTCTCTCTCTCTCAGACTCTCTCTCTCTCCTTGATTTGTTTAACTTGTTAAGACTAGACTATTTACTGTCCGTGTGTCCGTCTGCGTTGCCCGTTGCCAGACCTGGTTGCTCCGTCCAGATCACAAGACACTCTAAATTTAGAGACATCAAATCAACATAGTCTCTTTTTAAATCCGTTATGTGTGGGGTGAGGGAAATGGGGGCAGGGGCGGGGCTAAGTAATGTACAGCAGTATGGACGAATCGATGCTACTTTTTTTTCCAGTCAACTTCTCCAGGAACCCACTCTTTTCTTATCCTGCCAATCCTTTGGGCTTTAATGCTTGAGAAAAGCCAGAGTTACTAATTGTTTTCAGAGGTATGTATTTATCTATAAGACAATTGTTTTTTGCAATGGTTTTGTCTGTAGGAGAGAGCTTGGTGCTAGACAAATGGTTGTATTTTTTCTCTCGCATTATTGGGAGATAAGAAGCAACAAAGTTTGAGAGCGAGAGAGAGGGAATCAAATGGATGATGATCTGTATATAATACCTTAGTACATTAGGCCTTACAGTGGGCTTGGTAGACTTGACGGCGCCCATATCCTCTCCAAGCCAGCGGTGGATTTTTTTTTTCGGATTGTCTGCACCGTGGGTCGAACCCATGATGTCGAGCTTGTAAGTCAAACTTACTGTCGACTTTGCTTGTCCAGCCATCGTACTGTATATTGGCAACAATTATTGTACAACTTACTTCATCGTTTTTTATTTTGCTAGCATGCTTACTTGTGTCTCTGCCTTCTTGTGACACTTGTCGTACGTACCTACCTACATACCTAAAAACATACCTTCCTACCTATATATTATATAAATTTACTTATATACCTACCTACATAACTATATTATATCTATCGCGCTACATAGCCTAACTACCTACATAATTGTCTAATAAGCTACTAACACTAAATAAGGTAATTAATTACACCGTGAGTGCCATTGACGTATATCTACAGTGACATTCGTATTTACAGTTCCTCTTTCTGATCGTCCATTACCATCAATCTGCTCGGGCGTGAAATCCTTTCACGGGCCTTATTAATTATTATTTGCACCAACCTGGCGCACTCATTCTTTCCCACATTTATCCCACTGTCATACCGAGCCTAACTACGACCCCGTTTCCGCTGCCCCGCTGCAGGAAGGAAAGTGAGGGGGGGGGTTTGTAGAGAGTCTTCAAAATGTCAATCTGCCCTTGGCTGTCCATGATCACATTTACTGTCATGAATGACGTGTCGTCGTCGACCCGAGTAATTGTATTTAACACGGCGGCGTCGTGTCTCGTAATTTCATTCATTGATTCAATGAACTTGATCTACCGGTATGTTTTTATTATTCGTTTTCTTCCGTTGAAAAGCCCGTGAAGGAGCCATGCCTATAAGGAGGGTGGTGTGTGTTGAATATTACCAAAGGCTACGTTTTAACTACGTGCTCCACCCGTTATCGAACTGAGTAGATTTGGTTCTGAGTTATAAGCTTATAGTTATAGACGTTCCACGTCTAGTCAGAAGATTATTACGTCCTAGGCCCCAAAAACACTCCCGCAGGGGCGACAGGGATTGGTCGGCGGCATGGTTAGAACCCGGGTCGTCATGTTGACAGTCGGGTATACACAGGACCAGTAGTCCTCAAAACTGAAGGGTTGGCAATCACATTCGTTTTGTAAGGGGACGCTGCGGCAAAGTTATTTGTGTGTGTGTGTTTTAGAAAACGCCTTGTCGGGTTTAAGTCATGGTGAAATGCGTCCATGAATTTACCCAGCTCTGAATCGCACCTGAAATCATTTGGCAACTCTGTGTTCAAAGACATCCGGGACTTCTTTGATTGTCTACTAGCTTTATGGGTCCAAAAATGGTCTTGATTGGGTAACAGGGGGAAAAGGGGGGTAATTTTTGTACATGTAGGTCTGTAAATGAAAAGGTACAAAGTAAAGTATTGCCGTGGGACAAAGTTGATCCGTGAGACAGATGAGCTGAGACTAACACCATGAAACACCACTTTTAAAAAGTACGTAAAACTCACGACTTTTTTGTAGAAAAGCGCAACGTAAATAAATTATTATAAGTTATAGGTTGCTTACTTTCCCGGTACTAGCAGGGCAGAAGAAAAAAAAAAGGGGGGGGGGGGGTAACGAATAGTTGCATTTTAATCGACTTGGGTGAAGGCTGTAGATTCTTTAAGACTAAGAATGGGGAGGAGTAATTATTATTGCGTGCTGCCGATTCGCGCGAATGTCGGGGGCCGTCGGTAACACATAACATAAAGATTCATTGATTGGCATATCTCCCCGTCACTGCCGCCTGTCTGCGCGTGTGTGTGTGTTTATACATTATTTACTTAGTGCTTGAGAGTTAATCACATTGTTATAGTTCGCATGTAATGAGATTGTGTTGCTGTTGTTCTCTTGTGGCTTTTGTTAAAAATGGCTGCGTTATGCCAAGGCACCTATCTTTCTTTTTATACTACCGTAGGCTTTGTTTTTACCTATCTGTCTTACTTTACACAAAAAATAATGTAAAGTACCCTTCGGATCAAATTGATCATAGGGCCGATGAAGCAGTGTTCAACAGTTTCTGTGGCCACGGCATACTAGTTGATTGTGGGGCCAGCACAACGCTTAGCCGCATTTACTTTACCTCAACTAATGTCAGGTAGCCATCAGAGCTGGGTAGACTCATGGACACCCTCTTAGCCTTCACCAGGATTCGAGCCCAGAACCTTCGGAACGACAGTCGAACGCGCTGCCGCTCGGACACCGTGCCCCTATTACTTTACAAACCCCGCTTTAAAAGAGTGCAGACTATAGTATGTGTGTTTGCCCGCTTGGCCTTCTTCTCTCATGTACCATTACGTATTTATGTACTTATCGTTTTTTAATTGTTGGCGTTTCGTTGGTTAATCTAGTGTGTCTTCCCCCCCCCCCCCTCATTAAACTCTCATTTATACAGCCATTCCAGCCTTCACGCAACTGTGTTTTTCCAGATCATTTAGCATTGCGTCACACCAGCCACGTCGTGGCCCACCAGAAAGTTGTGAATGCTGTTTCACTTGCCCTATAGATCTAGAGTCCAATCGGTCTGCAAGGAATACTACTCACTCATTTCGACACGATACAGATAAAAAAAAAATCGTTTCTGATTTCCGAACACGTAGATTTGGCTTTTTTTTTCTTCTTTACACCACAGTAATTGAAAAACTTGCGCTTATTGGTGCCTTTCTTTGATTTATTTTCTATAACAAATTTTTATTTAAGTCAATGGTCCGTCTACGACTCCTTCTCTTCATTTTCCAAACCATCTGCATTTTTTTTTTTTGCTTCTTTTCTAAAAGCTTTACTCCATAACCCAACTTCACACGGGTAAATAGCCATGCCTTCGGTTCTGTGAGATGCATATTATATTTTAGTTAGCTAATCATTCCCGTCTCGGAGTTGTCTTAGAAGGGAAGAGTTATCTAGGGCGAATTGGAGCTTTAGAAACTGACTTGTTGGCTGGGCTGCTTAACTTTAAAGAAAACCTTTGTGTTCCAGATTCTAGAGCAGGGGTCGGGAACCCTTTTGTTTGAGAGAGCCATGGACACCAGTTATTTTGAAAAGTAATTCTATGAGCGCCATACATTATTGAACTAAAAATGCAAGTAAATTTCCCTTTAATTACAATGAATGCAAGGTTGCTATTTTTCTGTCTTTTAGTTCAACGGAGTTTATCTCCTTTACCACTTCTGATGCTGAACTGCAGTAGACTTTAGCTCATTTGTAAAATGAAATATTGATATGCAATTAATATGTAGATCAAAGGAGTCTAATCGAACATTTGTCTGCGAGCCAGATGCAGCCATGAATAGAGCCACATCTGGCTCGCGAGCTATAGGTTCCCGACCCCTGTTCTAGAGTATTGTACACACAACTCGACGTTAGCAGAACTATTTTAACGTTTTGTTCACAGACAACTGTAGGCCATACATTACAGGTCTTTTTTAATGTTATATGCACTGGCTATGCAGACAACTGTAGGCTATACGTTACCAGACCTGTCTACCCTGGAAAAACGCTTGGAGTATTCTTGAGAAGGCTAAAGTGTACTTTTCCGAGGTCAAGTGTACTATGTAATAATAATTGTCATCTATCGCACCAATTATTCAAAATAATAGTCATTAAAATTTAAACAGTTGTTTCATTTAATGTTTAAAACAAGCAAAGAAAATCTGTTTTGTATTTTTAGCATAATTTAATAAATCTATGTTGAAAATGTTAACAAAATAGACAGCTGGTGTGTTAAATAATTTTTCTGTCCTCCTCCATTTGGTTACTTCAGCTAGTTGTTTGGTCATTCTTTTTTAGACTCTGGTAGTATGCCCCTTTCAGCAGTTTTAAGTCTTTATCATTAAGAGCCTTTACAGACTCCAAAATGCCCACTGGCCGGGACTTGAGCACCAGAATGCTCCCCATGGTCTGGTCAGACATTGAGGAATGCTGTGGTGTCCGGTTCTTCCTGACACAGCTGAAAACACGTTCGCCTTGGGCACTGCTGTGTGGTATGGTGAGAAGCCCCAACATCACATTCGCCAAGTCTTCATTCAAACATCAAGCTGTCAGTATCTTCATGCTTCATTTCAGCAATAGAAAACCAATTCTGTCCTTGATGCACCGTGACACATCAGTAGATTGATATAGGCAGACCTGCTCAGCAACTTTGTCTAGTGAGGTGTTGGTGACCAGGACAGGAAATCTGTTGATGATGAATTCTAGATTGCTGAACCTGCAAGACTCCTGCAATTTGACGTCTGCCACTTCTGCATGCATCAACAAGTCAACATCGACGCCACAGCCTTTGTCAGCACATCAGAGCACGATGTTGCAAATCATTGCTTCTGCACGAGTCACATCATGCTGAAGTTACTCCTCCCCAGCGACGGGCTCAGGCTTCACAAGAAAAGACCTAATATTTTGTGTAGGCCTAGACTTTTCTTTCTCAACAGCCAGTTTCTGGTGCGACTCCGATTCGTCATGTCTCTTACAGTCATAGAGCCCTCCATGTCCCACCAAGAAGTCGATATGACAAATAGTACAGTGTGCCGATGTGTCACTTTTCAATGACACATGCAAGTACTTATATTTCATAGAATATTTATTTATAAACTTTTGCTTCCGAGCAGAATACACCTTCGCTTTTTTACTCGGAGCAGACTAGGAAGCTTCTTCGTCATCTGTTTCATGATTTCGTGCACGCTGTGTAAGTTTGCTGTCAGCCATACTATTGATACTGATAGCCGAATTTGGACATTTGCGAGAGAGAAAAAAAAGGATAGCAGGTCAAGGTCGCCGCGCCGTGTAACAAGTTAGGTACTACTAACAATGTAGGGCCTACAGCGAGCTCCGTGTTGTACAAAAACAAGTTTATAGTGACGATTTTACATCATTGAATCATTGATAGTAATAATTGAAACCCCGACGTTGAGCCGAGATCAAGTCTATTAATAAATAGTTGCTTTCGTTTTAGTAGGCTGATAAAAAAAAGTTTTATTGTAATGAAAACAACGAGTTTTAATCTCTCCGTTAGTAAAATAAAACGTCAAGAATTTAAAAGAAAGCCGCGAGTAAAGCGTGCGTGATGTACAGATTGACCTAAAAACAAATTCGCGTGAAGTAGGCTTATTACCGATTGCCGTGTCAGACAATAAAAACGTTGACTTCTTGGAGATTTATATAGATCTAGACTATAGCCTATGAAACTACAGGTCCAAAAAAAAGCTACATTACGGGATTGCGCTAAAAAAAAGTTTTTAAAACTCAGTAGGCACGAATAGGCCACGAAAGCAAAAACTAGGGAAACCCTGACCTAAAAATAAATATAGAATCACACATGCGTTTTATTTCGCCTTTTAAGTTTTCATGAAAGAAAAAAGTTGATCATTTATAGTTTCCCAAAACTTAAATTGGCCGATAGCCGGCACTCTAAACTCTTGCACCCAAGCAGAATAGCCTACCCCTTCGCTTTTTTACTCGGAGCAGACTCGGAAGCTTCTTCGTCATCTGTTTCATGATTTCGTGCACGCTGTGTAAGTTTGCTGTCAACCATACTTTTGATCGCCGAATTTGGATATTTGCGAGAGGAAAAAAAGGATATCAGGTCAAGGTCGCCTCGCCGTGTAACAAGTTAGGTATTGAAACTGACGATATCCATTTTCGACCAATCAAAACATCGGTTTTATGTAACTGCGGTTTAGTGATCGTCTAATTACCGAAAAAAATAGAAATAAAAACGAAAAATTGCGAAATAATATTTTTTTTATTCAAGAAGTCGTATTTTTAAGACGCTCGGTGTAACAGCCGTATTTTGTATCCTAAAGCGTTCGAAAATACGCCCAAAGCGTACGGGTAGGCAGGTCTGCGTTACAGACATATTTCAACGTTATATGCACAGACAGCTGTAGGCCATACATTACATGCCTTTTTTAAATGTTATATGCACTGGCTATGGAGACAACTGTAGGCTATACATTTCAGACATATTTCAACGTTATATGCACAGACAGCTGTAGGCAATATATTACATGCCTTTTTAAATGTTATATGCACTGGCTATGCAGACAACTGTAGGCTATACATTACAGACATATTTCAACGTTATATGCACAGGCAGCTGTAGGCCATACATTACATGCCTTTTTTAAATGTTATATGCACTGGCTATGCAGACAACTGTAGGCTGCTATACATTAGGCCTACAGATATATTAAATGTACGTACAGACATATTAAATGTACGTTTATTTACAAACAGCTGTACCTTTTGCACTTTTTAACGTTATGTGTAGCAACAACTGTGCATTGGAAATAAACCCGTGTAGACAGACATTTCGTCTGATACGACAAGCTGCGAGTTTTAACACGAGTTTGCCACGCTCCGTCCTTGTTGTTTACAAAATGCGCGAATAAATAAACAAATAAACCGGGGGGAGGGGACAGTTGGACTTCAGTTGTTGTTTCCCCTCTATCACTCCTCTAACCACCTGTTGCAGGCTGAAATTTTTAGTTGCAGAGGGAGAGAGAGAACGAGAAAATGAGGATAGAGAGTTCACACATAGCCTGTGAGAGAGACACATACAAAGAGAAAGAGAAATAGACACGAGAGAAAGCGAGACTTTTAAGTAAAGCGAGAGTGAAAGTGACACACGTATTTATGAAACTAATCTCTTGTTCCTTAGCTAGTTGTATTTTTGAATGCTTTATCTAATCTTACGTATCCTTTCTTCACGTCATAATAAACACACGGGTCGCAAGATGAACTGGGCAAAACAGATATAAATAACTCGACCTATATTTCAATCTTGCCTTTCTTTTTAAGGTTTTTACGTCTACCCATAAACCGATGACATCATACGAGATTATTATTATTTTAAAACATTTTTTGTCGTTAGTTTTGGACATAAAACAGCGAAAGTTAGGGTGGCTTAAGTTGTCATGATCAGGTTTATGGCCAATATATTATGCCATCTTTTTTTTTGTTCGGACTACTTTAATAATGTAAGCCGTTTAACGATCAATACGTATTGAAATGGAAAACTTTGGTCTTTTAGTCAAGCTCATAAAAGTATTTTAAACAAATTATATAATAAGTGAAAACGCGAACGCTGATGATCTCCAGTTTGCTTCTCTTGGTGTGGTGATCTCCAGTTTGCCTCTCTTGGTGTGGTGATCTCCAGTTTGCCTCTCTTGGTGTGGTGATCTCCAGTTTGCTTCTCTTGGTGTGGTGATCTCCAGTTTGCTTCTCTTGGTGTGGTGATCTCCAGTTTGCTTCTCTTGGTGTTGTGATCTCCAGTTTGCTTCTCTTGGTGTTGTGATCTCCAGTTTGCTTCTCTTGGTGTTGTGATCTCCAGTTTGCTTCTCTTGGTGTGGTGATCTCCAGTTTGCTTCTCTTGGTGTTGTGATCTCCAGTTTGCTTCTCTTGGTGTTGTGATCTCCAGTTTGCTTCTCTTGGTGTTGTGATCTCCAGTTTGCTTCTCTTGGTGTTGTGATCTCCAGTTTGCTTCTCTTGGTGTTGTGATCTCCAGTTTGCTTCTCTTGGTGTGGTGATCTCCAGTTTGCTTCTCTTGGTGTTGTGATCTCCAGTTTGCCTCTCTTGGTGTGGTGATCTCCAGTTTGCTTCTCTTGGTGTTGTGATCTCCAGTTTGCCTCTCTTGGTGTGGTGATCTCCAGTTTGCTTCTCTTGGTGTGGTGATCTCCAGTTTGCTTCTCTTGGTGTGGTGATCTCCAGTTTGCTTCTCTTGGTGTGGTGATCTCCAGTTTGCTTCTCTTGGTGTGGTGATCTCCAGTTTGCTTCTCTTGGTGTAGTGATCTCCAGTTTGCTTCTCTTGGTGTGGTGATCTCCCCCCCCCTACTATAAATCTATAATATAATTTGATTATTTTGCGTCTTTTTTTTTCTCTTCTCACTGTTCACTTTTATAACAATCCTAGGCAAAGTACTATTAATTAGTTTGCATCACATTTCAATGCAGTGCATGCTATCAGCAAGTCTTCATTAAAGCGCAGACTTTTTCTGAATGAAATGAATGCTTTATATCACTCCTATCCCTGCCCCCCCCCTCCTCCCACCCCCCATGTTGGTATCAGAACTATTGTACTCTCCTTCTTATTGCGTGCTTTTAAAAGCTACGCCGCGTTTTGAGTCTGGCAGAACATCATTTTGACTTTTTTTCCGATCTTCGTTAATGGTCAATTTACACTCCTCTATTGCAACAACGGCGAAAGACATATCTAATGATGGGATTGAACGTCGAGATCCTAAGTCTTAATAGGCGCTACGTGTCGGTCGTGAGGGGACTGGTGTGAGACGGCTTAGTAGTTCAGTCTTGACAATAAGAAGAGAAAAAAAAAGAAGAATCCTGTTTTAAATGAAATCGATGAGAATGGAACAAAAAAAAAAGGGGGGGGGGTGAGAAATGACATGCATAATTAAAGTACCAGACTACCAGACCAAACTGATCTTGACATACATGCATCCTTTAAAAATAAAATAAATGCTTGACTTTTTTTTATTGAACGCTACTTCAGTGTCCTCATGGTGGGGAGGTGACTTAGCGGGTTCGAATCCTTGTAAAGTCGGGATTTCGTCCCTGATCTGAAATGTGACCCTAACCCAGCCCTGACGGGTACCCAAGAGTTGTGGGAAAAGTAAAGACGGTTGTGCATTGTGCTGGCCCACTCAATCCCATGGGATGCAATGGTCACGGAAACTTGTGAACGCTGCTTCATTAGCCCTAAAGATTGAATAGGTCTGACATGAATACTTTACTTTGTTTTGTTTTTTGTTCAACCACCGTCTTCTATTAAACGACGTTTTAACGGATTATGCCATAAATAATTATACCTTTCTTTTGTGTGTGGTGGGGGGCTTTTCTAATCTTTGATTGTTTGCCTACCCCACGCAAATGTAATGATGACAATCTTTCTTCGCTCCAACTACCACCACTTGTGTGCACCGCCGCACACACTGTTTGGAAGTGAAAGAATCGGCTTAAAGTTAAAGAGAATGTGTGGGGATTTATGCTGTGGGGTGTCATCCAAATTGCTGAGGGCCTTCAGTCAATAGTTTAGGTTGTCTTGATTGGTATTAGCGCAATACAATAACCAGCCGACCAGCACAATTGTCACTGCTGATTGCTATTTCAGTACTTAGGTAAAGACTGGGTCTTTTGTATGAAAATTCCCCCCCAACCCCACCCCTTTCCATTGGAGGGGCTAGAAATGAGTCTTCTCTGGAGTAGCAACACGGGAAGACCTGAAGAAGATTCATGAAATGATCTAATGGCGGTTATTGCCATTTATGATTATAAATCATTAAAGTACGTTAACCTATTGTTACATAACTACTATCCGACGAAATTTGCGGAACATTGGAATCAAAGAGATCATTCAACAAATAGAGAAATTAAGAAAACATTATTTCTTTTTTTTTTTTTTGATAAGGAAAATAATTTACAATATCTTAGTAACAATTAAGTTTGATATTTAGAAAGTATATAGTATTGTACTTTTTGAAATTAGATTTATTATGGTTCTCCATCTATATATGATATTTAGTTTCTTATATAGAAACAGTGTTTTTATGAATTCGTGCTTGGTGATTTCAATTTATGAAGTCAGATTGTTCATCTTTGTCTTCACTTGCTCAGTTCCCGATCCTTACTTCCTGACTGCGTCCCACGTCACTGGAACAGAAGATGCCAGATAATCGAGTCCGACCCCCGTGGACTCTGTCCATCGCTTTGATTGCGCCACGTGACCTCGGACCGTTTAACTGTCTGCAAATTATGATGTCGTGTCCCCCCCCCCATGTCTTCCATTGAGCGCCGCCGATGATACCCGAGCGTGTGGGGAGAGATTATCTCCCCGCCTGCCGCATCTCTTGACTCCCCCCCCCCCACCCTGGTGGCCTATGACTTTACACTGAAATTATCACAAGTCAATTGGAGTGATCGATCAAATAGAAATGGATATCGCCACCAATTATCCCCCTCCCTCCCCTCCCCCAATTCCCTCCCATGGAATACTCTGACCTATAGACTCAAACTTGTGTTAATGTCAAGTCTCGCTAGATCGTGATATAGTCATTTTATGTTCACATAATATGCCAAAGCTTGACAGAACCAGCATAGGAAGAGTCGAGGGCAGGAGCAGAATTTGTTGTCACTTTTTGTTTTTAAAACTCAATCCTAGACGTGCATAATTTTGATCTCATTGGGGAATTGTTATCTTTCGAAAAGCACGTGATAATATTTCCGACGACTGGCAAGTTTTTTTTTTTATATGGCGAGGGTGGGGGGTGGGGCCTCTTGCTTCGATGTTGGGTACTTTCTATTCTAAAATGGAAAACTTGACTCCGCTCTGTGCCCGAGGCCACCACGAGCGCTGGGCCCCTGCGTGTTGCACAACCAGCACAATCAATTTAAACGCCACTGACCTCTTTACAGACTGCTCGTGTGTATGTTTCTGTGTGTTTTTCCCCGTGTGTGTGTGTGTGTGTGTATGTAGTAGGCCTATAAATCTGTAGCATTTAATTGTGCGCGTGGTGATACTCATGATCACAGCTTTTGTGTGTGTGTGTTCGTGGGGATGGCGGTCTCACAATAATTTCGTGTCGGAGAGAGATGATACATTATAGTCTAAATTTAATAGCGAATACGTCTTTTTGTCTTGTTTTTAAAATAATCGGCTACACTAGTTACAAAGAAATTGAAATCATTGGCATTCTCCTTCTTCTTTTTTAGTTGTTGTTGTCAGTTGTAAGCTTCAAACGAAAATTTAGAGTGAAGTTTTCAATTTAACAAATTTAATGATCAGTTCGGGAGAGTTCCGTCCATTTGACGTCACGAGAGCCTGACCTACTGCGCCTCCCTACCCCTTTCCCAGAGCCCACTCCCCCCCCCCCCCCAGTTTTTTTAAATCTTCTATTCTGTACCTGATTGTGGTGATTTCCGCGAGGAGAGTATTGACGCGCCACCAGAGTTCAGAGCACTCACTTGTAAAAGACGTTCCGGGCAGGGGCATGAGATTGCGTCTGGAGGTCAACGCGGACAACGGCTAGTCCGGTCTTCGTGTGTCTCCGCTGAACACGAAAAGAAGAAAAAAAAAAGAAGGGAAAATCGTTTGTGTCCGTCAGAAGTTATTTATCTCTTCTTCTGTTCGTTTTTTTTGTGTCTCTGAAATGATTGTCGTTGTCCTATGCTCCTATCTTATTATGCTGGGAAGTTTTATAGCCAAGGTGCACTATATGTGAGTTAGCGTTTGGGTAAAAGAATCATGCCTGGTGAAACTCTTTAGAAATTTAATAGCCTTTTAAATAAATAATTGATTGTATGTCTAGATTTAAATCATGTTGATTAGTTTTAAAATTAAAAAAGCAACAACAACCTTATAATAACTTCGCACAAGTCTTGTGGTTTGTGCTCTACAAACAAACTTAGACTTACGCACACCTATGCCAGAAAACTACCGCTTTTTCAAGGATACAACATTTTTTTAAATTTTTATTTAGTACAAATCGATTCTTTTCAGTGAAAATTAAGAGATAAGAAGATAATCGTATGTCTCAAACTTGTTTTTAATATCCCCCCTCCCCGCCTCCAATCAAATCAAAGTAAATAATGACATCTTCGCAAAAGAAAAAAAAAATGTAATTTTATGGCCATAGTTTGAACACGTTTCTTCAAAGGTTTTAGGAATATGATTTGATTAGTAATAAGCTAGACGACAAGCATGGCCAATTTGTCTCTGTTCGCAACTAGCTTTGATAATTACTTGTGTAAATACAATTTGTTGAAAATTACTTAGTATAGTGTAAACGTAACTATACAATCTGTGGGTATTGCTGAAATCTCACTGAAAACAAGTTGCAGGCATTCGAAAATAAATGCATGAAAAAAATCCTTCGAATCTCCTACGTAGAACACACAATATGGTTCGGTCATGCTTTGCGGCATAATAACCTGCCAAAAAAAACATCCTCCAAGGCACCGTAGAAGGTGGACGTCAGAGAGGCCGTCAGCTGGTTCGAGAATATAAAAGATTGGTCAAATCTGTAAGTGACTGGACTAGTGACAGCCCCTTAAGATAGACAAAAATGGAGAAAAATGACTGCTGATGTGTCCATTTGCGCACCCCCCTCCTCCAACGACCATGACGGTCAAGGTTTTAATGATGATGATGATGATAATAATAATAATTCAATTTTTATAGCGCTGCCAACAAACATAATATAAGCTAAGGGTGCATTTAACATTGAGCAACAAACACCGTAGAACACAGATATAATCTCTAGATAAAAATATATAAAGCTAATTAATAATTATAAACTTTACAGGCATGGGTTAATATAATCTTATTTTTTTTGTGTGTGTGCATAGACCTACATATGTATGGACAAAAGGTGTCCGCGGGTCAACTGGTATACGCTTAGATTCTCATTGAAATTAAAATCAAAGTGCACTAAAACACACACACACACAATCTCATTTTTTTTTCCAATGAAGTAACCCAAATCTAGTCCAAGTTTAGTTCTGGTTCAAAAATGAAATGGACTCTCAGAAATTGATTACTCCTCTTGCTCCAAAAAATAAACTTTAGTTTATAGAACTTCAATTCAATACTCTTTCTCTCTATTTTTTCTTTCCTGATTTACAGTTTAAATCTAGTTTTAGCTGACATTGAATCTTTATACGCCTTATTATTATTGTTGTTGTTTTTCTTCCAATAGATCTGTTTTACAATCCTGTATACCGGTATTTTCTGTTTACCTCTTCAACCTTGTTAATAGATGGAAAATATTGTTTTAGCATGACGGTAATAACGAGAACCGTGATATTTAAGATGTCATTAAAATAAACTATTTTGGGACGTTTGGGAATGTAAACTTCTTCTTAAAAAAAAAAACAACAACAAAATAATTGTATTATTTAGTTTATGTGAATTTTCTAATACAATATTTGTTCATTGATTTGTGTGTGACAATCTATAACTGTTTGTTTGTTTTTGATTGTGACTGTTATTGTTTAAGCGCCACGCTATCGTTATATTTTGTTTTATTATATTGTTTTTTTTTTCTTGTGCGTGCCACTAATAACGAGCTATCCAGCGGCATCGATCTTCCTGATGTCCTGGTAGAACTACTTGCTAAACTATTGGCTTGCGTTGCGCTGAGTGACATGATTTCCTGTCTTCTCTCCCCCACAGGAGGCGTTGATGCCGGTGCTGGACGCCAACAGCCTGACAGAGCTGAGGGAGGCCATCAAGTTGGCCATCTCAAGATGTGTCCTCAACACGGTGAGTACCACTTGATCGCTTACGCCCCCAAATACATTGCTCATTTTCCCCTCGAGCCAGTTTTTGTGCGAGTATAATGGACTCGGCGTATTCTTCCCTTAAAATGTTTAGACGCACATCATACTGTCCCTAACGTAAATAAGATAAGTTGGCAACACCAAACACGGAAGAGGTCAGCACGGGTGACCAGTGAGGAATGTGTGACGGGCGGTCAGAAGGAGAGTGTTTTTAGAGAGTGGAAGATCGTTGTTAGAGATCTGGAGTTATAGAGTGTTTGAATGGATATTTAGAGTACGTGAAGTGAAATGAACTTAATGTATATAATGGCTTCTGCATACTATTTGTATTGTTGATAAGCAATAAATTGCTTGCTGAAAATAAATTTCCTAGAATTATTTATTGTTTTGGAGAGACAATGAAAGTTGGCACTTTAGCAGTTATAACATCTCAAAAGATGTCACACGGTCGCGACAATAACACCAGGCATAGTGGCAGTGACACATACACAACAATATTGCAATTAGGGTGTTATTATTGTATTATTATTTTGAACAAAAATTTGACAGATGGAGATTTTACTATCAAAATTCAATTAATTTAATTACTGCTTGCCATCATGAAAACATAAAGAAACCATTACGAAAAGATAACAAATGAAGCATTTAAAGCTATTAACTATGTATTTTTTTTTTACTAAGCTTTATGCAGTCTTCAAATAAAGGTAATGCCCAATCTGCGAAACGATGGCAAGGATTTAATTGGTGAAAATGATTGTAGTTTTAATATTGATCAAAAGTCGACACTTTCTTTGTGGCAACGAATATGTTTGAAAACGTCCACGAGGTATGCTAGCGTAACAAACCAGACATGTTAAAATGTCTACATATAAATTATGTAGATGTACAGATGACATTACGTAGACTTCTTGCCACTCGCCCACCGAAGAAAAAAGTTCTAATACATGGCCAAAATTAATTGCGGAAATATGTAATACAATTGGTTTGAAGAGGGAAAAAGAACAACAGCTGTATATGCGCGCTGTAAACGCAAGTTTTGACCAACCAATGTGCTGACTTGAGTCTAATAGCCTACACTACAATGCTAAAGGCCCAATTCGGAACGATTCTTTCGACTTTTAAGTTCAGTTACGAGGCAGCTTTGATTTGAAGCTCGCCTAGGATCGGCTGAAGAAAAAAAAACGCAGCTGGCCTTTGTGCTTGCCTAACTCATTGCCTGCATAGGGACAATCAACAGTTTTTAAATGGAAACATTGCCACAAACAATAACAAGTGTTATGCATATAATGTATATGTGATGCATTGTAATATCAGTTTTTTCCCATCTAACAAGTGTAGTGTTATTACGCTTCGCAGTGTTCAGTGAGTCTATATTCTCCCACAGTGCTTAACGCCGATTCACTAGCAGCTGTCCCCAAGCTTTTTTATTGACTGACACATTACGCAGTAAAGGCTGTTCAGGCAACTGAAAGGCTGTTGGTTACTGAATCTATGCTGTTACTCAACTCACTTTTAGACATCAATACTCACACCATACATATGTCACCTTGTTCACTCGTAAATTAAACACCTGACTTCATTCTAATGCTATACATATATAATATCTTGGTATAGATGCAAGAAAATATTTCTTTAGCTCAAATGCATGTCATCCCACCTTGTTCAGGCCTACTATAATTAAAACATATTCACACAGAGCTAAACAAGCGAAGTATATTCTCCCTAAAGGTAAGGATAGCTGTTGAGATGGATGAAACACATTATCACACAAATCCCATGATGGAAACCAGTTCATTAAATCTGCGTTCTATAATTGCTCTGAATGCCCCCCCCCTCTCCCCAACCGCCCTTCTTTTAACGCGATGAACAAGAAATTGATTACCATGTTTTTACCAAATCCACGCATGACCTTTCAAGAATAGCACTCAAACTAATTGACAGTTTCTTTTTGTATGGTTTAGTCTGGGAAAGGATTTCCCCCATTGTGATTTTATCCTCCCAGGAACAAGAAAGTCCAAGAAGAAAAAAAAAAATCAGTTACTGTTCTTAAAAGCCAAAAAAATAAAATAATTCTAATACGTGTTATATGGTGATTTTTAAAGAAACCATGGGATGGTATGGGCTATCATATTAGTGTGATTTTTATTGTTACTTTTGTCACGGTTAGCTTATCATAGAAACTTAGGAGTTGTTAATTAAGAAATGTGCTAGACATTCTTCCATAACATCAAATTTTTAAAAATGGGAAATCCCCTTTCTACCCTTTCTGCATGTTCTCACACCACACTGCACATGCCCTTTCTACATGTTCTTGCTCCACACTGCACATGTTCCCAACCCTCTCTACATGTTCTCACACCACACTGCACATGTTCCCAACCCTCTCTACATGTTCTCACACAACACTGCACATGTTCCCAACCCTTTCTACATGTTCTTGCTCCACGCTGCACATGTTCCCAACCCTCTCTACGTGTTGTTATGGACCTCTTTAGGTTGATTATTATTACGACTCGTTAAATCGGATTCAATGAATATAGTTGTATCTTTATTAGAAGTCTCTAGATTCTGCTAATCTGTAGCCCAAGCTAGGGGTTCTTTGACTGACAGGTCTATGCAGCAATGTAGTTATATTCGTGATAATTATCTTCAACACCTTTCTCAACAATGATAGATCAAACAACTCCAGTTGTTGAATAAACAATTTTATTTAAATTGTACACTCAATATAAACGATCAATAAACTTTATCAACTGATGGCAACATAAGTATCAATAAAATGGCATTATATGTACATGTATGAATATAGCGACTTCACTCTACAAACGTTTAAACTGAACTGACTTTAAGGAGGTCGGGACTTTACAAAGAAAACGATCATCGAAGATTCTACAGGGTCTTAATACGCATTTTAACCTCTTTCTCTATAATTACTACGATCCAGAATTATCCCCCAATTTCCACGGGATTTGAACGAATTATTTTATTTAAACTGCCCTCAGGGCATAAAGGTCAAACCTTGGTCGCTTTGGACTCTGATACGCACTTGTTAAGAGGTCAATGCCTTACTACGTCATTCATTTATGACCGAGATTCGTAACATCCCCCCCCCTTCTAAAGCTTTATAATTATTTCCTTTACATTTTAACCATACGAAAAATGTTAATTTTAAGGAATAATTATAAAAGAAAATATTCCGGGAAAAACAATACAGTTCAATTGGCGATCCCAATAATTCAATCGAACTGATAACAATAACATAATAATATATGCAATATAAATTCATCTTATCAAATGGCTTAACTATAGTCATTCAATCATTCGATTTTTAATTCAAAACAATGGACAATTAAATTGTTTATCTAAATCTTGTATACAAGAAAAATACATAATCATTCTTAATAGATATAATATAATACAAGTTAATAACTTCTATTACATTGAACATTCCACTGTAATAAAAACTCTCTCGTCCATTTAATTATAAACTAATATCTTTTACATTTGTAATTATACAACAAAAGAAAAATCACTTATGTCTATTCAGACACGACTTATTTTTTTCCATAAGGAGAAAAAACCAAACGCTCTAATAGAACACATGCTAGGCCTAACTCAGTTACAACACACAAAAAAAAATACTACTAGACCTGACCTAATTACACGTTACAGAAATTATTGCTCGTGTAGACAGTATTTTTTTTTTTTTTTTACATGCTGGTAGGCCGACTAACACATTAGACAACTGTCTGTGACGCGACCCAAAAATTGAGGTCAATTCCGCACTCTCTCTCTCTATTCCTCTTTTTTTTTCTCTCTCATTCCCAATTGATTCTAACAATATTGACATCGCTATGCAAATTTCTACCTCATCACAGCCGAGGTCAAATAGAATTGCTACGCGATTAAATAGTTATCGTATTAAATGAGCATTCTTTAACAACCATTATCTTCTCAAAATTAAATTCATTTATGTTAGTTTAAGGAAATTAAACATAGTCTGTTCCAGAATTAAAATAGTTTATAGACAATTTCATTAAAAATAATTCAATTTCTCATTTTACCATGACCTTTTGACGTCATTATTTTCTTTTTAAAAGAGTTCACATTGAAAAATTCTATCTTTCATGCAGACATGGATTTACTTGAAACAAATTTGGTTAATTTACTTAATTAACTATCAATCAAAGCAGATTATATTATCTTCATACAATCTTAGTACTAAATAGTAAGTACTTATTTTCTTTTAATTACATTAAAGACATTTCAATTACAATATTACTGAAGTAGAAAAGAGTTAAGCATAGGCTACTATTAATTTTTTTCAGAGCGAAATCAATGTAACAATTTATGTACAAAACAAACTGCTGGTCTGAATGGTTAGTTCCATATCCAAGCTTTTCAGTCAGTAAGGTTGGAATACATTGCTCTTTTCCATTCCATAAAAGGTTTTATTCATTGGTTCTCCTGTTACTTTCACCGTGTTCAGGTCTACCCAATCTTTTGCTTGTCAATACAATTCATTCAATCTATTTTAACTAATACAGAAAAAATATAGATTAGTTTTACAATCTTGACATGAAATCCTTAATTAATCATACATTAGTTGAACATTGGTATGTCAACATTATAAATTTTCAACCATGAAATTCTCAATCATTCTGGTTTACAGTGTCAAGTCAGTGGCACATATCCTAAATTTATACAAAACAAGGATAAGTTTTATTAGTTTCTACTTTTGGTCTGCTTTTCATGTAACAGTATCCTAAAAGTGAAAAATCATATATAATACATTTCTTGGAATTCTTGTTAGTCATAGTTCTGCCTTGCTGCAACTATTTTTACCCTTCATTATCATACATTCAATGATAATATCATAAATGAATAAATTCACATAGAAGAAATTAGCATCTTGACTCAGTGCAATTATTTCAACAACAGTACATGATAAATAAATCCATAGTACAATCATAAAACATTTCTCAATACTTTAGTGATAGAAAATTCTCTTTTCTTAAAATCATTTACATCTTTATCAATCAGATTATCCTCTCTGCCAAATGTTTCAATTATCATTTCCAGAGATTCTCAAACATATCTTATAATCAGTCCACATTTATAATGTCCTCTGATTTAGAAACCAATTCTGCGGATAAAACTGATCTTTTTCTCTTATAGCAATTATTTTAAATGCTCAACCTAACCAGTTTGTTTAGAAATATCACACTATAATGATATTTACTCTAACAATACTTTTACTCATTCCTTTTTCTTCACAAGTAAGGGATTTAGTTTTAAAATAGTAAGTTTGGTAACTAACTATCAGTGAATCTGTCATTCAATTCATCCTGAACTCCAGGCATAAATTTTACAAATAAGAGTAACAATGTTAACAACATCAAGCTTTTTCCAATTGTTTTCAGAAGGTAAGGCTTTATCATTTTCAAATGATATAATATATTTGCCTTTCTTTCATCACACAACAATGGCATCTGCATGTGAGCAGTGTACAATTTTTTCCTAACAAACACAGTTATGTCAGACAAAAATTTTATGTACTTATCTAGGTACTTGATCAGCCCAAGGAGATCCAATTCGGTCTGCCATTCCTCTTGAAGTAGTTTGAGTGGTCCTTGGACAGTGGGTCCAAAGATTGGTCCATAGGCTCCTCGACTTTCCGGATAGGATTCAGTTGTCACCTCATGCTCCAGGCATAAGTTCTTTAGGACTGGATTGAAGAGTTCCGAGGCGAAGTTGGTCCTTCGATCTGTCGGTATGGATTGTGATAACCCATAGCTTTTGGTAGTTTCGGTCCAGCTCTCCGCACTCGTTTCTTCAGTGATGCTCCTCCAATCTTCATCTGTACCGGCAACTGCAGGTTTGCATTGTTGTTTGAACATGCTGTGGTCTATATGTTCATAGACATCAGTAGTAGGATTTTCTTTCTCGTCGACAGCTTTCTCATGCAACTGTAGCAACTCTGGGTCTACTCTCTGTTCAGCAATCAATTCATTTTGTGATGACTTCTTTGATTGTTCATTTCCTTTCGGACAATCATCAATCATGGAGAAAATAGTAGTATCACGTTCCACTTCTTCTTCCTCTTTCTTCTCTCGTGGGAGAATTTCTTCTTTCTTTTCCTTTTCTTGTGAGATAGTTTCTTCTTTCTTTTTCTGTGGTGTCATACCTTTTATGACATCACCTACAGGATAAAGTTCTTTTTCTTTTCCTGTCTCCACCATAGGACTAGGGTCTGGATTTTCCTTCACAATCAGTTCAGGTCTCACCCTCCCTTTCGCCAAATCATTTGCTAGGATAACGGATATGCCCTCAACAGGAAGTTTTGATATTACTCCAACTGTCACATATCCTGTCACCAAGTCAGATGTGAGGTATATCCTATGTAGAGGTATTTCTTCTTTCCATTCAAAACCTCTCAATAGGACAGTCTGTCCTGTCAATGTATTCACATTCAATGGTAATACATCTTTAAGCAGCAGTGTTAATGATGCTCCTGTGTCTCGTAATATGTTTACGGACTTCAGTGGTCCTTCCTTTTGTAAGGCCACACAACCTTCACTAATGAACGGTTGAAAACTGCACAGGGTCTCTGTGTCAGTTTCATTCTTCCCTTGACCATGACTTCCGGGTGGTTTTTCATCTTTCGATGACTTCAGACTCTTTTCCGAGTCAAAAATACTTTGGTCTACTTTTTCGTCTCTGTGGACTTGGACAACCAATCCAATAGTAGCCATTCTGTATTTATAATCAGGATATTTATCCTCATTATCTTCAGTTGTAGATTTCTCTACCTTCTGACTTTTGCTCTCAGGCAAATCCACCCTCAGTGTTTCTGGTTTAGAAGAATCTTTCTTCGAATTCAGTTCGTTTGTATCTTCGCTTTCTTGTACATTCTGTATTTGTGCATGGCTGGCACACATGACCACTTTGTTAGGTCTTTTATCTTTCCTTATACTCCAACAGTCTTCTATGCTATGTCCGGTTCTTTTACAAAAAGTACATTGGACGTTTTTGTAGACAGGTTTTTTATTAACATCATTTTGTTTCACAAAATGATCTTTTTCACGATGTTGTTGTTGTGTGTTTTCTCCTTGCCGTTGTGCCCTATTAACATTCTTTCAGGGTTCCCACGCTTCCGGGAAAGTCGGGAATCAGACGGGAATTCAGTAAAATTTTATCCGGCCGTAAAAGACGGGATTTAGTAAGGAAAAAGGTCTAAAAAGCCGGGAAAAAAAGAAGAAGACAAAAACCCAAAACAAAAATGTCACAGATGCATAGTTTTTCTTCGCCGAATGTGTATTTTTCGATCATTACCGCCGTTTTTTGTTTTCCACCCAATGCACACTGAGAATTTAAAACAAAGGGATAGGCGAATCTATTCCTAATTATATCGAGGTCGGAGGACTAGTTCACTATGCTTTACGTTTTTTGTTTGTGATCATTCATTTAATCCTTTAGCGATCTCGCCGTTTTTTTAACACTTATGCCTACTATCGGTAATTTTCTGACTTGGCTTTGCTGATTTTCTTTAAGGCAAGTATCTTGTATTGTTTTGTTTTATATTTAAAAATGCATAGGCCTAGGCCTATTCGTATTGATTCTTACTGCTACTGTCCACTGTCGTAAGTTCCAAAAATACAAGATCAAAGGTCAAGGACGGGTCAACGTCCTCAATGTTATTAATTTTATATCAGATTAAATCCAGCCATTATGATTTTGATCAATTGACCATTTACAAAAACAAAATCATTCTTCTTTTAGTCTTAGTAAGCCTAAGCCCACACTTCGCCCAAGCCCACACTTCGCCCATTACTATAAGTCTTCCATTATATATTAGCCTATACTTGAAGCCGGCTGGTCCAGCGGTTAGTTCACCGGCCTGTCAGCCAAAAACCAACTGACAGGTCGCGGGTTCTATCCCTGCCACCGACGGATCCCTGTCGCCCTGCAGGAGTTTTGGGCCTAGTGGACGTAATAATCTTCTGTCTAGAAGGAACGTCTGTAAACTTATAAGATATACTTGACTTTAGACTTTATGTAATTAATTAGGCCTACTTGGGTTAAAGCGGCCGATTTTGCCTTAGACAAAGAACAAAGATGACCTAGTTTTGTCTCGCGAAAAAAAAATATTTTAGAATGTTTTCAATCTTTTGTTCATCTTATGGCAAATGTAGGCCTACTATCATTTAAGAACACATTAAATTGGAATTTTCGCTCACAATTGTTTTAAATATTATATAAGAGTTATTTATTTAAATATTAGGCTAAGGCTCTGATAAAATGAATTGAGGAACATCTCCTAGTAACCGTAGCCATAGCGTCATAGCCATAAGCTTGCCACTTGCCATAGATCTAGTAGTAGTTAATGGGCTAATGTGAATGTCCGATTTTCGCGTCGGAATTTGTTGCTAAGAAACTATAGTTCTAGTCCATGCCTAATTTTGTTTAGACAGTTGTTTGAATGTGGTTTCAAAATTTATTTTAGTGTAGGCCTATAGGCTAACTATGATTGGGGTTTCAAAACTTAAACATGTATACAATGTATATTTAGGCCCTAGTAGTTTGTTTGATTTTAGTTTTGATGTCATTGACTTTGAAGTTTGTGACCTCGAATTCACTGATTCTGCATATCATAAAATAAAAATAGGAAATATTGATGTATTTGCAATCAAGCTTTTTCATGATATGGATAAATAATTGGACTAATTATATAATTTTTAATTTATTTAAAAAAAAATGGACGCAAAGGCTTTTTAATTAAAAATTACGAAATGTATATAAAGCAAGGGGGATCACTCTTAATTATTTTTAATCCTTAAGTCAGACCCAGTTGTCCTTTTTTGTCTTTGTTACAAAATATTTTTTTCAATTAGTTACCTTCTTTTAGTAAATGAGATACTAATAGTAGCCTCTCTTAAAGACATTTCTAGTGATATTTAGCAAGATAATATCGACTTAGAGCTAAGCAACACTAATATCATCATGATTTTGGCTTTTTTATGTTATTAAGAAGACTTATTTGCCTATATATATTTATAATATGAAACACTTTGTGTGTCTTTCCCAGTCATTATCAATGAAGATAAGACATCAGAAACTACACACCTATTGCAAAGCCCACCACATTTCTCTCAAAACAAAAGCATTGGGAGAAATGACAAGTGTCATTGAGGAGAAAATAAAAGTTGTACAAAATTAATAATTTTGTGATTAAAGTTTATTATCTGTAAAAGATTTAATTGAATTATTAAATCTGAATTGTCAGTTTATGTTGTGTTTAGACTTTATGTAAGTAGAATTATACTCGTTATATAGTATATTTATATTCATTTTGGTAACCAGGAATTTTGCTCTTATAGCAAGGAAATAGTCAGGAAACAGTCAGGAATTTTTTTTCTGAAAAAGAGTGGGAACCCTGTTCTTTCCATCAGCTGTCCTATGACACAATGTGTACTGTTCAGCTAAATCAGCAGCCTTATGTGGGTCAGTGATATCACGCTCGGATAAATACATTCTTATATCCGGCCTCACTTTGTTAATAAAATCCTCTAACAGAATGATATCTTTCATTTCTTTTAATGTGGAGATATTTCTGGATTTTATCCACTGATCCATTAACTTTTCTTCTGCTCTAAGGAAGTCTAAGTGTGTTTGGTAAGGGGACATTGTGTACTGACGGAACCTTTTCCGATAACTTTCCGGTATTTGGTTATAGGCTTTAAGTACAGTGTCTTTAATGACTTCATAATCATTTAAATGCTCCTCTTTTAACAATAAAACACAATCTCTTGCCCTTCCCTGAGTAAAAGCTGTTCTCACTAATATTCCCCATTTATCTTCTGGGAACTTAAAATCTCTGCAAGAAATTTCAAAGGTCTGGAAGAAATTAGCTATTTCACTTTCTTTATCAATGTAGGTAGGGACTAGCTTTTTCCATCTGGCCATCTCTACATCATTATGAGATTCTTTTTTAGTAGCTCCTATCTTCGCTAGCTCTATTCTTTCCTGACTTTCTCTTTGACTTTTCTTATCTCTTTCCTGACTTTCTATTTCTAGACGTCTTTCTTCTATTTCAAGCCGTTTCATTTCTAGTTGAAATCGGAACTGTTCAGACATCTGACCTTCAACTTGATATCCCTCCGCTCTTGATTCTACTTTCAACTTGCCACTCGCAATCAACACATCTTTTATCTGCTGTGTCAACACAGTCCTCGATGGTGTAGTTTCAGTAACTTCTATCTTTAAGATCTCAGCGATCTCTTTTAACTTCTTTATTGATAAAGTTTTCAGAACTTCTTCTTCTGGATTTTCAATAAATTCCATTCTTTAGTTAAGAGATTTATAAAATGGTAAATTTTTCCAACTTACGTTTTTCCAATCGGAAGAATGAATTCAGCGTTATTAGGCTTGCTCAGTAGGTCACGGCTCCAACACACAACACAACACAACTTGAATATATGCTTCACTATACAACTATCCCGGACGAGCCCCCAAACTGTTATGGACCTCTTTAGGTTGATTATTATTACGACTCGTTAAATCGGATTCAATGAATATAGTTGTATCTTTATTAGAAGTCTCTAGATTCTGCTAATCTGTAGCCCAAGCTAGGGGTTCTTTGACTGACAGGTCTATGCAGCAATGTAGTTATATTCGTGATAATTATCTTCAACACCTTTCTCAACAATGATAGATCAAACAACTCCAGTTGTTGAATAAACAATTTTATTTAAATTGTACACTCAATATAAACGATCAATAAACTTTATCAACTGATGGCAACATAAGTATCAATAAAATGGCATTATATGTACATGTATGAATATAGCGACTTCACTCTACAAACGTTTAAACTGAACTGACTTTAAGGAGGTCGGGACTTTACAAAGAAAACGATCATCGAAGATTCTACAGGGTCTTAATACGCATTTTAACCTCTTTCTCTATAATTACTACGATCCAGAATTATCCCCCAATTTCCACGGGATTTGAACGAATTATTTTATTTAAACTGCCCTCAGGGCATAAAGGTCAAACCTTGGTCGCTTTGGACTCTGATACGCACTTGTTAAGAGGTCAATGCCTTACTACGTCATTCATTTATGACCGAGATTCGTAACAGTGTTCTCACACCACACTGCACATGTTCCCAACCCTTTCTACATGTTCTCACACCACACTGCACATGTTCCCAACCCTTTCTACATGTTCTCACACCACACTGCACATGTTGCCAACCCTTTCTACATGTTTTCACACCACACTGCACATGTTCCCAACCCTTTCTCCATGTTCTCACACCACACTGCACATGTTCCCAACCCTTTCTACATGTTCTCACACCACACTGCACATGTTCCCAACCCTTTCTACATGTTCTCACACCACACTGCACATGTTCCCAACCCATGTTCTCACACCACACTGCACATGTTCCCAACCCTTTCTACATGTTCTCACACCACACTGCACATGTTCCCAACCCTTTCTACATGTTCTCACACCACACTGCACGTTTCCACATGACAACATATTATACTGCCATCAAAATGTACATATTCCCCACCCACTTTACGTCTACCCAACATACTACACATGTTCGCACAGCAATACACATGTTCCCGCCCCACATCAATGTTCCCACACCACTTTACATATTCCCACGCCAATACACTTATTCCTACCCTAGTGTACAAGTTCCTACCGAGCTGTACAAGTTCCCACTACACATGTTCCCCACCCCACATGACCTAACATCACCGTGATCTAGGTCATTACTGGCTCAATCGATCAACCATTTGGCCTTATGTGCAGACGGTCAAATCTCAACAAAGGGTACAATGGGGACTGAGGATGGGGGAGTCTGTGAAATACTTCAGTTGTTGTTTGCCTTTGTATCTCGTTGACCTCTTGACCTCCACATCCCCCAATGCTTTTAATCTAACTTTGATGTGATGTTGGGGGCACTTTGGTCTGCCTGGCGAGTCTGGAATGTCGCTGATAACGTTTGATTCCTTGTCTCGTCAATAACTGTCGGTTAATAGATGTTTTTTTGAAGCTGCAGACGTTTTGTTTGTTTGTCTTACATCATTACAAGGCATTAGTTGTGTAGCCCATCGCACTCGAGCGGCTACAATTTTAATACTATGAATGGGGTTTATGTTTGTATGTATTAAACCCTTCTGTTTTCCATTGAATTGCATACTCGTAATCCACTGTAAAGTCATCTTTGAGATAGTGTATTAAAATATCTTTGAGATAGTGTTTTAAAATAATCCCCAACTAGATCGTTGTCTAGGACAGGGGTCGTAATCCACTGTAAAGTCAGCTTTGAGATAGTGTATTAAAATAATCCCCAACTAGATCGTTGTCTATAGGACAAGGGTCGGCAACCTTTTGATAGCGGCGTGCCAAAGTAGAATTTCTAACTCACTCGGCGTGCCAACAGCCAAATTATGAATAGTCAACCTTTGCCATATTTATTATTTTTAAGCAATCATTAATAAATGTATGTAGCATGATAAATAAAAGGCGCTTTACTAAGAAACCATACAAAAGTCAACACAGAATCATAACGATTAAGCTTCCGTAATAAAATGCTCGTATACATACGCTTAAGCTGTTGCTGTTTTTAAAAAGTTAAAACAAATAAATTTGATCTCAAATTATCTTGTGTGCTTATTTAAAAAAGATAAAAAAAACATTTGAATGCAATTAGTCTGTATCAATTAATGTGAGTCTTGCTTAAACTTCAAGAGTTAGGCGAATGTCTTATGGGATTAAAACAGTTTTATTGTATGAGAAAATATTTTATGAGAAAATCGGTTTACAAGTGTAAGTTGAGCCAATAGATGAAAGTAAAACAAATGTAAAGTTTTTTCAAACAATTGAATGGTTTAAGTATAGCTGACGACCTTTCTAAGCGGTTTTCTTCCAGATTTTCCCACAATTTGGCAAATTTTGATGTCTATAAATCAAAATAGACTTCTGCCAGAAAACTTCACTTTGACTGCTTCAATCTAATTCTTAAGTTCATCTATCTGTAATGTATAAGAACTGAATGAGCTTTAACATTGGGGAAGTACTTGAATGTCTTAGAAATAATATCAAGGATAAATATGTCCAGTTTTAATCCAAATTCTTTCCAGTAAAAATGAGTAACCAAACAGTTCAAGAATTGTTTGATCCTGTCCTTGTAAACGCAAGTTCAACTCATTTAAATGAGTCGTTATGTCTGTCATCAATTTCACATGGCATTTTCATCAATCAATTCCGAAAAATGATTTTTCATCAAGAAACATCTTAAATGCTTCCAGACACGAAACGAATATATTCAACACTTCACCTTGACTAAGCCAGTTAAAAGTTAAAACTGCTGTGCAACAGCAGATCACCATATTCACTTTCAATTTCTTGTAGTAAAGATTTGAATTGCCTGTAAATCAACGAAGAGTAGGAAACTATAAAGTTGACTATTTTAACAACAGTTTCCATTACGGAGCGCAAGTCCAATGAAGTGATCTTTGCACACAAACTTTCATGGTGTATAATGAAATGCCTCCCAATGTGGTTTACAAGAAATTTGACACATCTTTTTTGTTTGCCAACCATCGCAGTAGCATTTTTGTCAATTTCGGCCATTTTATGGGCACTTATACTTCAGCATAATATTAAATTTTGAATAATTGTAAAAGTTTTTTTATATTTAGGCCTACATATATGATGAAATTATAATAATTTGAAGGATATCCTCTTGTTAAGATAAAACTTAAATATCAAATCAGAAATCCGAAATCGACCAAGTTTTTTTTTTATTTTTTATTTTGTGTTTGGGGCGGGGGGAGGGGGGTATTTTGGTGACGCACTATTTTTTTACGTTAAATTGTAGGAGATAAATTATAATAACATTATTGGAATCGCGAAAAACAATTCAGTTACTATTTGCAGATACTAATTATTTGTAAGCTTATTAGATATTTTTTGGGCTTGCGATATAATGCAAACAAAAGCAACCAAAGTAGTCGGCACATTATTTTAATGTAGCATTCTTTTGATGTATGTACAGGAGACGTAAAGACTAGTTTTTATCCACTGAAACTGAACGCTTGAGAACAGGCAAATGACAGAATGAAATGGCTGCATTTTGATTAATTTGAAAAAAAAAGTGCTTCTTTTTAATTAAAGTATATTCAGAGTGTGAACAGCAAGAGCTAATGAAAAAAAAAAAAGACATAGCACGCAGAAACCATTGAAAAAATACATTTTTTTCGGGGTCCTTCGCGTGCCATTGAAAAGGGCTCCGCGTGCCAAGTGTGGCGTGCATAAAGACAAGGGGCTATAAGGTAGACAAGGCGCATCATTTCGGCTTGTGGCCAGAGTTATTTGAGTCCTAACGCCTCAGAAGCACCAACTATAATAGTATACTCTCTCAAAATTGTCTGTGCTTTTCTAATTAGATTCAATAATGTTTGCTTCCTTCTAATTAGCTTCAATAAGGTTCGCTTCCTTCTAATTAGCTTCAATAAGGTTCGCTTCCTTCTAATTAGCTTCAATAATGTTTGCTTCCTTCTAATTAGCTTTAATAATGTTTGCTTCCTTCTAATTAGCTTTAATAATGTTCGCTTCCTTCTAATTAGCTTCAATAATGTTTGCTTCCTTCTAATTAGCTTCAATAATGTTTGCTTCCTTCAAATTAGCTTCAATAATTTTTGCTTCCTTCTAATTAGCTTCAATAATGTTTGCTTCCTTCTAATTAGCTTCAATAATGTTTGCTTCCTTCTAATTAGCTTCAATAATGTTTGCTTCCTTCTAATTAGCTTCAATAATGTTTGCTTCCTTCAAATTAGCTTCAATAATTTTTGCTTCCTTCTAATTAGCTTCAATAATGTTTGCTTCCTTCAAATTAGCTTCAATAATTTTTGCTTCCTTCTAATTAGCTTCAATAATGTTTGCTTCCTTCTAATTAGCTTCAATAATGTTTGCTTCCTTCTAATTAGCTTCAATAATGTTTGCTTCCTTCAAATTAGCTTCAATAATTTTTGCTACCTTCTAATTAGCTTCAATAATGTTTGCTTCCTTCAAATTAGCTTTAATAATTTTTGCTTCCTTCTAATTAGCTTCAATAATGTTTGCTTCCTTCTAATTAGCTTCAATAATGTTTGCTTCCTTCAAATTAGCTTCAATAATTTTTGCTACCTTCTAATTAGCTTCAATAATGTTTGCTTCCTTCAAATTAGCTTTAATAATGTTTGCTTCCTTCTAATTAGCTTCAATAATGTTTGCTTCCTTCAAATTAGCTTCAATAATTTTTGCTACCTTCTAATTAGCTTCAATAAGGTTCGCTTCCTTCTAATTAGCTTCAATAAGGTTCGCTTCCTTCTAATTAGCTTCAATAATGTTTGCTTCCTTCAAATTAGCTTCAATAATTTTTGCTACCTTCTAATTAGCTTCAATAATGTTTGCTTCCTTCTAATTAGCTTCAATAATGTTTGCTTCCTTCTAATTAGCTTCAATAATGTTTGCTTCCTTCAAATTAGCTTCAATAATTTTTGCTTCCTTCTAATTAGCTTCAATAATGTTTGCTTCCTTCAAATTAGCTTCAATAATTTTTGCTTCCTTCTAATTAGCTTCAATAATGTTTGCTTCCTTCTAATTAGCTTCAATAATGTTTGCTTCCTTCTAATTAGCTTCAATAATGTTTGCTTCCTTCAAATTAGCTTCAATAATTTTTGCTACCTTCTAATTAGCTTCAATAATGTTTGCTTCCTTCAAATTAGCTTTAATAATTTTTGCTTCCTTCTAATTAGCTTCAATAATGTTTGCTTCCTTCTAATTAGCTTCAATAATGTTTGCTTCCTTCAAATTAGCTTCAATAATTTTTGCTACCTTCTAATTAGCTTCAATAATGTTTGCTTCCTTCTAATTAGCTTCAATAAGGTTTGCTTCCTTCTAATTAGCTTCAATATGGTTTACTTCCTTCTAATTAGCTTCAATAAGGTTTGCTTCCTTCTAATTAGCTTCAATATGGTTTACTTCCTTCTAATTAGCTTTAATAATGTTTGCTTCCTTCTAATTAGCTTCAATATGGTTTACTTCCTTCTAATTAGCTTTAATAATGTTTGCTTCCTTATAATTAGCTTCAATATGGTTTACTTCCTTCTAATTAGCTTCAATAAGGTTTGCTTCCTTCTAATTAGCTTCAATATGGTTTACTTCCTTCTAATTAGCTTCAATAATGTTTGCTTCCTTATAATTAGCTTCAATATGGTTTACTTCCTTCTAATTAGCTTCAATAATGTTTACTTCCTTCTAATTAGCTTCAATATGGTTTACTTCCTTCTAATTAGCTTCAATAATGTTTACTTCCTTCTAATTAGCTTCAATAATGTTTACTTCCTTATAATTAGCTTCAATATGGTTTACTTCCTTCTAATTAGCTTCAATAATGTTTGCTTCCTTCTAATTAGCTTCAATATGGTTTACTTCCTTCTAATTAGCTTTAATAATGTTTGCTTCCTTATAATTAGCTTCAATATGGTTTACTTCCTTCTAATCATCTTCAATAATGTTTGCTTCCTTATAATTACCCTCAGTAAGGTTTGTTTTCTGCTAATTAGCTCCAGTAATCATACCCCCTATGTGCATTAACGCGTATCTAACTGCAACACATGCTTTGAAGTCCGCTTGAACAATATTCCACTCAATCTTCTACGATTACGTTTACAAAAAAAAAAAATTGTTATTGGATGGGATGGACGTGATGCATTTTGGAGTGTTTCTCTCGTTCACTTTTTGAATCTAAACGCCAGTGATGTTGTGTTATAGAAATTTTGAAAATGTATTTTTTTACCATTAAGCTAAAAAGTAAAAGTAAGCCGCTACACAGACAACCTACGAGATCTTCAGAAGCCTTTAAACTTTAAATTCAAACCCACCCCCTCCCCCATTTCATAGAAAATAGCTTCTCTGGTTTTGACAGCTCCTTGAAAACAGACCGGGGCGCTGGAAGTAATAGAGACAGGGAGAAAGGGGGGTTGGTGATGGGTCATTTTGGAACTGTGTAAATAATCCATGACATGTTCCGGATTACATCTTCCACACACTCTCTTGGTCCCAATTTTCGTGTACTTTTGCTCGTGAGCTTTCAAGCTACAAAAAAAAAATGAGGGGGGGGGTGGTAGGAGTGGAAGGGGAGGGGAGTATGTAAAGAAACAGAAAGAAAAGAGATTATAGAAGCAGATGAGTTTCATCAATCACGTGGTCTAGAGTCTAGAATAGTCTAGATGTTTGAGGTAAGGTGATGTGAGGATGAGGGGGAGGAGATGGTTGTAGATTGACTATTTTCAATCAGAGAAGAAGTTAATACTAAAGCTGCTTGCGGTTAGTTTCCCCCCAGTGACCTAAGGGAGGCAAGTCCCTCTCCTCCAGAGACTCGTTACTTGAGATGCTGGAATGAAGACACATTACTTCCCTTAAACGTGCACTTTATGTATTATTGATTGGGGCTGTTGTGGCGGTGGCCAGTGCGTAGAGGTGTGACACGATGGAAGTGTTTGAATAGTTAATTACGGAGTTGTTTGTTCACAGAAATGTTCTGAAATTTTAATAACATTGTTTGTTGTAAAAGTGGTCTTTGTTTTTTTTTTTGGCTTTGTCTGAAAAGATCTAATATAAGGCGATTTTTAGAAAAAGAAAAGATAGATGATAAGAATTGTGGGCCTGGAAATAGTTTTAGCAGTAGGCTTAGAAAATGGCTTTTGGATATCACGACTGTATTGGTTATATTCTGGGTCTGTATATCACAAAGGTGTGCACCTTTGTTGGTCATAAGTCACAAGGCCGTATAAGGAATTCTATACTAGACGATGGGGCATACAGTCGAAAATGTATTTACATAAGTTAAATCATGAACCCACAACAATTTCAAAAAACCTGCAGTTATTGGCTCTTTTGGGCCACACTATTACTATTAGGTTTTGTGGCCCGAGGGCCGCCTGTTGCACACCCTTGGTTTATCGGTGTCTCTAGCTCATATCGAGCTTTGTGGGGGGGGGGGGGGGGGGGGGGGCTACAAGACTTGCTTGCGATGTAAAGTGATTGACCGCTGGGTTTGGCTATGAACACACAGTTTGCCGTGGGTCTTGAATACATAAAAAAAACAACAAGAAAAAAAAAACATTCTTTATATTAACTTTGCACAACTTTCTTTCTTTGTGTACCAGATGATCTTTAGAAGGCTATTGACACACTTTCTGACTTGTTATCGAGCTGAAACGTGGCACATAGAGTTGTTAAATTTGACAACACATTCTTTCAGCTTTTCAGCAACACCCCCCCCCCTTTTTTTTTTAAATTTATTTTGTCAACTAACCCACACGAAACTCATCTGTTTTATAGTGCGCATTTTTAAATCCTAATTGAACGCCTTTCAAAATTCATTTTTAACTTGATGAATGGCATACGTGTATTTCTCTCGCTGGGCTTTACATATAGCTAATGCTTTCCCCTTATTTTTAAATCATTAAAAGAAATCTATTTAAACTTTGTGTACGTTTCTTCCTTTGTGAGTTGTGAAGAGCGAAATCTTGGGCAGGCTAATGCAAACCAGAGATATATATATAAAAGGATCAATACGGAAAAAAAACCTTTGTTTTTGTGGGGTTGTTTATTTATACTTGGATTCGTGCAACGGCAGGCATTAAGAGTGAATGTTTGGTCCGTGTTCCAGTGTCTTACTATTAGTCACGTCAGAACTTAAAACATAACTCAAACTGTCGCTAATAGCAAAGATAGAATAACAAAGTCTTGCTTGTCTAAGTCTAGCAAGTCTAGGCCAATAGAAGACCACTGGCACTGCATATTAAAGCACGCGTCATCAAAGGAACTGCGCTCCTCTATGCAGTCACTCCTTTGAATTCCCAGTGTAGATGGACTCAAAAAAAGAAATATTTTGGAGTTCTCTTTTGAATCTGTGGCGCCATCTACATGGAACGGCTTGCCCAGGCACTGGGAGATGCTGAGGGAAAAAAAAGTTTAAAGACCTTTTTCTTTAGCTAGCGGCTGTGTGCCTTGCATGCCAATACAACTGCCACTGCAATTTATACTAAGAGCGCACTGAGCATGCTAAATGTAAAAGCATGGATACTATCTCTCTATAAATAACCATTATTATTATTATTACTTCACATAGTTATAAATCTATTGCCTTCTGTTTCCCCAGCAACTCATCAAGGTGTTTCTGCGTGACCCGCTGACCTCGCACCTGGTAGATGAGCACTGCCGGCCGCTTCCGAACAGTAGGTTCATCAGGTGAGCAACCTTACAGTCATTATTAGTCCAACAACAGATACCCGGGGGTGCATTATTTTTTTGTTGCTGTTGTATGTTCGTTTTATAGCCATTACCTCTTTATTATAGGAGGAATAGGCTCATGCTGAAACTAAACATTTAGAATGGAGGAGTTGAAAAACAATGAATGTCCTTTCACAAAAGTTGTATTTGGCAACAATGGATCCCCCCCCCCCCCCGACACCGTCTCATTGTAATATAGTATCACTATAATTTTCAAATCGACCCAATCCATACAGAAATTTACTCTTTTAGATTATATACAATCTTTAGTTGGCACATAAACAACAAACAACACTATTTGATTTTTTTTTTTAAATGCGCTTTTAAAAAATGCTTCTTATTAACTTAGCAAACATGTGTGTACTGACGAACGATCGGACCTTTCGAAGGCTGCTTGACTCTTTTTCTTGGCTCTTACAAGCTGAAACTTGGTACATGGACGTTAAGCCGATGCCAACACATTCTTTCACATTTTTCAGCCACTTCCCCCCAACGCCTCTATAAAATGAGTCTTTAACTGTTGTTTTTTTTTTCATTTCATTTTTTTAAAATAATATTTTATGGTGCCCAATTTTAAACCATTAGTTTCTTTTTGTGCATTAAACGCGCGCTTTTGTGTGCAGCAAATCGGACATTTATTCATTAAATCATTGAAAATTAAAAGAGCTACCGTATTAAATCTCTCCCCTACCTTTTTTTTCTTTCTTTCTTTGTGTGTGCAAAGGGCAGACTCTATGGACGGCTAATGGATAACAAACATGCATGTAACGGAATTATGCGAAGAAAAAAACACACACTTTGTTTTAAATTGACGTTTAATTAAATCTGCTTTTCTATCGCTGTAGACTAAGTCTAAGGAAAAACGTATATGTATTTACATAATACGGATATAACATGTATAAATATGATATAATTGTATGTACTGTGAAGCATTACTGGTGAAGGTAAAGGGTAGGAGGCGGAGTCGCCCGACATCAGTATTATACGGTCTACCGATTTACCATCCACTTTGCATATCTAATGCTACAGTGGTTCCCAAAAGTATGCGGTATGGCGCTCCTGATAGCAACCGTGTCTCGAATGGGTGCCATGGAAACATACAGACAAGACGTGTTTAAATTTATTTTCGATTCAATTCGGTAAATTGCGACTTGTAGGGCTTTGACTTGGGCAAAAGGGCGTCATGGGGGAAAACATTAACTTTAAATAGGACGCCCCAGTGGAAGTTGCATGGGAAACCATTGGTGTGCTGGATTATAAGCCGCATAAGTTTACTATTCAGTTGCGGTAGGGTGGGCTGGAGGACGGCAGGGTTCGAACCCGGATCGTCGCGTCGACACAGTCCGGGGCACTAACTTTACGACCAGACGTGAAACACGACGAGTCATAAAAAGAAACCAGAAATCAGGCTAGTTATATCTGCAAATGATCAGTCGATAGCCAGCAGGCGTTCTGGGTAATCTTTTTTTTTTTCTTCTCCCTTTTTAGCCGGTGGCTTTATCGGCTCAGAAAATCAAAAGCTACATCAGCCCCCCCCCCCCTCCCCCCCGTAGGCAGCGCAGACTCGTTATGACGTCGTGTTGTGTTTACTGATGCTCGGACTCCGTGATTAGTATCTGTATGTTTTTACGCCGGTTCGGGATATCCCCCCCCCCCCCCCCCCGGTTAGTTTTCCTATCCGCATTCTCACGGCGCCGTGCAAATAGCTGAAAACAAAAAGTGTTGAGGAAAAACAAATGAAAAGGAAGGAGTGATTATTAAAACAACAGTAAAGTAGTTGAACAAATTTAAAGAAAACTAATCAAGACAGAAGATTAACAAACAAAGTACAAGTACATTGAATGAAATTCTAACTTAGAGATACAACACAATAAGTAAATATATCAATTATCATGATATCCACATGTTGATGAAGTAGGCCTAAGTAAAAGAATGAAACAACTTTAGGCTTATAATCAATTTATATAAAAACATATATGGAAAGATAATACAATAATAATAAGAAAGTTTTTGAGATAACAATACAACATTTTTTATTCCCCCCCCCCCTCCCCCCAAGTATAAATTCATACACAAACATTTCTTTTTTCAAATTGTTGGGATACGTGGCGTAAATCAGGGGTCAGTGGCGTAAATCAGGGGTCGGCAACCTTTTGATAATGGTGTAGGATTTCTAATTCATTGAGCGTGCCAACAACCTAAAAGGCGAACAATCAATTTCTTGTAGAAGATACTTTAATTTTCTTTATGGGTGAGGGGTGGGGGTGTCTTCCGCGCACCAGTGAAAATGAAACTGCATGCCAAGTATGGCACGCCTGCGTGCTACCTTGCATGCCACCTTGCATGCCATAGGTTGCCGTACCATGAGATAGATTCACACATTAGAACTCACTATTAACTGGCTGCCATTCAAATTTTAAACATTGCAACCTTTTTTTTGATCTGAACTGGAATTTTTGCCTCTTTGATCGTCCCCAGCGACATCCTCCACCAGAAGGGCAAGACAGTGGTCAGTGTGAACCACAACCAGGACAGCATCAGAGAACTGCTGGGGACTCAGCACAGCAACGACAGCAACCATTCAGGTCAGGCTTCTTCATGGCTTGGACTCTTAGTAGATTTACTTGTGTAGCCCTAGGTTAAAGTCAGTTTCCTTATAAACCGTCTCACTTGCTCAGTCGATAATGCTTTTATATATTAGTAACAACACCGAGGCTGTTTAAACCCGCGGGAGGGAAAGGAGGCAGGAAAGAATGTTTATCAATGAATGTTTATCATTTTGAAGATTAAAAAAAAAAGTCTTGCGCCCAGATTTAGTAGCAGATTAAGTTAATTTTCAGTGGGTTGTACAGTAGAGTTTAAGTTTAAGTGGCAGAAAGGTTCTTAGGTTGTGAATGTAATCAGGGACTTAAAAAAAAAATGTTCGTTGTTTCTCAGATGATTTTGGGCCACCTGTGAACACTATAATCACATGTGCTAATGTTTGTGAATGTTTAAAAAAAAATGCTGGCCTTTTTTTAAAGAATGATTTTCGTACAAGCGCACAGTAGACTGTATTTAAAGTACATTGACCATTGATAGTAATAGTATTTGTATGTTATGTCAAAGAGGATGAAACGACTCCTTATACTTTTATTTGTTTTATATTTCTTTCTGTTGACTTACATTATACACCCAATTTGTGAGTTCCTGTACCACTATTGATTATAGCTGTCTGTCTCTCTTTAGTCTTGTTTTTTTTTTTTTATTCTACTGAAAATGTCCATCTAATCTTGTCAACTTTAGAATAAATGCATCCTGTATCTTGATTGGACGTATATGGGTCACTAGGTCAGAGTTCACCACATTGTTAGCTCCCCTTTGAACAGACAGTCTAGATTTATAGATAAAAATAAAAAAGTTCAGAGATTGAATCATTTTGAAGTTGGTTCATTAAATCCCATTCAATCTACTTTTCTTTTTTGTTTTTAAATCCATTGACTTTGTTGACAGCGTTTAGAAGGTGTAAATATTTACCCTCTCTCTATATGTACAATGAGCCCCACTACCTGCCCCCCCCCACCCCTCTCCTTTTCTCACCTGTCAATTAGATAGGCCCTTGTGGGAGTTTGCGTTTGCGTGGGTGAGTGAGGGGGGGGAGTAATTGGAAGGATGGATGCAATTCAGGCCTGCTGCTGTTTGAATGTATGAATGATTGTTGTAATGCTGTGATTGATTGAAATCGTTGCATTTAACAACACATCTGTTTGACTGGTTAATGTGTCCTAGATGAACAATGAGTTGAAGGGTTTTGAGTGGGTGGCGAAGGGGAGCTGTGGTGGGTGCTTCTGTTTCTTTGGTTTTGTTTTGACATTTCTTCTTCTTTTGTATATGCGTTTGTTACACATTTATTTTGTATAATTTGTACATACGTTTATTAACCATTGCCCGTGTAATCTCTAACGTGATCAGAAGGGCAAAGAGTAAAGTAGTAACTATACATAAGGCATTAAACTATAATTTAGAAATACAACTCAATAACAGCCTGTTGCAAAGTTCAGATAAACATAAAGACATAAACACTTTCCTTATCCCTTATGCGAGAACAAATGCATATAAGTACTCTTTCTTCCCGAGTGGAATTCGGGCGTGGAATGGGTTGCCTGAACAAACCAGGAAAACCAGTAACTTAACATCATTTAAAACATTAATCAAAATGCAAGACTAGACTCGGACCACGGATGGGCGTAGGACGCGATAATCTTCTTTATAGAAGGAGCGTATGCAATGTATAAGATAAGATCCCTTGTTGTAGAATTTTTGAAACTAGACCTGTCTTATTCAAATGTATATTGTGTGCGTGTTATTTTCGTTTTCCTCAGTCTTACTCCTCCCAATACCAGAGAGAGGGACACAGAAGAGTATAGGTCTTATTGTGGTGAGTACAATCCCTGATAAATAGTTTGTCATTTGTCTTAGAGCTGCTTTAGTAGCGACACTTCATTGTGGTAGCCACATTTTGATTATACAGCCACACACTGATTTCTTAGCAGCGCGTTCAGTTGGCATACGGTAGGTCCTCGATTCGAATCCTGGTGAAAGCTAGGATGTGTGTGTGTGAGGATTCTGTAGATGTATGTATGTGATGGTTACTGCGAATGTTCCCTTATTAATCTAGGCCCGAGTATACCACAGGAGCAATGTCTACGTTATAAAGCCCGTGATGGATTGAAAGGCTTTCTAACACTCTGGAGGATAAATAGCCTGAGGCATTGCCACTTGCAGTTATCGGAAAGAGCATTTTAATTTGAGGAACATTCAGCTTGAATCGTAGAAGATTTGTCTTTTACTCTTGCAAGTCAAAGCCATGAAGGCATCTCAGGGTTACTCCATCCCTGGTGATTTTGAGAAAAGATACTTGTTCCTTCCATGTGATTTGGAGGGAGGCGGTGGGGGTTGTTCTTAAGGTGATATTGATGGAATGTACTGCTAGGTCACTTTAACTTTACTTCTTTAAATTCCCCAGGTGGTGTCACAAGCAGGGTCATTGTCCAGTGTTGATCCAAAGAGAGTGGAGCTGTGTTTAAAGCAGGTAAAAGAAAATTGTTTTCTAACCTATGAGAGACTATAGCTTTTTATTGCTTTGTACGGTGGTACATTGTGCTGTCCACACAATCCCCTAGTAAGCCGTGGCCAAGGAAACTGGTGAACGCTGCTTCACTGGCCCTATGGATCAATCTGGTCCGATGAGTAATTCACTTACAGTGGTACAGAAATACTCTGGGGATGTTTTTGTTGGAACCTAATTATTATTTATTTATCAACTTGACTTGCTCTTTAAATTGTCCTTGTCTCCCTCCTTTTCACTTGCTCACTGGCCCATTTTCAATATTGATTCCACCCCCCCCCCACCCCATTGTGTGGAAAGTCTTTTGATCTCTTGGATTTACATTGACTGGCGGACATTTCTGACTCTTTATTGTTATGTAAATGTGCTGCAGAGCTTCTGCTGTAGCAGATCCTGTTGTGTTGTTTGGGTGGAGCTACCACTGAGTCTGTCCATTAGTATCCATTATCATCTTTAGTGTTTTATACTTTCTTGCCCCCCCCCCCCTCCTTTTTAACAGTAGATAATCTGAAAACAAATAAATATATATTATCTTAGAACAATGTGTTGTTGTTTTTTTTGTAAGATTATATTAGTATCCTAGATGTCTATTGTAAGACTCTAATATTTGAGATATTTTGTTGTAAGATTATAATATCCATGAGGTTTTTGTTGTAAGAATATAAATAATGCTTGTTTTGTTTGCCTTTAGATTTCCATTACATATGAAGTTGTGAAAAACAACCTGAGCAAAGACAGCGGGGTGCCTGACATATCAAACTTGCTGCCTTTACTTCAGCTGTGTGGTAAGTGCAATCTTGGGCTCTGATCTTATGTTTACTCCCTCTTTGAAAGTCCCTCCCCCCTCCCTCCCCCACTGCCTCCAATACTTATGTTGTTCACTTGAAACCTAATCAGATAATTTCAGTTGTAAACTGATCCTGGCTCCTCTTGTCTATTTTTTCTTTCCTAATGTTTATGTTTAGGGTGGAGTATGAATTCCATGATTATGTACACATGTAGTCTATTCCATGATTATGTACACATGTAGTCTATTCCATGATTATGTACACATGTAGTCTATTCCATGATTATGTACACATGTAGTCTATTCCATGATTATGTACACATGTAGTCTATTCCATGATTATGTACACATGTAGTCTATTCCATGATTATGTACACATGTAGTCTATTCCATGATTATGTACACATGTAGTCTATTCCATGATTATGTACACATGTAGTCTTTGTACAGTCACTACCATCTTCTAAAAGCTTTAAGTGTGTTTGTTAGTTGAGTTTCAAACTGTTCATAAAAACAACAATATCCCTTATTGGTTGTCTGTTAAGAGTACAAATATTAACTTATAGTGAAACAGTCAAACAAAATATTATATAAATTTATTTATAAAATAATAGTAAAATAACAGAGAGTTTTCTGCAGATATTAAAAGAAAGGCATTCATCATGGATATGAAAACAAACAAAAACAAATCTCCCCAGATGACTACTAGAATTCAGAAAGCCCTTTGTTTAATTCTGACAGAGTAAAACTTTAAAAACTGTATCAGATTCTAAAAGTTCCTGGTGGCATAACTATATACATTAGGCCCTACTTGAATTTGCTCAACTTAACCCAATCTGAAATATGCATTATTGTTTCATCAACCTTCCATAACTAACCAACACAGCCCATAATGATATTCCATACTTGTTATGTGGTTAAAGTTTCAGACGTTTTGGTCGGTAAATTCAAAAAAAGTGTCTAGAACGTGCCCCCCAGCCTTAACCCAATCTGAAATATGCATTATTGTTTCATCAACCTTCCATAACTAACCAACACAGCCCAACAACAACAACTCATAATGGCTAAATATGTTTGTCTGGAACGGACTGTGAGAGAATGTAATAGCTCTGCAGCCTGGTTAATAAGTAGATGAAGAGCAAAGTGTGGAAGAGAGAATTACTGTACTATAGTCCATCATACAGCCTGGAAGAATTTTTTTTTTTTTCAATTTAGTTGTGATCTGTAATAAAAATGATAAAAAAAATGCAGGCATTTAAATGGATGCAGCATATTTCCATTTTATATTTGAAAGTGTGTTTTTTAAAAATAACTTTTGCCTTTAAAAAAGTGAACTTTTGCCTTTAAAAAAAGTGACATTTTCTATGTTTTTATAAGTTTTCATTATATATATATATTAGGTTTTTGAAGGAAAACATACAATGTACCAATGTATGACATTTTGAATTGTTTACTGGAAAGATTCAGGACATAGACTATACATTTCTTGTTTTACAATCTCATGTTTCTAGTGTTGGCTATACAATACATTTTTTGTTTTACAATCTCATGTTTCTAGTGTCATGTGTGTTTTTCTGTTGTTGTTGCATAGAATGTCATACAATTAGTAATTATAATGTCAATGACAAAATGTCATAAAATATCACAGAACAATGACCTATGTTTAATTAGCTTTCATTTTTACATCACTGTAAATGGCTAAAGAGATATTATATAATATATAGCATAGTATATTGTATTGCATTGAGAAAACTAAAAAATGGACTTCATAGCAAGAGATATTTTGATTAGCTTGTTTTTGTTTAATGCCTGTTTATGATAAATATATATTACGTGTATGTATGAGAATTTGTTTACATTTTTAGGTTTAAACGTTTCCTGAAAGAAATTCTCCCATACTCCAATAATACATTTGTTTGCATTCACTTGTTTAAATTATTTGAAATTTAAATTTTGGTAAAGGATAACACTTTTAATCCTAATGTATAAAAAGAATTTTAAAAAATTATATACAGTGATATATGGATCAAGGAAAACTGCATTCACTTCTACAAAAGCCTTATTGGGATTCTACATAGCTTAAGGCAGTATTTTGCAGTTGTATTTTAACAAATGTCCTTTTTGTTATTCCAGCATTAACTTTTAAAGTTTGGAAAAATTTTGCTGCTAATTAAACTCTAATGCTGGCAGATATGATCTTTATTTACTTGTTCTGTTTAAATTAATCTCTTGGCCTTTGTCTTCCTAGACACAATGGCTAGAAATGTTAGGATTTTTGTGATATTTTAAAGTTGTCGCGTGTGAGAGATAAAAATAATAATGATATTTGTATAGCGCTGCCAACAAACATAATGTAAGCTCAGAGCGCATTTAACATACAACTAAAAACACGGATATAATCTCTTGGCTAAGAATTATAAAGCTAAATGATGATTTAAAACTTTACAAACATATTACTAATTAAATAAATGAAGCATTAACCGACCTAACATATAAGTAAGACAGTATGAGTCAAAGCATGTTAAGGTAAATATTGAAATAATTCGTTTTTAAGTTCTTGAAAGTAACAATAGAGCTTGCTCGCCTGAGTTGAGTGGGAAGTAGACTCCGCACCTTCGGACAGGATATTGAGAGAGCTCTAAGGCCAAAGGTCATCAGAGAGATAATAAGAATCCATATCAAGTAGCTCACATGTAGGCTATACTTATTTCACTGATGTATAGACATGCAATTTGTTTTCTGCTAAAAGCCTTCACAAAATTTAGCTGAAATTTCTTGTGTGTCTAAAAAATACCTTTTGTAATCCTACAGGTGAACTCAATGATCCTGATGCAGCCAAGCTGGAGATTAAAGTTGTCCGTTATGTAAGTCTTGTTCTGATGGGTACTTTGCAATGATTACATCTTCTGTTGTTTTTTTAAATATTTTTTTCTTTAATTGCCACAGCAAACTAATGTATAGTTTTTAAATGTGCTAATATGTTTGACTTTTACTAAGGAAGAAACTTTTTTCCCAACCCCCCTCTCCTCATCACGCACAAAGAATGCCTTTGGGAACATTGAGTGATTGCAAACTTTTAGATGTTCAGATGTTAATGGGGTCAGTCTTAGCCCAATGATTTAGGCAGAAGGTCAAGGATGTTCAGTGATGTATCAGGGATGGTCAGTAATATGTTAGAGTTGGTCAGTGAGTCCATGTAAGTTTAAGGAGGATCAGTGATGTGTTCGATTAGTGTCCTGGGCAATTGAAAGTTGACCGGTATGGTCAGTAATACATCAGTGATATGTCAGAAATCTTACAGGGATCACTGGTAATGTGCTGTTGTAGTGTTAGAAGGGTCAGTGTCGTGTATGCTTAGTGTCCTGGATGGTCTATGATATGATAGATGGGTCATTTTACTGTCCAGGATGGTCATTAATGTCAGGGTTGGTAAGAGATATGTCAGGGATGATCAGCAATGGGGTTTTAAAACTGGTGTTGGTGTTGATAGGATGATGGATATCCCTCAAAGCCCCCTTATTACAGCCTTCAAATTTTCACCAACTAATATCAGGTACCCAGAGAACTTTGCTGGACTCAGGGACACCCTCCAGAGCTGGGGGAAAACAACAACTGGCATAAACCAGGACTCGGACCCTAAACCTTTGATACCGCAACTGGAGCAAGCTACTGCTATACCACTGTGTCCCATGTCTCACCTAGTATTTTGAAGGCAAATGTAAAATAATTTGATGAAGTGTTGTTGTTTTTATTCCTGCCAGCTTCAGCAAAAGACAGATGCAGAGAGTGGTTTTTTACTGCTGGTTGTGCCTGAGACACAGATGTTGTTTTGTCAGGTAGGAAGAACAACAATGTACTCTATGTTGAGTTACTGTCTTAAGCCTACGGCATAACTAGCCTGATAATAGATTTCTTTTAACTAAAGTATTGTTCAAGTCATAATTGAATTTAAAAGCAGAATTAAATATTACAAAATGCAATATAAGTATTGTTATAGTTGTGTTTTGATATTTGCCTTCAATGTAAGAATTATTTTTGTGTTACTCATTCGATATGTCTAACTTCTGAGAGTTTTTTTCTGCTTTCACATGCCAGAACTGTTGGCAGCCATGTTATTGTCAAGCTGGCTAAGAAATGAATAGTTTAGTCTTAATTAAAATAAAAGCAAATTCCCATCCATCCCTTAGATACAGTTAATTTTGACAGCAAGAGTTTTGGCATTTTGTCAACATCTTTTATTACCATTGTTTTGACATGGGATGGAATTGTAATGGAATAGGTTGCACATTTAATTTGACCATAAAGAAGAATATGTTATATTTTAAAATCAAGTTGGATGGAGGGAGGATGGCAGGGTCTGGATTTTTTTTTTAAAATATATTTGGTGGCGATCTTGGTATCACTGAAAGCAATTACATTTTCTGTTTAACTAACAAAAAACTTTTTTTTCTCAACAGGCAGTAGGAGATACTGTTTTACAAGAGGAAGTCAGGTTTGCTGTAAGTTTGGGCTTATATTATTTTAAACTTAGGGTGTACTGTGTTAGGGATAGTAAGTACGTATAGTTATTATGGGAAAAACTATTAAGCTGTCCTGGAATATCTTGGTAAAATATACCGCTAATTCTTCAATTTATTATCACTTGCAAAAGGAGCTAAGTAATTTTTGTGAAGAAAAAAAATTGAGTTATCCCCACTGTTTTCAAGATAATGTTTTCATTTCTATCTTTAGCTCAACTCTCAAAAAGTTCTTGGCACTCTAATAATATATTTCATAGAAAAGATGTTAAAAAAAAAAGTAAATTTCTGTAGAACCAGTTTTTTGTTGTCTTAGCACCTTTTCCAACGGGATTGACTACTTGACTACTTCTACTTGACTACTGTGCCGGCTTTCAAATCTTAACTGAAGGGCTTGACAAAAAACCTAAAATGACACTGTCGTCTGTTTAGAATTGTTGTTTGTGATGTATTGTATTTAATGTGTCAATTGTGGACACTTTCCTCTGACCTAAAGGGGTCTCCACAGTAATATGAAGAAGAAGATCTATAAGTGTCTTTGTGTATACCCAGAAATAGTACCATGATGAAGGTTCCCAGTTTGAATGTCTGTTATTAAAAAGCTCCAGCGGTATCATAAACACAATGTTGATAATTTTTATATCAGTACATTTACAAATCTGTGATTATAGAAATAATTTTTATGAGTTTAAATATTGAATATTCTTTTTTAAACATTTTTTAAAACTATATTTTGCTTCACAGGAAACTTGATATAAAAAGTATAAAGAGATGCATGGCTAGGTTTATCCAGTTCGTGTAAAAAATTTTTTTTTTTTTTTTTTTTTTTTTTTTACAGGGTCCATCAAGTTGTTTTGCAAAAGCCCTAGAAAGTAAACAGCCCATTACTTTAGCAGATATACCAGTGGTAAGCTGTGTGTGTTATCATCTCATTAGTCAACTTAGTCAACAAGGCTGATATTACCTCTACAGCTACTTACGTATCACATACCTATCACACACTTGTCACACACACCTGCCAACAATGTTAAGTTTTCCTAATCAATCCTCTAAAGGAGGTCAGACTATCAAAATATATACTTAACTGTGATAAACCTAAGCATTTTTCAAGAATTTATGATTTAGAATATTATAAAAAAATGTTATACACCTATTTATGAGATTACTCATGAAATTAAAACTGAAACAATCAAATTAAATTAATTAAGGTTGTGTTTACATAAAAAAAATAATTTTTAAACAGTTAATAAAATGCAATGTGATTAGTGTAGAAAAACAAACAGTTCATTTTAGCTATCTTATTAGTCTTGTCTATCAGTAAACTTTTAGGGCTAGGCCTAAATCTGTTATATCTATCTATATATATAAAGTACCATGTGTGTGTGTGTAGTCCGATTTCCATTGGTTAATTTAAAGACAAGTGACCTTATTTTCTCATATTTTGCTTTTGAGATCTCTCTTTATGCATGTATCCTCCCTATTTGAGTGGTTAGCGTATCCGACTGCCAAGCTTGTGACCTGGGTTCGATTCCCCACTTATAACTTTCTTTCTCTACTTTTTAAAAATTTCCAATAGGTCTAATATTACTTTTTGTTTAAAGATTGTAAAGTATTTCAGGATGTAAAGCTTTCTTAAAATGTTGTCAGTAAGTAAAATGTAATAATTTTATTTTATACATGCAGTAGACTGAAGTTTGATTTTCAGCCATCGATAGTCCCAAGTTTTTGTTAAATAAAAAGACATGCCTTTTTTAAACTCTATTACAATATTTATTTGAAATTATTTTCCTAAATGTTTTTAGTAAATAATAAATAATTATATTTTTAAAATGAGTATAGTTTTCTGTTCATTGTTGTTTATAAAATTCTTATCTGCATCTATAGGGCCTATGTATTCCCCATCCTCCCCCGGGCAACGCCGGGCAATTTAACTTGTTAGCTAATATAATTAAATCATGACCCGAACCAATGTAAACCTAAGCCAGATCAACAAAGTTATCTGTGGAGTATAACATTATTAATAGAAATATAATTATCTATTCATATAGTTACCTACCTTGCAATGATAAGATATTCCAATACCTTTTCCCCAAGATAAACCTCTGACTTGTTTCTTTTCAGGTTTGGGGATGCTTAGGATTTCACTAAAATGAATAAAGCAGGGCAAAAAGAATAATTATTAAACAAAGAAACAAATATGTAGTTAAAGTATCCTTAAAATCTTTCTATGATACTATCATTTTTTTTTAATGTTTAAATTATTCACAAGATGTTTCTCTGGGTACTGAAAAAAAAAAGTCTACAAATTATAAACTGTTCAATTTGAACCACCTATATACACTACCAGTTAACATTGAAACAATTCACACATACCAGTAGAATATACATTGCTCTATGAATTTTTTTTGTAAAGTTTGGTAATATGTGGTAGAAGTAGAACCTTGTTACCCAACTAATCAATTTTGACGAGGTGCTCTTAGCCATCTGAAGCCTAAAATGTTTCTTTGTCACCAACAGGAACGGAGGCATGAAGTGGAGAAGATCCTCCGTCGGCAGATCAACTCTCTGCTGTGTGTGCCTGTGTGTGTGACTGATAGCAAGGATCTCCTGGCCCTGGCCTGCATGGTCAACAAGTGTAACCATGAACAGTAAGTGCTTTCTGTTGTCCATGCTGCTGATGCCCTTTTAGTGCTGGGTGTTGAAAACAAACAGAATACAACGGTAGACAAAGAATGACGGCCCCAAACATATAGTTGCATATAGTTTTTCAGCCATTAATGTACATTTTAGTTGTAGTTCCATACCAGTGCAAATAATGCATGTTTAAGTACAGTCATTAATGACTTTCGCTAAGTCATGTGCTAACTCTAGTTAACCAGCTCTTGATTTGTTTAAAATATAAATAGGGTGGCGGCAGCGCATTTGGCTGGCATACCGAAGGTCCTGGGTTCAAATCCTGGTGAAAGCTAGGATTTGTTCCTGGGTCTGGGGGGTGTCCCTGAGTCTACACAGACCTGACATTAGTTGGGGTAAAGTAAAGGTGGCTGTGCAATGTGCTGGCCACACAATCCCCTAGTATGCCATGGCTACAGAAACTGGTGAACGCTGCTTCACCGGCCCTATGAATCCATTTGGTCGGATGGAATGCTCTACTTTAAAAAATATATATAATATAATCATGGACAGTCAGGAAGGTAAAAAAATATTAGTTAAACTTAATTTAAACAATTGTTTCTCGTGCGTGATAATACATTTTACATTACAAAATTAATTAAACATATTTAACTTAACTTTTTTAGTGTTTAACTCTGTGTTAAACTTAAATAGTTTATAAACTACATATACTTGAAAACTCTTGTTTAATGAAGTAAATCTGATTCCCTTGCACCTTGTGAAAAAAGGAAAATGATTTCTTGGGAATATAAACCCAACATTATTATTTAGGTTGTAGAATATGTGAAAATAATCAGGCAAATGATTGTATGAAGCCATAAGCTTTTTATTCCACTCAACTATTTTTTAAAACATGTGCCACTCAAAAGATCTGTAATCTTAAACTTTTTTTTAATCTAGTGTTTTTGTTATTGTTAATACTTAGTCCCAATTTATTTGCGTCAATTTATATGCAAACTTGTATCGCAGCATACAGTCATTTGATGTACACATTTTTGGTCAGCTCCTCCAATTGTGTTATTTTGGCATCATGTTGTAATACTAATCAGTTAACAATTATTTAGTATCTACTATTTCCTATGTTACATATCATTAGTATACTGCTAAAAGGGGCTTACATTTTTATAGAAAATTTGTTTTGGTGTTTAAGTGTTGATAAAGATATAAATATTCAAATCAATCTGTGGCTTATGAATCAAGCAACATTTTATATCAAGAATTTTATTATACAACAAGCTACATTGCCCGGCATTGCCGGGTGAAAAAAAAACAGAACCGTATAAGGTGCAGAACAAAATTATATAAACTACCATTAAAAGAAAGCTATAAATCTAATATTTAAATTATTATTTTTTTTACTGAAGACTTTTAGGAAAGTAATTTAAAATAAAAATTGTAATAAGCAAGTATTTTTATTTAACAACAATCTTAGTTGCCCGTACATTTACAATGTCTTTTGTTTTTAAAAAGTTTGAAAAAGAAATTGTAGAAAAAAAAAGGTATAGTCTAAGGCGAATCGAACCCGGGTCGTCCGCATAGCAGTCCGCTACGTTAACTACTGATCTAGCGAAGACGCATGTCCAATGAGAAAAATTATTAGACAGTATATAGGCCAAGGCCTAAATAGGTCAGTGACACAAACTCAAATTGACCAATCCGTGGGGACACAAACACGATCTTTTTAAATATATAGATGATTTTATATGACTACAAGCTACATTGCCCGGCGTTGCCCGGGTGAAAAAAAAAAGGACTGTCTGGGGTGCAGATAACAAATTTATAAACTACACTTAATGAATACTTTTAGGAAAGTAAATAAATATTGTAATAGGGTAAAAAAAATAGTCAAATATTTTTATTTAACAAAATCTATATTGCCTATAGATTTACAATGTCTTTTGTTTTTAAAAGTTTGAAAAATTAATTGTCGAAAAAAAAAAGTATAGTCTAACTGGAGAATCGAACCCTGGTCGCCCGTATAGCAGTCCACTACGTTTACCACTGAGCTATCGAAGACACATGTCCGATGTGAAAAATTATTAGACGTTATATTGGGCTAGGCCTAGATAGGTCAGTGACACACGTGTTTTCAAATTGACCAATGGGGATCCTCGCGGGGCTTAACACTGTCTTTTTATATATATAGATTAGATATAAAGTTTTCATAATACTTGTTTTGAACTAAAAAAAAAAAGTTTTTCACAAAGTCAGTTTTAAAAAAGGTATTTATAACAAAATTTATTTATTTTGTTAGGTAACTACTTGTATTTTCTTCTTTAAAAAAATGTTTCATGATTTGAAAACAAAAGTCTGTTTAACCTTGATTTGCCCTTGCCTAGGTTCAACCAAGATGATATTGAAACTATCCTTGAGTGTTTCAAGTACACAGCGACTGTGTTAACCAGTACATTAGCCTTCCAGAATGAACGCAAGTTAAAAAATCAGACGCAGGTGAACTTCTAGTGTTTCCTTATCATTTTCATAACATTAAGAAAATGTGCCACTGGCACTTATATCTAAGTCTAGTCCTGCATTCAGACATAAGAGTTTCAGATGATGTTTAAGCTGTTGGTTTTCTCTGACTTGTTAAGACAACCCCCAAATCCATATGCCGCTCTGATTAACTAGTAATTTGTAGCATTTGACGTAGCTCATGATTTAACAAATCATTTTATAATGAATTTTTCTATGCACTGTGACTGGAAGTAAAGTATCCCTTTGAGACTTTGCTGGTCCACGGGGCAAGTGAAGCAGCGTTTGCAAGCTCATGTGCACTAGGCATACAAGGAGATCGTGTGGCCTGTGCAATTTACTTTTCCTCAACTGATGACAGGTACCCATAAGAGCTGGGTAGAGTCAGGTGGAAAATATCTGGTGTTAACCTGGTTTCAAACCCAGGACCTTCGGTACAGCTTCCCTTAGACAAGCCTGTTCTATGAATGGTATAGACCAGGCAACCTTGTGATAACAGTGTGCTAAATTAGGCTTTCTAATTCATTCAGCGTGCCAACAGCATAAAAGTCAACCCATTCTTTTCTTGTAGAAGAGACTCTAATTGTCTTTTTCGGAGTCCTGTGCGCGACATTGAAAATAGTTCGACGTGCCAAGTCTGGCATGCATACCGTAGGTTGCGACCTGTGGTGTAGACAAGAGTTTAAATTGTTAACAAAATGACCCCAGCTTCTGGTTTTTAAGTAGACTTTATTGTTGTTAACAGCAGCTGTTGTTTTTTTAGTTTGCTGCCCATATATTTAAACATTACTAAAACATTACTCTAAAACATAAAACATTACCTTAGTATTTATAATTGTTCAGTTTTGTGTTGGAGACAATCTGAGGAAATTAATTAGATTTGGTTTTATTAGTGTGTGACAATGTTTCTTTTTGTCTTGATTTAGCAGTACTTTGTTATAGGCTGGGTAAGGATTGGAAGCAAGGTAGGGCGGGGAGAATATTTGCAGGAGTTGATCCATGCACCTGTAGTTTTAGCATGATAGCTCTCTCTTTGTGCAATAGCAATTGTTTTAATGTTGAACAAAACAACTTAAAGCAGGAATTGCTTAGAGCTATGGACAGTGATCCAATCATGTTAAAAAAAAAAAAGACTTTCTGAGAGATTCTCTTCATCTCTGTATTCGTAAAGGGCTTGCTCATTGACTAGACCTTGAGTCGTGGGCTTGCTCATTGACTAGACCTTGAGTCGTGGGCTTTATTTTTTGAATATTATATGTATCATGTTGTTTCTTCTGCACAGGCTCTGTTACTGGTTGCAAGAAAGCTCTTCACCAGATTAGGTTAGTAGATGGCACACTGTTCACAGCACACTGTTCACAGCAGCATGTTTTGTCTTCTCTAAAGAGTAATAGTTTCATATAGTCTCCCCGTCTTTCCCTTCCACTTGTACACATTACCACATATTATATTGGCAGCCATTGTTCACAGTTCACAGACTTGTTTCCATTTTCAACCTAACTTTGCATCAGGGTTGGCCTAGTTGAACTATAACATTATCCTAGGAGTGTGTATTGGTATATTCTATTTCCAGACATAATGTTTTGTGTGAAGAGCTCATTTGGTTTTCTAAAACCTTTTTCTGCTGTTGTTTTGTTGTTTTTTTTTTTTTTGCTTTTGTTGTTTGCATGCCTTGTTTTGTATGTCCAATTATTAAATATTTCTAGATACGCTGTCAGGTCAAAGTCCCTTTGGCAGCAATAGCCCTGGCAAGGTAAGCTTTGTCAGCCCAGAAACTTGCAGATGTGGGAGTAGAATTTCAGATGCGCTTTCAACCTCACAGCGACCGTCGAAGGGCAGAGGATTTGGGTTCCATTCATATTGCAGTGTGGAATCAGCGAGTTTTTCAGACTTTCTGAAAAGTCTGCCACAAAGTCAGACTGAGAGTACCCTGGTATTACTGCCCCTGTCAGCTTTCAGGGATACCAGACAGATCTCGACTGAAAGGGACTTTGTATCTCTCCATGATCTCAGAAGTGATCCAGAAAGCTCTTCAGAATACTCTACAGCCTCAAGTTCTCCACAATCACCATGCTCTCCTGTTTCTCCATTGAATTATGATACTAAAGGCACAAAGCAGCTGAAGACAGCCAACACAGATACTAGACCAGTACCCTTGCAGTCCAAAATTAGCCCAGACAGGAAAAGCGCTGAAACTGACTCTAAGTGTAAGGATCGTGTCCTCACAGATGTAAGAGCAACGATGGAAGGAAGCTCTTGTGAGCAAGTCTGGGAAATGGAGTTCTTAAAGTACTTCTTTAATAACTTAGAACACTTTGGCCACTTGATAAGTGCTGTTCAAGAAGATGCAGTCTCACCAATTTTTGATGCTTGCAAAGACATCATGAAAGATATTTATCAGGATATGAACAAAGACTCACTCCCTGATTTACATTCCTGGGAGAAATCACATTTGAACCATACTGGCATTCTGAGTGGAGAATCAGCAAATGATCCAAGTTCTAAGATGCAGGCTGTAAATACATGTTCTAGCTGCCCACCTGGAATCTCACCACTCTCTGCAAGGACATCTCCAATGAATAAGAAATCTTTCGTATCCCCAGTCAGTAAAAATTGGAGAAAAACAACGCCTCTCCAGAGAAGTAATATGGAAATTTTTGCCCACACTTCACGTGAGGGGTTTGAGGCTGGTGTCAGCTGTCGCAAAAGACCAAGGAATGTTGGCGTAACAAGGCAGACGAGGTCTGTGTCATCCACTTTAAGGAAGGTGAACAAGCCAAGCCCTGTGGCTAGGAAGACTGTAACGGAAGTAGTTAATATAAAGGCAGACTCAGTGTTTCATATAGTGAGACCCTCTGTGTTGTGTGGAGTCGACACTGCATCAGAAGAATCCTCTTTTCTTTCCTTGTCAGAAGATGAGGCTGAGAAAGAAGACAGCATTCAGAGACTTCTCAAAATGCAAGAGGCCAAAGGTGGGAATCAACTTCAGTGGTCTTATGTCAATTCAAGTTTTCCTGGAAATAAACTGGATTTCTCTCAATGCAAAACATCTAATATTAGTACATTGCCAGTAAGCAATACAGTTGCTCCAGGGTTTCTGATAGTTGCTCATGATAATGTATGTGATGCAGATTCATCAGGCTCTGAAAATTTGGAAAACTACATTAACCATGTTGAAAATGTAGGCGTGTCTGCACAAGATCAAAATCCAGTAAAAGAGCATGAGGCAGGTCAAGTGCCAGGCAGAGATGCTTCTGAAGACTGTCTTAAAGTTATAACCAGTTCAGATGAGCCTGGTGGGGAAGGGGATAATTTCAAGAGTGCTCCTTACACAGACCTACCTGTGCCTAATTTTGATTTGACACTGACTGAACAAGGAGAGTCCTTGGTTACCTGTGATAAACACCAGACTCATCTTTGTACAATGAAGGTCAGGCTTGGTGAAGAAAAAAACTTGTCAATTCAGACAGACTTTGAGACCAAGGAGGCTGATCATGATTCTCAAGCCAGTGACAATAATGACAACAATTCAGATTATTTTCAAGATGCCTTGCAAGACTGTTGCTCAGAAAACTCCATGAACACTTCTTGCAGTGTAAGAAAAGTAGACGTCATGCATCATAACACCATTGCCCATAGCATTGACCGTGAGAATACTGGGTTGGAATATTTAGATATAGAACATGAGCAATCAGAAATGGAACACTACTTTAATGCCTGGTCTATGGGTCATGATAATGATGATTCAGAATATGATAAAGAGCAAAAAGAGAGCGCTCAAGAGAACTGTAACCATTCAGACTCATCTTGTGGTTTTGAAGAAACATACAGCTATTCTCAGCAATCAGTGCATGATCTGGACTCAGCAGGGGCAGAAGAGATTTCCATTGTATGGCAGGGCAGCCTCCTTAGTTCTTCCGAAAGTGAACTGAACTGGGAAGAGATTTCTCACATAGCTGTGGACACAGACGTAAAAGCCATCAAATCTCCTGTTGTCATTACACCAGGTGACATAGATATATCTCATTACAATGGTGTTTTAGATGTTTTCTGTCATGAACTTGGGTGTGTAAATGGGTACATAAGCTCAAGTCAGTGTGTTGGAATTCCTGCGTTTATGAATTTGAGTGTCAGCCAGAGAGAAGAATCTGATTTTGGGTTTGATGAGTTAGGAGAAGAACTCTATGAGGACAGCGAATTTCATTGGCAAAATTTTGGGTCTGATGATAATGAATGTAAAGAAACTGGTTTTGGAGACCAAGAATTGAAAGGGACCAGTTTTGATAAGATCAGATTAAAATTAATCAGTTCTGACAAAATGGAACTAAACAAAACTAGATTCAATACAGAAATTATCTTTGATAATTGTGAATTAAAACCGATAGATCATTCTGACATTGAATCAAAAGAAATTGATCTTGTTGACATTGAATCAAAAGAAATCAATCTCGTTGACATTGAATCAAAAGAAATTGATCTTGTTGACATTGAATCAAAAGAAATTGATCTTGTAGACATTGAATCAAAAGAAATTGATCTTATTGATATTGAATCAAAAGAAATTGATCTTGTTGACATTAAATCAAAAGAAATTGATCTTGATGACATTGAATCAAAAGAAATTGATCTTGTTGACATTGAATCAAAAGAAATTGATATTGTTGACACTGAATCAAAAGAAATTGATCTTGTAGACATTGAATCAAAAGAAATTGATCTTATTGATATTGAATCAAAAGAAATTGATCTTGTTGACATTAAATCAAATGAAATTGATCTTGATGACATTGAATCAAAAGAAATTGATCTTGTTGACATTGAATCAAAAGAAATTGATATTGTTGACACTGAATCAAAAGAAATTGATCTTGTTGACATTGAATCAAAAGAAATCGATCTCGTTGACATTGAATCAAAAGAAATTGATCTTGTCGACACTGAATCAAAAGAAATTGATCTTATTGACATTGAATCAAAAGAAATCGATCTTGTTGACATTGAATCAAAAGAAATTGATCGCGTTGACATTGAATCAAAAGAAATTGATCTTGTTGACATTGTATCAAAAGAAATCGACCTTGTTGACATTGAATCAAAAGAAATTGATCTTGTTGAAATTGAATCAAAAGAAATTGATCAACAAAACACTAAAGATGAAATAGATTTGACTGAGAATGAAAAACTGGAAAGTCAAGAAAAAGCTAGAGATGAAATAGATTTGACTGAGAATGGAGAACTGGAAAGTCAAGAAAACACTAGAGATGAAATAGATTTGAATGAGAATGAAGAACTGGAAAGTCAGCAAAACACTAGAGATGAAATAGATTTGAATGAGAATGAAGAACTGGGAAGTCAAGAAAACACTAGAGATGAAATAGATTTGAATGAGAATGAAGAACTGGAAAGTCAACAAAACACTAGAGATGAAATAGATATGATTGAGAATGGAGAACTGGAAAGTCAAGAAAACGCTAGAGATGAAATAGATTTGAATGAGAATGAAGAACTGGGAAGTCAGCAAAACAATAAAGATACAACAGATTTGATGGAGAATGAAGAACTACAAAGTCAACAAAACACTAGAGATGAAATAGATTTGACAGAGAATATAGAACTGGAAAGTCAGCAAAACACTAGAGATGAAATAGATATGATTGAGAATGAAGAACTGGAAAGTCAGCAAAACACTAGAGATGAAATAGATTTGACAGAGAATATAGAACTGGAAAGTCAGCAAAACACTAGAGATGAAATAGATATGATTGAGAATGTAGAACTGGAAAGTCAAGAAAACGCTAGAGATGAAATAGATTTGATTGAGAATGTAGAACTGGAAAGTCAAGAAAAAACTAGAGATGAAATAGATTTGACTGAGAATGAAGAACTGGAAAGTAAAAAAAACACTAGAGATGAAATAGATTTGACTGAGAATGGAGAACTGGAAAGTCAGCAAAACTCTAGAGATGAAATAGATTTGACTGAGAATGAAGAACTGGAAAGTCAAGAAAACACTAGAGATGAAATAGATTTGATTGAGAATGAAGAACTGGGAAGTCAAGAAAACACTAGAGATGAAATAGATTTGAATGAGAATGAAGAACTGGAAAGTCAGCAAAACAACAGAGATGAAACAGATTTGATGGAGAATGAAGAACTACAAAGTCAACAAAACACTAAAGATGAAATAGATTTGACAGAGAATATAGAACTGGAAAGTCAGCAAAAAACTAGAGATGAAATAGATTTGACTGAGAATGGAGAACTGGAAAGTCAGCAAAACACTAAAGATGAAATAGATTTGACTGAGAATGAAGAACTGGAATGTCAACAAAACACTAGAGATGAAATAGATTTGACTGAGAATGAAGAACTGGAATGTCAACAAAACACTAGAGATGAAATAGATTTGACTGAGAATGAAGAACTGGAAAGTCAACAAAACACTAGAGATGAAATAGATTTGACTGAGAAGGAAGAACTGGAAAGTCAACAAAATACTATTGGTGAAATAGATTTGACTGAGAATGAAGAACTGGAAAGTCAGCAAAACACTAGAGATGAAATAGATTTGACTGAGAATGAAGAACTGGAAAGTCAACAAAGCATTACTGTTGATACAGATTTGGCTGACATAGAAAAGTTGACACTTTCACAAAGTTTAGATACTGAAGAAATCAACCAATATAAGGAATCAATTCCAAGTTATCTGGAAATGAATCAGAAAATGAGAGATTCACCTGCCTTGGACACGGAGCACAGTTCAACTAGGGTTGCTGACTTTTTTAGCTTGCACATTGAGAAAGTAGAAAATGTTTATGTACATCCTTGTGTATTGAATAATATACATGATACCCCTTTAACTAGTAAGTGTGAAATAGATGTGTACACAGACAAGGCTGAAGACTTTCAAACAGACATCAGCGAAGTAAAAGAAGAAGAAGCTAATCTAAGAGAGGATACGGCCATCATGTCTGGAGCACTCGGCAGCATTGAGGCTAAATCTTGTCTTAAGACGCTGCTGCTGGACAGAAGGGACAACCAGGTTGAACCAGCTGAGAACAAGATCATGGGCAATGTGGCCAAAGCCATACAGGTTGAAACTGCTCAAGTTGAAGTAGTTGACACACTTCAAGGGAACATCTCTGAGCTTGAGGAAGAGAGTGAAGCAATAATAAATGTTCCACCAGTGTGCAAAAAAGGTGAAAGACAAAACAACTCTGCCAAAGAAAAGACAATGAATGAAAGTACTAAGGAAATATTGACTGATTTTGATGGAGCAGATGAAGAAATTTTCCAAAAGAGCTCATCATCTGTGAAGCCGGTTAAGGAGACACAAAGGCTTCCTGACTGCTTAGAAATGTCACATAATGATCAGCAATTGCATATGCTATATGGTTTTAGTGACAGCAGCTTTCCAGATGAAAGTCACATTAGTGATGTCACTGTTGAATACTCCATGCCTGACTCTCAGAGTTCTGCCTACCAAAGCCAACCGGCTGATGTGCCCAGGGTGCCATTGGAAAAGGAAACAAAAGCAGATCCTGAGTCAGCATGGGATGCCAGTGTAACTGGGTTACCCGCTAGCCCTGGCAGAGAATGTCCCCATCAGTTGAAGTGCAATGATGAAGTTCTTTGTGATGTTGCAGTAGAGCCCGGCTCATTTCATTACAGTGAGAGAGAAGATTGCCTATTGATGCTCGATGTGGCTGATGTTTTGGGTGTTGGCTCTGATTGTCCCAGTCAGCCTGGTCACCTGTCAGATATTTTCAACCATGATTCTTTGTGCCATGGTGATCATTTGGATAGAGCTATTAAAAATGATGACTTGTCTGTAAATATCCTACAGTATGAGGGTGAGTTGGTGTCCAAGATCTCAAATAAAAGACTGCTGTCTACCAGCTACAGTGACCATGACATCACCATTGGTTTCTTCACCAGGCACAAGTATCCACTTTTGGATGACCAGTCACTGTCGCTGCCTGATGTCAGTGTCATGTCCTACTGTGAGAACAAGTCACAAAACAGCAACCGCCTGTCGGATAGCTCGGACATGTCAACCTGGAGCTCAGTTCCTCCACTAAGGGTTTGTCAGAACCTCCCCGATTGTGATTATCTTCGGAAAGTCAAATCAGAGCATAGCATAAAGCTGCTTTCACCTGTGCACTGCCTGAATTTCTCAGCCAGACAGATGAGCTACATCAGCCCCAAACATTGGCCTGAGCAGCAAAGCGAACATGAGCATTCATTGGTACAGATTGAATCTATGAGCCTGTCAGGCACTTGGTACAACCAGAGGTTTATCACAAGTAAGAATAACAGCACGGAGATGAAGAGGATCCTCAAAGAAGATGAACATAGAAGGTTTAGTTCTTCCACCCTTTCTAAGCATTTATCTTATCGGGACTTGAGCTATGCTCGCAAACAGAAAAGTTGTGTCACCTTTGGAGACTCGAGTGAACAAAATTTGTCTGATACCAGCAGATCTGGCAGTGACCATTTCTATAGTGAGGCAGGCATTAGAAATTACATGGGCAAGGAATTCTCTCGAAAAGAAGGAAATACCAGCAGAGCTTCCAAGCCTGTTAGAAACCATCTCCATTCATTGTCGTATAGTGAAAGGTTGGACATTTTTAAGCCAAGCATTGATAGTGAAGAACAAATGCCGCATGTGCATTGCTCCGATTGTGCTTGGAAGTCTTCTGGAGATAACATTAGACTAGGTGGCAAAGACTCTGATTATGATGATAAGACTTCTAGTGATTCTTTAGAACATCTAAGTGACTTTATCTCTAAAAGTGCAGATTGTAACCCTGCTTATTACCAGGAGGCAAGTTCTTCTACTGGGGCCTTGTTTGGAAATGAACATACTAAAAGCCTTCCAGGCAGTCCAAGATATAGATATGATAGAGACTTGGCACAATTAACTTGGGATGTTTCAGGAGATAATGTTTCTGATGCAGATGACCCAGACCAGTTTGAGAAAACTGACCAGGCAATGTTCTATAAATCTGAGTATCAGTACCAACGCAGTTATCTACCCTTCTCACCACCCAAAGGTAACTTGCTTGGTCCTCAGGACAAGTATGGTCAAGACTATGTAAGTGATATTGAAACAACAACATCTGAGTCAGACAGCCATGATAGTTATGATTCCACAAGGAAGTCCTGCAGCTTGGGCAAACGTCAGGTCACTTTCTTAAATGAGAAGACTTTCATTGAGACCATAACAGAAGAGTGTGAAACTAGCAACTCTGACAGCTTTCAAGTAGGCACCAGTGAAGATGGCAGTGGTGATTATGTTTCAGATTTTATTTTGGTATCCAATGGGCGGACTGAGTCAAATAAGGAAGTTGAGGAGAAAGGATCACAAAAAGAAAAAAGTGTGGAACCTAAAATTGAGGTCATTAGTGATGATGAAAAGGAGAAGGAAAGCTCATGCAGCAATAAAGTCATAGAAGAAAGTCAAGCCAGTAAAAATTACTCAGACATTCCATCATCACAGCAGTTGGATACCAGCCAGTCTCTAGGACCATGGAGTTTGAATATAAAAGTTGTTTTAGAGATTGCCAATGAAAACATAGTCATGGATTTGAAAAATGAGACGGGTGGTAACAAGCTAAGCTTGAAATCCTTATCTAAAATAGATCATCTCGCAGGATATACTGCCTCTGATGTTGGTGTGGGAAATAATGATCGTACGGATGAGTTTTGCCAAAATTTGGATCTGGAGAAAAGCTTGGCCAAAGATGCAGATCAAATCACTAATGATGACCAGAACAAGGACATGCTAATCCAGGTTTGCCACCAAGAAAAGTATCAGTCCTTAACTGTGACTTCACAGGAATTGTGTCCAGAAGAACTGATTTCACAGGTCATTGAAATGTCCACTGAGGGTACAGTAACTAGAGACGCAATAGGTGAGCGCTCTTTGGGCTGTTTTGATGAGAGTCAGATCTGTAAAAACTCTTTTAGTGAAACTTTTGATGCCTATTTGAATAATCCTGCTAACAATGTTCTGACATCTAGTAAGATTGAGTCTTTTGACTGCCCCGACCACAATTGCTATATTTTTGAAGAGTCTTCGGAGGACGACTCAAGTGACTATGTCACAGTGGAGATGGAGAAAATCACTCGTGTTGTCTATAAGACAAAGAAGGAAGAAGCCAAGCGGAAAAAAAGAAATATTCTATGGATTAATCAAGAGAGTATAGGCATCTGTGGTGCTACTAGTGTCTTCACTGCAGATACAGAAACTTTCAGCACCAGTGAATTCACACCTGTTAAGTCTGCATTGACTGCACTTTCAAAGGAGGACACATTTGACAAGGAAGAGGAGTTTGAAGAAAAGCTGGTGAATGAAGTGTTGACCAATGCTAGTGAAGATGTGCTAAACAGTGATCAGGATGACACTTCAGGATTACGGGCCATTGTGCATAGCAACAGTCAGGATCATTTCACCAACAGTTCTGGAATTTCTAGCTGTCATATTAAGAATAATCTCGTACTTGACAAAAGTCCTAGGATACATCATGCTTCAACCAATGTCTCCAAGGAGTTTGTCATTAAAAATGATAAGCAACATGTGGTTTTGGACAGAACTGAATCAAATGATAAGTACATTAATTGGATTAGAGCTGAGGAAGGTAGCTGTAGTACATCTGAAACGGAAGACAGCCGTAGCTCAAGGCCTTTAAATGTTTTCATTGAAAGCTCTCAATCTTTAGGAGCTCACATTGGCAGAACAAGAGCTCAGAATCGTCTCATTGACTTAAGAGGTCCTGGCTCTCAGGCCCATTGTATGAGATTTCAGAAACTTCTCACCAACACTCAAGAGGCTCATTCACATAGCCAGGAACCACAGAATATTCCTGTTGAAAGTTCTGAATCTCCTGGGACTCAGTCACAGAATAAAGATCTTAGGGCCAAGATCATAAGCCCTATTCCAGAAGAGTCTGCAGTAAACACTATTGTTGCCAGTAGCTCATCAAAACAAACTGATGGTCTTGTGAAGAAGCCTGAGCAACAAGATGTTCCCTCCTTACAAACAAGTTCAAATATATCAGTCTCTCACAATGTCATTGGCAATATTTCAAATGAATCGAATGATGTTTTTACTCAAAACTTGACATCACATCAGGCTGTTCCAGAATGTAATGTAAATGTTCCAGAAACCAAACCTCAGATTTTTAGACCAAAAGATAATATTAAGATTGAGCCTGAATCTCGACTGTCTAAGCTAAAAGCTGTTCTTAATAATGGGTCTGAATCTCAAATACCTAAACCACAAACAAATCTTGTGATTGGCTCAGAATATAGAGTGCCTAAACCACAAGGTGATCTGATGATTGGGCCTGATTTACAATTCTCTAGACCAAAGACTGCAGCTCTGATTGACTTAGCAATTAATACAGATGATCTTGAAACTGGAATCTGTAGACCAAAGACTGCTGCTATGATTGACTTTGCAATTAAAACAGATGATCTCAAAAAGATCTCCAGACGGAAAACTGTATCTGTAAAAAACTTTGCAATTAATACAGATAATCTTGAATCTCAGATCTGCAAAACAAAGAGTACCGTCATGATTGACTTTGCAATTAATACAGATGATCTTGAATCTCCAATCTCTAGACCAAAGACTGCTGCTATGATTGATTTTGCAATTAATACAGATGATCTTCAGTTTCAATCTCCTCGAATAAAGACTGTTGCTTTGAAGGACATTGCAACAAATACAGATGGTCTTGAACATGAGATTTCTAGATCTAAGCCAATATCCTATGCTGTTCTCTCAACTATTCCTGAAACACATGATGGTCATGCTGAAAGCTACAGGGCAGATTCTATAACCAGCCATAACCCTGTATCAAACAAATCTGTAATTTCAAGCTCTAGATCGCAAGCACAACAGGAAGCCTTAGTTAAAATGAGAGTTTGTAATGGTACCTTTAGACCACAGGATGTTGACACCATGGCTGTTTTTTCCACTGACTCTATATCAAATGCCACCTTTCCAAAAAGTAGCACACCACAAGCCGCAATCCCCAATAGTTTGGAAACAAATAACACCACCGATAGTCGCCAGCGACAGCACAGTGGTCTAGCTGGCAACATAAGACCAAAGAACACCCTGACTTGTGCATCTCGACCCAATTCAAAATCCAGAAATTTTGCTGTCAGGACAGGTAAAAATGTCACTGCCCAAGAGAACCTAACCCATGAGTCTGTCACTCCTACCCTTGACAGGGTATCAAACGAACATAAGACTACAGTAGATACTCTAGAGAGCAAGCTGAGTTTTCTCAATAATGACACAGCAGTGACCACAGCAGAAGACTTGACAAAGGCTTCAGTAGATAAACTAGAAGGTGTTGGTACAGTGACACTCTCCATGGGCTCACAAGATGAACAAGGCGATCACCCAGTTGTCAGGGCAGCTGCTGCAGAATGCAATCAGTTAGCACATGTTTTAATCTGCAGTAAAACTGCCATGCAGGCAAATAGCATTAAGGACACCAGGGATGGAACTGAATCATGGAAAAATGAAGACAGTCACTCAAAAAAGAAAGAGCCCAATCATGTTGATGCTTGCATTAGCAGCATTAAAAATATGGAATTAGAGAACTGGGGGCGTACAGGACGTCAGAAACACAATACAAGGAAAAGTAGCAGAAAGTTGGCTTATTATGCCCTGAAGCCATCGTTATCAAAGCTAGATATACACAATCAGAAGTCTGCATATAAAAAGACAGCCAGACATGAATCCAGGCCCCAGAGATCTAAGGCTAAAGGTCTGAGCGGTGTGGTAAAAGGCAGACTTCCTGACAAAAGTACTGGAACAAATCCAATGGACAGTTTAATTGCCATGGATAGTTATCAAAAGACTAAAGTTGTTGACAACACAGTGAATATTCTGAAGGGGAAAAAAGAAGCTGCTGATAGCATTGTTAATGCCACCGAAGAGACTGCTAAGGGCAGAGAATTCACTGCTATTAGCCATATGGTAGAAAACACACACATCCCTGCCTTCAAGGAAGATCAGACAGATCTGATGAGACTGCTCTGTAACTCTGACATTTGTTTAAAAGAAGTGAAACTAGTGCTGATGAACAAGAACCTGCCGCACACGGACAGCTGTTTGTTCCAGGACTCACAATACAAGACTGATGATCTGGTGCATTCTCCTCATTCTAATGTCAAAGACCTCACTCAGAAATGTTTGCCTGATGAAGTCATCAAGGAGGAAAGCAAATGGAGTAAACTTGGCTCTGATACGCTCAACTCTTTCAGCTCATTTGCGTCTTCTGTGATTAAAAGCTTTGATTTCTCGAAGCCCTCCACGGAGCTACCAAACACCAACAAACTGTGGACTGTGAATGAGAATGAATCAGAGGCAGAAGAAGATCAGTCTTTTAAAAGTGCCTGCGATGTGACAGAAAATAATGAGGCTGGTGAGAGTGCTATTAGAGTGATTGATAGTACATCCGTGATGAATGAATACCACTCCTGTAGCTCAGACCCGAATGAAAATAAAAGCCAGTGGCAGTCTGCCTTTAGCCTTGATGAGTCAAAGTCTAATGACAATTTTACTAGCCAGGACATCAGTCAGTTTGAAAACGAGATGTCTAGTTGTGAGTCTTCAATGCCTGACATAACAGAGTTTGATGAGAGTAAGCTGAGCAGCGATGAGGACGTGTGGGATGCTGATGTGAGCTCTTTGGACTCCACTGTAGTGGCTCCTAGTTTCAAGATGAGCCAGCCTCTCAAGTATCACTACCTGTCACAGAGTAGGACCAACCCTAATCCACCCAAATTTGTCTTTCATGTGAATGAAGTTGATCTAGATGTTCTAGTTCACCAGACTAACATCAAGTTTGAATGTACTGGCCATTACAAGGAGGACACGGATAGCTGCCAAGCAGATGTGGAAAGTCTGAGCGAGCAAGCACTGTCCACCCACGTGACTATTCAATCTAACGCTGGTCATGAAAGGTATCCATCTTTTTTGAAAACCCAGTCAAGTCTTTCCCAGAAAACTGCCGTCGGCCACACATGGGATGAAACTACAAGAAACCAAGAGAGATACAATTCTTTTATTATCACTGACCAACCAAGAAACAACACAATAAGTAAAGATAAAAATGCTAATCTCTCTGAAAATAACCAACTCTTTTCACTTAGTGTGGGCCCTGACAGAGAGATAGTCAATAATCGAAGAGAGGACACCCCTAGAAGTGTACAGCTGGAGTCTGTATATTACACAGACGGCACTGAAAGCATTCAAGATGATGAGTGGCTGGCATATGACACACCTGCTAGCATCAAGTCCAGTTTGAAAGTGAAGAAAGAGCTGCAACAGAAGTTCCCGGCCAGAAAGAAGCTGTTTTCAACTTTGGATTCCATGACTGAAAGACTTGAGGAAGAAGCTGCTCCTTTCTCCAGTGCCAACTCTGGGTCCACTAAAGAAATAAAAAATGTCAATAATAATGATACCTACTATGAGTGTGATCTCAGCGGAGGTAGTAGTGGTGGAAAAGATATATTATGTTACGAGAGGGTGTTAGGCACACTGCGCAATGGCCCTTTATTTGATTGGTCAAACGAAGATCAGCCTGATGACACAATAGGTATTAAAATGTTCTGCTCTCCTTCTGCGGAGAGTACTGTCAAGAAAAGTGTAACTTTCCGGTTGCCCACTGAAGACTGCATTTGCCCAACAGACTCTGAGTATTTGTGTGAGCACTTGGTTAACAGCACAATTCCAGACTTCTACACTAGCAATACACCTGTAGAAATGAGCTATGAACCTTTCTTATTCAAGAACAGAAATAAAAATGTTCTACCAATCATTATAGAAGAAGCAGAATATGAACTGAGCATGAGTAATGACAGTTCATCTGATAGTAGCATGACATCATTCATCAGTAGCGAGTCAAACACTGATGAGGAATTGAACAATCCTTGCTGTCTGGACAGCTCAGAAGACATGGGAACCCCTGAAAAATCTTTGCTTGAGAAAGGCACCAAAAACCAAGAATTCTTGAGAGCTGAAATGCCTTTAAAGTTTTTTCCTGATCTGTACTCCACTGATAGGACTTTGTCTGCTGAAGACACAACTCTGGGCATGAATGCAGAGATTGTTGATGTCTTAGACATGGACTTTCACAGTGAATTGCCCAACTATGGTTTTACCCCAGAAGACCAGTACACCAAAGATGATTGTATGCAGATCAATTCACACAGTGTTAACAGTGCACAGGACTACCAGTCAGATACAGAAATACACCTGGAAATAGATGTACAGTTTACATCTTCAAGTTCTCCTTCTGACTGTTTCTCTGTAGAGGCCTCAAGGGATCCTAATGAATTAGACTCTTTATTTGGTCAGAGTTTACCTGGTTCTGGATGTGAAATAGATTTCACTGATGGAATGTCTATGCAGAATATTGCAATTGATTCCCAGCCTGAACGGTCAAATAATATTTGTGATAACATTGCTTCTGTAGTTCTAAGTGATGTGGTACCTTCTGAGTATGTTTACACTCAGGCTGAACACTCAGTGTCTGAGGCATGCACATGTGATATACAGCATCCTGTCATATCTTCTATTTTAACTGAGAGCTTGTCAAATGCTGGAAATTGTCTTGTGATGGAGGATAATGCATGCAGTGATGATGAAGCTACTGCACTGTTGAAACATTTGAAGGAGTTAGACTGTGTGCTTCAATCTGAGAGTGAGCTCAGTTTGACTGGACAGAATGATACAGAGGATAGGTTCGGAAATAACAAATGTCACATAGAGGTCTCATGCACAGTTCAGTTGGATGTGGACGGTTGCGAAGGATCCACCAGTTCCAGCTTACAGTTGTCATCAGGTCATGAAATCAGCGTTTGTGCAGTCTGGAACTCTGACTTAAAAGAACTTTATCACTCAAACTCAACAGAAGAACGTTCCCACCCAGACTCACAACATAAAAACCATTCTATTGAGCTTCATGAAAATTTAAATGAAAAGTCTGGGGCTAGTCATGAGGATGTCAGATATTTTCCAGCATGTGCTCAAACTGAAGACAATCTGAATGAGGCTTTCAGCATTGACAATGCATTTGACATCGCTGAAGATTCTGTTGTTTATTATAGTGACGATAAAGACCAGTTAAATCAAGCCAGAATTTCGGAAGGAACTACGCTGCCCGAAGAACCAGATCCATCAGCCAAAGAATATGACCCGGAAGATGACTTGAATGCATCATCGGAAGCTTATTCCGACAATATGGAAAGGCTTGGAAGTTCAGATGAGCAATTAGGAGACGACTCTGGAGAGTCTCCCAGTGACTCAGATATTTTGCTGCACACATCAAGTAGAATCAGGGACCCTTTAGTTCTGCAGGGATTGATCAACAACACTAGCGAAAGCGCTGCTTATGAATGCCGTGGGCTGCACCTGCTAGGGAGTGGCTCTAGAAATCAGGAGGAAAGGTTAGAGAAGCTCACCAGATCATCCCAGTCAAAACTCTCTTGCTCCACACTCTGCTCTCATGAAAGTCATCTTGTGGATGAATTGGAGCTGGCGGCTTTTCTAAGCGATGACTGCAGTGAAATGGAGGATGCTAGGAGGTGCTGTCCTGACTGCACTGACATTATCATCGAAAATGGTGTGACTGTTGCTGGGGGTGATGCCAGTGAAGCCAATAATTTGAGCCTTACTGATGAGGCAGGGCCTGATCCCAGCATGGGTTGCACAAATAAGCTAGAGGAAGGATTCTTGATTCTTTCCGATGGATTGGATTCCAGTAGCTCTATGTCTGAGTGGCCTGGCTGTGTCCATTGTCATCAGGATGATAGCCAATGCTACTACCATCTCTATTTTGACAAACCTGGAAGTGACACTGACAATGTCAATGACAACAGCAGCTTAGATGTAGTTGAAGATGACTCACTGGGCCTAGACTCTGATAAATCTGACTTTAATGATATCTGTCAGTCAGAAGTCACTAAATGTCACTTGCCTTTAATAAACAGTGGTGCCACTGATAAAAGTGAGTTATATTATAACAATGATCATGAGACTAGTTTACAGACAGCTAACAACATTTGTGATAGCAAAATATACCTAGGGACACAATGGCTGGCTTGCAATAGACTTAAAGATGAAATCAGTGAAGGCAGCTCACAGTCAGGGCTCCTTGGTCAATCTGACCTATGCCATATGGATGACCTGTTTGCTGTCTCCTCCACGTCAGACCCAGACCTACCTGTGACTGATGTCGACCATCAAGGGACATCCACATGCAACGTGGGGTTCTGCTTCTCTGACCCAAAGTTCTGCCACTGCCACACTGGTGAGAGAAAAAGGTATAGCTCCTTCATCACAGGGACTTCATCAAACAGCCTGCTGAAATTTAAATCTGATCACATGATGGACACTCAAAGCTTATGCCAGAATTGGATATTGCAAAGTTCTGTCAGTGAATTCCATGGAGCCAGCCATCCAGAAAGTGAAATGATTCCAGCTATGGGATTTGTTACTTTTGGAGACTTGCCTGTGAATTTGCCTTCACAGAGTGAAGATGACCACTGGCTAGGTAGAGATTCATACTCAAATTATGTTGCTGGCACAAGTGTTGAACAGGGCTGTCACGAGCCGGAGAATGATTTGGATGAACTGAACAAGTGCATCATCTTGGCTGAAGACAGCTATCTGGTGGGCGATGATGAAGAGGAAGAAGTCAGGCACACGTTTAACTTACCACAACTTATCCTCCATTTAATGGCTAGAGATCTTTTCAAGACCTTTGGCTTCTGTGATGGTAGAAATTTGCAGTGTTCTGATTTGAACTATTTGTTTGTTCACATTTTGGGTTGAACAGTTTTGTTCTTGTTTGGTATTATGCAGTTGTTGTTGTTGTTGTTGTTTTGCATTTTGAATTGAAAATTTTTGTTTGCATTTGATATTAAGCAGTTACTGTTTCATTTTTAAGTCACACACATTATTCATGATGATATTTCCAGAAAATATCACAAATTGAAGAACTTTGTGCTAAATACAATATGCAATTGATGAATTTACTTATAAACATGTACTCAGAATAGAAAAAAAACAACTTCATGCTAAAAAGCACATCCATTCATACATTAAGTCATTTACTAAAAAAAAGCTATAGACTTAGTAAATGTCTTGTTTATGTTTTATTAGTATATTATATTATTGGCCTGTGCTATTGTCTAATTATTAAATTAAGATATGAATGGAAGGTCTACTTTACTACACTAATTGCTAATAAATCCCTATGAATTTTTTTTTTATCTATCTATAAGAATAAATTTAGAATTTTATAATTTCATACCCTTTTTTGATTAAAAAAATAATTCTGTTTACTAATTTTTTAAAATCTTTTTATTATTTATGTATTTGTAGCCAAATGTAAAAAAGGCTAAAAAAAAGAATATCTGGAATATTAGATTATTAGAGTCAATGTGTACAGATAATTGATAATGTTTATTTTGTGAGGCTCTTAAAGTTGTAAACCTTATTTGTCTGCAGATGATTTGACCAAGTTGTTGAGAGAAATTATGCAAGAAGCTAGAAATTTAACAGATGCTGAGAGGTAAGCAGTCAAGGGACCTAACTATACCCTTTGGCTATACATTATTGGAATCAATATGTGAATCTAACTAGTGCTTTCGCTATACCCTATTGGAATCAATATGTGAATCTAACTAGTGCTTTCGCTATACTCTATTGGAATCAATATGTGAATCTAACTAGTGCTTTCGCTATACTCTATTGGAATCAATATGTGAATCTAACTAGTGCTTTCGCTATACTCTATTGGAATCAATATGTGAATCTAACTAGTGCTTTCGCTATACTCTATTGGAATCAATATGTGAATCTAACTAGTGCTTTCGCTATACTCTATTGGAATCAATATGTGAATCTAACTAGTGCTTTCGCTATACTCTATTGGAATCAATATGTGAATCTAACTAGTGCTTTCGCTATACTCTATTGGAATCAATATGTGAATCTAACTAGTGCTTTCGCTATACTCTATTGGAATCAATATGTGAATCTAACTAGTGCTTTCGTAATACTCTATTGGAATCAATATGTGAATCTAACTAGTGCTTTCGCTATACTCTATTGGAATCAATATGTGAATCTAACTAGTGCTTTCGCTATACTCTATTGGAATCAATATGTGAATCTAACTAGTGCTTTGGCTATACCCTATTGGAATCAATATGTGAATCTAACTAGTGCTTTGGCTATACCCTATTGGAATCAATATGTGAATCTAACTAGTGCTTTGGCTATACTCTATTGGAATCAATATGTGAATCTGCTTTAAAAATGCCTATTAGAAGCTCAAAGAGTTCCACTTGAGTGAACTTCAAGAGATTTTGTGTCAATTTACTTATGAAGATCTATTTGGGGTTTGTTATCTGACCTTGCTTATGCTGTGCCTAAATATACAGCCCTGGTCTTGTGAAGCACATGTTATTGTCTTAAGCCAGCTGAGCCCATAATAAAAACCAATCTTGAAATTTCATTGCTTCTCCTTTTGGGGGTTTCCAAAGTCATGATACTGATTTGTTTTCACTCCTTGCCATTAAATATAAGAAATCAAGGTTACAGTTTTATCAAATGTTTAGTATATTGATTCTATCTGAGGTTTTCAATTTCAGAATTGTTTATTGATTGATATCTAAATTGTTCACCAGATGCTCCGTGTTTCTGTTGGACAAGGATACCGATGAACTGGTAGCCATGGTGTTTGACGGCATCACTGCCGATGACAAGGAGGTGGGTCACTTCATGTCAAACAACCCAACTGTTTTGTTTTGTCCTTGCTGGATTGCTGTTGTTGTTGTTTTGAAACTATTTGAAAAATAATGTAATTGAATGTTCAAAGTTATGTCCCTTGTTTTATATTATGTCTGGTGGTATGGCCAGTAGTGTTTGGTGTAGTGAGCATTTGTCTTGGAATATGTTGTCTGCCCATGAACTTGAAGCAGTATGTATGATTCTTACTTTGTCTGAACTATGTATTCAGGGCTTTAAATAAAGGCCCAACTCACTTGTCACACTTTTGTTAACAAGAAAAAGTGTATGTTACTTAAAAGCTAATAACTATTACTATTGGTGAAATGTCTTCTTTAACATGGCTCTTAAATTTCCTGCATGATTGTATCTTTAAATTAATGCAGGTATCTTTTAAGGCACACATGATGATGCCAATGTCAGCTATAAAAAAAAAGCTAAGCTACCAGTACTTTTAAAATAGCACTAAAAGATTTTTACTTTAAACAAAACTTTCATTTTATTTTGGTTGTTTTCTGAGATTTCAAATAGTTAATAAAAAAAAATAAACTTTCTGAATTCCTAGTCCTAAAGTAAAAAGTACTTTTAAATGTGAAAAAGTTGTGGCTTGATGAAGGCTCATATCGAGTTTTGAAAACCTAGCCTAGCAGCATGTTGGAAGCCTTAGAAAAAAAAACTTAGAGAGTAGTAGTATGTTTCATACTCAGGCTCATTTTATGACTTCTTTGTCGTTTAGACATGTATTTATTTGTGTATGTGTGAGCTTTGTTGATGTCTTGATGTCCATTATCAAAAATTTTCCAATTTGTTGGCTGTTGAGATGTCAGGGGCTGGGTGTGCAGAGGAAAGGGTAAGAAATATTATTTTTTTTATCAGGTGCGATGGAATGTCTAGCTCTCACTTGAGGAAAAACTGGTAGGGCAGAGGAATCTTATGAACAGATTCTTGGGCATTGAATTGCTTGATTTTTTTTTTACTTTAAATTATTTTAGGATACTGCTAGTGCAGTCAAGGCTGTCTCCATGACTTCTATAAAGTCTAAACAGATATTTTATATGCAAATGGACACTTGGAGGAAATGGATTTCCTCAAAGATCTTTTCCATTTGACTAGAGGGTTTTCCTTGGAAGGGAGGTGAAGGAAGAAGAGTATGGCGCTGGCATGTCCTTTAGTTTACCTAAACAATGTCAAAGTGCCGAACAAAAATTATATTTTCATGATTGTTTGTTAATTGTCAGTTTGCTATTAATGTTTATATAGATTCTCTTTTATTTTTTGCCTCCTCCAACATTTCCACCATTTTAAAGCATGTAATTATTGTCATTGAGGGAGCCAAGAGTTCAGTCCAAACAGTTAAACTGTAGCTGATGCAGGTTTTGATCAAGCTAAGCTAGTAGTCTCTCTTGTAGACTGCCTGCTCAGTGTGACCAGCTGCACTGTTTCTTTGGTGTTGCCACACTATATATATATAGCAAATTATATATATGTAGAGATACTTTACTTGGCTAGATGGAATGCTAGGCATACTACTAGCATAGATTTTACGTCTTTGTCTAAGATAAACTTTGTTTTTTCATTTCTGCATGCTCTCTCTTCCACCAATATGTTAAATTAAAACCATGGCCACAAATGTAATGTACTAGAGAACATAGATTTATATGAGAAAGGATAACTTTTTTTCTCAGTGTCTAATATTATACATTTAAAATAAAAATGAAAGGCTTGCGAAGTCTTCTAAGACAAAATTATAAGCTAAATGCATAGAAGTATATTTGACCTATAGCAAATTGGATAAATAAAAAAGAGAAATATGAATATTTATGAAGTCAAACTATTTCAAAGGTTGGGTGGGCTCGAGAATGTGGTGAGAAGGGTGTGTGATTACAATAGGTTACATTTTTTAAAGAGTAGACTATATTGAGGAATCCATATTGAGCAAATAAAAGAAGATTGAATCCTCTTTCTAAATAATGCAGAAATAGAATGGTTAAACAATTGACCAGGTCTCCTTAGCATTTTGCTTATAAAACCTAGTTTTATTTTTCTGTTATATTTTATAGTTTCTAAACTGCTAGATTTTCCCTATACAACTTTATAACACATCCATACAGATGTCTGTGTGTCTAAAAAAATTCATGACATTTTTTTATGACAATATGAACAAAACTCCCATTAAATTTATTTTAAGCAAGAAGAAATTAAATATTTTTTTTTAACCTTTACTGCCAATTTTTTTTTTTTTTTTAATATGGTTCCAGAATGTAAGTAATTTTGTCCAAGAGTTTGCTTTATGTTTGACATGTCTGTGGAATGTTTATATAGTGGGTATGGCCTGTCTAGATATATATTTTATATATATATATATATTTTTATTAATCAACTATGAAGAGAAAAACATCTTTTCTTATTTGGCCTGTGTTATCTGTGTTATTTGTTCTTGTTTTTTTTTTGTTGTTTACAGTGGCAATATGGGGATGGGGTACGTACGTGGTCTGCCTGGCTTCCAGTACTGCACATTATATACACCACCCGGTCACAATCACTTCTAGGGGCATCTATTTCTTGCTCAGCTGTTGTTTAACTTCATACACAGCCAAACTTAGATTATTCAATTTATTCTTTTTTTTTTGTTTACTTTCTGTAGGATTTCAGTTGAGAAAGTAACACTAGAATAGTGTAACACTAGAATTGTGTAACACTAGAATTTGTGGTTATTTATCTCCAGATAGAATTGTTTGTTTCTTTTTTTTTCTTCAGTTTTACACTTTCCCCAATTATAGTTTTTTAAAGACTAATACAAACTTTTTTAAATATTTGTTTTATGTGATTAATATACTTTTTTTTTAATCCAATCAAGATTTTTTATTTAAAAGTCTTAATTAATAAAAATAAAAGTAGAGAAAGTTTTGAATGATGTCTAACAATAAATTTAAATCGATGTCAGAATAAATGTAAAATTACATTATCTGTATTCAAAGTAGGCCAAGATTTGTAAACTTATAAGAAAAGATTTATCAATTTTTTTGAACTTGGTTTTAACACATAGAAGAAATTGTATAATGCTTACAACTCAAGCATTTTAAATTATGTTTAAGACTGGTAAGGCTAATGTATGATAAGGATTCAAATACACTTAAATTGTGTTGATTTCACAAAAATTAGAAAATGTTTATGCCATCCATATCCCACATCTTATGGTAGATTTTATGCTTTACCTATTTATTCAAGATGGGTTGTTTTTTTTTGCTTTGACATTTATCCAGGAACCTAGAAATTACTTCGCATTGCCTTTAAAAAATAAGTCTTATTTATATTTTAAATTGTATTTAATCTGTGTGTGTACTAGAGGTTGTTTTTTTTTTTTTGCTAAGAAAAATATCTAATCAATAAACTTGATGTGTAACTGTACACCCTGAAAGAGTATCTCACTGCTCATTGCTAGTGGTGTATCTGTTTCACTAAGTAATTCATGCTGTATTGGGAAATCTTGGAGATTCTACTTGTCCAGTTCGTTGTGGCTTTCTGTTAGCTTCCAGGCTTTCCACTAGTTTGCCATTTGGCATCATTGCAGGTTTTCTCATACATACACACACACACACACACACATTCACAAACCAACAAATTGGTCTTGCAATACTGTGTTGAACTGTTATTTCCGATGGTCTCTAGTTGTGCTGACACCTGGATGTGCTGGCCACACAATCCCATTGGCATGCATGGAAACTGCTGAACATTACTTCGACTAGCCTTGTGGGCTGAAATGGTTTAAATGAGCACTTTGAAATATTAATTTCATTTGTATTCATCTTGTTTACACTTACAAAAAAAAGGATAGTACTAGGTAGATTTGGCTATATATTCCATAAATATGAATATGTTTGAATCAGAAAATGTTGTTGCTCATTAAAAACAATAAGATAACAGAGAAAATATTGAGCTTGTTATTAAATGGATAAAAAAATATTAAACATCTGTTGGTTTGCTTTTTGAACAAAAGATCATTGTCATATCAAAAACAGTTCTTGCTGTGTAACTGTAATGAAATAATTTAAGCTTTTCTGAGATTTAAAATCAAAGTTGATATGTAACATAAAGACCATTTTGGTTCGTTGTGCAGAGTTCATTAGTTGCTTTATTTTGTTGCCATGCTAACAAGGGTACTTGTGTTGCCAGCACAATGTCCAAAAATCTTTCCTCTTGTGGTCATTTCTCTTCAGAGCTGCAGGGGAAAACCCTGCTGATCAGATGCCAGCATGTAAAGGAATATGATTTTTTAAACAATCTCAATGATCACATACAGTAAAGACTTTGTTTTTATAACAGGCTCTCTATGTACTGAGCTAAGAAAAAAGAATTAGTGCTTCTAACGAGAACATATTGGAAATGCTGCTAGAAAAAATACAACAGTGTGCAGTTGTTCTTTTTAATCACTGGCTCATCTAAAAAAACATTATATTGCACAACAGCATGCAAAAAGGATGGCCAACTTTATTTAACTGTTGAATAATGTTTGTGTGCGTCACCTCACACTATGATTGATAAAAGCACATAATTTGTATAGTAACAGTTTTCAATTCATGCACAAAATTATATAGACGAAGCACAGTTTATATATATATATACGTATGTATAAACGATAGTCAAATCTGTTGCCTTTTTTTTTTGTGTGTGTATTTAATTGACATGTAGTGGTTAGAATTTATTTTCCAAATTGAATTTTTAAAAATTGTATTCTCTGTCTTAAGGCTACACTGCAGCTTCATTGGCCCTCATTTACAATATAGGTTTTCCCCCCTCAACTTTTCTGGGGGTTTCTCTTGTTCATGGACCAATGCGTAGATGCTTCCAATTAAGCCAGTGCCAAAACACTTTTCATATATTTGCAATCAAATTTTTTTTTTTTATAAAAAGATCACTAAATAATAAAACACTATCTCTTTTGCTTTATTTATTCTATATGGTATGGTGGTCTTTTTATGAAATATTTACTTTTCAGCCTGCATTTTATTTTCTCTTATTTGACTATCCCCTGTCACTGATACACTTTTTTCTAAATTGCATGTTATCTTTTTTTACTCTTATCTCTCTCTCTCTCTTTCTATTTTGAATGCTTTGAAAAATATTCTCTTGCAACTATTAGACATAGAGGCAGGGAAGATAGAACAGTGTTTTCTCTTTCTCAAATGCTGAGCATAACATTCATTTTACAACCATTAGAATAAACACCAGAACAATGGTATAGTGTGTTGTTTCTTTGTTTTCTCTTCTAACCAATTTATTTGTCATTTCAGTTGCGTAGAAACATTTTAAATTTATTTCTAAATATTTAGAAAAGTTGTTAAAAAAAAGTAGGTAGCCTTATTCCTCCCCCTCAATTATAGCTGACTTGAGTTGCCATCTGAACTATAGTGATGTAGTAGAACTTTTCTCACCTTTGTGTCTACTAAAAACCATAATTTTACATTATTCTAGTTTTCCATTTCATTTCTTCTTTGAATCCATTCTTGCTTGAAAATCTTTTTTTTTTAATACCTGAACTCAAAATTGTAGCTTCTATTTCTTAGTGTTTCTAGGCTTAATCCTTTTTTAGGTCGTTTCTTTTTTAAAATGTCTTTCTTAATTATTTATTTACACTAAATATAATTTGACTTTATCGTATGATAATAATAATAATAATAAAAGAGAGTAAAGAAGAAGAACTAAAAAATGTAGTGCTCCTTATATAGATCATGGATGATGCGCTGATTTCCCCACTATTAAAGTAACCTAAATGCCTTTGACCTTTATGGGCTATTTGTTTACTTTTCTATTTCTTTAATAAAAGAAAATTGAGATCAAACTCATTTATATTTCATTAACTGTGTAAACAGCTTGGGAAAAAATAACAAAGAATTTTATTTGCTTCTGCAATGCCTTTAACAAAGTCAACTCTTTAAAAATAAAGTGCAGTTATGTTTTTGTTTTCAATTGACCCCGTTTTGGCCTTGAAGTGAACAGCCAATCAAAAAGCTTTTTTTTTTGGTGTGGGGGCAGAAATGACATTTTCTTACATAATGCTGAGAATCAAGTTTAAATTTTAGTTCAAGCCTCCACTTTGTATATACATATTAATATAAAACCAAAAATAAAATTTTATTTGTTCACTTTGTGGTTGAAACTGGGTTCCATTGATACTAATGTTAACCTTAACATGTATGATTGTTATTGTTTTCATTTCATGCTATTTTATTATCTTTGCCAGGTACAAGGAGAAATTCGGCTACCAAAAACACAAGGTATAGCAGGCCACGTGGCTACCACAGGTAACTTTATTCCTTCTCTTGAAATTGACTGTTATTAATTTTTGTTTGGTATTGCTTATTCAAGTACGTAAAAGTATGAGATTTCTGGGGAGAGCGTTGGGGGAGTTTATTCACATAATACACATATTGGGAGGAAAAACTAAATGTTTAGCAAAAATAGGCTTTTAAAGTTTAGTGTTCTTGTTTTTTTTTTTTTAAGATCTCTGGATGCTTTTATATAAAACAATGTACAGTATGTCCTTTTGTAAGTAAAAATACAACAATATTTTAATAAAACAGGAGAGAAAGAAAAAAATATTAAGATCCTTTAAAATCAAAACGTGGTGAGTGCAGAAACCATTAAAATCCAAGATTTGAACTTTGGTTCCTTATGTAAGCTCTATACCATGGGCCACCCACACCTATGAGGTAAGGCTTAAGTAAAACTTTCCCTTGAATTCCATGTTGGTTCGTGTGGCCAGTTCAATGCCCAGCCACATTTACTCTGGGATTACCCTCCAGACCCAGGGAAAAAAATATCATGGCTTTGTCCCGACTTTAAACCAGTGACCTTTGTTATGGTGATCCAAGCGCTTATCCCTAGAATGCTATGTAAGTTAAGGTGCCGTATGTCAAAATGCAGCTTTTGTGACGCTCTTCTCTCCTCTAGGGAATCTGTTAAACATCCGTGATGCCTACTCTCACCCTCTGTTCTATAGAGGAATTGATGACTCGACAGGCTTCAGGACCAGGTCAGTCTCTCATACTTTAAAATTGGACTTGTGTCTGTTTGTCTGTGGGTTGTTATTCTGTCTGTCCCGCACTTATAATTGACTGTATGGTGCCTAATGCAATGGTAGTTTACTTCATAGTTTTTTATTTTGTTGTTGTTGTTTTTACAACACTGCAAGTAATTTTCTTCAAAAAAGCTCATGTTTCCAAGGCTGCGTATTTACATATCAGCTAATGTAGCCAAAGGCTATTTGGCTATTCCTAATACTCTAAACACATTGTGGGGGTGTTTGCGATCTGATTCTCTCTAGAGAAATGTTGTCTTTTATTTTCATGTAGTTATGGATTATAAGAGGATGAAGTTGTAGTTTTTTTACACCATTTTTTTTTAACATTGGTGTGTTTGGTTTTGTGTTTAGAGCAAGTCACAGAGGATGAAAGCTTTTCTAAGATAATTGAATAAATATTTTCTTAGTCTTGTTTATTTTACTCCACAGAAATATTTTGTGTTTTCCAATCAAGGATGAAGAAGGTAAAGTACACCATCTTATTACTGTACCATGTCTTGTTGTGTTTTTACTGTACCGTGTCTTGTTTTGTTTTTATGTACCGTGTCTTGTTATGTCTCTACTGTACCATGTCTTGTTGTGTCTCTACTGTACCATGTCTTGGTGTGTCTCTACTGTACCGTGTCTTGTTATGTCTTTATGTACCATGTCTTGTTGTATCTCTACTGTACCGTGTCTTATGTCTTTATGTACCATGTCTTGTTGTGTCTCTACTGTACCGTGTCTTATGTCTTTATGTACCATGTTTTGTTGTGTCTCTACTGTACCGTGTCTTATGTCTTTATGTACCATGTCTTGTTGTGTCTCTACTGTACCGTGTCTTATGTCTTTATGTACCATGTTTTGTTGTGTTTCAACTGTACCATGTCTTGTTATGTCTTTACTGTACCATGTCTTGTTATGTCTCTACTGTACCATGTCTTGTTATGTCTCTACTGTACCATGTCTTGTTATGTCTTTACTGTACCATGTCTTGTTGTGTCTCTACTGTACCATGTCTTGGTGTGTCTCTACTGTACCGTGTCTTGTTATGTCTTTACTGTACCATGTCTTGTTATGTCTTTACTGTACCTTGTCTTGTAATGTCTTTATGTACCATGTCTTGTTGTGTCTCTACTGTACCGTGTCTTATGTCTTTATGTACCATGTCTTGTTGTATCTCTACTGTACCGTGTCTTATGTCTTTATGTACCATGTCTTGTTGTATCTCTACTGTACCGTGTCTTATGTCTTTATGTACCATGTCTTGTTGTGTCTCTACTGTACCGTGTCTTATGTCTTTATGTACCATGTTTTGTTGTGTTTCAACTGTACCATGTCTTGTTATGTCTTTACTGTACCATGTCTTGTTATGTCTTTATGTACCATGTCTTGTTATGTCTTTACTGTACCTTGTCTTGTAATGTCTTTATGTACCATGTCTTCTTATGTCTTTACTGTACCATGTCTTGTTATGTCTTTATGTACCATGTCTTCTTATGTCTTTACTGTACCATGTCTTGTTATGTCTTTATGTACCATGTCTTCTTATGTCTTTACTGTACCATGTCTTGTTATGTCTTTATGTACCATGTCTTCTTATGTCTTTACTGTACCATGTCTTGTTATGTCTTTATGTACCATGTCTTCTTATGTCTTTACTGTACCATGTCTTCTTGTGTCTCTACTGTACCATGTCAGCTTATGTCTTTACTGTACCATGTCTTGTTGTGTCTTAACTGTGTCATGTCTTGTATTTAATGTACGATATGTCATCAAATGTTTAAATTTGTCATGACATGTATCATTATGGATAGTGTGCCAGACAGACCAGAAAACACAAACGTCATTTATTCTATGAATGCCTTAGAAATAAAACTTTTTATTAAAGGAAAACATTAAACTTTTAATTCTGAGTAGTCAAATATGTAAAGTCTGTAACAATAGATTTCTATAAACTAAAGTTTAAAAATAAAAAGAAGATCAACTGACCTATTTGTAAAGTAAACAGACTGTTAATTAATTATTCAAGTTATTAAAGGTTTTGTGTACATTCTATATATATATTTAAATCTAAATGTTTTCATGGTCAAATGTAAAATATTCATTGCTTAAATCTCTTTTCAGTTATATTTATATGTCATACTTTTTTGCTTATCACTCCACCAGGGGTTGTACTGGGTGTGGCTCAGCTGTGTAACAAGAAAACTTTCCAGTATTTCACCACATTTGACGAGGAAATCGCCTCTGCCTTTGCCGTGTACTGTTGCATCAGTATCAGCCATGTAAGTGGACACACCCACCACAATCTTTTCATCCAACTCTTGTCTCTCACAACATGAAGTTTTTAATTCAGATATTTTTTCAGTTTATTTTTTAAACAGGCAATCCTCACAGAAGTAACAAGATTCAATTTGTTAATAATCTCTTTCTTCCGCAGCAGCAACCTTAAAGGTATTCAGTTTACAGTTGAAGCTCTTCATAGTTCATAAGGTGTCGGTTTTTTAAATTCTTAGAGCCACTCTCAGTGAGTGTGGCTCTCTTTCCCAGGCAGCTGATGACTTGCAACATTTCTTTCTTGAAATTGAATGTTACATCCACAATGTGATCATGTTTCACTGTACTCACTTCCAGTTTCTGATCCTGCTGCTCATGTTTCTTTGTACTCACTTCCAGTTTCAGATCCTGCTGCTCATTTCACTTATGACTTTTACTTGCAAAGGTCTGCTGTTTGACTTCATAACTTTTGCAGATATAATTCCTTTGTTCCATGACAGTGAGATAATAGTACATGAACACAAACTGTTTTAAGTCCAGATACAGCTTTTTCCAGTAGAGTTCAGTAGGTTTCAGAAAAACTTGCAATGTGACCTAAATCTGATTCTGTTGACGCACATTACCCAGATCTGTTCCGCACAGTATCGGATGGGTTCTAGAATTTTTTTTGTGTGTCAGTTTGAGAATAAGGGAAATTTATTGTTCAGCATCAAGCTGATTATAAAGAGAAAATAGCATTCTTAATCACACTGAAAGGGATAAATGGTATTATTCCTTGTTATAAAATTGTAAAAGAAAAAGGCCTGCTTTGTTACATACAGAAGTAGGTATACAAGGTAAAAAAAACTTTGAAGTTATTGTATTTGAAAAATGGCTTTTTAAATGAGATATTATAAAGTCTAGAGATGAGTATTGTAATGCATGGTCTTCAATTTCTTTTCATTTAGTTCTCAGTTGGCATCTTAAGTTTCATGACATCATAGGACTCAGAGAAAAGTATTTTTTAACTCAAGAAAATTGAAGCTGAAAATGGATTTTATGAAATGGAGAAAAAAAAAAGGCAATTATGGAAATTGGAAACCAGAGAGAGAAGAAAAGAAAAATGTCATTAGAAGTATACAGTTTGAAATAATTATTGATTTTTTGTTTGTTTCCCCTCCCTACCTCTGTAAGCCTCCTGCCCCTCCCTCCCCTGTCTATCCCTGACATAGCTTTGTGATGTATGTAATCATTCTTATTGATTTCCTCAATGTCTCTTTTGTCATTGTTTTGTTTTTTTGCCATCATCTCATGTTGTAGTGTGTTCTATTCCGCTGGCCAGGAGAACTTGTTCCTGTCTTTATTCTGACACTATGTGGCCCATAGAGGGCGGTCATGGATTTCCAAGTGACATCCATGTGACTTTTCTGTTTGGCCCCTACCACTTCAATTTATTTTTTTACCTGTCTGGTTTTTTTATATTTTAGTTTCTTTTACCAAAGGATGGATTGAAATTTTTTTTAAATTCTGAACTACAACCAGCTGGCACCATCAAAATGTGTTATGTTAAGTTTTTTGTTGCTGGAGATAATTTTGTGGTGAAATGTAGACAATTCAAGACAAATTATGGCTCGAGGAGATATTTGTAAAAAAAAATTGACTTTGGAAAGAAATCTTAAGCAAAAGAATTACAGAGGCACCACCAGCAGTATTTTGTTTGTACTTTGGGCGGAATCACTCAGATAGAGAAGTAGATATGAATACATCTCATGGCAGTGTATGGCAGCAGTGTACTGTATAGAGATCTTCCAACAAGTTTTCATATAATTTAGCAGTTTATTGGACAGTTTATCCATTTTTTACCTGTAAAGGTATGTTTACATAGTATTAGGTGTAGCATACAATTTTAGAAATGCCCCAACTCCAGTGAGTGTTGTCATTTTTTGTTATGGGGTGGGGAGTATTTAAAAAAAAAATTGTTGTATAGTGTGATGTGTGGCCTTTCATTGAGCAACTGTCCGCTCTCATTTACCTTAATTTGATATCTACCTTGATGTTTAATTTCATTTCTTTCTCTAAGGTCATCAAGATTATTTTTTTTCACTCCCACTGTGTTCCAGTTGTTTGGGGCAAGACTGGTCTTTCTTTCTTAATATGTTATTAACAATTTTGTGCTAGTCTCAGCAGGTCATACAGAATTCTTGTTGCTCCATATTGGACACCTGTGTCTGTGGGCGGGGCTTTCTCTTTTGTCATGGAACAATTTGTTAATCTTGTGACCTACTCTTTTCAGTCTCTTATGTACAAAAAAGTGATTGACATCCAATACAGGAACAGCCTGGCCAATGAGCTCATGATGTTTCATATGAAGGTAACACCTCCCCCCCCCCCCTGGACACTTTCGCTCAATGACCAACCAAGATGACTCCTCCGTCCGTTACTCTTTTTTTTAATATGAGGGGCATTGAGAAAATTGTTGTGCCTAACAAGGACAATATGTTATCACAAGAAATATATTGATAAAATATTGAAGTAGCTACAAGAGCCTGCAGATAACCAATTCATCTGACCTTCTTGATTTTTCTCTAGTGTGTATTTTTTTTTTCTTCTGTGGTCCTTTGATGTTTTATCCCTCATATTTTTTATTGTGTAATTTCAATGCTTTCAATATAATAGCAACAACAAAAGTCTAAGGGGAAGAATGAAGATAGCTTAATGAAATAAACTAAAACAAGGATTTCAAGCCATTCTGAGTAACATTTACCTAAATGTGCATAAATTCTGAATCAATCAGTTTTTTTGGCAGAACATTATTTGACTTGCATTAAAAAATATTTCATACTGCTTTTATACTTTTTTAAAAGTACATATTATGTTATCTCCACTCATCACATGCTTTTCCTCAATCTCACAAGAGAGACATCTTATTAACAAGTCTAAATTACAGACACCTTTCCTCTTGATTTTGTTGTTGCTGCAGCCTATATGTTCAAAACATTGCATGATGATCATATTGTTGTATTCACTTCGTATCACTTAATGTTTTCATTTCAATGCTTTTTAATTTTTGTTACTAGCACAATTATTAATAAATGTCTTGATGTCTCTTTGAGCTCATTCTAAACACAAAAGTTGATCTGTGAGAAAATGTAAACTCCTGTGCTCACAACTAGGGGACCATCTCACAGAAAGAATCTGTCCCCAACTAATTCCCAGATACATTTAATACATCTTTAACTCTAAATTATTTTGGTTTTAAGATCTTGAGGACCAAACTTTTTTTTGTGCGCATTGAAATAAATATTTTCCTATTGACACAAAATTGTTACTGAATCCATAGCCCCAAGTCAGCACAAGAATGTTGGCATGACATATTTTTTTTTTACAATGTTTAAATAGAGCTCATTGAGACATTGTAGTTTATATGTGTGTAAAGATTTTAACTCTTTATTTTATAAACTAATGTCTTTAGATTGATTGCCACTCTGGAAGAAGGCAAAATTGACGAAATTAGTTTCAATTTATCTTAGGAAAATTGTAAAAATCCAAAGTAACACCTCAAATCGTTATTAGAATTCCTTATGAATCATAAACTGTTAGTTCCACCCTTGGGTCTTATTTTGGTTCCACTTGTAATGGTTTTAAAGTAATGGCACCAATTAGACATACCGTAGATTTAGTGGTGTATTCTTTGTCAACCAGTAGCTAGATGATTTGATTAGTTTGATTGTGTTTGTGTGTTAATATGAAAGTCTTCTTCATTAAGACAATTGGTAGAATAAAGTGTCTGATAATCACTACCCATAGAGATTGAGGGGCTAACTCTGTGAGGGGTCTGGCTTGTATCAAAATTAAAAAAAACTGTACACCATAGGGTTTTATGGGCTGAGCAGCAGCGCGTTTGGCTGGCACACAAAGATCCTGGATTCCAATCTTTGTGAAGGCTAGGATTTGTTCCTGGGTATTGAGGGTGTCCCTGAGTCTACCCAGCTCTGATGGGTACCTGACTTAAGTAGGGGTAAAGTAAAGGCTGCTAGCCATTGTGCTGGCCATAGAATCTCCTGGTATGCTGTTGCTACGGAAACTGGTGAACGCTGCTTCACCGGCCCTATGGATCAATTTGATCCGACTGGATACTTTACTTTACTTTTTATAGGGTTTCGGGAGGGGGGGGGGGGTTTAGGTTGTGATTGTTTATATCAGTTTACTGAAGCAATATCCTATAGATGAACTACCATCCCTTCCATGTGGCAGTCTCTATGTATAGAATATCCTATAGATGAACTACCATCCCTTCCATGTGGCAGTCTCTATGTATAGAATATCCTATAGATGAACTACCATCCCTTCCATGTGGCAGTCTCTATGTATAGAATATCCTATAGATGAACTACCATCCCTTCCATGTGGCAGTCTCTGTGTATAGAGTATAGAACCTTCATGCACTCAATAGATTTCTCTTCTTTATTTTTAGTTCTTTTCTTCTTTTTTTTTGTGTTGTTTAAGTTAAATCAGCTTTATTTCTTTATTTTGTACTTACACTTGTATATTTTTTTTCTCCCATTGCCTGGCTCACCTGTGTGTTCATCTGTGTGCCGGCTTTTGACGTTTGTCCTACACTCAACAATTGCATGCTGACGCATTACTGGTTGTTGTTGTATTAATCTTTCGCCCCCCCCCCCCAATCGTTGCTGTGTGTGTGTGCGTTCCTGTTTGCCGTGGCGCCCCCTTGTGATCTAAACACCCGTGACCACCCCCACAGTCTCTCATGTACAAACGGCTGATGGACACCCAGCACCGCCACAGGCTGGCCAACGAGCTGATGATATTCCACATCAACCAGGTATTGTATCAAAACCTCCTTCTTCTCCGACTCATTCACTCATCCACACCATCAATTAACTGTTGTATATATATATACATAGTAATATAAATATGCTTTCTTCTGTTTTATTTCTCTATCCATATTGTTGTCATCACTCTTTACTTGTTAACACTATTTTTACTTCTTAATTTAACAAAACACATAAAAGAACATGCAACCTTTTTAGCACACATCTTGACTGTTAGGAAAAGTTTGGAAAAGATTTTTGAAAGTTTGGGGAAAATAAACAAGGTTTGGGAAAGTTTCACTTAGATGGACAGAAGAGTGTAAAATTATTATTTATTTTTTTAAGATAAAAAGTAGTTAACTTGTGAAGTTATTAATAAAACACACATCATGTTGTTGTTTTTTTTTTAGATGTACTTAAAAAGCATCCTCAAATATATATGTTTTTAATTTGTACCTATTTACACTAGCAGTAAACAAGAAATTTCACAAATGTTAAAAGTTTGGAAAGGTTTGCAAATTTAAACATTATTTTTGAGTGAAAAACCTCAAGAAAAAATGTTCTCCATTAAACTTTTTTTTTTAATAAGCAAGTAACCAATGAACAACTTTGTTACATGGTTTAATGAGCAACTATACTTATTTGCTTATGTTATATGAAATGGATTGTTTTCCCCTAGATGTGCAAAGGGAGACTACCGTTTAACTAGAATGTTATGAATGGGAAAAGCTATATTGATGTGGTAGTTTCCCTTAGCTTCTTTTTTCATCACTGACATTATCGACTATATCACATTCTTTGTCGTTGTTTTCATCATGAGAATTTATCAAAATTGTGTTTTAATGACCTGTTATCGGCGATATATAGATGAAGGGTCATCGTAAATAACGAGGCCGATAAAAAATGATCTATAGGAATTAACAATGTTTTTTAGCTGTACATTTTATCTGTATGATTAATTGTGTGAAAGTGTTTATTGTTTTACCATTAACAAACAATACTAATGAACCTGTAACTCACAATGAATGATAAAGGTACACTTTATGTCTTGTAAAATGTAGTCTCTGTGGTCGTGGGTTACTTCACTACAAGCAACAAAACTCTTGCATCCCTGCTCAGTTTGAGCAACGATTTAAATTGATATTTCTAAATGGTTATGGGTTCAAATCAGAGATGTAATAAGCATTGGCTGAAACACTTGATGGAGCATTTTTACATTCGGACCAATCAGTAAGGTTATTTTAAAAGTTCTGATTGGAACAAATGTAATTCTTTTCTTTTTAAATGTTATTGTTGTTTATTCATTTTATGGTGTTATCAATTTAGTGATGAAATGTTATTTAGAAGACTTATGCTATTATTTCCCCTGGCAGAGCCGGGCAAATCAGCTAGTACAGTATAAAACACGTTGACTACTACTTCATCTGAATATTATTTGACAATGTATTGTGGGACAAGGTGGCCGAGCGGCAGTGCGTTAGACTGACTGGCGTGCCGAAAGTCCTGGGTTCTATTCGAGTGAGGGTCCCTGAGTAAGCCCAGCTCTGATGGGTACCTAACTTGAGTTAGGGAAAAGTTGGCCACACACAATCTCCTAGTATGCCATGGCCACAGAAACCGGTGACCCGCTGCTTCGCGGGCCCCTACGGATCAAATAGGTCGGACCGGATACACATACTTTATTTTCATTTTATTTGTGGCCTGCAGTTATATGACATACAACTTTTTGTTATTCATTTGACACTGTATAATGTATATTGTATGTTGTATAGTTAAGTTACAATGTATTTTAAGCAGACGTTAAGTTTCCTTTACTGCGTTGATTGGAGCTGACGGTGTTGGTTTATCTAGTCCACTTCTAGACGTGGCAGAAACTATCGGATGGACTGTACATTTCTTGACACTCTCTTAGTGGATCCTAATGTCATTGTCAGTAGAGTTGGGTGATTGTAGTTTCCTACTATCTTTTTCTTTTGTTTAGGGGGGGGGGGACTTTTTTTTTTTTTTAAAGTTAGATATAGAGAAAGGAAGATTTGCAACTTTATGGAACATTTACTCGTTATTGTGTACTTCAGTCGCAGGTTCTCAGTTTTGTGTAGTTAGCACCAGTGAGGTAATGACTTTACCGAGATAAACAAACATGTATGCTTATGTCACACCATTTTTCTTTTTTTATCGTATCACTGCCCCCCCTCCACCAAGCTCACAAATCTCTCTCTCTCTCTCTCTCTCTCTCTCTCTCTCTCTCCGAAAGAATGCGCCCATCGCCCCATCTTCCCTCCCCACAAAACACGCATTTTAGATCAGAACCAGGAGGTGTTTTAACTGCAGACGGAGCAGCGGGCGGGGTAGGCTGGCTTTAATGAAACGCTTCCCTGTAGCCGCTTTGGTAGTGCACGTAAATTGATGACGTCAAAGGCAAACTCTCCATGAAAGAAAAGTGTGCAGAAATTTTTAAAGAAAATATCATTTCATAGTTCCTTGTTACTTCCTCGTTTTATATGTTGTTGTTTTTACTTTTCTTATAGCTCGATTTAAATTCGGGGGATGTCTTATATATATTAGTTTTTCATATAGACCTACATCTTATCAAAGACTATAATAAGAGGGACCGCTTGCTCTATTTTTAGAGCTTATGCCTATATGTTATTTTTTTTTCGCGCGCAACCAATAAGGCTGTCTTAAATTACTACTACGCTCCTACGTTTGCGTTAAAGGTTTCCGCTGTATACAACTTACGATTTGAAATTTTCAGTGAGAAAATCTTAGGGATTAAATAAATCGGGAATTCGGAAAAGAGGTCATTCGAGTCATCAAATAGCACAAATATTAAAGCAAGCGGCTCATCTCATTATAGACTTTGATTTTATCAGCTTAAATAAATGACCACTCATAATCAAAAAGGATAGGAACATAGGCCTACTTAGCTGAGGTGGTGGGGAGGGGGGAGAGAAGAAATTTGTGAATTCTATCCGTTGCACACTTAAAATTTATTATCCTTTAATCGAGACTGGAAAGGGACATACTGAAATGGAAGGGGTTGGGAGTGGATAGATTCTAACAGGCAGTTTTAAAAAATATCGTGTCTTTCCCAGAGCTTGGTTTACATTCTGGTTAAAATAGCCTTAAATGAAATAGAATTGTAAAAATTTGTGAGAGGTTTACCTTGACATTTCCTTGTAAACCCCCCCCCCCCCTCTCTCTCTCTCTCTCTCTCTCTCCACTTTCCCACCATGAACACAGCCTTGCCACAAGGCCCTATTACGATGCGATGCCATGTTTATTTACAGAATGTCTTCTGCCATTCAACTGTTGGAGTCAGGACGCAACCTTGTTGTAGTATATATTACATCTCCTTGTCTTACTTTTCATACCGGGAAAATCCTCACACGCAAGAACAAAATAATACGAATTGATAAAAAAAAAAAAAACACCAGCTACCTCTGACATAGATCTGTTTCTCTTGCGTCATTAGGGTATGTGTGTGTGTGTGTGCAGCCTAATACACGCAGGTGACAGTTAATAGTTAACTGAAATAGTTTTTCAATGCTGGCCTACTGCCCGACACCCCCCATTCTCTCTCTTCTGTAGACTAGTTTCTTTTTTGTCGTGGTTAGTAAAAGTTGTAAAATGTGTAAACGCGTCTAGTTTTGTTGTTTTGTTTCTTTGTTGTTAGATTGTTGTTATTTTTTTTCGTTGCTGTTGTTTGTTTCTGTTTTCAAAAAGCAGTCTAGTGTGGATATCTGAAATTAAAAACCCCGCGTGTGAGAAAGGAGAGGGGGAGTGGGAAGGGGCTGAGTTATATCTCTTTGGTATTCTTATGACTGGCAGATTGTAATTTGATTGGTGGAAGAAAACCATGTGCATTGGGGGGGGGGGGGGGGGGGGTAAAACAGCCCTGCACATGGGCTGTTTTACCCCCCCCCCCCCCCCCGCCCCCCTTTTTTTTTCTTCCTCTCTTTTTTTCCACTTTGGAGCTATACGGTGTTCCGTTTTTATTAAAACCTTTTTTTTTTTTTCAAATATAGAATTAATAAAATATAAATGTTTGCTCCCCCCCCCCCAATGAATACATTCATACCACTAGATTTTGGTGGATCTTTTCATTTGGTTCTTTATTGAATATAACGGTGAACTTGTACCTGTGTTTCTGGCTTTTCATTTGGTTCTCTATTGAATATAACGGTGAACTCGTACCTGTGTTTCTGGCTTTTCATTTGGTTCTCTATTGAATATAACGGTGAACTTGTACCTGTGTTTCTGGCTTTTCATTTGGTTCTCTATTGAATATAACGGTGAACTTGTACCTGTGTTTCTGGCTTTTCATTTGGTTCTCTATTGAATATAACGGTGAACTTGTACCTGTGTTTCTGGCTTTTCATTTGGTTCTCTTTTGAATATAACGGTGAACTTATACCTGTGTTTCTGGCTTTTCATTTGGTTCTCTATTGAATATAACGGTGAACTTGTACCTGTGTTTCTGGCTTTTCAGACTTGGACTAGACTAGGTCTATTTTTTTTTGTCTCTTTACTTTTCAGTACATTATTAGCAATTGATCAGTTCCGTATGTATAGCCACAGGTACAACACTCACACCTTCACCCCTCCCCCCAGCAGGGCTGCCTACTGTTACGGTTTTGGTACCCAAAATACGGTGTTACAGCAAGGTTAAAATCTGTTACGCTTTTTATGGTCCAGTGGAAAAAAATATTTTAGCTACAAAAAATTATCCGAAAAATGTCCGTAAAATAAGTTTAATTGTTTTTACTGTCCGAAACGGTAACTAGTAGGCCTATTCCCGAATGTTTCGATTGTTCTTTTATCTGTGAAATACGTTTCCGTTTTTTTAACGGCGCTGTAAAAAAATCCCACCGAAAATGTCAGAAAAATATGGTAAACGGTCTTTACGGCCCGATGCGGTAGTTGGTATTAGTAATAGTATTACCGTAAATTTCCCACTTTCTTTTAATTTCGGAATCTATTTCCGTTTTCTTTATTGGTTGTACAGCGCCGCGATGTTTGACATCTTGAACAGGAGTTTCTGAATGAACTAAATACATTGTTTAATCAGCCTGCTAAAAATAAAAACACTAGAGTCAAGTAATTGCACAAGATCCCTCTGTTTCAATTATCAACGACGTTGTATCTCTACCAGTTTTACTGGGCCTAGGGTAGTGTAGGCCTACGTGTGTAAAATGATTAAAAATGCCGTTGATAAAAAGAAACGAAAACTCTACATATAGAGGTCTGCATAGCCTACATTAAGCTTAGATCTATACGCAATAACAAAAACACGTAGCTTTAACAGGTTTACGTATTGAAGATATAAGGACGCATTTTAAATGTTAAGGTTTTCACTGCAGTAGCAGCGAACGATAAACAGGTGACTTTGCTCGTGAGGGGTGGGATATATATGAGTGTGCGAGAGCCTGATTTTATATCGTTAGAAAACGCTTATTCAGTGTTTTATTAAAGTGTTACTGACAAGAGGGTCTTGTTAAATTAAATTAAAATTGGTTACTTATATAGCGCTTCTATCCATGCTATTTCGGCATGCTCAGTGCGCTCTGTAAACACACTGCTGCCTGCTGGCGCAAATATGTTTACAGGCCCAAAACTCCTGCAGGGCGACAGGGATCCGTCGGTGGCCGGGCTAGAACCCGCGACGTGTCAGATGGTTTTTGGTTGACAGTCCGGTGAACTAACCGCTAGGCCAACCGGCTTCACACTGACAATTCAGGCTTTTGTTACTGAGAATTTTTTTGGGGGGTAGGCAGCCCTGCCCAGGTAGGCCTACAAATTATCGCGTCTATACCCCTATACCAACTTCCCTGTCATTCCCCGAGCTACCCCCCTACACACAACGAACTCGGTGTAGGCTATGATTTCAAATTTGACATTTTTTTCCAGATTGATTTTCCGTAGGCACTCTTTAAGTAGTCTCCCCCCTCTCTCTCCACTTTGTTCCTTTTTTGGTTTTGAGAACGTAGTCGCCCCCCCCTCCCCGACCCCACTCGCCACTTTGGTGAGTGTGTATACCCCCCTGCGTATCATCGCTGACGTCACCGTCATGCAATGGGGTGGCTAAATATTTCATCTATAATACCCTTCCCTTTTCACCCAACACCAAGCCCCTCCCCTCTGTAGTAGGCCTACCACACGTCACTGGGTATTACGCCTGGGTGGAGTCGGGGTGTAGGCCTACTTATAGGCCTATATATATATATATATATATATGATATATATCTATATATTAGGATGTATATATATATATTAGGATATATATCTAAGATCTAGTTTAAGGTCAAAAGAAGGAGAAGTATTATAGTTTCGCTTCAATGGTTTGTTGTTGTTTTTTTTTCAATGTCATTAACGTGTTCATTGGTCTACATTTCAACATTTTTCAAATTTGGTATCCTTTATTCCCCCCCCCCCTCCCCCCGCAAGAAAAAAACAACAAACTTACCTGGTATGTTTACAAAAAATAAAAACAATTTTGGTATGGGCCTCTGGATCATAGTTTGCTCCTGGTTCCTCTTGTAGTAAAGGTTCCCCACACCGTGTTTATGGTATTGAAACATGGTCGATGTGTGGTGGAAAGAATTACGGTACAAATCTGTCTTCTCTCTGTAGGCTAAGTGTTGTTTCCTTGCGATCATTGTGTTTGATATTTTAAAAAACATTATAAAGTAAACAGCACTCTCTCAATGAATGGTTGCTCAGAAGTAGACAAAGTAAACAGCACTCTCTCAACGAATGGTTGCTCAGAAGTAGTCAAAGTAAACAGCACTCTCTCAACGAATGGTTGCTCAGAAGTAGTCAAAGTAAACAGCACTCTCTTAACGAATGGTTGCTCAGAAGTAGTCAAAGTAAACAGCACTCTCTCAACGAATGGTTGCTCAGAAGTAGTCAAAGTAAACAGCACTCTCTCAACGAATGGTTGCTCAGAAGTAGTCAAAGTAAACAGCACTCTCTCAATGGATGGTTGCTCAGAAGTAGTCAAAGTAAACAGCACTCTCTCAACGAATGGTTGCTCAGAAGTAGTCAAAGTAAACAGCACTCTCTCAACGAATGGTTGCTCAGAAGTAGTCAAAGTAAACAGCACTCTCTCAACGAATGGTTGCTCAGAAATAGTCAAAGTAAACAGCACTCTCTCAACGAATGGTTGCTGTTTATGTGGCCACGGCACACTAGGCGGATTATGTGGCCAGTACAATGCCCAGCTGCTTTGACTTTACCCCAACTAGCGTCAGGTAGGCCTACCTACCCATCAGAGCCGGATAGACTGAGGGACATCAGGATTCGAACCCAGGACTTTCAGTACGATAGCCAAATGCGCTGCCGCTCAGTCACCGTGGCCCTGCTCGGAAGGGGGGGGGGGTCGATGATCTTTATATTAATGACGTGTGAGAATATATGAAAACTATTATATTATTACAGTTAGCCTACATTTAAAAAAAAGAAATAATGTAATAATGATTGCGAATTGCGTTAATGTAATGTGGTTATGTTTAATTCATGTCTACGATAGGTCTCAGTCTGATTAGAGTATTTCTTGAGATTAAAAAAAAAAACACTTCTTAAAGTGGAGCTGCTTGGGTTAAAAGTTACCATTATTGGCTACAGACGTTCCTTCTGTTTGATGCCAACTTGTTTTGTTTGTGTGTTTGTAGATGAAAAGCGTGTCCATGGCGCAGTTTGAGAACCAGTGGGTTGTTTCTAACAGGGAGAGAGAGAGAGAGCGAGAGAGAAAGAAAAGCATTGTATGAAATCTTTCGTTTCACCGCGGCACTAGTCTACTTCAGCGCCAACTTTTCTACCTCTTTTTTCTTCTTCTGTATGGAGGGACTCGTGTTTATAAGTTTGGGATTGTGAATGGTAACAGGAGTGTTCACGGCCTTCACTTGTGCACAGCTTATAGAGAATCTATTATGTAGTTCTTGGTGGGGTTTGTAGTTTATATGTCGTGTGTGTTTGGCTACAGCTGCTATATTGCATCACACAGTTTTGGTGTGGGGTGTTTTTTTATTGTTGTTGTCGTGATGTATGGCCTCGACGCCGCCACACGTGGTGGTGTGGGAAGGAAGGCGGAGGGGTAATAGTATACCCCCCTCCCCACAAGCTGAGGAATGCTTGTGTTCACAGTGCGGACCTACGTGTGTGTGTTTGATCGTGCGTGCGTGCGTTTTGCTGTTTGAAGAGCGCAAACCCCCTCCCCCCTCCCTGACGTGGTGAATTCCCTCTGGTGTAACGGCGCTTGGGGATTTCTTCGTATAGCGTTGAGCAATATAGTTTTGTCAAATTTCGTGTACAAAGTGGATTCGTGTTTTTTGTGTGCAAATATCTATAAATATATAGCCTACCCGGAGTATATATAGGCATATATATATATATATATATATATCTTTATAGTATATTAAATACGTGTCATATACTATGATGTGTGAATTTCCAAACACAGCTGACCAAAGTCATCATTCTGAGGCATCAACGCTAGTTTCGTGATGTGAATTAATTAGCGTGCGTTGGTCATATTATGTGATGGTTAAAGTGATCATTTTTTAGCCTTTATAAATCTATTTTATAGACTAGACTCTATCTATAATTCTTTTTTTGTGTTCCTTATTGATCTGACTAGTGTTTAGTTTCTAGTTTCTTTACTGCGCGTGTATTTGCTACGACGAACGTTTAAACAAAATAATCAAAACTATATTATTATAGAGTTAGTTATGATGCTAACACACCGTGTGTCGTCATAATGTTACCTGGATTCTTGGAACTTCACTAGGAAATGATCTCTACGTTTGATCCGAATTGATTTTCGTTTATTTTGTACACGTAGACAGTTTGGCGAAATGTTGTTATTGGCGTTTGTTTAGGTGTAAAAGGTGTAACATGCTTTAGGACCCTACTGTCTTACTTATATGTTAGGTCGGTTATTTTGTTTTAGTTGTTTGATTTGTTCCATGTTTGTAAAGTTTTGAATCATCATTTAGTTTTTTATCTCTTGGCCTATAGATTCTATCCGTGTTCTTAGTTGTTATGTTAAATGCGCTCTGAGCTTACATTATGTTTGTTGGCAGCGCTATACTAATGTCATTATTATTATTATCCTTCAGGATTTCCCCCAACTCGATGTTCGTCAGATCATGTCGCATCATGTCGCCGTCATCAATATAGGCTACATTTATATGTTGGCTATAATATGGTAACGACAACATAATGACGATGATATTCAGTTCAATATAGAAATATGCACGTGTTTGTAGTCAGGGCCGTATTTAGGATTGTGTGGGGGGGGGGGGGGGGGGGGGCTGTTCCAAAATGTATGTGTGTGTGGGGGGGGGGACCCTCGTGGCCTCGTCCTGCCTTCCACGTCATACTTCAGAACGGTGCCGTTAATTAATGTTACAATCTGTAAAATCATAAATTGTATGTTTCGCTTAGCTTGGTTGGACTGGAGCGCTTAAAATAGCATGGGGTATAAATGAATTTTATTTTACGTTTTCAACGAAAGAATTGGGATGTCACTGAAAAACAATATTTTTGTGATTTGTGGCGGCCTCATTTGTGTGTGTGTGTGGGGGGGGGGGGGGGGCTGTTTCAATGGAACATGTGGAACATGCCTAAATAAGCCACTGTTTGAAGGGAGAGGTGTAGGGGGAGTGTAATGTTGACACTTGAGGTGTTAATCTCCGTCTACAGTCGCCTGTTTAAATAAAGATCAAGACGCCGGTCTGTTAGACCTACGGGTTTGAACCTACCCCGAACTCCCCAATCTGTTTTAGTGAGTTGAAAGTTGAACTGCTGTCGAGAGAAAATGTCTCAGATTCCGCTACAGTTTTTGTTCAAAGTGGTGAAATGGACAAGCGTAGCTGATACAGCCAAGTGTGTGTGTGTAGCGGAGACATCTCCGGATGGACCTTGTTGTTGGGTGCTGGAGCTGTTGTTGATTTTACATCAATTATTTCTTTTGAAACAGCCACGCGCCCGTGTGTACTTTTGTGGTTTTCATGCCTTGGTGTTTGAATACTGGCTTGTTCTAGACAGCTTAGAGTTTGCTATGATAATCCCTGCTTGAACTTACTCATATAAGTACGGATGTTTTTGGAGATAGGCCGTACTTTAAGAATTAAATAACACAGTTAAACTCCAAACAAGTAGTCTTTTTCTTAGTTAAACCATAGACTATAATATACATGGACCGCTTGCTTTAGTTTTTTATGCTATTATCTTCTTTTTTTTTTTTTTGCAATTCCCGATTCTAAATAAAGTAATTGTCATACAAATTCCGTTTTATTAAATCGCATTTTTTTCGACTTTAGATGAATACTTGTAGGTCTATTAATCCTATTATCATTGACTATAATAAGATGGACCGCCTGCTCTATTTTTAGAGCTTATGTTCTTTTTCGTGCGCACACAACACTGATCTATAAATGTTTCCGCTCTGTACAACTTTCGATTTTAATTTTTCATTGAGAAAATCATAGCGATTAAATAAAATGGAACTTGTATATCAATAACTTTATTTCCTGTATAGCGATTACTTTATTTAGAATCGGGAATTCCGAAAATCAGTGTTTCAAGTCATCATATAGCAGAAATACTAAAGCAAGCGGTCCATGTAGAGTCTATATTATAGGCTATGGTTAAACTCCAAACATGTCATCATTTTCTTGGCATCAGCCATTGTTCATATATGAAATATTTGCACTTTTAAAAAAATCTCATAATAAGTTAAGGAAAACAATCTAATCATAACACTAGATCTATGGCTAATAATATTTGAGATTCATTGTAATTCAAGCACACTAGATCTACATCTAGTAGAAATCTTTTTTTAAAAACCGAATGAACAGTTTGACTCACACATTTCAGTTCTTTGTTCAGAATAGTCTATCCTATGTTTTATGTTCGACTGTTAGCCGGAAATTTACGTGTTTTCTCCCAATGATTTTATTTTAAAAACTATCGGTTTAACCATAAAACAGTAAATCTTATCTTATATATTACAGACGCTCCTTCTGTAAAAAAGATTATTGCGTCCTAGCCTTTTGCTAAGGCCCTCTGATTTATAATTTAAAAAAAGCGATCGAAACAGATCTTTTCGGCATTCATCCCATTCCTCTTTTTATTCCACTCCAACCCAGAGCGTGAGCTGCACATTTCAAGTCTATGTGTGTTATCCAAACTGCAAAACCTAATGCTTGATAGATTTATTTTCAGCTCAAAGAGGTTGTTTTTTTTGTTCATTTTCTAGTAGACCTCTAGACTCTGGAGTTCAGGTGTGCAACAGGCAGCACACGCGGGCCTCAATTCGCGGTCTGCAAAGCTTCGAATTGTGCCTACCCTAAAATAGTATGTGCACTGAAAATGTCCACACTAAAGAAATTATTCAATTTCGAATTGCCTAATAACACAACCAGTATGGCAATAATTTTTGACAAGATACCAATTCCAGTCCCAGTGTTTATTAGTTGGTGGATTTTAGTGAAGTAAAGTTTGCGAGTTCTTAAAATGGATTTTAGAGTGAGGTCTCTGTTAGTGTTGTTGTATTTTGCAGTTGTTGTGGTAGTTTTTTTGTGGTAGGGCCTAGATTAGTTTTTGTTTGTTTGAATTTAGTTGTTTGTTTTATTTATTTAATTTTTTTTGTTTTATTTTGTTGTTGAATTTTGTTTTTGGTGTATTTTGTTGGTATATTACTGTTGTTATTTATTGTTGTAAATTTGTTGGTATATTGTTGTTGTTTTTTTGTTGTAGTATTTTTGTTGTTGTGTTGAATAGTTTTTGTTTTGTGTACCAGTACTTACACATGTTTACATCCAAAATTTGATATAATGGTGTTGGTGACACCGAATGACCTATATACACTAAGTAGGCATCCATGTAGGACTTGACCTTCACACTTCACTGACCATAAACTCCCCTACGTTGTTCGGACCCAGGGGTGTTTCCACCGCCATCATCTATCATTTTTTTCTTCTTCAATGTCCTGGTTTGTTGGTACATAAGTGAAATCTGTGTTCCTTAAAACGGAGAGAAGGGCTGGGGGATGGTGAAGGACAAGGTCATGGTTTCTTGGCTTCCAGATAATGATTTTTTATTTTTTTTCTACGGTGGCTGGGTTTGGAATCTAAAGTGGTATTTCAATTTCATCACCAAACAGTTTTCTTCTGGCGAATCGTCTGCGTGGGAGTGACGGGTAGTAGGGGGAGCTAGAAGAGAGGAAGGGGGCAGCCATTATTGTTTCCTCCCATCATGGGTTGATGCTCCACTGGTCACGTACTCATAGAGGGTGTTTCCGATAGACTTGTGTGGGTCTAACCATGAACGAAGTCAGAATTTATTTTAATGTAGTGGGACAGAGGCTGAAGTTTCTGCCTGATAAACATAAAACCAAATGTTTCGCAGATGTACTAAAAGTTTTTGTTAAGAATGTTTCGAACAAAGATGTTCGCCTTTTTCCGTCGCGTTTACTTCCACATCACAATCCCTTCCGTGGCTTCGCCCCTGGTTATAGCTACAGGTGTTTTCTGGGTGATGATACATTTTTGGTTCTAACTACAGGTTTTTTCTGGGTTGCTAAGTATTTTTTGAATTAGTCGTACATAACCACATAATAAAACTATAACTATAGCCTACTTATTCTGTGTAGGTTACATAACCAGTGGTTGTATACAAAAGCCCGAAATCTTGTTTCACTGGGTAAAGGATTGCCCACGGGTGTTCCAACTTTGATCACTACTCTAGTCATTTATAGTTTGTTATGTTTGGCTTGATATCTGTACTTGTAATAGAAACAATTGTCTTTGGTCATATTATTTGCTCTGATGGGCAGGCCACCTGACCTTAGTTGAAGGTAAAGTAAAAGGCGGCTGGGCATTGTGCTGGCCACACACCCCCTAGTATGCTGTGGCCATAGAAACTAGTAAACGTTGTTTCACCGGCCCTATGGATCAATTGGGTCCTACGGGTAGGTATACATACTTTACTTACTTACTAAGTGACGCCTATGATGTCACCGGTAGTTACCGCGGACTACAATTATTTTATGTCAAGTTGGTTGATTCAAGACAATATAGATCCCCCCCCACCCTATAAACAAACATACGTCTTTACGTGTCGAGAATACAACATAATCTGTGAGACACTCCTTAGGAACGGGGGAAAAAACGCACCCCAAACAGTTGAATAGCCCACACAATTAAATTGCAATCTCGGCTACGCTTGACTGATTTCTTGAAGGCTTCTTTCTTCTTATTAATTAGCAATAATAAACACAAGAGAGGTTCGTTGTCGAACTCGCACTAGATTGTTCTGTTTAACTAATGCCTACGTCATGGGTTTATTATAGGCTCTCCACGTAATACCCCCCCCCCCCTTTTTCAAACCTTGAACTTGTCCAGCATACAGATTGGAAGACAAGTTGATTGAAGACTCCATAGTTACGTTTTAACGTTTAGACGTTTCTTTTTGTTTTCCTTAATTGCATGACTGCGGATCATATCATTCATATGCCATATACGTGACTACGTGGGGAAAGAAGACAATAAAAGCACTATACACTATACAGGTTCTTTCACGCTTATGATAATTAGTTGGCCGGTGTAGATTTTAATAAAAAGGAGAGAGAGGGGGGGGGGAGATACTGTGTTGAATGAACTTTGGCCTTTGTCTATTCCCTCCACATCCTACCCTCCCACCGCTCGTAATGTCATTCATTTGTCTTGTTCGCTGGCTCCAGGGCACGTCGGGACAGGGTTGTCCCCGGCGACAATCTCAGGGGTCAATCTGGGACAGGTGACGCAATTCTCGAGAGAAAAATTACCGGTCACCCATACCCCTTCCCCCTTTCTCTCCGCTCGCCCCTTCTCTGGTTGGACAGAAATACCATAGGTAACCAACCCTTAATCCGTGAAGGTTTGTTCTTGTTAACTTTGGAAATGCTACGCAAAGGTCGGTTAACAATAAAGAATGATTCCGTGTTAGCGCCACTATATAAGGGACTTAACTCCTTCTCTTCGGTACCGGTCGGTATTCATTTTCTAAGGATAACTGCAATCTATTTTACATGTGTTTCTAAATCTCTCTGTGGCAGATTGATTCTCGTATTTCTAGCGGGTAGTGTATTTTTTATTTTATTTTGCGTATGCTTTTATTTCTAGAGTTTTTCTTCACGGCTGATATGCACGCATGCATGAGGGCTGGAGACTTTTATATTTGTTTATATATACTTCTCCGTTACCAACAGAGTGTATTTTAAAAAGAAAAGCATGTGCCTGGATTACCTGCCCCTTCTGAATCAGGTTCGATAACTGGATCGCAGTCGTTAAAAAAAAACAAGAACAATTGCGGTGACGTTTTGATAAGACAAGTGATCTCCCCTCCTATTGTGAAGAGCCATAACTACTAAGTTGTGTAGTTGAGCTGGACATAGGTGGATCTATTGACTGTTACCCACCCCACACAGATCCACACAAATCGAAACATCCCACATACTTTCTATGTGGGAACGGTTGAAAATGACACTCCACAATAGCAGGCTTGTTTACCGTAAATGTAGCTCTCTAAGTCTGGACCTGAAGCCCTGTTGGTTCAAATCCTTGTACAGGGGAAAGCTGTTGGTAAGTACTTTCTCATTGTATGTTTCCATATACACAGCAAAGTAGGCTACTTTCTATTTTATGTATGGACGGCGAAGTACTTTCTCATTTTATGTTTCCATATACACGGCGAAGTACTTTCTCATTTTATGTTTCCATATACACGGCGAAGTACTTTCTCATTTTATGTTTCCATATACACGGCGAAGTACTTTCTCATTTTATGTTTCCATATACACGGCGAAGTACTTTCTCATTTTATGTTTCCATATACACGGCGAAGTACTTTCTCATTTTATGTTTCCATATACACGGCGAAGTACTTTCTCATTTTATGTTTCCATATACACAGCGAAGTACTTTCTCATTTTATGTTTCCATATACACGGCGAAGTACTTTCTCATTTTATGTTTCCATATACACGGCGAAGTACTTTCTCATTTTATGCTTCCATATACACGGCGAAGTACTTTCTCATTTTATGTTTCCATATACACGGCGAAGTACTTTCTCATTTTATGTTTCCATATACACAGCGAAGTACTTTCTCATTTTATGTTTCCATATACACGGCGAAGTACTTTCTCATTTTATGCTTCCATATACACGGCGAAGTACTTTCTCATTTTATGTTTCCATATACACGGCGAAGTACTTTCTCATTTTATGCTTCCATATACACAGCGAAGTACTTTCTCATTTTATGTTTCCATATACACAGCGAAGTACTTTCTCATTTTATGTTTCCATATACACGGCGACACAGTTAGCGGTACTATTATATGAAATGTACTTCTAGTTGTGTTTGATGATGAGACTGTGTGAATGACTGCAGCATCTTTTGTCAAACATTTCACCAACAGTTTGACTGGCAAAAACCATTATCAAAAGTCCTAAAAAAAATATATATTTTAAAGATCTACTGCTACCTTTTTATTCTATTTATTCTATATCTTTATCTAGTCCAAGGGAGAGGGGAAATTGCTTTTCAGTGTCATGAAAACAAAATTTCATCCCTCACACATTAAATAATGGATCACAGAAAAATATGTTCTGACAAAATGGTATTTAAATTTAAGCATATTTTTTTGTACATTTTAAATGGTATTTAAATTCAAGTATATTTTTTTTTTGCATTTTGAGCTATACACAACAGGATTAGAAATGCCTTTGAATAGGCTTTCTTTTGGTGCCATAATAAACACTATACTAGACTTAAATTCATGACTTTTCTGGAATATTTAATGCCACCATAAGTAAAAACTAATATTTTGAGAAATATTTTTGTTATTGTTTTAAAAACTCTTGAACAACAATAACCATTCTTGTTAAGTGTTATATACTGTTGGGAAATGAAAGGAGGTTTCACAAAAAAATTAAAATTATTGCTACAATCTATTGACACGCCAAACAATAGACTTTATTGCTACAATCTATTGACACACAAAACAATAGACTTTATTGCTACAATCTATTGACACACAAAACAATAGACTTTATTGCTACAATCTATTGACACACAAAACAATAGACTTTATTGCTACAATCTATTGACACACAAAACAATAGACTTTATTGCTACAATCTATTGACTCACAAAACAATAGACTTTATTGCTACACTCTATTGACACACAAAACAATAGACTTTATTGCTACAATCTATTGACACACAAAACAATAGACTTTATTGCTACAATCTATTGACACACAAAACAATAGACTTTATTGCTACAATCTATTGACACACAAAACAATAGACTTTATTGCTACAATCTATTGACACACAAACCAATAGACTTTATTGCTACAATCTATTGACTCACAAAACAATAGACTTTATTGCTACACTCTATTGACACACAAAACAATAGACTTTATTGCTACAATCTATTGACACACAAAACAATAGAAATTATTGATACAATCTATTGACACACAAAACAATAGACTTTATTGTTACAATCTATTGACACACAAAACAATAGACTTTATTGCTACAATCTATTGACACACAAAACAATAGAAATTATTGCTACACTCTATTGACACACAAAACAATAGAAATTATTGCTACACTCTATTGACACACAAAACAATAGACTTTATTGCTACAATCTATTGACACACAAAACAATAGAAATTATTGCTACAATCTATTGACACACAAAACAATAGAAATTATTGCTACAATCTATTGACACACAAAACAATAGACTTTATTGCTACAATCTATTGACACACAAAACAATAGACTTTATTGCTACAATTTATTGACACACAAAACAATAGACTTTATTGCTACAATCAGCTGTGAAAATAATATATGTTCACAATTCATCTAGCCACATGTTATGGATGACAGATTAAAGGGAATAAAATAGTGTTTCCGAGCAGTACAAAAATGCCCTATTGATTGACTTGTGTGTTCTAGTTTTAAATTGCTTCTTATCAGTTTGAGAGCTTAAATCCAACAGTGATTCTCAAACACTCCCCAAAAGCACAATCGAAAAACAACATTTCATTTCTGTAATCTCAAAAAGCTTTATAAGAAGTGACAGGGGAGGGTTTAAATGTATTTACAACTGTCATATTTGGAATCCCTCCCTAAGAGTACATACATTGAACTTTTCTGACTAGCACCATGTTGTTGGTTTCTTTCAGTACATTTGTGTTGTTGTTTTGTTTTTTCTGTTGGTACTTTGTGTCATTTTTCTTTGTTTTCTTCATGAGAAACAAAATACTTCAAATTTCACAGGCATATGACATTTTGTTAGAGACTTTTGATATTTATTCCGTGTGCGATCAAATGAAATAATCAGTGTTTAATATATTAAGCAATGACCTGTGTTGGCAAAATGATTTTTTATTCAATGGTTTGTCAACATTATGGATTAATTTGTTTTGCAAGAAAATGTTTTTGATTCATGAATGCTAGGAATAAAATTAATGTAGTGCTGTTTCTGATTGTGTTTGTTGAATGAATACAACTTTGTATGTAAGGATGACAAATTACAACCATTGTAATTATAATCTAGCTGTTTAATGTCAAATTATGGTGAAAATATGACAGCAGTGTTTCCAACATTGAAAAGGGAGATGATGAAGATATAAGTGATCTATGTAGACACAAAGTGTTGATTCTTATAAAATAAAAAGTTAGTCCATTTTGTTTCTCTCAATGCCCTAAACCATAGGCCCAGGGAATATCTTGTTTTCTTTATTAATGTCCTTTTTATATTTATATTGTTCAATAATGAACTATAATAAAATATCATCTTTAAAAAAAAAAAGAAAAACCACAATGAACTAAATACCAGCTAAAATAAAAAAAAAAATTGCTTTACATCTTGCATGGTCTTATTGTGTGGACCTATAACTCAGTCAAAAAAAAAAAAAAATGTTAAGTTTAAAATAGGTTAGTTTTTTGTGTTGTCAAAAAGCAGATCTTTTTTTAGCACACACATGTGTTTATTAGATCACCAGAAGATGTCTTTAAATAATGTTGTATTTTTTTTTAAACTAAATCAAATTTAACTTTGTAAAGTCATTTTATGAAAATCTCTTCAGGTAGGAATCCACTTATTCTTTTAAGTATTTGTTTTTCATGTAAAGGTTTTGGCTATAAATGATATAAATGTTGTATGTTTTAGTATGTTGGATGTTGCACATTTTCTTCAATGTAAATTAGGTTTCAGATAAATGTGTTCTATGTGTTTATTTCTTTTTTTTTTTTTTTTAATTCAAATACTTATATAAAAATGTATATAAAAAATATACAGACAAAATATATATTTTTTGAATAAAGAAAATTCGTTTTAATGATATATCTTAAACATATATTAATATCTAAATAATCATAACTGCTAAAGTTTGTTAAGCAGCTTTCACACACACTGGCATCTACTAAAAAGAAACATATAGCAAATAAAAAATGCACTCCTTTGCTAAATAAATAAATTGGAGAATTGAAGGTTTCCGTGCAGTGTTACTAAATTTAAAACTTTGGATTTTCTATATTTTCTTTTCATTTATTGCTACCAATAGAAGTATGTAAAGAAATATTCGGTTTCCCCGGATGTAGTTTGCTTTAGCAAATAGATGACAAAGAATGTGATATGGTTAAAACATGTGGGTTGTCATTTTGAAATTATAATGTCACGCTTGGTTGGTCATAACATTTTTTTAAAACTCAATTGATACTTTTAGTTTAAATAAAATAATTGATGACTTGAAGTAAAAAAAAACAAAAAGACGTCTTAACTCCTTTTGTTGACTTAAAACATATCTGATTTCAGCAAGTCCCGATGGAGGAAGTGAAGATGATGGCAGAGACTCCCATATTGCCTGTCACTACATTCAGTGTGAACTTTGACTCTTTTGACTTTGCACCTCGCATGATCCCAGAGTCTCAAACTGTAATGGTAAGTGTATCCGTTTGTAAGCCAAACTCATTATGCACGTACCCACTTGTGTTTCAAAGGCCATTAAAAATAAATCCCATATTCAAAGAAAATTATGTACTTGATAACATGCCCTTTATCTTTCAAAGCTCTCTGAGTTAAACCCCTTTTTAAAAGCCATTAGGAAAAAATCCCATATTCAAAGACCATTATGAATATTCTCTTTCAAAGGCCAGAATATTAAACCCCTCTTATTATAAAAGACCGTACACATGCCATGATTTTAAACAACAACAAAAATAGTTTCCATTGAAGTGTTTAAGGTAAATGACAAAATGGAGGTTGCAAAACATTTGAAACAAATACTACTTTAGTCTGTTTATATTTTTTGATAATCGATCTCAAAGAACTCAACTGAAGATCACATAGTGGACTTTAATTATTTAGTGTATTGGCATATCTGATTGATGAATTTTATCCTTTTGAAATGTATTCTGTTCAGACTTATGTCCTAAATATTTCAGTCATGTTTGAGCATGTTTGAAGACTTGGGATTCCTATCAAGGTGGAGGATAAAAATAGACACACTAGTAAGGTTAGTTCAAGTTGCTTTTTTGAAATTTGTGGACAGACTTGTTGTAAGTTGCTATAACACACACACACACACAACACAATTGTGTACATTGAAAAAAAGCACATAGAAAATGTAAACATTGAAGTCCCATTATAAAGTTGAAGGTATAAGTCAATGCTGAATTTGTATCTACTAAGTTCACCAAGTTTAAAACTGAAAAAAACAAACAAAATAAACAATTTTGAAATGATTTTAGAGTGAGAATCGCATGAGAAAATTACAAACTAAAAAAAAAAGAATTATTTCATTGGATGGAGAAAACAAAAAATCTGGGTGAATATTTGTGAATAGAAGAATTTAAAACTCAAAAATATGTTTGTGCCGTTTTTGCTCCCATCATGTTCTTCATGAACTGCTCACTGTATGAAGTGTGTTCATAGAAGGAAGAAATTGATACACAATTCCTGTTGTGGCATGTTTGTACCTTCCACTCATGGTTGGTGCACACCTCAAAGGCCAGTAATCTGATAAGATATCAGCAAAAGGCAGACAACAGAGCTAGTGAGTTTATTCAGCCAGGATGTGGGATGCACTTTATTACATTTTACAGTAGACTGTGAGTGTTAGATATCCACAGTAAGGCAGTTTTAAAGGGCCTAGCACTTGTGAACTAAATAAAAGCACAAAAAAAGTTAAATAAAATCACAAGGATGGCTGTTTAGTAAAAACTTTAATTCTCTTCAAAAATGTGGAGAAAGAATATTAATTATCGCTAAAGGGATTTGGAGAACAGTGAAATATTCAAGTCTGCAGACAAAGAAATAAAGACAGTACTTGTAAGGGGCTTTGGTGGTCCAGTAGCGACACTTTTGTGGTGGTCCAGTAGCAACACTTTTGAAGGGTGTACCAAAGATCCAGAGTTAAAATCCTGAATAAATGTACAAGGTCTGGATGTATGTATGAATGGACAGATAAAGGTAGGTCTGGATGTACGTATGAATGGACAGATAAAGGTTGGCCTGGATGTACGTATAAATGGACAGATAAAAGTAGGCCTGGATGTACGTATGAATGGACAGATAAAGGTAGGCCTGGATGTACGTATGAATGGACAGATAAAGGTAGGTCTGGATGTATGTATGAATGGACAGATAAAGGTGTTGTTTGGCTGCAAAAAACAAAAGGTTTTAAAATATCTTTCTCTTTCAGGTTTCTTCTAATGGTAAAAAAAGGTTACCGTAACCCACCCTACCACAACTGGATGCACGCATATGCAGTAACTCACTTTTGTTATCTACTTATTAAAAATCTCCATCTACACAATTATTTAGAGTAAGTTGTACTGTTTGTTTTTAATGTAATCTCATACAAGGTATCAAAAATAGGGAATATTCATTTGCTCATTTAGCACCAAAGAAAAATATAAAAAAAAACATTTTCATTTTATTATTGTGGAATTTTTTACCCACAAGAGAATAGAGTAGTCATTTGGTCATTTATCAACAAACAAAAAGAAAATAGAATGTAGTCATCTGGTCATTGATCAACAAACAAAAAATAAAAAAAATGGAGTCATTTCCTTATGTAAAATTTGTCTTTGGCCCGTCTTTGTGACACAAGTACCATTTTTACCTTTACAGTGACATCGAACTTTTAGCTTTATTTGTGTCATGTCTTTGTCATGACATTGACCACCGGGGAACAACTAATTCATTCCAAGTTCAGTCGGTGAGTCTGATGTCATTTCTTGTCATTTAGTTTTGTACTTGAGTGTTAACTTAAGACTTACACACAAATAAATTAATTGTAAAAACATAGATTATCTCCCTTGTAAAAGAAAGTAAATATTTTTTTCAGGATTATTTTTTTATTAACTGTTTTCTTGTGTTGGATAGTGTACAATGAATGGGGTTTTGTTTCTTCTTTCAACATTTCTTTGTACAGCTGTGTATTACATTGAAATGCATGGAAGAGTAAACCATATTTCCGATTTTGATCTATCTTCCCTATTTTCAGCAATCTGTGCTAGCAGCTCTGTACAGCTCTGAAGGATCAGTTATGGAAGTAAGTTTGGATTTTGATCAAATATCAAGACTTTAGAAATGGGACAAAAAAATTGTAAAGAGTTGTCTCTACTTTGGAATTATTTATTTTTAAAAACTATATTTGATGCTTTTAACATAAACCTTATTTAAGGATTATGAAGTTAGCTTTTTCCATTAGGATGCCTCCAATTTTTCTAGCAGTTTCTAGACTGTCCACTTCATCTGGGGCAGATAATCATGCCTGTTTTTCATATGTTGTCCACAGCGCCATCACCTGGCACAGAGCATGTGTATCCTGAACACTGAAGGGAGCAATCTGTTTGAGAACCTTTCCAGCAGGGTAAGTGTGTGTGCAGAGAACGGAGGAGATCTCATGTGTGAAACAGAAATAGTGTTCCCAAGTACACTTTAGAGCTGGTTAGAATACACCTCTAAAACTCGTACCTAGATTGAAACCTGAGACCTTCAAAATGTAAACTCTGAGGTTTTGTGAGGTTTCTGGCGAATTTTATCAAATTGTTACTATAAATATATCTCTTCTGATGAATAAAATTCTTAATAGATCAATGTCAAAAAAGTGAATGAAAAATTCACCATTTAACTTTATGTTTGACTTTAAAAACAAAAGATTTATTTAGAATGAAATATATATAAATATTAACTTATAAATTTTATCATTTATTTTTCAATAATATCACATTGGACATATAGTATGATTATATTAAATGTCTTGGTTAAATATAAATTTTTGTTTCTGATGTTGAATGTATCTGACGTGCACATGAAAAAAAGTAATGATCTTCTTTTGTTTATTTCTTGCAGGAGTACCAGGCAGTCTTGGATCTGATGAGGGAAATTATACTGGCTACAGACCTTGCTCATCACCTGAGGACAGTGAAAGACCAGGAGCATTTGGCAGAAAGTAAGTCATTGACCCCCATCAATGTGTCCTGTTCTACCTGGCTCAGGTGTGCTGTATCTTGTCAATATATACTTTATGTCCGCTAATTGGCACCTGTAAATTCACAAACTGTTTATTATAATATACTTACAGTACAAATTTAGAATATGTGTTGTCATTAACAGAATAATGGAACCCTTTAGTCCAGAAACCCATTGGAAGGAAAGAAAGATTACAACAGAGTACAAACTTTAAAAAATCCATTTATTTCTTTTGATTATTTATTAGGGAACAATGAAGAAAAAATAGAACTTAGTCATTTGGTCATTTATCACCCAATAAAAAAAAACAGAACATAGTCAGTTGGTCATTTATCACCAAACAAAAAGAAAATAGAACATATAGAAAAACTATTAGTATAAACTTGTGTTAGGCAAAGGTCAAATGGTCAATTCTAGAGCTGTTTAAAATGAGTTTTTGTTGTTTTTGAAATAAATAATGTATGTCTATTGTAGTTGTTTGTTTGAGCTACACCTGTATGCTGCATTTATCTTGTTGCAGGTGACAGCTATGACAGAAATAACCACAAACACAAGCACATGCTGCTGTGTTTACTAATGACCGCCTGCGACCTGAGTGACCAGACCAAAAACTGGAACAACACCAAGCACATAGCTGTGAGTCTCCACCATGCCCTTGCCCTGCCCCCAATGACCCATACATGACAATCGTCCTGCTCCAGCCAGATGCCCAATTTTATGTTTTCTATTACTTTAACATTTTACTTATATAATCATCGCATTGAGAAATCATACAAATTTCTGTTATTTTTTAGATCACAAGAGTAAGAAAAATATATTTTATTTGTTCAACCGCCTTCATGTTTGATTATCATGTTTTAGTTATAAGAGTATTTCTTTTTTTTTCCAAAAAAAATGTCCTATATTGAAAAGAAATGTTGGCAGCCATGATAAACATAACCACCTCTCCCAGCCAGATTTTGTGAAGTACAGAATGTAGAAAATTATTCTAGTGACAACCATAGGAGACAAATCTAATCCGCATATTTTTTCAAGCTTTTACTTCACTGTGTATTTTATGTCCCCCTTTCTCTTTCCCCCCGCAGGCACTGGTTTACCAGGAATTCTTCTCTCAAGGTGACCTTGAGAAAGCCCTAGGTAAAAACCCTCTGGAGATGATGGACAGAGAGAGGGCGTGCATCCCAGAGCTACAGATCTCCTTCCTGGACAACATCGCTGCTCCAGTTTACAAGTAGGTCAAGTAAAGTAGATCCTATTGGGCCAAATTATTGGGCCAGTGAAACAGCGTTCACGATTCGACTCCAGGATCTTTGCTCCACCCGTGGAAAATGGTTGCTAGTTTGCCACTGTGCTTCTTACAAGTACTTTCTTTGTCTGCAGACTTGAATATTTCACTGCAAACTTGAATATTTCACTGCAGACTTGAATATTTCACTGCAGACTTGAATATTTCACTACAGACATGAATATTTCACTACAGACTTGAATATTTCACTGTAGGCTTGAATATTTCACTGTAGGCTTGAATATTTCACTGCATGTCTGAATATTTCACTGCAGACTTGAATATTTCACTGCAGACTTGAATATTTCACTGCAGATCTGAATATTTCACTGCAGACTTGAACATTTCACTGCAGACTTGAATATTTCACTGCAGACTTGAACATTTCACTGCAGACCTGAACATTTCACTGCAGACCTGAATATTTCACTGCAGACTTGAATATTTCACTGCAGACCTGAATATTTCACTGCAGACCTGAATATTTCACTGCAGACTTGAATATTTCACTGCAGACTTGAACATTTCACTGCAGACTTGAATATTTCACTGCAGGCTTGAATATTTCACCGCAGGTTTGAATATTTCACTGCAGGCTTGAATATTTTACTGCAGACTTGAATATTTCACTGCAGGCTTGAATATTTCACTGCAGACTTGAATATTTCACTGCAGACTTGAATATTTCACTGCAGACTTGAATATTTCACTGCAGACTTGAATATTTCACTCTTCTTGGAATTCCTTCAGAGATATTAAGTTTGTTAGACCAATACATTTTCTAAGTGATATATTTTTTCTCCACATTTGACTAAACAACCATTCTTGTGGTTTTATCATCAATTTTGTGGTGTGTTTTTTTTTTCTTCATGTTGCTAGTAAAGTATCCTGTCGGACCATATTGATCATAGGGCCGGTGAAGTAGCGTTCCCCAGTTTCTGTGACTACAGCATGCTAAGGGATTTGCCCAGCCGCCTTTACTTTTACCCTAACTAATGGCAGGTACCCATCAGAGCTGGGTAGACTTAGGGACACCCTTGACTCCCAGCAAAAAAATCCTAGCCTTCACCAGGATTTGAACCCAGGACCTTTGGTACGCCAGCCGAACGTGCTGCCACTCAGTCACAATGTTGCTAGTAACGCCAATTAATTTTGCCCAAACTATGAACACTTATAAATTTTACTCACCGGTAATATTTAATTAACCTTTTCAGAGCTTAAACTTAAATATTTGCTTGCTGTATAATACCAATATGTGTTTAATGTTTTCAATCACCATAGAATTACTTACCACTTGTAATATCCAGCTCAAAGTTTGACTTGAGCTTAAAAGTAATTTATTATACAAAAGAGAAAAAAAAAGGAAAAATCATCAAATTTTAAAGTCAGAAAGGAGAGCTACATAATGGTTATGGTTTTATTTTACAGTGTTGAAAATTTACAATTTAAATATCCTTTAAGTTTTTTTTAAAAACATTTCAATATGTATGTTTTCTTTCTTTTTTTATTTTTTTTAGAATTCTGGCCAGGATGTTTTCAGAAGCTCAAATACCTGCCAGGAATGTGGAGGACAACCGCAAGCACTGGGTACACATAGGTCAGTTGCTGAAACTGCGCCACGGAAACTCCACTCAGGCCATGAGCTTGGAGCAGATAATATCCATAGAGGAGGAAGTGGAAGACTTTCCCTCCAACGGAGACATTCATCTCAATGGGCGATGAGACCCTGAGAAATTTATGAATATTTTCTTTTCTTTTAATTCTTGCATTTTGATTGGACACGAAGGACACAGTGAATTGAATTCCATTGGATATATATATATTTATATAAATGTGTGTGTGTGATTGGCTAGTGTGTGTTACTAGACCTTGTGGCATAGTCCGTGCACATACTCAACATATTTTCTACTTCAAAGGATTAGGGCCTAGATTTTTACTTCAAGCACTTGATTTTCCTGCTTCCTACAGTGATGGCCAGGTTTTTAAAAACAACTGTTTCTCAGTACAAGTGCATATTTCTTTTTGGTTTACAGTTTCTAAAATAATGAAGGTGTTTTGGCAAACTGCTCGTACTTGGATATAAATATTTTACATAAATATATAATATATATATATATATAGTTTACAAGATAACATCATCAAAATGTACTGTTTTGACTCCAAAAATATGTTTCACCTGGCACTAACGTAAAAACAACAGTTTAAACAATAATTATTTTTTAATGTTTAAATTAGTTTTGAAAATGAGGTAAAAAGAAAATGTGTGAATGAGTTAAAAAAAAAAACAACCATTTTTGTTTGTATTTCAAAATAAAGTCTGTGATTTTTTTTAAAGATGTCTATCCAAATTACAGAAACTTCATTATATAGATAAGTGCATATATATATATAAATATGTATGTTTGTGACTACTGGACATAATAAGCTAAGTGTAGCGGCCATTGATATTATCATGTTCATACTTAATGAATTCCCCCATCACATGACTTTCTCAGAAGTTTTCCATTTTTTCAGAAAACTAAGTAAGGACAACCAGTTAAAGAATATATTCAGAAAACTAAGTAAGGACAACCAGTTAAAGAATATATTCAGAAAACTAAGTAAGGACAACCAGTTAAAGAATATATTCAGAAAACTAAGTAAGGACAACCAGTTAAAGAATATAATTTTATTCAGACATTCAGGCATCTCGGAATAAGCCCTCATAGGCTCTCTGCTTGAAAAAATCCTCTTCTTAATTTTTATTTATGGATGCTGGAAGATTTAAAACAAAATAAGAATCATGAAAATTTTTTTTTATAATAAGACTAGGAAGAATGAGTTAATTGTCTTTCATCTAAAAAAGAAATCCGTTTCATCTTGATTGATGGCCTGGTGAAAGCCTTTTTACTTGAACACTGCAGATGTTTTAAAATTGAAGGAATCCATATAAAACATTTATTTACATGCTAATCTCTCTCTTGTACTACTTAGAATTCAGATAAAATGTATTTTAAAGAAATAAATTTGTTTCATTAATTAAGCTCTTGGAATCCACTTGAAATTTCTCATCACCTTACAAAACTATTTGGATTTAATTTTCTTTTATTTTTTTTTCATATTGAGTGGGTCTTATGAAAGTTGCTGGTATTGTTATTCTATTGTTGTCATTTCATCCATGCAGTGCTCAACATCGAGACCAATAAGAAGCTTGTATTGATATATTGGGATTTCCAAGAGCATTGTTTGAAATCTCCGTCCCGTGAATCTTTTTTTTTTTTTTTTTTGTGTGTGTGTTGTCAGAATTTTCCCACATTGAGGTGGTCACTTCATTGTGGTTTTTTTTTTGTTAGGCTTTAAGAGCTCGTTATTTGACCCTTTCTGTGGTGCATAAAAAGTTCTCCACTTCTCCACTAAGAAAATATTTTTCCTTTCTCAGTACAGTCATCACAACCATGTGGGAGTAGGCTCCCTTGTATTGTGAAGTCAGTGTACCAACTTTCATTAGTAAATGAGTTACCTCCCCTTCCATTCCTCCTTTGTCGGTCCTGCATCAAATAGGGCATTGATGCATCAAATGGGGCATTGAATGAGAAGATGTGTCAGATCCATAGTGAGATCCCTATGTCCATTGAATCAACTTCTCCTTTTATATCCCATACTGCTTCTTGTGAAATACAAAAAAGTTTAAGCTAATCTTTCACCCTCCCCCTCCCCAATCTCTATTTCTCTGCCATGTGCCCTGCTCCCTATCTGATGTTTGTATCACTGGGAGTCAAACAAAAATTGTGTAAATAGTTGGTGAATGTTATATTGAAAGAAACTAAGTCTGATCCCTTCTTTTAACACTAGAATTTGTTAATATATTATAATATAATTTATTTCTGCACCCTTTTAACTCATCCAGCATGAAATGTCAGCTTTGCAAGGACCACATCCATATAGTCCCTTGTAAAAAAATAAATTTCAACTTTTACACATTAAACAATGAAATTTTATTTTTTAACCTTCCAGCTTGTGATTTATTATTGTTTTTAGATTTTTAGTTGTTGTTTTTTTTAATGATGTTTTCATTATATTAATTTATTTGCATCATGGCTTGTTTTGGTGGATGAAAGTTCCATTGTGTGTGTGCACATCTGTGATGTTTTTGTGATGACATCCTACATGATGTGTTTGTCTGTCAAGACATTTTCATTAGTCACGTGTATTGAACTAGTCAAAGTTTAACAAGTTGTAATTTAATTATTTATTCATCGAACTTACCATAACATTTTCTTTCAGTTCTTCCTTATTGAATTGTTCCTCATTTTTCAATATCTAATGATTTGCGCAGGTATTATGCATGTGTATGTTTGTTGTTTTTTGTTTGTTTTTTAAACCTATTTTTAAATCTCAGGTCTGTGTATAAAGAAATATTAGATCTCGTTTTCTCAATTCAATAAAATTATTTTTATACCAGCGTTTCCCAAATGACTGGCACTGACTGACCTGATACTGGTCCACAAAAGCCTAATTTCCAGCTCTTTTCTAAAAAAAAGAACGTTTTAAAATCTATGTCAGGTTTCGGTTATCACGGCACTAGTCTAAAAAAATTGTTTGGATATTCATATATATGTTACATGGTTCTTACACTTATAAGGCTTGTATAAGTGATATCAAGTTTGGCTGGAGACAAAGTAAAATAATGAAAACAAACATTTGGCAAGTTACGAAATTGGGAAACGCTGTTCTATACCATTTGAACTTTTCATCAAATCTTTTGTTTGTTTTATTTTCTTGCTTGTTTTGTTTTTTGACCGGTACATTAAATTAAACCACACAACTAACTAACAGGGAGCAGGTATTGGGGTGGGCTCACATGTTGTACTGCATAATATTTCAATGTAACCTTCTAACTTGTATGAATCTATAGTTCTATGTTTAATCACCACACGCCATTGAGCAGTCCTGGGTATAGGGCATGAAGCTCTTGTTTTTCCTTCTCTTGTTGTCATGACAACCATGTTTTGTTCCAATGAGTTCTACCATGATATTATTTATTTCTTCCACTTGTTTTCTTTTATTATATTTTTATTCTCTTTAAAACAAAAGTTTTTGTTTTCTAAATGACATTTGGATGTCATTTGGATGTCAATGTCCTGTCACCCTCTGTTTCAATGTAAAAAAAAACCCAGACATTTTTTGCTTTATGCTGCTCCGTAGCTTTTTCAATCACTGTTCAGATCTGTTCCCTGAATTTTACTATTGAAATCCTGTAGTGTTCCTGCAGTGTTCCTGTAGTGTTCCTGCAGTGTTCCTGTAGTGTTCCTGCAGGGATGCTTTTTTCTAGCACTTTGCACTCGGCACAGAGTAAATGTAAAGTTGATAGATGTTGTTGGTTGTTTTTTATGAGAGGCTACTATATTCATGTGACCCCTGTACTTCATGCCTTCGTCTAATAGAACTTTGAAACAAATGTGTCTGCAAAGATAGTAATACACTAGGAGCTCATGGAATCACATGAGTCTAAGGAAATATTAAATGGATCTTTTCTGTAATCTGTAATAATTATATTGTGGAAATTGGAGTCAGGAGTTTGTAAATACAAGTGAACAGGGATATAAAGATGATCTAATTCAATCATAATTGAATGAAGTGAATCTATTTGTTATTGCTGTGATCCATCTTTTTTAAAATATTTTTTTGTGTGCAGTCCACTTGTTTTCTATATACATATAATTATTGATCTTGACGTAACAAAAAATAATTTCATCTCAGTGAAAAAAAAATCTTCTAATGAAATAATCTTCTAGTGAAATAAAAATTGTATAGATACTTTCCTTATTTTGTTGCATATACTTTAAAATCTAAAAGGTTTCAAATATTTATTATCTTGATTCTGTGAGAGTTGTTTTATGATTGGATTAATTGTTATGATTGAAGAAGACTTTATATTTAACAAGAAGTAAACTATATTAATGTGAAGTGGGTGAAACTGAACAATTTTACTGCATTACCACAAATACATATTTAGTCTTCATTGTTTTGACACAAGTTTTCTGGATTGTTTCTTTTGATTTCAACGAAGCACTTTTTTCTTCTTCAATTTTCCTCGATATGGCACATTTCATTGAATCCCAATCTGTATTTCATGAAATAAATGTTTCCATGGAGATGAGAAAAACATTCTGTCAGCCAATGGTTTTTACATGATGCAATTTGTTTCTTTTTTAATTTTTTTAGTACTTTGCCTTTTTTTTCTCATGTCTATAGGTGACTTTCAGTATGCCACCTGTCACAAGTGACAGAATGCCACCTGTCACAGGTGACGTCATGATATTTTTTTCTCTCAGATGTTTTAGCAAAAGCATTTTTTTTTTCTTTGTGAAAGTCCATAATTGATTAAGCAACAGACTTGGTTCATTCAATAAGTTTGGATTTCCACATTATTTTATAAATAATTGTGTTACACAACTCTGATCACTTCAGATTTGCTTCCCCTTGCATTATTTTGTTCACTGGAACCATCATGGTTTGTTGATTTGATTTATTTATTTTGATTATAATACATTTATTGTTCACACTTTTTTCTATCAAAATATTTATTGAGTCCTGTCACACTGGAAATGATCAAATGTTATGTTTTCTCATCTAGAGAAATTGTTTTCTGTGACTTCTTCCAAACAAAATTCTTTTTTTTTTTCAGTTTTTATTTTTTATTCTATTCCTTTTTATATGGGGAGAAACATTGTTCCTACTTCTACAATGACTGCATTTGAAAAACCAAGCATAAAACACAATTTGTCTTTTCATAATAAATGCTCTCCACAAATGTATTGCACCATATCGTTACATTTTGTAGACACACTTTTTTTTTTACTCTCAACTTTTGTTTTAAAAGAATAATATTTTACCTTTTTTTTTATTTACCAAACCTGAATCTTTTAGCTCATGAGGTAATTGACTGGATTTATTATGTAGGTTCTTGAGACCCAGACTTAATTTTTGGGCTGATGTTACTTTCTCATTGGCTGATTTATTTTTTTTTCATGTTTTAATTTCTAATTTGTTAATGTTATTGACAATTTGTTTCACATTTGTTTTAAACATTTCATCAAGTTGTTTAGTTCTTGTTTTATTAAATTTTTTAAAACTATTATATAAAAAAAAATGTTTTGGTTTTGTTTTGATAATTTTAATATGTTTGCTTATAAACAATCTCCTAACAATCAGAAAACCTTACAACTTGAGATTTTTTTTTTTTTAATTAAATCCTCGCCATTGATGAGTGTGACACATCTGTTTATGATCAGATACTTTTATACTATAATTGCCTAAAATAAACGGACGAGCCTTCTCTCTCCTATGTCCGGGCACGATGTTCGGGGGTGGGTGGAGAGGGCACACAAAGACCCTGTCTGTGCCGCGTTACATAGGATGCGATCTCTGCAGTCACACCGCTATATAGGATGCGATCTCTGCAGTCACACCGCTACATAGGATGCTATCTCTGCAGTCACACCGCTACATAGGATGCGATCTCTGCAGTCACACCGCTACATAGGATGCGATCTCTGCAGTCACACCGCTACATAGGATGCGATCTCTGCAGTAACACCGCTACATAGGATGCGATCTCTGCAGTCACACCGCTACATAGGATGCGATCTCTCCAGTCACACCGTTACATAGGATGCGATCTCTGCAGTCACACCGCTACATAGGATGCGATCTTTGCAGTCACACCGTTACATAGGATTCGATCTCTGCAGTCACACCGCTACATAGGATGCGATCTCTGCAGTCACACCGCTACATAGGATACGATCTCTGCAGTCACACCGCTACATAGGATGTGATCTCTGCAGTCACACCGCTACATAGGATGCGATCTTTGCAGTCACACCGCTACATAGGATGCGATCTTTGCAGTCACACCGCTACATAGGATGCGATCTCTGCAGTCACACCGCTACATAGGATGCGATCTCTCCAGTCACACCGTTACATAGGATGCGATCTCTGCAGTCACACCGCTACATAGGATGCGATCTCTGCAGTCACACCGCTACATAGGATGCGATCTCTGCAGTCACACCGCTACATAGGATGCGATCTCTGCAGTCACACCGCTACATAGGATGCGATCTCTGCAGTCACACCGCTACATAGGATGCGATCTCTGCAGTCACACCGCTACATAGGATGCGATCTCTGCAGTCACATGCATTACTCTACCTCTCTCCACCTGCGGAACTCCCCTCAGATCATTATCATGGTGGCTCGCTCGTATAGCTGCACAATTTCCAGACTGGACATCTGGACATCCAGGGCAGGGCTGATGCAGACTGATGTGCACAGTTTCCTCCCCACTTAGGCTCAGAGCCTCTCTGCGCTTTGCAATGAGACCTCGGATGCGCAGCAGGGACTGTTCCTCATTGCATTAGCCCACCGGTGTATCAGTGGTTTTCACACTTACTATGAGGGTACAGAATTGATGATAAAATACAGATAATTTGAGAAACTGGAGAAGAACAGAGTCTAAAATCATGTCATAAAAAAACTGTTTTCTGCCCTATTAAGAAAGACTTCAAATATGACATTCAGATTTAGTTCAGATAAAACGTGAGTGTGGGAGTCTGACCCTTTTAATCATACTGTTGCGTTGATTTTTCAAAAATATTTGAGAACCAGTTATAGAACTTAGATTAATTATGTCCAAGCCAGTAAGAACAAAGGGGAAAAAAAGGTTCCAAAGTCTGCAAACATTTTTTATTACAAATACAGTATTAATTATGAAATAAAAATTAAGTCTCTTGAAAGTACATTATAAAGATTTATTTTTAAAAATAAAATATGTACAAAAACAAAATATTTTAATGATAAAATAGATTATGAAAAATATGATAACTAGAGGTATTAAAATTAATTTTTCAAGAAATCATCTTCCTAACAAAATTTCAAACAATGAATTAATTTTTTCTTAATGTTTTTTTTTTACAACAATTAGATTACAGAGAAAAGAAAGATTCCTAGAATTCTATTTATAGACATGCACCTATTTACAGTATCTGTCAGCTTTCATTTTCTCTCTTCTATCTAGCATCACTTCATGAAGATCACCCTCATGCTTGGCACGCTTTAAATCTGTCTTGTCGGCTTCACTCACCCGTAGGCGGCGATCCTGAAAACTCTGGAATTTTTTCCTAAACAAAAAAAAAAGGCCATAGAAACAATAAGCTCAGTAATATTTAACAAAATGCTAGCATAAACAATAAGCTCAGTAATATTTAACAAAATGCTAGCATAAACAATAAGCTCAGTAATATTTAACAAAATGCTAGCATAAACAATAAGCTCAGTAATATTTAACAAAATGCTAGCATAAACAATAAGCTCAGTAATATTTAACAAAATGCTAGCATAAACAATAAGCTCAGTAATATTTAACAAAATGCTAGCATAAACAATAAGCTCAGTAATATTTAACAAAATGCTAGCAGCATAAGTTCTAAAACAATCAAGCTAAATATGTGATTTTGTAAAACCTTATGTAATGTATGTCATAAAATCATAGCCTTTTTTTAAAAAATATTTTAACTCTTGACTGAAAGAAATGCAAGAGGATTAAAGTTTGTTATGAGGAAATTAGACAGCTCCTGATGCTGCCAACAGAGAGAGCTCAAACCATCTCTCTTGTCTAGTGCAATCTGGACTTCTGTCAAATAGCACTACAAGAAAGGGATGGTATATGTTTAGTCTGACTTGGATGAAACTCTATGCACAACCCACTATTGGATGCTTTTCATAAAGTGCATAACTGTCAGGTCATTCTTTAACCTGATTATTGCAAGGATCCAATAGCCACAAGGATGTGTTGAAGAATGATGGTGTGTTGTTAAGCATAAACAAAAAATATACAGTTGATTATTAAAAAGGAGGTTATGCAAAACCCCAAAATATTCTATCTTGACAAATATAATGTGGACAATTGACAATTTCATCCCAAATCAAGGTAAAATTCAAGAGAATTTCAATGAAAAATGTCAGTGTACCTGTTTTAAAGCTCCACAAATGATACTGCATACATAACAATGACAACAATATGTCAAAGGCACTGTGTTATATTCTACTCTAGCAAGAATGTACCTAGTTTGTATAACTTACACATAGTTTATCTCTGCTTCCTTGACAGAGCCTCTGTCTTCTTTTGGCACGTCCTCCAGTGGATCTTTTTCTCTGGCGGTACTTGACCTCAATCTCAGCATCTCTTTCTGCCCTGCCTTCCTGCCCACGCAAACTATTTTGCCGTCTTCGTCGTATGACAGGAAACAGTTGTTGCAGCCGCTTATGGCAAGTTTACCCTGACATATATAAAACAAAACAGAGGCTGATAAGTTGAACTCAAGGTGGACAGTACTAAGTTTGTCAGTAAAAGATGAGTAAGTGTACGGGTAAAGTTGTTGGCTAAGTTACTTGTGAGTTGGACAGACTGCTCATGTTGAGTTTAAAAAAAGTAAAGTATCCCCGTCTGACCAAATCAATCCATAGGGCAGGTGAAGCAAAGTTTACCAGTTTCTGTAAATAATGCATACTAGGGGATTGCATGGCCATCACAATGCCCAGTCGCACTTTAATTTTCCCCAACTAATGTCAGATACCCATTAGAGATGGGTATACCCAGGGACACTCTCCAAACACAGGGATTAGAGATGGGTAGACCCAGGGACACTCTCCAAACACAGGGATTAGAGATGGGTATACCCAGGGACACTCTCCAAACACAGGGATTAGAGATGGGTATACCCAGGGACACTCTCCAAACACATGGATTAGAGATGGGTATACCCAGGGACACTCTCCAAACACAGGGATTAGAGATGGGTATACCCAGGGACACTCTCCAAACACATGGATTAGAGATGGGTAGACCCAGGGACACTCTTCAAACACAGGGATTAGAGATGGGTATACCCAGGGACACTCTCCAAACACAGGGATTAGAGATGGGTATACCCAGAACACTTTCCAAACACAGGGATTAGAGATGGGTATACCCAGGGACACTCTCCAAACACAGGGATTAGAGATGGGTATACCCAGGGACACTCTCCAAACACAGGGATTAGAGATGGGTATACCCAGGGACACTCTCCAAACACAGGGATTAGAGATGGGTAGACCCAGGGACACTCTCCAAACACAGGGATTAGAGATGGGTGTACCCAGGGACACTCTCCAAACACAGGGATTAGAGATGGGTAGACCCATGGACACTCTCCAAACACAGGGATTAGAGATGGGTAGACCCATGGACACTCTCCAAACACAGGGATTAGAGATGGGTATACCCAGGGACACTCTCCAAACACAGGGATTAGAGATGGGTGTACCCAGGGACACTCTCCAAACACAGGGATTAGAGATGGGTGTACCCAGGGACACTCTCCAAACACAGGGATTAGAGATGGGTAGACCCATGGACATTCTCCAAACACAGGGATTAGAGATGGGTAGACCCATGGACACTCTCCAAACACAGGGATTAGAGATGGGTAGACCCATGGACACTCTCCAAACACAGGGATTAGAGATGGGTAGACCCAGGGACACTCTCCAAACACAGGGATTAGAGATGGGTAGACCCAGGGACACTCTCCAAACACAGGAAAAAATCTTAGCCGTCACCAGGATTCAAACCCAAGATTTTCATTACGCCAGCCTAATACCTTGCCACTTGACCACCAAGCCCCCAGATTTCTGTTAAAAGGAAGACAAAGCAGAACCTAGAGTGAAAGCAAACTTAGTTGCCCAGCTTCCTAGCCCTGTGTCACCATGATATTCAAATGAGAACCTTCTTCTTCCCCCTCTGACTTTTAAAAATGTAAATAAAAACTCACATCCTGAAAGACTGGCTCAAACTGTTCCCTGGAGCCCATAGCTTCTGCTACACCCACCACTCTGCCATCTGCTTCTACTCCCCAGTACTTGCCGTAACCAGACTTGAAGGCTATTTTTGTCTCATTCACTTTAATGGTGGTAAAAACTTCCGTCGGGTCAGGTCCTTCACCTAAAAGTTTTATTACAATTTTTATATCATTTAATTCCTTTTGTTTTGAATATAATATTCTGGTTGTTTTAATTTTTAAACAAATTATTATTTTTTAAATAATAATGAGTTTAGCAAGTCTTTCCAAAAATAGAAAGTAATTAAATAAATGTGTGCATCACAATTCTTACTTAACCTTTATAGCTGTCAAGCTTCTGGTATTTAAAAGTAATCATTTATAAATTGTCCTTTATAATTCATATCATTTAATTAAACAATTAAAACATTTGGATAATGCAAACATCTATAATGAAAAAAGAAATGATTTGATAGACATTACGTCCTATGCTAGTATTTTTTTTTAAAGTACACCATTCAAACTCTCCAAGCCAAATTGCGGTGCGTAACTTTTAAAAAAGGTCTGGCCACATTAAAAAAACAACAGCAGAACTGGGAAAACCCGAAAAGACCCTCGTGTTCAACATAGTGAATCTCGCGTTCAACATAGTACATTTTGTTATGTAATGTTATATGTATTTGTATAGTTGGAAATAATTTTTTTAATTTATAAAACAAAACATTGCTGATTATAAGTCATAAAATAAAATTCTCTTTTGGAGGACGTTTCGAATTTATACATTTAACTTTTGTCCCGATTAGTCAAACGGCTTAGAAGCCTATAGCGAACAAACATATATATATATATAAATATATATATAATCAAACATATAAACAAACTCACGTTAATTATATATATTGATTATATGGATTCAAACACAATATTTTTGGGATGGCAATCTAATGCAACTGATATCTTTATAAACTATATATATGTTATTTAGATGTTTAAGACAGTTTGAAATGTAATGCTAAAAAACTATCACGAATAGCCAATTATCTGATTAAAAAGATTTTAAAAGGAACATAAAAGGTTTTAGAAAGAAAATAGGTCAAAAGTATCCAACCATCTTCTGTCTTGCAAGCAGTTTTTGAATTACTTTGAGGTGTAAAGTAAAGTATTTGGCTATGACTAGAAGTTTTTTTTTTAACCAAATTTAAACATTACAGTCCTACTATTATTTTTTTTAATTCTTTCAAAAAAGGATAAAAGTTTGTGAGTCTAGGCAAGTGACAAAAGACATTAGTTGGAAGACTTTAAACAAATCTGAGGTCAAATAATACTTGCTGACACAGTTAATTTCTATGAACAACTTTTTAAAACTGACTTGAAGAAGAATTTTGAGCAGAACAAAAAAATGAAACTGTTTACAAACCAACATTCCTGGGTGGACCTAGTGCTAAGCCTCCAGTATCCAAGGCTGTGACGTATGTGTTGTCTTCCAATTCAATAGCCACATTGGAAGTGATATCAGCAAATTTTTTTATCTCCCACCAGCCACCTATATCAGTCAAGAAAGAGCATATATGCTACATAAACAGTGTACATCTTATTGAATACAAATTTATTTATTATTTAAACAATTAGCACTCTAAATATTGTTGAGATCAGTTTGCAAATTTATAATTAGTTGAGAAATTTTAAAAAATGTTTTGCTTAAAGAGACTGAAAAATTATTTTATCTTAAAATATAATTTAAAATATAAGAAATCAGGTTTAATAAAGATCAAAATTTGCATAGAAAGAGTAGACCTAGCGTTAAACTGTTACTGATTACAAATTATTTGCCTGCATAAAAAGAAACATGCATTTATTTATAAGGAACACTGAATAGCTACCATGTTTGGCCGTGTCTTCTTTCTCTAGTGCTCTGTCTGGCACATCAGTTTGGCTCTCATCGTGTTTCCTTTTATGACTTTTGTGCTTCTTTGACCTGAGAACAATGTAGTTTTATTTTATTGTGGATTTTGAGCTATATCAATGCTAATTGTCATTAGATGAGGCCTGTCCATCGTTTTCGATGAGGACCATCCAATGTCAGAGTCATAATTTCTTATGGGTTAGGGAGATGGCTAATGAGGCCTATTTTTGCCCGAAAGTATTTGCCGCAGTGAGGGCACAGGTGTAAATTGTCATTTACAGAGATGAAAAGAAAACATAAAAGTTAACGCAGCACCTTTCCTCATTTGAAAAACATTTTAAACTGACCCAATCACAAATCTGCCAAGCAATCTTTGCCATTATGATTAAATATTTATTATAATTCAAAATTTCACTGTGTCAGTGTGTGTTCTGATACAATAACTTTAAAATTAAGCTGAAAAGAAAAGAACTGAAGTTCAAGCCTTCCTTTAAACTCAGTGTTTTTTTTAAATTGACAAATTATTTGTCCCCCAAAATAAATTTTCAGTTTGATGAGCACTGATACCCTAAACTTATTTATAGGACAGGCTTTTTTTTATAAACATAACTGCCTTTACACAGAAAAAACAGTGAACTCAAAGTTTTAGAGATTATATTTTCTAATTTTAATAAATTATTTTAGTCTAATAAGAACAAATAAAATACTTGAGCTGACCTGCCAACTATGCTGTCTAAATGCTAAAAAAAGAAAAGGATTCTAGGCTTATACTTTGGACTTGGCTACATACAAATTTATCAGAACTTTCTGTCAGTGCTTGCAAAATTTGAGCTCCACTTTATTCTATTAAATTATCCACTTTATTCTATTGCATTATCCACTTTATTCTATTGCATTATCCACTTTATTCTATTGCATTATCTACTTTATTCTAGTGCATTATCCACTTTATTCTATTGCATTATCCACTTTATTCTATTGTATTATCCACTTTATTCTATTGCATTATCCACTTTATTCTATTGCATTATATTATATCATAAATGTCCATCTAGTAAATAATGGCATCTTTTTTCATTATTAGCCTTATTTGTTATGATTAGAAAATTGACTTAGCATTTTTATTTTATGTCAAAGAGGAATGTGATAGCTTACCCTTGCATTTTACATTAGTTATTTAGTAGCTATACTTCTACATATCGCCAATGACAATACTACTAGACTAGGTATGAATAGGAATGTTAAATGAAAATTGGAAATCCAATGTTCAGTTTTGAAACCAAAAAGTCAGTTTCAAATGCTTAAAAATCAATTTTTCTTTGCTGTTTTTAAAATTCTTTACAGATGATTATTATGATCATATTACACATAAATAAGGTGGCACACCTTTTTTGTGTGTGTGTTTGTGGAAAAAACAATTTGAAATAGTCATGATGGATTCATACAAAACAATTGATATCATTATATATGATATTACATTATGATTATTTAGGCCTAGGCTATATATTATAAATAATTATATTACAAATTTCAAAATATAGGATTCAAATTTAAACTATATAATATATAGGCCTATATATTACTATATTAAAATTATAGTATAGGCCTATTAGTCTATAGTGACTCTATACTCTATATTGACTCTATACTCTATATTGTAAATATTATAAAGTATAAATATAGGAATATAGCAATATAGCCTATAGGGACTAGTATAGTCCCTATAGTTATTTCCATAGGAGCCATAGGCATAGCCATTCATTATAAATATAGTTTATAAAGAGGCTAGTTAAATAGTAGTTATAGTTACTATAGTACTATTGACTATACTCTACAGTCTATAGTGACTTTAGTATACTTTAAGTCCTATATGACCTATGACCCTATGTTAACTAGGCCTATGTTTAATAAAAGTAGGGCCTAAGGCTATACTTTAGTGTAATTGGTTCTCTTTTTTTTTTTAAGTCCCATATATAAAGTCCCATTTAACTATATTTTTATCCTGAATACGAAACCATTGGTTTCATTCAACGATTCCATTTCTGTGATTTATTAATGAATGTTGAAATTTCAAAAAAAAAAATCCGGAATGCAAAATTTATTACCTCCCTTTAAAATGGTAAAATCATGAATTATCTCCTTTTGAAGTGAATTACCTCCCTTTGAAATTGTAAATTTTTTAAAATAAAAATTGAGTTACCTCCTTTGAGTTTTTTTTCTTGTCAATATAAACATTGTTGTGTCTCTTTGTATTTATTTATTTTGTTCTTTGGTCCCAAAATGCAATATCACACGGATGGCCCGTGCGATAACAGTGGTCAAGGTAAGACACGGTCTATACCGGTCACTTTTGCTTCAACAATGGCGAATAATACTTGTGATAGTGTTAATATAAGTGAACATATAAGAACATGTGTTCAGACTGCCGGTGGAGTTACGGTGATATTAGAGACATGTTGAAGGACAAAGACAGATTCATTACCTTTTTATACAGTCACAAAATTATTCCTCAAAGTAAGTGTTGTTTAAAATGTAGCTCCCCCATGTGCTTGAAAGATGGTTTCTTTCGCTGTAATAAATGGTCGCATGTGAGGTTGAGATGGGACAGAATGAAGAAGAAAGCGAGTAGTTTGTTTTTGTTGTTTTTGTTCTTGTTGATGATGTTGTTATGGTTGTTGTTTAACGTTACTGTCGGTTAGAATGTGCGAAAGAAAACCATCGTTCAATCACCCCCCCTCCCGGCCTCTTTCCAGACATCACATGACTAAGACTGTTAGTGTGAGTGTGACGTACTGTCATGGCGGCCACCGGCAGACGAAATCTGCTTGCACGTTTTTTGGTTTTATTTCTTATAAATGAAATAAGGTAAGAATCATTTATTTTTGTATTCATTTCGTGCTATTTCGCCCCTTTTCCCTTTTCGGTATCGGTTCTAAGATATTCCGACTGAAAATTTGAGTAGCGGACATTGATAAGTGTGTCTTAGGAAGCGATGCAGACATCATGTTTCATTGCTGTGTGACGTCACAAGCTACTTATAAACACAATGGAAATTTTTTTTTTTTTGGGATGAAAAATTATTTTTTTTCATTTTCAATAGTCTGCCGCTCTTCCTAAGGTCATAAGACACTTATCAATAGATCCACGCGAAAAATTTTCAGTTGGAATTTTTTAGAACCCTACTTTCTAGAACCAAGTAGCCTACACTAAAAAGACTAAAGTCTAAAGTATTACCAAAAGTTACACTACTCACTACTGACACTAGTATTACTACTAGTTAGTACTAGTAGTAGTAATAATTATTAAGTAGGCCTAACACTAGCTTACTTAGACTTTTAACTTTTTTAACTTAACACTATTAACACTTAACAGTGCCTAAGCCTAACACAATTCACAATTCAATTAGCCTAAGTTTTGTTTGGCGTTTGGCCTGCCTTACTTTTTCTGCTTTTGGCCTTTAAGTTTCAGTTTTCCACCTTTCACCATTGAATATGAATCTGCCATGATCTCTCGTTATTAGAAAATAAATAAACCTAGCCTACTTGTCAAATAAGGACTAGCAAAGCTAAAAAATAATTAGCTAGCAATACTATCAGAAACAACAGGTAAACATTGTATTACTTTTTTGTCTTGAAGTTTAAATTTAACCGATACATTTAAAAACATTAACTTATATTTCTATCACTGGCCTATATATATAGATCGATGTATTTAATTTTAATCACTGATCTATAAAAGGAATGGATTGGGCCAAGACTAAACACTGACCTGTAAATACATCTCAAGTCACTCAGACAATTTAAATAATATAACTATAACTAAAATAATCAATTTGTGTTAATTAGTAATTTAATATATACATATAACAATCATGAAACAATATACATAATTTATATACACAAAACTCATAATCCATATAAGCTTAATTCACTTTACCCAATATCAAAATGATAAGTCATATAACATCGACTTGAGTATTTAATAAGGAGACGTCCATCAATTACGGAATTACGTCAACAATTTTTAGGCGATTTTTACCTCCCCCCCCCCCTCCCCTTGTCAACAGCTGTAAACTTTCAGAGACCCCCTCCTATATAATTACGTCAACAATTTGTTACCCCCCCCCCCCCCCCATTACAAGTAACACAATTTTAGACGCCTACTTTTATGTTTAAAATAGATTTGAAACGGAAAGGTCTATATTATAATTAATTTTAATACATTTTAAAACATGTTTACAAGATTTCAAATTGACTATAACTCTCTTAGGCGTAGCCACGAAGGGGGTGTAACATGGTTTCTACCCCCCTCACTCGCCCCTCCCACATTTTTTTCAATCTGAGGCTTTTAACAATAATATATTTCTTTTCTTTTTGTTTAGGCCTACTATTGTTCTTTTCATAGAAATATTTAATCATTTCCAATATTACGTTTCACTAACGAGCTTTTGGTACAATGTTAATTGTTAAATAGTGTAGGAGGAAATTTTGCACGAGTTGTTAATTATAGCCTTTTATTTTAACCATATGTTCACTATTCTTTCTTGCATTATTGTCCACAAACTCACATTATACACACTGTAGTTGCCTTCCCTGTCCCCTACCTCTCCTACCTTGCGATATTTGCCACCCACACCTTGCAATCTTGGCGACGCCACTGAACTAATACATTTTTATATCATACCAATTTTTACAGAAAAATTATTTATAGCCTAAGAAATTAAAACGTAACAATTACTAAATAGATCTATGTAGCCTAATCGACCTAATTTTAATATTTCACCTATAATAACGTAGTCAGCAAACATATATTACGGTAGTCTATATATCAGAATTAGGGATGTTAATAGGAAATAAGTTATTCTTATAGGTATGCTAAGTATTCCGTACTTCATGTGGTGGACCACGAATTATTTTTCTGAAGGTAATATTTTAAAATAACCATGTTAGAGATTCACATAATACGCTTTATTCAATTCTTTGCAAAAATTACTTATAGTCTCAGAGAGGGCCTATTGTTGTTTTTAATTTTATTGCCAATCCCGGCCATCGCTTACAAGGCTTAGGCCTACATAACGAACGCCAATCTCTGGCGCTTAACTTAGATGTAGGCTACTGAGCGGCAAAAAACTGGGTTTCTAAACGTACTCTGCAGACAGTTTGTTGGTGTATTTGTGTTCCTTTGTTATTCCAGCCACCACGTCTCACTAGACTAGGGTTGCCTATTATAACGTACGACAAAAGGAGGACATGTCCTCCTTATTAGACTCTTGTCTTCCGTCCGGCAGGCAAAGCACAAAACCTTTAAAATGTCCGGCTTTTTGTAATATTTTGTTTTGTAGGCATACAGACAAATAAATTTTAAAAAAATAGTATTAACATGTTAAGAATATAATTAATAAACAGGTGATCATTTGTACAAGAAAAGAATTATCCTTTTTTTTTAAGACTCTTGCATGAGCTTTAAAGTTGCCCAGCCAAATGCAAGCTGTCCATTAGCCTACTGTGAATGTAGGCCCTATATGTTTTTTAACAAAACTGTTTCTTTCTCAGTTTACCTTTTCACACTTAAACTTATTGGCAGCTCTTATAATAAAATTATACTGATTGCGGGTTTAATGCAAAACTATCCAATTGAAACACAATGTCCAATCCTACGCTAGACAGCGAAGGTGAGGTTTTCTACAATTTTGGTCGGTCACACTGCCTTGCTAACAATTGCATTAGTTTCCACCCATACATAGATATAGGCCTACAAACTAACAAGATTAACACAAAATGACATTTCAACTGTAGTTTTGATATATTTGTATTAACGTAAAAGCATGCTTTTACATGTTTTACATCTGTATAAGTTGAACAGAGCAAATGCATAATTTTGTAATAAATTTGTATTATTTTTTTTTTTCATAAAAAGAAACATTGTCAACAATTGTCAAACTTTTTCAGACCCCCCCTCCCCCCTACTTTGTTGACGTAATTAATGGACGTCCCCTAATATCCTTCATAATTGTAGGCCTACCTTTCAAATTATAAAACTATTATTTACATATTAAATAAAATAATTAAATCATATTATATTTTAAGGAATATTTAGGCCCTATAATAATAATCCCTGTATTGCGCTACCAACAAACATAATGTACGCTCAGAACGCATTTAACATACAACTAAGACATACAACATATAATCTCTAGGCTATGATATATATAATTAAATCTGCTGATTTAAAACTTTACAAACATAGGACAAATCAAATAAATGAAGCAATAACCGACCTAACATATAAGTAAGTCAGTAGTAGGGGCCTAAAGCATGTAATCTAAGGTAAATCTTGAAATAATGAGTTTTCAATATACAAAGGGAGAGAGAGAGAGAGAGAGAGAGAGAGAGAGAGAGAAGGAGGACCGGGGGATGGATACAGAGTGTAGGCTTTTATTTTGTTAATCATCATCAACTATTCATCATGTAGACTACATCAGTGCCAACGCCATCTTCCCTCTCGTAGCCTACATGATAAACTCAAACCCAATTTGCCAGGTTTGAAATTTTTTTTAATCATATTTAACTAACATCCCTAACAGTAGACTATATTGGTCTAATATTGGTCCAATATTGTGCCAATATTTAAATATTTGTCTGATGTCAGACCAATATTGTGCCAATATAGTGTGCTGTTAGGGTATAGGGGATCTAGTATTACAAACAATATTAAAAATCAATTTATTTATTTATTTTTTATTATTTTTTTGCGGAAAACTAGTCAACTTTAATACCAGGGAATGTTGCTAAATTTGATTGAATTATAAAAATCGTTGTTAATCTTACCAGTATTTTTCCTACCTTTTTAGTGGTAGGAGGTGCGTATTGGCACAGGCCCACTATAGGGCCCAGTCATTATGTACTTTTCAGTGCAATCTGAAAATCACTTGCATTGCGAAAATGTTGGAAACATTGATTTTTTTTTTATGCAAGAAAGAAAAAATAAGAACAAAGGAGTGCAGACAACATAAAAATTTACATCAATAAAAAAAACAGAAAGAAAAATTCTCCACAATTTTCATATTTCACCTGTATTGATCTAGTCAATATAATAAGACTAAACAATAGACATTGTAACCTCGTCAGTCAATTTGTTGTCCTGTGAAGCAGCATATATAAAAGTTTCCGAGGCCACTAGATTTACATTCTGGCATAGGGGATTGGGTTGCCAACACATCGCCAAGCCGCCTTTACCTTGCCCTACCCACCAGAGCTGGTTGATTCCCCACAAACTCGGGAATAAATCCAAGCCCTCACCATAAATATCATCAATAACCTATATATATAATAACCGTGAACCGTGAGTTTGTTTATAAGCTTATATATATGTTTATATATAGGCCGTTTAATGGTCGAAAGTTAAATACATACATTGGAAAAGTCCCCCAAAAGAGAATTTTATGATATCAACTAGACTCTATAGCATAGGTTCTCAACGGGGACGTTGAGAAGCTTTAGGGGGGCGCTGACGTTCCAGTGGGAGATTGGGGGGGGGGCGGTGAAGGGCAAGTGGGCGGTACACACGTACCTGATATAATTTGAACACCTCAGCTATTTGAATCGATTAGTTTTTGGATGAAATGTGATGTAAACGCTAGTGCTGCTAAATATGTGATATCTCCCAACAGTAGAACTACATATTATTATTATTTTTTTAATAAGAAATAGGAATGGCATGGACTTTTCGAAGAAGTAGGGGTCAGTATTAGACAACTATGGGTACGGCCGGCTGGTCTTGTGGTCAGTTCATCGGACTGTCAAAGGACACGTAGCGGGTTATATCCCTGTCGCCGACCGATCCCTGTCGCCGACCGATCCCTTTACTCAAATAACCGTAAGTAAAAAGTTATCAGGTAGCTTGGACTCATCCAGTTATTAAAAAAGTGTGATGTCTTTAGGTGCTAATATTAATGATATTTTGATCTTAGTTTTACTGAGATATCCGTTAACGCATTGTATATCATGGTAGAATAGATACGTATTATTTATACAAACTAGCGTAGTTAATGTGATGTTTGAAAATATACATATAAATTCTTTAGTCAGATAATATTTAAATAATTTTCCAATACTTTTTACAGTTTGATCATTTCAAAGTTATACATTGTAAGCCATTTATTTTTTATAAAAGAAAAAAAAACATTAGAAAAATAAGCAAAAATTAAACGGGTTAATTATTTCCCTTTAATTAAAAAACGTTTCTACATTTGATTCAATAGTGATGCCAAACAAGTTATGTTTTGTAATATAACAAATATTACTGAATAGTTATTATTTCTTTATATAAATTTAACATTATGGTATTCATAAAAATATTAAATTATAAGAGGAATAAAATAATTTACGTTAAACAGTTGTAAATAAACATTTCCTACATTAATTGTTTGTCCATTTATTGAGTTTATATTTTAAACATTAATAATTACAGAAATTCTTATCTTATCTTATCTTATACATTACAGACGCTCCTTTTATAAAGAAGATTAGGCCTAATGCGTCATACGCTCATCCGTGGTTCGAGTCTAGTCTTGTATTTTGATTAATGTTTTAAATGATGCTAAGTTACTGGTTTTCCTGGTTTGTTCGGGCAACCCATTCCATGCCCGAATGCCACTCGATAAGAGGTAAGACAGAGTAGGCCTACTTACATACATTTGTTCTCGCATAAGGGATAAGGAAAGTGTTTTTGTCTTTATGTTTATCTGAGCTTTGCATCGGGTTGTTATTGGAACAGGTTGTTATTGGGTTGTATTTCTAAATTTGAGTTTAAAGCCTTATGTATTATTACTACTTTACACTTCGCCCTTCTGTCCTCTAGTGTTTCTAGGTTTAGTGATTTGACTAATGGTGTTACTCTTGTTAATTGGTAATATTCATTAGTTATGAACCTTGCACGAGGCACGGTAGCCGAGCGGCAGCGCGTTCGACTGGCGAGCCGAAGATCCCGGGTTCGAATCCTGGTGCAGGACCTAGCTCTGATGACTTTGGGGTAAAGTAAAGGCGGCTGTGCATAGAGCTGGCCAAACAACCACCTAATATACCGTGGCCACAGAAAATGGTGAACCTATGGATCAATTCGGTTCGAAGGGTACCGTACTTTTTTTTTATGAACCTTGCAGCTCTTGTTCTAATTTTTTAATGTTTTCTTTAGTTGATGGGTCTTATACAGATCCTGCATATTCTAGTATAGGCCTGACTAATGTGAGATAGCATTTTAGTTTTATATTATTATTACATTTGTACAAGTTCCTTTTAATGTATCTTCCTGTTTTGTTTGATTTTTACTATACTGATATTAAATAAGTATATTATATTTCTAAATTAATAATACAAATAAATTTATTTTATTAATAATTATATTTATGTTTAAGTTAAACAAGATGAGCATAAAAACTAGTTTAAATGTAAATAGTCTGTATCAATTAATGAGCGGTAAAGTGTAGATGAACTCTTTGTATGTTTTGATGTTCACAAGTGTAAGTTGAACCAAAAACTGAAAGTAAAGGAACGAATGCCAATCAGTTGAGAATAGCAGATGACTTTCCTAATCAGCTTCCTCCCATATTTTTTCCGCAAATGGGCACATTTGGATGCCCATTTTTTAAATGTTTAAAATTCAACTTGCTCCGTTTTAAAATCGCCAATATTCCTTCATTAAAAAAAATATACATCTAAGAAGGTTGTAGTAATATCAAACCAATTAGGCTTGGTGTGGTATAAAAAAATTGAGTCCGTCAATTTGAAAGTTTCGCCTTTGATTAGAAAACTCCGCTTTTAGTGTTTCTATGCACTTCTGAAAAAGCCCAACTATCTATCTTAATATATTCTTTAACAAAATGATGTACGTGTAGTTAAGTGTTTTGAAATTGTTTTAGGACAATATATGTCCAATTTCAATGCAAATCCATTCCAGTGCAAATGTAAATACAAGTTCAACTCACTGCAATGTGTCAGAAACATCAGCTTCAACAGTCAGTTAACCTCATTCAGAAACATCGCCTTCAACAGTCAGTTTTCCTCACACAGAAACATCGGCTTCAACAGTCAGTTATCCTCATTCAGAAACATCGCCTTCAACAGTCAGTTATCCTCATTCAGAAACATCGCCTTCAACAGTCAGTTTTCCCCATTCAGAAACATCGCCTTCAACAGTCCGTTATCCTCATTTAGAAACATCGCCTTCAACAGTCAGTTATCCTCATTCAGAAACATCGTCTTCAACAGTCCGTTATCCTCATTCAGAAACATCGCCTTCAACAATCAGTTATCCTCATTCAGAAACATCGCCTTCAACAGTCAATTTTCCTCATTCAGAACCGGAAAATGTTGTTGTTGGCCTCTTGTCTCTCGCGTGTCATTCAAAATCAACGTGCATGCCAAGAGCTGGTTAGACTCAGGGACACCCTCCGGACCCGAGAAAAATTATATCCTACACCAGGATTCGAGCGTGGGACCTTCGGGTTGCCAGTCGAACACGCTGACGCTCGTCCACCGTGACCCTTTCATAATGCTTTCAAATTCTAGGCTCATGTTGTATTAAGACCATCATAAGTAGAACTATTTACGATGGACTTTGCCGTATGGTCCTTTCCGGGGGTTTTAGTTTCTGTACAGCTTTCATCTTTTCTTTTTTTTTCTTATTTTTTTTTCCTTTCTGATTTTTTTTTTAAACAAAACATAATGTAATCATTCGTTTCTCCTTCATTTTGACGGGCATAAATACTAGTTTATTAAGTGAAAATGATATCTTATGTTTGTGATGCCTTAAACCATATGCCTAACTTTAAAGGATAATAATATTCTGCGAGGCATCATCAAGTTAGGCTTGTTAATCCGTCGGCACTGTGGTGTGGTGAGGTCACTAAAGCTATGGTATCCATTACCATGCCGGATTACCTTGTCGGATTATGGGATTTTTATTTAATTCCTGGTTTAAAAAAAACAACAGCGGCATATTTTTTTTTCCTGGATACGATAGTCTTGTCTTATACCGCTGGCGTAAACAGGATAACAAGGTGGAGGAGGCATCTAGTGCGAAATTGGGGAAAGGAGGAGGGGGGGCATTTAATGGGGCGAAATAGCAAAAGCTGGAGAGTTGCAGTATGGAAGTGTGAATAGTGCGCTGCAGGGAGGATAAAAGCAAGCCAATTTATTCAGAACTGTTGCACAATTCCTTCCTAAAGAATATATAGGCTAATATTTATGCAAGCCAATTTATTAAGAACTGTTGCACAATTCCTTCCTAAAGTATATAAAGTATATATAGGATAATATTTATGCAAGCCAAATTATTCTGAACTGTTGCACAATTCCTTCTTTAAGTATAGTTTATAGATTATATAATATTTATGAGTCGAGAACCTTTTTTTTTAAAAAAAAGTTTCACCCAAGGGTATGCTAGACAAATGTAAGCTGATTGCATAACATATGGACAGCCATTTTGATGATGAGCCATACATAGGTCTATAGAGATCTCGACAGTAGAGTAGAAATGTCTAAATCAGCATTCATTTGTTTTTTGGAAGCTGGAAGGCATTTTTTTCGGTTTTATCTTGTTTTGGAGAATGGAAACTTAATATCAGCGATTCTTAACGGGAAATTAACAGCGTTTGTTGCCATTTCTTAAAATTGTTATAGGGTCTAGATATAGACATTTATTTTTGGAAAGAAAATGTTGGTTAGAATTTTAGTTAGCAGTTCTTATATGTGGTTATGAAGGCAGTGAAATATGAAGGATGTGAACCAATTGGAACTTTATTTGCATTGCGAGGAAGTTCTTTTTAAATTTGCTTTTTCTATGTTACAGACGTTCCTGTTAAACGGAAGATTGTTGAGTTCTGTGCTTACCAGTGCGTTGATTTTTTTTTCTTACATTTTGATCATCATTTAAATGCAGGTAAGTAAATGATAAGGTGATTTTTTTTCTGACTAGCTAATTCCATGCTTACACTAGCAACAAAAAATAGAACAACATGAATTATAATATGAATTTGCATTTGCATGCGTGGAATAAAAATTGACATAGTTGTGTTTTTTTATGTATGTATTTTATGTATGTGCATTGTACTATTTAACTCGATCTTTTTTCTAAGGTCTAATGCTTTAAGAATATTACAACCTTGAATTTAAACCGTACAGTTATAATATGTCTAATTTGTTGTAGTATTCTGTTATGTTCTCTTCGACAGATTCTAGAGTAAGTTTAAAGACTTTAAAATAAAACTAACCCATAAAAACTAAGTTTTTATTATACTCCCTTTCTTTGTAAACTAAGTTTATATTTGATTTATATTTTGATAGATTATAATAAATATAAGTGATATCATACCTTATGAATTTCCACACTAAAATTTAGCGCATCCTTTTTTTTCTAGCATTGGCCCGCAGAAAACATAAAAAGATAACTCGCTTTGTTTCGGCTACATTGTGTCGTTTTCATTCTATTTATTTCGTAAAAACTAACATATATAAAAAGTTAATTTACTCCCGTCTTTTCTGGTAGAGGCAGCCATGTATTACGAAAAATTTATTCTTCGATTCGCAAATTGGTCGAAGGTATTCGCGACTATTCCAAAGGCTACGAAGTTGATAATTTGATAGAATGTATTGTTAGTCGGGACAAGTCTGCTGCCCAAGTTTCAGCTCGATTGGACGACGGGAAGTGGTCGAAAAATCGATGCAAAGTTTTGGTTGCAAGCAGACAAGCAAGCAGACAGACAGACAGTACGAGTCAAAAGAATGGGAGTAAAAAAAAATAATAATTTTGAAACCTGATGTAATGTTTTAATTAGTTGTAATTTTTGTCACATTATTTAATCAACATCGTGTTTTAACCTAGCGCCGCTATATTCCTACCGCCATTCAGCAGGTTTTAGCTAAGGACGTCACAATATTATTTCTAGAAGGAAGGTCTATAACTTAAAAAAGACTTGTTGTAGATAACTTGGAAACATTACTCCACGTTCCCTTTAAAGGGTGGGGTTCGCTTTTTCTTTCCAAAAGAGTGAAACCTACACGGTGCTTTCGAAGGCTTACACATTAGGTTTAACATTACTAGCGCCCTGCTAGTGCCCTGCTAGCGTTCTGCTATCGTCCTGCTAGCGCCATGCACCACAGAGGCCAAGAAATCTCCTCTCGTGGAATGCGAGCCAATTTTCAAGATGGGCTAAACCAGGGATCGGCAACCTATGTAACGCGTGCCAGACTTGGCACGCAGGGCGATTTTCAATTACACGCGGAAGACCTCCAAAACGGCAATTCAAGTATCTTTTACAAGAAATTGAGTGCAAGAGCCGAATTACTCCTATGCTGTTGGCATGCTGAATGAATTATAAATCCTAATGAATTATAAATCCTACTTTGGCAATCTATTATCAAAATGTTGCCGACCCCTGGGCTAAACAATGTGAGCATGGCTTCAAATTAGGTTGACGTGTACTTCCATGTCACGAGCCCATTGATAACTCGCAAACAGCTTTTTCATTCATTCTTTAAAGAGATGACGTCACTTTATGAGTGACATTTTCCACAATTTGCATAACACTGTCACCAAAAAAAAAAAAAAAGAAAGAAGAGAAATTGAGAAATGTGGAAGTAACTTTTGTAGTTTTGCGAATACTGTCAAGGATAGGATTTAGTAGTCCATTAGTTCTAGCTACTTCTAAATCAAAATATTAAATAAGAATAATTAGGTCTAAGTAAAAAAAAATTAAATGATATCACTAGGCCCACATATTAAAGGTCAGGTCTGCATTGAATGGACGATTATAGGTAGATGAATTTTCAGAGTCACATGAACGCTCGCCCTCGTCTGAAGCTCATTTCGCTGTGTCTAAAGTCAAAACCAATAATCAAAGTAATAAATGCACACTTGGAAAAAGCCTCGACCAGCCGTCTAAACCAATAATCAAAAGTAATAAATGTACACTTGGAGAAAGCCTCGATCAGCCATCGCCGATAAGCAATGTTGACATTTTGAGACTACCCCCTGTGTCTCGCGAGAAGTCACGAGAATATTGACAGCGCTGTATCAGCCGACTGCCGCCAAATGAGATAGCTGGCTCGGAGACAGGCCTCTCTTCTGCCAGACAGGAAGTTAATAGTTGGTGGACGCATGCGCGTACTGGCCACGCGCAAACACCGGAAATAATGTCGAGAGACGCGAGAGATGATCACGTCTGGAAATTAATAGACCGCTCCTTTATCTGTGCCAAGCGTGCCATTTTCTTTTGTTAAAGAAAACACTAAAGAAATAGTCTGTCTGAATAGGTTTTTAGTAGTGTCCATTTAGTTAGTGACCTGAGCCAGTGACATTCTGTAAGACCCAGGTCTATTGTTGATGTACACGTGACATTGGTGTAGGCCTACACGTGTTTTCGATATTATACTACTGAGATTTCGCTTTCTGCCTACCGTTTCGTAGGACAACACAGCTGATAGAGTCTATGTTTCTCTCACGTCCTCGCTGTCTCGCTCTCCCTCTCTTATTCTCTCTCTCTCTCTCTCTCTCTCTCTCTCTCTCTCTCTCTCTTTCTCTCTCACTGTTTCTCTCTTTATGTGCGTAAGAAATCCCACATAAAGAAATGCCATACAAAATATAGCCTATCTTAAAAATAATGAGTTTTCTAGTTAGCGTTACAATCAAACAATAACATTCCACCATTTCTTCCCTAAAACGCACTCATTGCTTAACGATTAGAGCCCACCACTATTCTCTGAGACAGGAGTCGGCAACCTACGGCACGCGTGCCAGATTTGGCACGCCTAACGATTTTCACTGACACACGGAATGGTCCCAAAAGGACAATTCACGCCCCGTGTACAAAAAATTGAGTGCAGGATGACTTTTAGGCTGTTGGCACGCTGAATGAATTGAAAATCCTACCTTGGCACGCTATTATCAAAAGGTTGTCGACTCCTGCTCTTAGGAACTTAACTCCGTTGTAATCAGACGGTGTGAAAGAATGAAAAGATAAGTCAATGTATTCAAGTCCGATTCTCTTAAATTCTGCATTAATGGACAACAGCATCTCTTAACCTTTCGTAGAGATGTTTCATCTACTAAACAGTTTTGTTCTTCTAAAACACAGTAACAAATAAAAGCAAAATGCAAGGTAATTTTAGTTTTAGTAACCAAAACTAAAAAAAAAGAAGAAAAGTTTAATAAAAAAAAACCACAACAACCAAAAACAAAAACAGCAATCTACTTGGTGAAATCGTTTAGATATTTTATTGTTTGACAACTTGCAGAGCTTGTTATTTATCTCGTGGACACAATTGTAGCCTTCCTTCTCCCCTGTGTATGACAGTGACAATCTCATCTTCACTCAAACTAAGGTGGTGCGTGTACGTAGCATTTTCTTTATTTTAACGTCGACATGAATGTACAGCAGAAAAGAAGGAATTCTGTCTGATCCACCCTCATCACAAATATACCAAGTGCTAGTATGCACTAACATGGTCAAAGGGAAATGACTCAGTAAAGTCAATAGTATAGTACAAGAGTTATGGGGACTGGGAAGACAGTGAATGTCACAATCTAGTTTGTTCTACTGCGTCGTAGCTTTCTAAAGCATGCTTTGCACGTTTTACATGTCTGAGTCTGATCACGGGGTTTTACATATCTCAGTCTGATCACGGGGGTAAAAGACCGGAAAATAGTCAGTCGACTCAAATATCTAGAAGCGTGTAGACGTACACGTTAGACTCGTAATTTTACTACATTTTATCAGAATACTAATTCATTTCTTGGACTTATATTATATGTGATTGTTGGATGTACTGTGAATAATGTATTGTGAGTAATAATAAATAGATATATATATTGCTGCAAAGATTTGAATTATCAAGTGTGTTAAACGTACTGTGAAAATAATATTAATTAAAGAAACATTTAACTCAACTCAATCAACTCAATCAACTCATGATTCTATTAGCCTACGAAGAACAATAATAATTAAAATAGAGTCAATAACAGTGGTGGCAGCGGTAAACGGCAACGGTAAACGGCAACGGTAAATGGCAGCGGTAAACGGCAACGGTAAACGGCAACGGTAAACGGCAACGGTAAACGGCAACGGTAAATTGCAGCGGTAAACGGCAACGGTAAACGGCAGCGGTGAACGGCAGCGGTAAACGGCAACGGTAAACGGCAGCGGTGAACGGCAGCGGTGTACGGCAACTACTAAACTACAACATAATGAAATGCTTCCACAAAACCAAATCTTAGAAGGTAAAGTCTGATTTTCAAATTGTCAACTCTTTCATGCAAACTATTCAGCAAACTATTCAACCAGTCAACCTGGTCATAAAGTCGTTAGAGAGAACGCTAAAACATCTCTCAGGAAATATATGATTTGCTGGTGGATGGCAGAATTTAATGGACGATTTCTAAAGATATTAATCAAGATTTAATCAACACTGTATAAAGCCATATTCAGGGTAACAGGAAACAGAGACACTGCAGCAAGACTTGTAAAAGTCAGTAGATACATAGGCGGCACAACAGGCAACAAAAAGGTGGGTGCACGTGGCGCTCTACATCTCAACCCACATTGCATTTTTCAAAGGTGCCGACGCTGGAATTAATAAAAAATTTTCAAGATTATATTTGGATTACGTGGAACATCGAGAGCTGTCGTATGAATTTCTTTGTGATCAATCGTTGATCATGAAAAATTGAATTATCACGCATGAAACATTTTTAAACAAAACAGCTTCTGAATCTAGACTCTGTAATATTTTACAATACGCTATGAAGTGAAGCAATGACGTCACACAAGATGGCGGACACTAGATAAACAAGATGGCGGACACTAGTTCAACTAGAGGTCAACACGTGTGTGTGTGAGATCCGAAGGTAACAAGGCAATCATCAACGCATAGTATTCACTTAGTCATACTTTGTGGAATACCAAGACCTTATTGAAGACAGATTGTACTCTAACGTACATCAATTCAAGAGATTCGTTTACATTATGCGAATTATAGCTATCTCGCTATACAGTAAAGTTAATTTGAATTAATGTGATGAAGATTGTGTTAATTAATTTAAATCATTCGTACCTGGATTAACGTCATGAAGTATGTGTTAGTTAAAATTTAAGCTACTATTAGACCATTCACTTGGATCAAATGGATTAACTTCATCGTCAAGAAGATTCATTGTGTTACTTAAATACTATTTAAGTTTGATATAATTAACATTTATTTTAATATTATACATGTTAAATGATTCTTTGATAGGGTAATTTCTGTTAGCTGTATTGACTTGTTTGTTTTTGTTCAAATATTGAAGTAAAATTATTGTCTTTGTCAATGTTGATAAATATTGTGATTCTAGTGTGAACATTTCCTCTATTACTGTTGTCCATGCAGCATTTGTGTCCTTAATTAAGATTGTGTTGTGTTTCATTTATTTTAGTTATACATAATTGTTGTTTTGTTTTGTTTTTTAAATATAATTAATATTATTGGTTCAAGATAACCACTATTATTTCTGAGAGATTCTTGATAGTAACAATAACTATCAATTGTTTATAAATATAATTTATGCAAAGGTCAATATTTATGTACACACTATAGAAAATAGTAAATAAGGCATTTTTACAAATATAATAATTGACAATAGTCAACATATACATACAAGTAAAGTAAATTGAAAAATAAGAAGAGAAAATAATTTATCAATCAAAATATTATGCTTTGCATTGTTCCAATTCCAAAATGCTTTCAATTATAATAGCATAGTGTATAGAAATAATAGTATTACAAGTGTTTAGCTTCAACTTAATAATACATGGTCTACATAATAATTATAAGAATTACATTGTGAATGTACACTCTATAAATAATAATAAATAATAGCATTGTCCTGTACATAATAATATTTTATTGTTAATGATCAAGAATTAAATATGGATGTAAGAGTTAAATTAATGTATGAAGAAGCTAAAGCTTTAGCTAAGGAATTTGAAATAACAGAAAAAAAAGAATTGCAAGAATTTATAGAAAATAAAGTAAAAGAGTTAAAAAAGGAATTATCTGATAAAGAAAGAGATGAGCGTGCAGAAAATAGGTCACATGAACTTAAACAAAAAGAATTAGACAATGAACTTAAACAAAAAGAATTAGAATTAGAACTTAAACAAAAAGAAATACAATTAAAACTAGACCATGAATTAGAACTAGCTAAATTGCAACAAAATAAGGTTGAGCATTCAACTAATTCATCTAATAAACATGGCGTTAGATTTAAAATGCCACCATTTGATGGAAAAGAAAAAATTTTAGACTTTTTAACTCTCTTTGAAACAACATGTAAAGGGTATAACATTCCGCAATCGGAATGGTATATTCATTTAATTCCTCAATTGAAAGACAAAGGAAGGGAAGCATTAGCTCATATTGATAAAGAGATTACTGATTACACAATAATTAGAGAACAGTTGATAAAATTTTTTATCCATTCAGAGGACTATTATAGACAAAAATTTCATTCTTTTTTATTAACTGATAAAATAGAACCAAGAGCCTTTGTCTCTGAAGTGAAATCATTCTTATTAACTTGGTTAGAACTAATCAAAATAGACACAAAAAATCCCAATGAAATTATTGAGATGGTAGTAGTAGATAAAGTGTTACAAATGGCTTCCAAACCTTTGTTTACACATATTATGGAGAGGAAAGTAAGAAATATTGAAAATTTAATAGATGCTATCTCCAATTTTAAAGATAGTAATCCCAATGTAGAACTTACTAAACAGACTCAAACAGTAAATACCATGCAAAATAGAAGACATAGGAGCTATTCACCTCCTAGAACAAATAGTCAATATGGTAGAAGACAAAACTATGGTAATGAAACAAATACAAACAGACAAAATCTTAGATGTCACTTTTGTAATCGTTATGGACATATAGACAGATTTTGTGGTTTCAGAATAAAATATGTAAGTAACAGGTATAGACAAAATGAAAATAGCCAAAATAATCAAAATTTTCAAAATAAAAACTTTACAAGACGGAATTTTCCACAAGGAAATCAAAATCAAAACTTTACAAGATTGAATTTTCCACAAGGAAATTCTACAAATCAGCATGTTACCAATCCAAATTCTGAAAATCAAAATTTTCAGAATAGAAATAAAGGCAATACAAATAATCCCACTACTCACAGAAACAATGTTATATTTGAGAATAAAGGTCAACTGATCTTATTCCCTGCATATGTTGAGGGAATACGTACCTATTGTCTAAGGGATACTGGGTCATCTCTCACTTGTGTAGATGAGAGGATTATTCCTCCTCATAAAGCCAAAAATATCTTAAGGATAGAAACAATTAAACTAGGTAATGGATCTATGGTTAGTTGTCCAATCACTACCATACAAATTGATACTCCTTGGCTTACAGGAATTACTGAAGCAGCCATCTTAAAAAATTGTGTTGCTCCCCTGATAATAGGTGATACATATGGAGTAAAACAGGACAATAGTTTTGAAATATTTCAACAATGGATGGATCTTAAATCCACAGATTTAAACTTAAAACCTGTAATTTTGTTAGAAAATAATCAACTGGGAGATTTATCACAAGATGAATTCGGCCCTGCCTTGCAAACTGTCAGTTTTTTACAAACACTAGGCAAGTCAGACAGTAGCATTATTAATGACACACCTAATATAGATATACCTATAAACAAAGTGAAAGAAAATCTAATGCCTAAATGGAATGGTACAGAGAAATTGAATCAATATATTGAAAGGTTTGAAGAACAATGTGAAATAAATAATATACCTAAACAATTGCATGCCATATCACCGTGCAAGCATTTAGAAAATCACAAAGCAATATACAATATTGCAGAGAAAGAAATCAATGACTTTCAAATATTGAAAACAAACATTTTAGCATATATTGATACTACTCAAAAGAAAACTGAAACACAAATGAAAAAACGTGAACAGATTAGCTTAAATAGTATGCCTTTTGATGAACAAACTTTAAAAAATGAGCAAAAACAAGATGAGTATATAAACAAAATTGTGTCACAACTTGGTAAAGAAAATTTTAAACAAGGACAAATGAAATTAATTAATGGAATTCTTTGTAGGATAGAAACAAAAACTAATATAACTCAAATAGTTGTGCCAAAATCTTTGACAGTGCAAATAATGAAAATTTCGCATGATAATGCATTAGCAGGTCACTTAAGTACAAAAAAAACTTGTAACAAAATCAAAAACAACTTCTGGTGGCCCAATTTAGAAAAGGATTTGAAAACGTTCATAAAAAGTTGTTCAACATGTCTGATACATAATCAGAAAAATTCAAAACATAAAGCACCTTTACAAAAAACAGATACTGTAGACAAACCTTTTGTAAAGATAGCCATTGATATTATTGGACCTATGAAAGAAGCTAGGAATTCAAAAGCTAAATTTGCATTAACACTCATAGATATGGGTAGTAGATGGGTGGAAGTAATCCCTCTAAGAGAAATAACCGCAGATAGAGTATGTAACTCACTATTGCCAATATTCTGCAGATTTGGATTTCCTAAAACTATATTAAGTGATAATGGTACCCAATTCAAATCCAAATTGACTCAAGCTTTTACTAAAATGCTCAACATAACACAAATTTTTAGTTCAATCTACCACCCAGAGTCAAATGGTATGGTTGAAAGGGCAAATCAAACTATAAAACAAATGTTAGCTAAGGTTTGTGAAGAAAACCCTTATGAATGGGATGAATTCCTACCAGCCATTCTCTTTGCTTATAGACAGGCAAAGCATGAAAGCACTGGTTACTCACCTTTTGAGTTAATCTTTGGTAAAAATGCCAATGGTCCATTAGAGAATTTTAAAGCAGAATTACTAAAAACCAAAGAAACAAAAATGTCACCTTTTGATCTAATAAATAAGACAGAAAAACATATGCAAGCAGCATATCAATTTGCTGTGGAAAAAAACCAAGAAATTAAAGGAAAAACCATACTTAGAGAAAACATGAATAAAAACTTAAGAAAGTTAGAAATAGGAAACAAAGTTCTTGTATATTTACCCATTGGTTCTGGTAATACCAGGCAATGGAAAGGTCCTTATGACATTATACATAAATTGTCAGATGTTACATATAAAATTGACATAAATGGTAGTGAAAAAATTGTTCACATCAACAATTTAAGACATTATGAAGAAAGCAAGATAGTTGATACTACGTCAAAAACCAATGACAAAATAGAAAACAACAATGTTATCATCGTTGAAGATGAAAATATTAAAGACATTCCAGATAATGTTAACTACTTATGTGGCATGACCGCAAATACAACTAATGAATTAGAGCAAATTAATTTAGATCATATTCAAAGTGTAGAAACTAAAAATAAAATTGTGAAAATATTAAACAAATTTAAAGATACAATCACAGAAACACCTGGTTTGACTAATGTCATTGAAGCCGTGCATTAACTAATAGTGAAAAAAATTTCAGTATATTGGAATTGGAAGGTTTATGCATAGCTTATGCTGTATTGAAATTTCAATACTATTTGTTAGGACGTAAGTTTACAATTCTCACAGATCACAAACCATTAGTAAATTTTAATGTGTCAAATGTAAATAACAAACGCATAAACAAATATGCATTATTACTATCTGATTATCAGTTTCAGATCAAAAGCATAGTTGGAAAAGATAATCATTTGCCAGATGTGTTATCAAGATTATCCATTTATATCCCAGATATTGAATAGACAATACTGAAAGATAATTGTCTAGGACTAATGTAAAACTTGAGACTTCAGATTTTTGATCTCATAGTTAATAAGATGGTGTATAACTTCTGTAAGACACCGATGTAAATTGTTTTTATGATGATTATTTATGTTTTTATGATGATTATTTATGTTTTTTTTGTACTATGATTACATGAATATTACATGACTTAATTAGATACGTTAACTATTGATATGCAACTAAATATTTCATTGATTTTTTAACAATAATTTATGTTCCCTATATATGTAATTATGCAAAAATAAAAATGAATTATTATTTTTTTCCGGGAGGGGTGAGTAATGCTAGTATGCACTAACATGGTCAAAGGGAAATGACTCAGTAAAGTCAATAGTATAGTACAAGAGTTATGGGGACTGGGAAGACAGTGAATGTCACAATCTAGTTTGTTCTACTGCGTCGTAGCTTTCTAAAGCATGCTTTGCACGTTTTACATGTCTGAGTCTGATCACGGGGTTTTACATATCTCAGTCTGATCACGGGGGTAAAAGACCGGAAAATAGTCAGTCGACTCAAATATCTAGAAGCGTGTAGACGTACACGTTAGACTCGTAATTTTACTACATTTTATCAGAATACTAATTCATTTCTTGGACTTATATTATATGTGATTGTTGGATGTACTGTGAATAATGTATTGTGAGTAATAATAAATAGATATATATATATTGCTGCAAAGATTTGAATTATCAAGTGTGTTAAACGTACTGTGAAAATAATATTAAAGAAACATTTAACTCAACTCAATCAACTCAATCAACTCATGATTCTATTAGCCTACGAAGAACAATAATAATTAAAATAGAGTCAATAACACCAAGGAAGCTTGTGTTAAGCTTGTCATCTCTCTCCTCTTTTCCCGCCTGGATTATTGAAATTCGCTCTTGGCTGGCCTCTCGGCCTCCTCCCTTTCAGTGCCTCCAACGTGTCCAGAACTGTGCTGCCCGACTGGTCCTTAAGAAAAAGAAGTCGACTCATACTACTCCTCTGCTCCGATCTCTGCAATGGCTACCCATTAACCACCATATCTCCTACAAGCTGGCTTCTCTCTGCTACAAGTGCCTTAATGACTCTGCCCCGGACTACCTTCGCTCCTGTCTCGAGCTCTACACACAATCCCGTCCACTCCGCTCAGCTTCACTAACTCTTCAGATCCCTCGTGCGAAGCTAGTGTCCGCTGGCCAACGTGCATACTCATACCTGGTCCCGTCCGCCTGGAATCACCTCCCTCTACAGCTTCGCCAGAGCCCAAGCTTCGACACCTTCGGGAGCCGGCTGAAAACGCACCTATTCCGGTTGCAGTATTCACCTGTACAGCTATAGATTTTCGTCTTTTATTCGTTGTCTGTACTCTGTCGGTAACTGTTGACAGCGGATATAACTATTCCCAACGGGATATGTGCTATACAAGTATTATTATTATTATTAACTATACCAGTTTTCACTTAATTATCTTACAGGAAATTGCAACAACAAGTAATCACACTTTCTGGCCATTCTTGGCTTAGACGTTTACTTGGTGATTGTTTGTCCACTATACGAGTAAATTAATTATGTTAATTTTAATAAGTACCGTATTCATTAATTTAATGGCGAAGTCAAAAGATGAAATGGTTGATATTTTTCTGGATAATGCTTTGAATACAACATATATATGTTAACTGAAAATGTAATTTTAATGAATATTTATTATTTAGACATGTAGACCTATTCATAACTCAGTCCCACACAGTGCACTTATCTACATATAAACGTCCGCATTTTCTCCAACAATTTAACTGCTTAAGCACTCCATATATATGCATATATATATATATATATATATATATATATATATATATATATATATATATATATATATATATCATTGGCTCCATAGTCTCGAAAGACGATTAGATTTGCGCGTCTGTGATTTGGCCAGCCCTGCAAAATTGACTATATATATATATAGTCAGGTCTATATATATATAGCTCAGTATGTAAATATCTAATATGTATTATGTATTTTCCTTGTTACAAATTGAACATAAATAAACCACAGGGATTAATCACACAAAACAATTCATAATTATTTATTGTGCAATGTTTATTAGATCTTCTAATTACAACACGAACGTCAGTGCTAAAGTTGAGATTGCGTCTTTCTTATCGGTTCTTAAATTCTCGGGACAGTTTTTGCAAGAGCACTAGGAAGATCATCCTCCACAACAAGTCTACTTCTGATCAACAACAAGCTTCGCAAACCTTGTTTCACAAAAAATATTTTGTTGGAAATGGCAAAAGAAGGCGCAACAAAGTCTCAGTCAAAATGGTATATCGAGAATTATCAAAAATATATATGTTTTCCGATGGTCAAAGGCGACCCCGTGCAATGGTCGTTCGACTTCCAAAAGGGTCGCGACCTACAGGTTTGGGAATCGCTGTTCTAGTTGACAATGTAAAGCTTTAGCCCCCAAAACTATTGCGCCGTTATGTTCCATTTCATCTGCCATTATCATTCACCTGGCAATAAATCTTCCCCAATCCACCCTTGCATATGATCCCTCGCTCTTTTGTGTAAGCTCACTCTTTAACATAATTTATGTTAATTATTCATTAATGGTGAGGGTGGGGATTTAACACAGAGGGGTGGGCTGGGGAGGGGTAGAATACAACGACTCCTTTACGACCACGACTGAGGTGTTCTGTTCTGCTACGTACCTGCCCAAATGAAAGTCAGTGTACGGCACTTGCGTGCAAACAAAGCTTAACAATTAGACCATAGGTTCTCAACGGGGGCGTTATTGCCCCCCTGGGGGGCGGTGAGAAGCTTTAGGGGGGGCGCTGACGTTCCCGGGGGCGATAGGGGGGCGGTGAAGGGCAAGTGGGCGGTACAAGCGGTACCTGATATAATTTGAACACCTCAGCTATTTTAATTTATAAGTTTTTGGATGAAATGTGATGTCAACGCAAGTGATGCTAAATATCTGATATTCCTCAACAGTAGACCTACATATTATTATACTGATAAGAGAGATGAATCGCATGGACTTTTCCAACAAGTAGGGGTCAGTATTAGACAAGCATGGTGTGCGGCCGGCTCGTCTTATGGTTGGTTCACCGCACTGTCAAACGACACGATACGGGATCTATCTCTGCCGCCGACCGATCCCTGTCGGCCAAACATTTGCTAATATTAATGATATTTTGATCTCAGTTTTACTGTTTTTTTTTTTTTTTTTTTTTTTTTTTTTTTTTTTTTTTTTTTTTTCAACAATGTTTATTGACACTTTTTACATGTACAATAATATTCATATATTTGTACTCTATGTTGTCTTCTATCCTTTAGAATTGTAAAAATTGCAATTAATGTCTTCTATCCTTCCTCTCAGTTTTACTGTGATGTCATTTAATGCGACTGCTTCGTCACATGACTATCGTTAAGCGGGAATGGAAACGTAGTAATCGTACAAACTGGTTAGTTAATGTAATGTTTGAAAATATACATAACAATTCTTTAGTCTTATAATATTTATGTAATTTATAAATTGTAAGCCATTTATTTTTATTTTTTTATAAAAGAAAAAAAAATAAACATTCTAAATAATAGCTCACTTGAAACGAGTTAATTATCTCCCTTTAATTAAAGAAATCGTTCCACATTTGATTCAATAGTGATACCAAACAAGTTCTGTTTTGTAATAGACTATAAAAAAAACCTACTGACTAATTATAACCAACAAGCCTCTTGTTTAGATAATTTGTTGATCTATTAATTCTTACAATATGTTTCATTTTCAGTTATTTTAAAGATAATTAAATAAGCACACAAATCTAGTCGGCATAAAAAAAAAATGCGGAAACTATATTGACCCTTTAACGTCAAGAGGGGTGGGGGGAGTGGGAGCTAAAAAAAAGTTGGGGGGGGGGGGGGTCGCGATGAGCGGAAAAAAAAATAAAAGGGGGCGGTGAGCCGAAAAAGGTTGATAACCTATGAATTAGACTGAAGTAAAGTATCTTTTAATATGTGGCATTACCCTGGACAGTTTATCTTATCTTATATATTACAGACGCTCCTTCTAAAAAGAAGATTATTGCGTCTTACGCTCGTCCTCCCGTGTGGAGTTACTGATCTCCCATCGGGCGCCTCCCCAGGTGGCGGATTGGGGAAAGCCCACCAGATATGGCAGGTACCGGGGAAATCAAATACCCGGGGCGGACCAAAATCAGTACCTGCTGCCTTGCAGGAAGTGGAGGGATCCACAAAGGCTAGGGAACATAACCCGAAAAAAGGCAGCTATCCTGAGAGCTGAGAGGGGAACTCCTCCCTAGACGGTTATGCGCTAGGCTAGCAACCTGCCATGTAAAAAAAACATAAAGCTACAGAAACAGCAACAGAAATATCCAAAAGCCAAACTATTATGGGAGCTCAGCTGGGGGTTGAGGCTGTGACGAGGCGAGATGAAAGCCGAAAGGAAGTCTCTCCTCTGACACAATCCTTGGCGACCCCTCGAAAAGAAATCAGAATTGGAGCATGGAATGTACGCACCATGTACGAATCAGGAAAAACTGCCCAACCAAAGAAATGGTACGCTATAAAGTCAACATATTGGGTGTAAGTGAAATGTGGTGGACTGACTCGGGAATGGTAACTCTGGCATCAGGCCAAACCATAGTTTACTCTGGAAGATCTGACGGTCAGCATCAGGAAGGTGTAGGTATTATCATGGACAAGCAGACAAGGAAAAGTCTGTTGAGCTGGGAGCCAATTGATGCCCGAATAATCAGAGCAAGATTTTTCTCAACATATGCTAAGATTACTGTCATACAGTGCTACGCGCCCACAGAACAAGCAACAGAAGATGAAAAAGACATGTTCTATCATAACCTGCAAAGTCAGATAGATAAATCTCCTCGACATGATATTATGATAATCATGGGAGACCTAAATTCAAAGATAGGATGTGACAACAGTGGTTATGAGTATTGCATGGGCAAGGAAGCCATGGGGGAAAGAAACGACAATGGCCAACGCCTCATTGATATATGCCTAGAGAATGGCCTGGTTATAGGAGGTAGTGTTTTCCAGCACAAGAATATTCATAAAGCCACCTGGACCTCTCCTGACAACAGGACAAAGAATCAGATTGACCACATTGTCATCAACCAAAAGTGGAGAAGAAGTATGAAAGCTGTCAAGGCGATTAGGGTTGCTGACATTGGTAGTGACCATAACCTTGTCTTATGCAAACTCAAACTCAAACTAAAGAAAGCTACCAAAACTACTAGTTACCAACTCTATGACTCTTCCAAATTAAAAGATACACTAGTAAAAAACAGTTTTGTGTTGGAACTACAGAATAGATTCAGCCTACTAGTAAATCTTTTAGAGGACGACATTAACACACACTGCGATAAGATTTTAATTGTATACACCGAAACCAGTAGAACAACACTAGGACACAAAACAAGACAGAGAAAGGAATGGATTTCAGATGCCACATGGAGCCTCATAGAACAAAGGAAAGAGGCAAAGCGAAAAATGCTCACCAAAAATGGAGAAAGAACTTCAGAAGCTAGACAGGATTACAAAAGACTCAACATTAGAGTAAAGCGAAGTGCAAGACAAGACAAAAGAGATTATATAGACAACATGGCACTAGAGGCACAAGTAGCAGCTGATAAAGGCGACAACCAAACAGTCTACAAAATTATTAAGTCCCTTACGGGAGGTCTAAGGAGCAAATCGACGACTGTTAAAGATAAAAATGGAAATAATCTGACGACAGAGAAAGACCAGCTCCAGAGGTGGGCAGAACATTTTGAAGATATCCTGAATAGACCGGACCCAGAAACAGAGGCTGTCATCACAGACACGGGTTTTGAGATTGAAGTGTCTAAAGGGCCCATTATGGAACAAGAAATAATAGAAGCCATTAAACAGACAAAAGGAAATAAGGCGCCAGGAGATGATAGAGTTACGGCAGACATGCTCAAGTCCAGCCCAACCCTGTGTGCAAGAACACTTATAGGACTCTTTAATAAAATATGGGACAAAGAACATGTACCTACCTCATGGAAACGAGGGATTATTGTCAAAGTTCCCAAGAAAGGCGACCTAACCCTCTGTGAGAATTGGAGAGGCATAAACCTATTGTCTGTTACAGGAAAAATCTTTTGTAGAATCTTACTGATCAGAATGAGAACAGGAATAGAGAGAGTCCTACGTGAAGAACAAGCTGGTTTCAGAGCTGGAAGATCATGCAATGATCAAATTTTTGTCCTGCGTACCATAGTGGAACAGTCATTGGAATGGAACTCCTCTTTGTACATCAACTACATAGATTTTGAAAAGGCTTTCGATAGCATCCACCACCCAACACTTTGGACAATTCTGGAATCATATGGATTCCCAGGCAAAGTCATTAACATCCTGAAAGACATCTATACTGGAAACCAGTGCTGTGTACGCCATGAAAACCAACAGAGTGAATGGTTCCAGGTGAAAACAGGTGTCCGACAAGGATGTGTGATATCACCTTTTATCTTCTTAATAGTAATGTACTGGGTCATGAGGATAGCTACTGCAGATAAACCTCGAGGCCTAGTATGGGGACTAACTTCCTATCTAGAAGACTGCGATTTTGCAGATGACATAGCTCTGCTCTCTCATTCTCAACCAGATATCCAGGAGAAGACAACAAGAGTAGAACAAATAGCCAAAAGTGTTGGCTTAAAGATCAACTCAGGGAAAACAAAAATCATGAAAGTTAAGACAAAGAGCTCTAAGAGGACAAGTGCCAATGGTGTGGAGGTGGAAGAGATTGAAAACTTCAAATACCTTGGCAGCTACATCTCTGCTAATGGAAGCATAGACATGGAAATCTCCACCAGACTAGCTATGGCAGCTCAGGCCTTCAACAAACTGGGGAAAATATGGAAGTCATCCTCTCTGTAACTAAGAACAAAACTGAAACTATACAAGTCAAATGTACGCTCAGTCCTTCTCTATGCTGCAGAGACCTGGAAGACCAATACCAAAATTGAAGGCCACCTTAGAGGGTTTGAAGGTAGATGTCTCCGACGTATACTAAGGATCGGCTGGGAGGACCACATCTCCAACATCGAAGTCCACCAAAGAACTGGAATAAGCTTCATTATCGATGAAATAATGAAAAGAAGATGGAGATGGCTGGGTCACATCCTCCGCATGGACAAAATGAGGCTCCCAAGCAGCGCATTGAAATGGACACCACCAGGAAAAAGACGAAGGGGAAGGCCAATGGGAACGTGGAGGAGGACAATGGACGAGGAAGCAAAGGCCACAAATAAAACATGGCACGAAATCCGATGGCTCGCCCAGGATAGGGAGGCCTGGCGGAACTTTGTTGCTGCCTTATGCTCCACGGGGAGCGATAAAGACTAAGAAGAAGACGCTCGTCCGATTATTCTTATAAATGATGTTAAGTTACTGGTTATCCTGGTTTGTTCAGGCAACAAAAAAAAAATCTACATCTAAGACGGTTGTAGTAAGATCAAACAGGTCAGGCTTGATATGGTATGAAAAAATTGATTCCATGAATTTGAAAGTCTTTGGTTAGAAAACTTTGCTTTGAGTGCTTCGATGTGCTTCTGAAAAAGCCCAACTATCTATCTTAAGATACGCCTCAACATAGGCATGTACATGTACTTAAATGTTTTAAAACTTATTTCACGGCACGATATGTTCAGTTTTAGTGCAAATCCATTCCAGTGGTCCTTGTAAATGCGAGTTCAACACAATGAAATGTGTCGCTATGTTATTCAGCAACATCGGTTTCAACAGTCAGTTTTCCTCATTCAGAACAGGAAATATTTTTTTAAATCAATATAAAAACAACTCTTGGAGGTTTCTCGCGTGCCATTGAAAATCTCTCCACGTGCCAATTGTGTTTTAGGTTGCGGACCTCTGTTCTAGCGTTTCTAGGTTCAGTGATTGAATGAACTATTGTCTTGTCAGTTGTGAATATTCGCTAGTAACGAAGCTTGCAGCTCTTTTCTGAATTTGTTCTAATTTTTTAATGTTTTCGTTAGTTGACTGGTCCATAAAGAAGATGCATATTTTAATATAGACCTAACTAATGTGAGATAGCATTTTAGTTTTGTATTCATTACATTTGTAAAAGTCACTTTTTATGAAGCCTTATGTTTTGTTAGGTTTTTTTAAATAACTTCTTTGATAGGCTATCTGGATTCCAAGATAACTTATCATTTATTATTGCTCCCAAATACTTTGCATTTTTAGTTTTGGTTAGGGCTTTTCCATGAATGAAGTAGTTTGTAATAATTTGTTTATTTTTTTTAAAATACACTTAACAGTTGATATTCATCTTTGGGTGAAAAGACATACTCCATTTAGATTCTCATATTTATAATTCATCTAGGTCTTTTTTGTAAGAGTTCGATGTCTTTGTGTCAAAAATAAAAATAAAAATATAACAAAAATGTTACAATTGTTCTGTTAATCACAATCTTTTTCCAGATAATTGCAAATTTGATCGGTATAAGAATACGGTACTTTGCGGTTTAATTCGTTAAAGCCAGGCTTCTGACACACGTTGTTGTTGTTTTGTTACAATGGGGTGGAGGAACCACTTAAGCGAACATGACAAAACAATTTGTTATAGTATTAACAGCATACTTGTGTTAAACAGTGCTACACGACACAAAAATTAACACACAATTCTTCAATTTACGAAACTTTATGAAATTTATGGGAAACTAACGTTAAGGTATAGGGCGTTTGCAATCCCGTGACAAAAAGCACGTGATTTGTGTTTACTTTGAGTAATGGTGTACAATTAAATATGGCCGCTGTATTAATAAAGTTCCATATAGGCTCGAGCTTTTTTTAAATGATTGTTGTGTTTTAAGTCTTATGAAGATTTAAGCTGTATTATGTATGTTAAATAAAATAGGCTATTTTATTATTATCATAGACATAGATCATAGACGATGTGAGCCTAATAGTGACTTGACTAGATAGCCTATTCACCAACAATATCGCTTGACATCGTAGCCTAGCCTACGAAACATTAAAAGTGTAGGCCTATAAAGTGAAATTGAAAGTGTAAATAGGTCTAGCCGGCCCTAGCCTAATCACATTAATCAATTAATCTACAGTACTACTATTTACCTCCTTATTTTTTAGTAGGATAGCCAATATTCAGATGTGAATTTTGCATGATAAAGAAGTAATTTACTTTCACCACGTTATGTTTGTACCTCAAGTGGGTTCTATATTTACACAAATACGTCACTAAATGTACACAAAAAAACTTAAGCTCCGCCTACTAAGAACGCTCTATTAACTATAATATTCTCATCAATTAAAAGAAAAATCTACAAAAGTGGCAAAGAGTTATTTTAAGCTGCTGCGCATTCAATTGTGGTTTTACAAGTTTGTATATGAATCTCACACAATAAACTGCTAATGCCTTTAAGCTGCCCCAGCTCTTCAATTTCGACCGCCCTATCCAATTTAAAATGATTGTGAAGTTGACCGTATGATTATTTTGACATGGCTCATTTATTTGCCTGATTGTCAGTCTTCTATAACATGTGCGCATCAAGCCTCGGTTTGAGCCAACACGCACATCCGCTAATCACAATGGTGTGACGTAAGAGTCATCTGGGAATTCATGACTTACTGTTGCAATAACAAAACAAGACAAAAAAAACAGACAGAAAACTAAAACTATACAATATAAAACATGTTCAGTCACCCAGCTTTCTTGATCACAATTAAACATGTCTGTGTGTATGTGACGTGAATGTGTTGACTATATGTTTGTGCATGTGTTTGTGTGTAAGTGTGTATGTGTGTAAGTATGTGTTGGTGTGTATTTATGTGTGTTGATGTGTGAGTGAGTGTGTGTGTGTGTTAGTATTCCTAAGCTGTGGCATGGATTAAATTTAAGCTGCTGTTTGAGTGAAAAAAAATTGCATTCGAGAGTACGGCACCACACGTATATATATATACACATACATGAGAGAGAGAGAGAGAGGGAGAGAAAAAAGATAGAGGTTAAAAAAAGAGAGATAGGGGTTGGGGAGGAAGAGAGGGGGAGGGAGGGAAAGAACAAGTGTGAGAGACGGAGAAGGACAAAGAGAGAATGCTGGAGATAGAGAAAGGGAGGGAGAGAGAGATGGAGGGAAAGAGGGAAGAAGAAGAAAGAGGTATAGAGAAGGAGAGGAGAGAAAGGGAGGGAGAGAATGAGGTGGAGGGAGAAGGAAGGAAAAATAAATAGAGAGAGAGAAGGGAGAAAGACAGGGAGAGAGAGAGAATACCTTATTGGTGTTCCCACTAACAATCCCCTCCACCTCCTTTCGCCGACTGTAAGACAGGGTACGTATCCCAATCTTATAAGTTTACAGACGTTCCTTCTATATAGAAGATTATCACGGCCACTAGGCCCAAAACTCCTGCAGGGCGACAGGGATCCGTCGGTGGCAGGGATAGAACCCCCGACCTGTCAGTTGGTATTTTGGTTGACAGTCCGGTGAACTAACCGCTGGACCAGCCGGCTTCTAGCGACGTTCATAACGTAAAACCTCTTACTTGTTGAAACCAATATGCTGATGAAACTAAAGGGCCCTTATATCCATCCAGTAACATAATGTAAACGTCAACAGTGTCTTACTGACCTAACGATCCTCTCCCCCACCCTCCCCCTGGAGTATATGGTGCCGACACTGCTTATTCATTTGGGGTAATACACCAAAGTGAGTTTGGGTTGGGGGAGGGGGGTTAAGGTGGCAACAGGCCATGAATACTGCCGCTCGGGCTTTAATAGACAAGTGACAAAGACAGTCTGACAGGCTGGACATATGACGTAACTCTGTGACTGTCTCAGCGGGAGTATCTATTGTCATTTTCCATTACTGATATATATTTATTACTAGATAGATAGATAGAGAGATAGATAGGTAGATAGATAGATAGAAAGACATAAAAATAGATATATAGATTGACAGAAAGATAAATAGAGAGAGTGAGAGATTTAAATAGATAGATAGATAGTTAATTAGATACTTTTAGATAAATAGACAGACATAAGGATAGATAGAGAAATAGATGATAAACAGACGATGGACATATATTAGACAAAGAAATAGATAGGCCTAGATAGATAGACAGATAGATGGGTAGACAGCTAGATAGATAAATATATAGAGTCCAGGGCATGACGATGTAACGGGGCGGATCAAGGGAGGCGCACCAAGATCCTGTCCGAGACTAGCCACGCCGCGGCACGCCCATATGATAGATAGATAGATTGAAAGTCAGATAGTCGGATAGTTAGATGAGTGGGTGGATGGATATGGGTTTGGAAGAGTAGATGGATGGATCAATGGTAAAACAGACACACAAATACTTTTTATTGTTTCCACGTTCGAGTGACAAAATTTATCCAAAAGGTCCTACTTTTTTTTTTTTTTTAAAGCCATATTGTTTTCTTTAAAATGCCCCAAGTTCAAAACTTTAAAACTCCTCATAATTGTGTTTTTCTTGAAAATGCTTCAAAGATTTGTAAATAAGTCCAGTGTTTTTTTTTAAACAAGGTCTCACTTTTTATACTTGAAAAGGCTCCACTTCTATTCTTTAAAAACAAGCCCCAATTTTTAATCTTAAGAAGGCGCCACTTTGTATTATTGAAAAGGCTTTATTTGTTTTCTATAAATACAATTTTATTGGAAAATTGTCTCCGGGGTTTTACTGATATAAGTTATAAAAGATAACTATCCCACTTCGATAGACAATGGCCAATGGCTCACAATCTGCAGAAGCTGATAACGAATTCGTATGGTCATAAACAAAAACCAAAACTCAACATTTAAAGCACTTTTGGCGCGCAAAATGGCAGAAAGTTGTTTGCTGAAGTAGTCGAGCTCATCAACAGTGTGAATCGTCAGGGCGAGATCGATTCTCGCGGCCAATGTTTCGAGTACACTGTAGCCGATACTACCATCCGGAAATTATTGTTGATGTTGTTTTTTGTTTGTTCTTTCGACTAGGTATCGGGAATTGTCACATAAACAAAACCACCGAATGGGAGGGGGGGGGCGATAACTGTCATCTCCAGGGCCCCCGAAGCTGCAGTTCTACCGTCCCGGGAACACATTAATATATAATGGCACCCGCCCCTCCCCTTCCTCCTTTTCGTCATACAGTAACATGGTATCGCGTCTTGCTGCTTGATATATACTTGACGTGTTCGAATACTGCGTGAAATTACCATGAGATAGTATCGATACTTCAGAATTTCGCATCAGCCGTGCTCTGATTACTTCGTGGTTATTATTATGCCGGCGTGTTTGCGTTATAAATTAAACTCCCCCCTCCGTTCCACCACCACCTTCACCCCTCCCCCAATCCTGCTATTCCAACATTGGCTGGCATCTATAGAGCAATGACCACAGGGCAGTAGATAAACATGTCAGCATTACATGCTTGGCGGAATTTTGAATTAGGAAGAGCGGCACAAGTTGGTGAAGTCTGCAAGGTACACATGTCACACTAAACTACACATGTCACACTACACAGGTCGCACTGCACATGTCACACCACACATGTCACACTGCACAAATCACACCACACATGTCACACCACACATGTCACACTCCACATGTCACACTCCACATGCCACGCTGCAAGTGTCACACTACACATGTCATTTTACGCATGTCGCACTGCACATGTCACACTGCACATGTCACACCACACATGTCACACCACACATGTGACACTACACATGTCACACTACACATGTCACACTCAACATGTTACACTACACATGCCACGCTGCACATGTCAAACTACACATGGCACACTACACATGTCACGTTGCACATGTCACACTATACATGTCACACTACACATGTCAGCAGTTTTTGTGTCGGTTTTCTTGTGTATAAGTCCACTAGAGACGTAAAAGTACTACAAGAAGGGACTTAGTTACAGGGAGGCTCAAGAAAGCAATGCTGATATTGTTTCAAAATCTTACAATTTACAATTGTTTACTAATACATGCCCAATTTCATTTTAATGGCAGAAAAAATTACAAATATGATTTCTCTTTTAATGATTTAATGGTGCAAGACTGTAAGAACTCAATATAATAAACTAATATTATGTCCGTGTGACTGCAACAATATGGCCGACCTAAGAATTCTCCTCCAACACACATATACAAAGTCAGGCAATTGGGAGGAGAGGGATGATGGTGGAGGCAATTAATGGACACCTACATTCACGCGACACCCTCGCATAATACATCTTTTGTCATGGTGTTTCCAGGCGGGCAAACGGCGTCACTCTCTGGATATGACGTTAATATGTTGAATTGACTATCCGCCCCTGTCTCTTTTTATATCCCACTGGCGTGAGTGAGTCTAGCAGGGGAAAGAATCCATTGTTAATGACACATCTAGTTGTTGCTTTTCAGGACGCCAAGTTTTTGGCACTGGTAGTAGGAACTGGGCCCCCAAGCCGAGGCTTGAATTACACAAGTCATGAACATTTGCACTCTTGTAATACGGCCTGTGAATTGAGTGCTGATATATTTCCAAAATGATATCCGATAAACTTTCTGAGTTGACGGGTCTCATAAACATCAATTAGATGCCTTAGCTTAGAGCTTCCAAACAAATCCTGCTAAACAAAGACTTAAAATACGCCTGTCGCTCAACTTAGCACTTTGCTATCTGTTACAAGAGACCTGTCCATAGAGCCCTGCTTATTAACTTTGTCGTCTTTACTATTCTTGAAATTTAGATAGCTAGTAGGCTACTAATACACATCAAATTTTATTGTTAATTTTATATACGTTACAACACTTTGGTATAATTCTTTGTGCCTAAATTGTAAATTGGCATATTATCAGTGATAAGTAGTAAAATGAGTTAAGATGTATGAAGTGTTTTTTGTTTACTAGGGTCCGGGGGAGGGGGGGATTGTGCAGCCCGTGACACACTACTTAAGTGATGAAATGGTACCTGTCTTTATCCGAGTCTGAGATCCCTGGCGTAGTACCATCACTTCTCTGTAGAGATCGGTCTATAAAGGGATTCCCCGAACAAATCCTGTAAAAAAAAAATTGGCTATCCGGATCATTCCCTCAGGATAAGCATCTACTACTATACCACTGTTGCGCCCCTTGACGTAATTCCTTATATTTCTTGTGGAACACATTATCATATCAACTGTGAAAATAAAATGGTCGAAATAAACAAAACGCTTATTCTGGATAAACTTATAATTTGAGTCTTCAATTTTATATTTAAAAAATGTGTTATGCAATGATAATTTGTTAGACAAAATAATGAAATCAGTGCTTAGCTATAGTGTTTATATCACTCTTAGCCTCGTCCGCCCAGATATGAAATCACAACACTATACGCGATGAATATATGGAATACAGATTATATCGTGATATAAGTTTACAGAAGTAAAATACATGATATTCATGTAAAAATAAATTCAATATTGTCTATCGATACAAGAGTAAACAACTGTCATATAATATGATAAATAAAAAAAAATGGTAATCAACAAATATTATGATATAGTAAAACACAAGAGTAATACACAACCGACATAATGATATCAACATAACATGTAAAATAGGCCCTACACTCAATATAATAATGCTATGCACACAAGAGTAAAATACCTTAAATTTTTTTAGGTTCATAAATATTTCAAGAGCCTGTTGCTTTGAAAAAAAAAGAGAGAATAGTGTGTTTGAGTGTGTATGTGTTTGTGAGTGTGTGTATGTGTGTTTGAGTGTGTATGTGTTTGTGAATGTGTGTGTTTGAGTGTGTATGTATTTGTGAGTGTGTGTATGTGTGTTTGAGTGTGTATGTGTTTGTGAGTGTGTGTATGTGTGTTTGAGTGTGTATGTGTTTGTGAGTGTGTGTATGTGTGTTTGAGTGTGTATGTGTTTGTGAGTGTGTGTATGTGTGTTTGAGTGTGAATGTGTTTGTGAGTGTGTGTATGTGTGTTTGAGCGTGTATGTGTTTGTGACTGTGTGTGTTTTGGGGTAGGGGTGTAAGGGAAGCATAGAATGAAAAGTTTGCTCCAGACATTTCAGCTGGACAAATTATTGTGTTGGTTCGTTGTGTTTATTGTCTGCGATGTTCTTGTTTGTTTACTATAAATTCAAGAATTGAACTCATACATTATTACTGAATTGTACAAATTGAATTGGCCACTTCTGTCGTTAGTAATTCAATTAGGTTTTTTGCTTGTGTTTTTTTTTGTTATTTAACCCATAACAGGGACAGAATGGAACAGGGGCAATAACTCGTTGATTTTCTGAATGTTTTTAGAAAGAGACAATGTTAAATAATGAAAGATAGAAAGAGATTCTTTTCAAAACAAAATGTCGGACGTCACGTGGAGAAATATGTGTACATCACGTGATTTGCAATGGAGTCGTACTTGAAGTCTGTTTCAACGATTGTTGATCAACGTAATCAACTTCAAAAGAAAAACAACGCGGGATCGGAAATTGAAACTTTTAATTAAATGCGATGACTTTCTGTACAATGCGTTCACAAGTCAGACCATGGCACAAATACAACTATGTGTGTGTTTTACAACATAGACAAACAACAACTTTTTTTTCAAACTATAACAGTATTATGAAACTATTGTATTGTGCAAGGAAATGAATGGTTGTTAATTGAAACAGAAATACGATTTGAATTTTACATAATATTTAATTTAATTTTAAAAAAATATTACCTAAAAAGAAAACGAAAATAATTAGATCTAATATAGATTAATAGATATGATATGCGGGTCTTTTTGAACATACAGTGGCTATAACAATTTCAAACAAAATATAAAACTTTAAAATAAATCACTAAATAAAAAAACAAAGAATAACAATGTGGTCATGATAATGAAAAGACTGTTGTTACCGCGCTCTCTAGTTCTATTCACTGAAGGTGTGATGTCTATCAGGGACATTTTCAAATGCTTAGATACTCACTAATCTATACAAACAAACATGTCACAAAGTGGCACTGCTGCAAACATAGACTACTCTTTCTTCCCGAGTGGCATTCGCGCATGGAATAATTTGCCTGAACAAACCAGGAACACCAGTAACTTAACATCATTTAAATCGTTAATAAAGAGGCAAGACTAGACTCGGACCACGGATGAGCGTAGGACGCAATAATATTCTATTATAGAAGGAGCGTCTGTAATGTATAAGATAAAAACATACTAGATTGTTAGAAAGTTGTTTTTTATTAGCGTGATTCGATCCTAAGGACAATGGGAATTGTGTGGAGATTAAAATCGGTTATATGTGACTTGTTGAATTGTATTGGAGTTAACAATGTCAGTGGGGGCACGATGGAAAAACAAAAAGTGGGTCAAGCTCTCGTTTCAATGTGGGGGAGGAAGGAATAGGATATCAATACTCGTCTCGCCAAGCCCGATGCCTGTATGAAGAGGCTAATAGTCTGGTTTAGTCTGGTATTTGTACTACTGGGTGAGACTGCAGTTATACGAGCGATTTCGCCTCGTTAATGATCCAATGGGGGTGGGGGGGGGGGGGGGGAGTAGCGCATGCACCTACACATGCTGCGTGCCTTAGACAGGGTGGTCTTGGACCAAGACAATCATAAACACGATGGTCTTGCTTGGACCCGCCATAATTCCGCCATCCCCATCACATACCCCTCGTACAAGTCTATGTAACAGGGTTTCGTGATATGATGTACTTATGCGGACTAAGCTTAGTCACAAATATTGTGCAGATATTGTGTAAAAAGCAGCAATATTGGCGGTCAAACGACACCTCATGAATAGTGTAGTTGCCAGGCTGTTCAGATTATTATTTTGGGCTGTGGTTGATATGAATCAACCCCCACCCCCTTTGCGATAATAATAGATATGTATAAAAACAACAACATAGAAAATGGTAAATCTTTAATTATAAATAATTATATATACATATATACATATTTAATTAGATATTGTTATTATGATCAATCACTAAGCTTTAACTTGTAACAATGAAAATACATCCTGCAAAAAAGATATTTACATTAATATTCATAACAGTAGCAAATTATAGTTTTAAAATAGCAAAAAAAATATTTATGAATGGGTGGGGGGTCACCACAACATGAGGATCTGTCGCGGCACTATGAAGGTTGGGAACCACTGCTCTAAGCTAATACTTTTTATGGCCGAACTTAGCAATGTTATTAATAATACATACAGTTCGTCATGTCCAAAATATTTGTTCCATCATCCCCCTCACAGTCTCCTGCAACTTTGAGACGATCTATGCTGTAGCCTACTTGTAATACATCTTGTTGCTATTTATAAACTCGCTGGCAGGCTCACGCGCACTTTACTGCACATTTTATTGTCTCTATCCGGGTACCAGCCCCATGAATTATTCAAGACCGACTCTCAAATAAACTCATACAACAAATTATTTATGTGGCTTTGTTCTGCCTGAGTTGGTCTCCATTTTTTTTTGGAGTTGGCCGTTCCGGAACGAAGCGCGAGCTGATGTTCGTATAATCGCATACTAGAGATTTAGCAAATTAAAAAAATAGCTAAAATAAAACTTTTGGGACTAAACAAATTAAAATTCAACTAGATATTGTATTTTTATATAATTTTGAAAATACATTACAAAGTAATTTTTATCCTTCGACCCAAAAGCACTTTAGACCAGGGTTCAGCAACCTTTTTAATAATAGTTTGCCAAAGTAGGATATTTAATTCAGTCAGCGTGCCAATATCATAAAAGTCATCCTGCTCTGGCACTCAATTACTTGTTGAAGAGACTTCAGTTCCTTTTTTCTTTGGTGGGGGGGGGGGGGGGGGGGGGGGCTCTTGTGCGTGGTATTGAAAATCGCTCTGCGTTCCAAAGCTTGCCGATCCCTGCTATAGACTATGTGATAAATAAACATTTTCTAGCTATATGTACCTAGTAATTAGTGACCGTGTAATAATTGTATAATGAAAGATGTTTTATGTTTATGTTTACGTGCTGAAGTAAACTTAAGGAGAGATTAATGCTTTAGTGCCGGGGTTGGCAACCTACGAAACGCCTGCCACATTTGGCACACCGAGGGATTTTCAATGGCACGCGGAAAAGGCCTTAAATAAGAAATTTAGTGCTACAGATGGATATCTTTTAGGCTTTTGACACGATGAATGAATTAGAAATCATACTTTGGCAGACTATTATCAAAAGGATGCCGAACTCTGCTTTAGTGGAGGAATACCATTAATAAAGCTTATAAGATAAGTTGGCTTTTAAACAAGCTTGACAGTGAAAGGACTTGGCAGTGTCCATGGCTCAAAAACATCTTGCATCAAAAGTCAAGAAAAGTTTGACTTAGTATACGTTCTTCTAATAGAAGCAACAAACCCAAATCTACGGTTTGATTAGATTCTATACAAAAATCCTGAAGTTAACAAAGACATTAGACAATTGTAATTACATTGAACTACTAATGTAAAAAAAAAATTAACTAACAACCGTAGGCCTGTAAAAGACATTCCAACGCATACGAATATATGACTTTTAGCGACAGTTGTAGATTACTACGGCCAGACCAAATTTGGCAAGACTATGTTGTACAATATTGTCAAACATTCTATCTAGATATCTATAGGATAAGGCGGTATTATAATTCTCTATATAAACAAATGTCAATTGTATTTATTTCCCGCAATGAGTGTTCTAGTTAAACAACACAAGAAGAAAAGGGGGGGGGGAGAACTAATCAACTGTATTCTAGCAATTGTTGACAAATTTCCTTAACAACGTTTATCTAAAAAAAATAATCTAGATAGCCTACTATAGATCTAAGCATGAACAAGTATTGCAGAACACAAAAAGTGCTAGATCTAAATGTAATGTTTATATCTAAAGAAAAAAAGCAATTGTAACTGCAACTGTAATTTTAAAATGTTCAGTTACATAAATTATACTGCAAAAATAAAAGTGTCACGCGTGCCAGGTGCAACCCTCGGGCCTCCAGTCTGACAAACTTGCTTTATTTCCTATTCGCCATTTAAAATCACCAGCAAAGGTGGGTGCCACCAAACAGGAAGGCCAGAGTCTCGGCTATTATTTAGAGAGCACAATCTAGTAGGGAGGTTACGGTAAACAAGGGCCTCTACTCTGGATGATGCCGAAATGATGAGCTGCGTCCCTTGACTCTTACCCTCGTCACGCCCACTTTCTAGCCGGGCATCGAGATGTCAATGGTATCCACACAAATCTTTCACCAAACCAATTCTGTCAGTAGGTTTTGTTTGATTTAAAGTAGATTATCACGTTTGTCTGCTCACTGAAAAGGATATTTGACTTCATCAGGCGATTCATTCCTGAGGTATCGTACATAAACAGTGTGTGTGTGTGGGAGGGAGGAGTTGATATAAAAAGAGTGAACATATTTTTCAGTTGATTTATTTTTTTCAATAAAATGCTTTTAATGCAATAAGGCAAGTAAAGCAGCGAACGTTAAATTCCGTGGAAAGCGACATGCATGAGGATCGTGCGGCCAGCACAATACGCAGCAACCGACACCTAACTCAAATTAATTTCTGGAACCCATCAGATCTCGGTAGACCATGCGACAATCTCCAGACCGGGGCGCAAAGATCGTGGAATATATTTGACCTGAAAACGAACCCAGGACTTTTATAATGACAACCCTTTCGCACTGTCTGCTCGACCACTGTCTGGGATAAAGTACAAGACTGTACACGGTGGCAGCGTTGAGACTAGAGAATGTTCTGGGCCTCCGAACATATTCACATATCGCCTTAACAGCGCCCAATTAAAATATATTTTGCTCGCCAGCTAGAAGACGACACCGCCCTGGAGGGCGATACATGTTATAAATAAATATATATATAAAGTAGCTCGTGAGTGTCGTATCCGATCCCCTAGAGCTAATTTAAAGACACGTGACCGCGTTGTCTCATACCTTACTTTTGCGATCTCTCTTCTGTAATGTGTCTTCCCTAGAGTAGTGGGTAGCGTCTTATACTGCCCTGTGGGCAACCTGGGTTTGATTCCCCCACCGATACCTTTCTTGTTTTCCCCCATTAATATTACTTCTTTTTAAGATTGTAAATAATTTTAGGACTTAAAGCTTTCCTAAAATGTTTTCAGTAATTAAAATCTAATAATTATGTCTTAGACGCACGCGAAAGACGGGTGTTCGATTCTCATCCACAAGGATAGTCCTTCCAAGGGCAACACATATACATAAGCATACTGTCACTCATATACATAAACACACAGTCACACATTTACATAAACAGACAGTCAAACATACATATTAAACACACATTCACACAAATACATAAACAGACAGTCACACATCGCAACTAAAGGACACATATTTCATTCTAGTTCGCTCCTAACTAGACGTCGCTTCCGCGAGACGTGCGCCGCTCGAGCTGAAGTAGACAGCAAGGTGAATGTATATTATAAGTACATGTATATATATAGTTTATATCAAGAACAACACTGGCAGACGTAGGGCGCTGGGTGCTGCTCCGTCATTGATTCCCCCGCGCAAGAGAGAGAACTCGCGCTCACCAATACCTTTTTTTATTTCTTCTCATTTTTTTTATATTATCACCCCTTTAAGTTTTCCGCTGGCCGGCAGACGACTTGTGTCAACAGCGCGAGGGGATGAGGCAAGGTGATTGAATGGATAGAGAGAATACTCCACGTGTTGGAGGGGAGGAAATCAAACAGTCAGACATATAGATACACTAACAAAGATCTATCTACTCTGGCATGGAGTCTGGTAAGTTAACTTTTTTTTTTCGTCCTTAAAATTTTTAAGATAATATATTCTCAGAATTATAACCGACTTTTCTATTACAGACTTTTCTATTTCATACAGAAGCGTATTACATCTAACGTTTATACGTTGATTTTAAATCAAACTAATAGGCCTAATATAGCGTTTATTTAAATCATACTAATAGGTCTAATCGCGTTTATTAAAATCAAACTAATAGGCCTAATAGCGTTTTTTTTTAAAAATCAATCTTATACGCCTAGACCAATAGTGTTTTTTTTAATAACAAATTAGTACTAGGTGCCATGATAATTCAACGCGCTTACCGTTTTTCAATTCGCATGACTTTAATTTCTCTTTTTTTTTTTTTTACAAAGTAGGCCCCTATTTAAAAAAATAAATTGCAAATGGCTTTTGGAATTGCTCTTAATGTAATGCTTTGTTTTGAAGCAGACGCAAAGAGTTCAAACAGAAAGGAAAGTATTGTTAAAAAGTGCGCGCGTTCAGAGTTTTTTTTTTCTTTTTCAAACTTTGTCGTCTGTAAGAGTTTAATATAACGTCTGCAACTTTAGTTAATTTACCGCTACACATGATGGAAAAATGGTCTGTTATACATTTATTTACTTAATGGTGTTATCAAGTTAATATTTACAAGAGTGTAATTAGCTGAACTCTTCCATTTAAAATTTAAACGCACGATGTAATTTCACCTCCATTAAGGGTACACCATTCGGTCACAATTCTTCGACGTGCAATGTAGCTTCCCCACACCGAACACATATTAAATCAAAATATAACTCAAATTATATAAATATAAGAATGCCTATAAAAAAAAACGAGAAAAAACAAGAAAATCTAAAAGAACTAGATCTAGATCTACATCGCAGGTGAATTAAAAAAAAAAAAAAGGCAATGTGCAACAAAGTTGATCAACGAAACAATACAACTGAATCCCAGGGCCGATAATTCCCATGGTACTATCAAAGTGGTTCAATACTTTGATCCAGTAAGCCATTCAGAATGCTAATTTGAAATCGCTTTCTCTACTTTAATTTTGATGGCCTCTTTATTAAAGGGTTTTATGTTTTTTGTATCGACGTCATCTAGCTTTTTTTCTTTTCGTTTTTTAGGTAACCAGCGGTTTTAAAACAAAAATTCTTTACATTTTTTATTCCTTTGAATTTTGTTTTCTAAATCTTTGCAATGTTATATTTATTATTTTCATATTTATTTGTGTTACATTTATTTCTGTTATATGTATCTAAGCTGGTCATATATTTATTTCTAGTATACTTGTACGTAATAATTTTATTTAATTACGTTGAATATACTTGAAGTCCGTTATATATTTTATATATGTGTATCCATCTATCTATCTATCTATCTATCTATCTATCTATCTATCTATCTATCTATCTATCTATCTATCTCTCTCTCTCTCTATATATATATATATATATATATATATATATATATATATAATATATATATATATACACTCTTGAAAATATATTCTTATATTCACATGTATATGTATAGATGTTTGTCAAATTTGTGTCTAGTACAAATGTTTTCCTATTAGCTATAGATTTAGTATTATGTACCGCGTGAAAGATTCATTTGCTATAGATTTAGTATTATGTACCCCGTGAAAGATTCATTAGCTATAGATTTAGTATTATGTACCCCGTGAAAGATTCATTAGCTATAGATTTAGTATTATGTACCCCGTGAAAGATTCATTAGCTATAGATTTAGTATTATGTACCCCGTGAAAGATTCATTAGCTATAGATTTAGTATTATGTACCCCGTGAAAGATTCATTAGCTATAGATTTAGTATTATGTACCCCGTGAAAGATTCATTAGCTATAGATTTAGTATTATGTACCCCGTGAAAGATTCATTAGCTATAGATTTAGTATTATGTACCCCGTGAAAGATTCATTAGCTATAGATTTAGTATTATGTACCCCGTGAAAGATTCATTTGCTATAGATTTAGTATTATGTACCCCGTGAAAGATTCATTTGTTTACGTGTTAGAACTACTAGATATTTATGTCAGCTGTATTTCCAAGCCGGTTGGCTGATCCATAAGTCGAGTCCTTGAAGCGCCTGATTCTTTCTGGCCGCGGGCTAAATTTTCAGTTTCAATTAGCAATTAGACGAAAACAAACGAAGCCACGGGGCGCCCTAGGCGCTGAGTTGAAAGGCGTGAGAACCCTAACCCAGGAAATGGCATCCATGTTAAATGTTTTTAGTTTTGTTTGTCTTTTAAATATATTTTTTTTACCCAGATATTCATAGCTAGGTACAATTCAGAGTCTTTACGCGATCACATGGGAGAAGTAAGGCGGGGCATGAAGTCTCTAGCATAATATATAACAATAACACTTGAACATTTTTTGGTGTTTGTTTTTTTTTAAATAATGACCATTTGTTTTTATGCCATCGACTCACTGCTCGAGAGACTGAGATTTCACCTGTTTAAGGCTTTTAGATCGATTCGTGAAATTACTGAAATTTTTTTTTTTTATGTATGTCTGTTTCACTGAGTTTTGGTTGCTGTTTGTACAGCCGTAAACTATGAAAAAGAGGACATAAACCATCAGAACCATTAAGATAGATGTTACAGAGATAAGCCCAAGTACGATAAGAATGTTCCGTAATTGTTTTTTATCATCAGAAAATATAACATATATTTAGATACTTGCAACTGGTTGACCCAAGGACGCAATGTATCCATACACATGTTTCAAAGGGAGATCTGCAATAATTATTTGGATTTTGAAAACAATTTAACATTAAACGATTATAACTGACATTCTGATTCTGTATATCTAATGAAAAATTTGTCAGACAATGAAAGAGCACGAAATGTTAACAACGTTAAAATTAGATTAGAACAGGGCACTGATCTATATACATGGTTTTACAATGCCTATATAAAAATAAAGCATGTTTTGGGAAACACTGACCTATAATATTTAGTTTATTTAAACCTGCCAATAAAAATAACGCAGACAATTTGGCATTTTCAGCATATTCAAAAGTGTATTCATTTATTATTCATGCCAATATTTGTCTTTGACTACTAGACAAATCAATACTTGTACAAATCTATCGTTTAAACCTAATTTAGAATTCAACTAGATCTAGTTAATTGGACTTTCTGTGGATATAAACTACTATTTGGCGAGTGATTCGGGCATGAAATGGGTTGCCTGAACAAACCAGGAAAACCAGTAACTTAATTAACATCATTTAAAACATGAATATAAAGATGCAAGACTAGACTCGGACCACGGATGAGCGTAAGACGCAATAATATTTTCCTAATAGAATGAGCGTCTGTAATATATAAGATAAGATTTATTTTTAGTTTTGATGGTTAGAATGGTTGGGGGTAGACGGTAGGAAGCGGGGGAGCTGTTGGCGGTTAAGACCCACAGGTATATGTATAACCCAATAATTCTCATACTTACGTATCAGTCAGTAGGCTATTCGGTAAAAAATTTATGCTTTGAACCATAATTTTTCATGAAGGGCATATAACTGTGTATCTCACTATCATTTTGTGACATTTGAATGCCCCTATAGTTACATCCTTCGAGTTTAGTAAAGTACCAAATTGATTATATAGCCGGTGAAGCAACGTTCACAGGTTTCAGTGGCCACGGGATGTGTGGCCAGCACAATGCCCACCCGCCTTTACTTTACCCCGACAAATGTCAGGTACTCATCCGAGCTGAGTAGACTCATGGACATCCTCGAGTGCAAGGAAAAAGGAAGCCTAGCCTTCACCAGAATTCGAACCCAGGACCTTCGGTACGCGAACGCGCTGCCACTCGGCCACCGTGCTCAATTCCCTCATAGGGAAAATTTTTTGTGGGAATTAATAAATATATGTTAGATATAGTGGTTCTCAAGTGTACATGTCAAGAAAAAAACCAACATGTGTGAAGCTCTGCTCAATTGTGTCTGTCCACGTGTTTACATTTTTGTTTTAGGTTTCTTCAATGCAATGTTGACAACTATACCAGAATAGCACTAAGATCTGGAATAATCTGGAATAAGTGGATTTTTGTTTTAGAGCCATGGCTATAAGCTCTGAAGTTGAGCGGTTGTTCGGCCAAGTCTGCGTAGAGATACATTAAAATTGGGTTTCCCCGACCAGGTCCTGTTGCGACTAGGTGGGCGGCCTTCTTCTTTTTTTTTTCTATGGGTGAATGTGGGAGTAGGGAAGGATTTTTTAAATTAATAACATTGACAAGTCTTAATGAAGTGTGGCCTTTTCAAATGGAAGAGATCATGAACTTCCGGTGACATTTCCCGACATTTTCGTAAACAAAAAACATATTTTTGGTGATGTTCGACAATTGATTTCAACCTCGTCGGACAGTTTTGGTATTTTATAAATATACAAAGGATGCAAGATTAGTTATGAGGAGTCCGTTTTTATCATCAAAAGTGAATAGGCGATGAGGAGGTCTATGCAGAATGATTTCCCGGTCACATGATGTTGAGTAAATACACTTGTAAACATTAACAATGGCTTACTGCGCTGCTGTTGGGTGCGCAAATTCTACCGCTAAATTATCATGTAAAGAATCTAAAATCTTTTCATCGATTTCCTTTGAAAGATCAACAAATTAAAAAAAAAAACAACTTTAAAACTGATCTGCTGTCTGTGAAATTAGCAGTTAGAGTGAAATGTGCAAACTGAGGGAGTCAAACAGTGGGCAGTAATAATATAAAGTGATGCACCCTTATCCAGGGCCACTTCATCCCTTCTACACACACACACACACAAACACACACACACATATGCACATTCTCAAACATAGTGTTTTCGTGGTGTTGTCGGCGAGTGTGGTGTAATTCCATTGACCTAATTGTATAGACCCTGGTGTGGTTAATTTTGTAATGAGGGCACCTGCAAGGGGAAACATGCAATGTACAATCCTGGATGGATGGATGGATGGATGGAGGGGGGGGGGTGGAACCGATGGTCAGAGGGATGGATAGGTGGAAATAGGGATGGGTGGTTTGATCGAGGGATGGGCAGATGGAAGGATTTTTAGTTGCAGGGACGGTTGGATGGATAAATGATGTGACATAGGATGGAGGGATGGAGTTGTGTATGGATTGGTTGGCTATAGATAGATGGATGAATTGCAGGATGGACATACTGACATTTTAAAGTAAACAAATAATAGATGTTTACAGCGATACACATGTGAGTAGATAGATGTAGCAATAGATGTACATTATACATTGATTAACAAATTACATGTTAACCCTTATAGTCCCGGGCGCGTATATAGCGGAACTGAAGGCAGCATAGATAGAAGTAGGTTGGTACGGGAAGGGTTAATATAACGCTATTAACAAAGTCTTCGAATGCGCTTTACATTTATGTTATTAGAATAAATCGATTAACAGAAAGAGAAATATAAAAAGATAGCTAGGTTGGGATAGTGGGCAGTTTGCTAGATACATTCATCCAAGTTTGCATTCTATTCGAAAACCATTGTACTGTATTATAAAAATGTATATTCATAATGTGCATTTTACTTCCTTCTTTAACATATTTTAAATATAGTGGTTTTTTTCATTCAAAATTCTCCTTTTTATTATTTTGTTCAATATTTGTCACACATTTACTGTAACCCATTCACTATTTGTGTGGTAATTATATGAGTCCCTAAGGTCATAAAACCGCTCCACTAAAGTGTTTTGTTATGAGCTTTCTATTCAATTATTTCCCTCCCCCATTATAAACAGCACTACGCCTGGGATGGGATATTCATGTCGTGTGGGACGAGGGTAGGGGGGAATGAGCCAAAAGTGGTCTGTACTGCGTCTAGCTTGTAGGTCTTAGGTGGACAATGGACGCATGTCGACCTTGAACGTGGGTGGAGGCTTGCAGAATGCGTAACGGCTGGAAATGACTTCTGTGGAGGGCTCTTAAATTGAGTCGGTCGACGAACGATATTGAATGTAAATAATAAATGTATTACATTTCAACATCGGAAGCAAAAAAGAACTAGGGTATAATCGAGTACACGATTTCCACCGACTACAGAATTCGAGTAATCGGATGTACTGTTTACCAAATCTGGTAGCGAACCGAGTAATAGCGTCAAGTTGTGAGTTTCGCTACCATTATAAGCAAAGCTTTTATTCGTCCTAATCTCTCTTTTGCCCAGCACATATCCCTTCATGTAACGTTACGCGTTCACTTACAACAATAGAAGTTGTTATGATTTTTTAGGCAAAACTGATCAAGTCTGTATAATGAAGCCGGCTGGTCTAGCGGTTAGTTCACCGGACTGTCAACCAAAACAACTGACACGTCGCGGGTTCTATCCCTGCCACCGACGGATCCCTGTCGCCCTGCAGGAGTTTTGGGCCTGTAAACGTATTTGCGCCAGCAGGCAGCAGTTCGTTTACAGCGCATAGAACTGTTCCCAACGGGATATGCGCTATATAAGTCTTATTATTATGTAAAAAAATAAGTTTCATTAAGTATACACAGTTTTCTTTATTATTTTATTCGAGGAATTTTTAAAACTGCGTAATATTTGTTGAGGCAAAACTTTTGAGCACACCCTCACGCCCACACGTTTAATGAGAGACATAGAGTTAGAGAATGAAAATAAAGAAAATTGAAAAAGAAATCGAGATAGAATTTTTAAAAAATCGAGAGACAGAAAAACATACAAATAGTAGAGAAAATGAAATGAGACGAGAAATAAGAGAATGGAGATCAGAATGAAGAAAAGAGAATAAAAACGAGAGATAGAGAGGGAAACGAGTAGCCTGCAGCCTACATAGAAAATAGAGAGAGAGAAAGAAGAGAGAGGACGAAGAAATAGAAGAGGGCTAGAGTGAGATACAGAGTGAGAGAGATTAAAATTAGAGAAAAGAGATAAGGTATCGATAAAAAAAAAAAGAAAGAAGTAAACTGAGGACCAGAAAGAGAGAAAAAGAGAGAAATAAAACGACAATGACAGAGATATTGGAGAGATAGAAAGAGAGAGGAAATCTCGACAGTAATTATAATGGATCAGATAGGGACGCGCAGAGCAAAAAGAGAGAGAGAGACAGAGAGATAGAGAGTGGGTGGGTAAGAGATGCACATATGCATAATGTATTAATTCCTGGTTGTGAAAGCACTAAGTGACATCAAAAGGAATGAATGAATACCTTTACACAGGTGATTGACGAAACATTCTGTCAGTACCAGCAAAGTCAACACAGGCCCCCATTCGATCCTCTATGTTACACTTTCTACTTGCTAGTCAGAGTGTCTGTGTATGTGTGTGTGTGTGTGGGGGTGGGGATCTGGTGTGTGGCTATATATGAGAAATATTTGTCCAACAAATTGAAACATTAAAGAGAACTCTCACGACGAGATCACACTATTCTCTGTCATTTACTTTTGTACTGTTTAATTGGAGGCAAAAAAAAGTTTTTTTTCTTTTCGTTTTCAACTTTGTTTCTCTTTTTTTTTTTTTTACCATTTTTCAATTTTCAAGATGAAGAACTATTGTAAGAAACAAAGATAGAGAGCTGGAGAAAACATTAATATGAAATATATACAGGGGCAAAGCCACAAAGGAGAAGGCGCCCTGTGGGGGGGGGGGGGCAGGAGGATACTGAAAACTTAGAAGGATTTTATTTGTGTGTAAGTTATAAAAAAATATCTGTACTACCGTAAATACAAGTAAATTTCTTTTCTAAACGTTTAACCACTCCCCCCCCCCCCCCCAATTTGTGAAAGAGATAGAGAGAAAGAGAAACTGGGATGTGAAAGAGAGAGAGAGAAATAGACAGACACAAAATTGGGGGAAAGGAAGAGACAAGAAGACAAAGAGAAAAGACGGTTGGGCAAAGAGAGAGAACGACAGAATAGAGCGAAGTTAGGAGAGAGAGAGAGAACGACAGAATAGAGCGAAGTTAGGAGAGAGAGAGAGAACGACAGAATAGAGCGAAGTTAGGAGAGAGAGAGAGAACGACAGAATAGAGCGAAGTTAGGAGAGAGAGAGAGAACGACAGAATAGAGCGAAGTTAGGAGAGAGAGAGAGAACGACAGAATAGAGCGAAGTTAGGAGAGAGAGAGAGAACGACAGAATAGAGCGAAGTTAGGAGAGAGAGAGAGAACGACAGAATAGAGCGAAGTTAGGAGAGAGAGAGAGAGAACGACAGAATAGAGCGAAGTTAGGAGAGAGAGAGAGAACGACAGAATAGAGCGAAGTTAGGAGAGAGAGAGAGAACGACAGAATAGAGCGAAGTTAGGAGAGAGAGAGAGAACGACAGAATAGAGCGAAGTTAGGAGAGAGAGAGAGAACGACAGAATAGAGCGAAGTTAGGAGAGAGAGAGAGAACGATAGAATAGAGCGAAGTTAGGAGAGAGAGAGAGAACGACAGAATAGAGCGAAGTTAGGAGAGAGAGAGAGAACGACAGAATAGAGCGAAGTTAGGAGAGAGAGAGAACGACAGAATAGAGCGAAGTTAGGAGAGAGAGAGAGAACGACAGAATAGATCGAAGTTAGGAGAGAGAGAGAGAACGACAGAATACAGCGAAGTTAGGAGAGAGAGAGAGAACGACAGAATAGAGCGAAGTTAGGAGAGAGAGAGAGAACGACAGAATAGAGCGAAGTTAGGAGAGAGAGAGAGAACGACAGAATAGAGCGAAGTTAGGAGAGAGAGACAGAGATCAAATACTATTTAAATAGCGAGGCAGTAGTGAGTGAAATAGAGAGAGAGAGAAAAAAAATGGCAAATAAAAAAACAAATTAGAGGAATGAGAAAGAAAAAAGAATCAAATTTTCGACTTTGATGCTCACCCTGGGATTGGGTAGCCATCACAATGTTATACCTCGGTGATATCATAATATAATATTATGGGTATGTGATCAAAAGTACACACGCAAAGCAATAAAAGAAAATTAACAGGGTTTGAATTGAGCACTATTGGTTACAATGCGATTTAACTTTCTCAGAGATGCCGTTGCACTTAGTGTCTGATTATTTTCTAAATTTTGATAACAAGAGAACAACACACACACAAATATTAATGTCAACTGACTGTGAATATTTAAACATGTTTTCTTTAAGCTTGTGTGTTTCGTAACTATACGTAAGCTAATGATTGTGTCTTTGTCAATCAAAACGGGAGTTTATGTTTGTGCGAGCGTGTATGATGGTGACTATTTACAACAACAACAAATATTTGCCCCTAATGACGTCACATCCGTTCATGACTACGGAAGACCGAACAAACCCGCCCCCATCTTCCTCACCTGGGTGTTAAAACGCTGCTACAAACTCACACTCAAAGTCAAAGTAACTTCTTGATGAAGACGCTTTCGTATAGTTTTGCCTTGTGTGTGTGTGTGTGTGTAAGTGTGTGTGTGTATTCAAGTATGTGTGCTCGTCTGCGCACCAGGTGGAAAACAAAGTACCATTTACTAATCAATCGCCAATCGATTGTGTAGTGCTATCATGTCGATGGAACGTTTGTCAAACCGTGGACATGATCACAAGTACATCCACTATTTCGTCACACCCCTCCTCCACACACACACACACACACACCACACACACTCTCTCTCCTCCCATCTGTTAGACCTGATCTTTCTATTTGTGTCCGCAAGTAAAAAAAAAACAACTGTGGAAACTCAGCTGTATCAATGTTTCTGGCTGTTTCTGTGGCTCAATCAGAAAGTAAACAGCATATAAAACCATAGCTCATTAACTCTTTCAATACGTTTTGCCATACTGTATGCCGTAACATTATGGCTCGGCTTGATTTTACGTATAGAAAGAGTTAATGCAAGACTCAAACCACAGATTAGAGTAAGACGCAATAATCTTCTGTATAGATAGAGCGTCTGGTTCGTATATTCAAAGACTATAATAAGATGGACCGCTTGCTTTAAATTTCTGCTGTTTGATAACTTGAAATACTCTGTTTCGGAATTTACGATCGCACCTGGTCCTCTAGACTTCCGGTATAGTAATTCGCTATTTATTTTCTCAATGAAAAATTAAGATAAAAATCGAAAGTTGTATACAGCGGAAGTCTTTAGGTACGTTTAGGAGTTATTTAGGAGTTTTTTAGGACAGTGTTATTGGCTGCGCACGGACAAAAACAACACTTAAGCTCTAAAAATAGATCAAGCGGTCCACCTTATTAAACTCTTTGATATAAGAAAAGAAGATCTGTATCTTTTGCTTACGCAATACGTGCCACCAGTACAAATTCAAGAAATAAACGGACACTAAACACTCTATGCATACATTAATTATAAAATCATTTTACGGTAAACTAGATTTATTTATTAAATATTTACCAACAATTCTATTCAAGCCTGACCCACGCTTCCACCAGAAAAATGGTCTGGAAGACAAGCAAAGAAAAAACAAGAATTCAATGCTCGCATCAGGTCGGCTGATCCTGCGGTTAGTTCACCGGACTGTCAACTAAACGGCCCGGGTCCTAGCCCTGCCGCCGACCGATCGCTGCTGCCCCCATGCAGGAGTTTTGGGCCTAGTGGACGTAATAATCTTCTATCTAGAAACCGACCGATATTCGGTTTCGGCTTCGTTTTCGGCGCCGAAAATATGCATAACCCTTTTTCGGCATGTTTTCGGTTTCGGCCGAAGCCGAAAGGTTAGTTTTCGGTTTGTTTACGGTTTCGGCCGCAACTGATATTGACTTTCGGTCATCAGCCGAATATCTATTTTAACTTTCAAAATTCAAAATGCTACGTTATTGTTGCATCTATTACTGTGCTTATTGATACTTTCATTTAGTTAAACTGTTGTGAATTAATCTGTGTGAAGTAGGGATGTTAAACGAAAACCCAATTTCGGGAGGAAATCATCCATAACTGTGTTCCACGATTTATTTATCTTTTTATCTGAAAAAATATTTGTAAACCCTGTTTGATTAGCACAAAACAATTCATTATATTCCTTGCAAACACTCGTTTGTCAGAGGTGAATTATAGCTTTGTTTTTTTTTTTTTTTTTTTTAAATTTCCGATTATTGATTGTGAATTTGCGATACAAGCACATACAACAGCAAATGCACATGTTAACGCTCATCATCGGCACAGCCATTTGATCTACGTATTCGAAAAGAAAAAAAACTGGAATTTCCCCACTAATGCCGAACGCTTTTTTAAAAGACAAACATACCGATAGACGTAAAGTTGCGAGATACTTGGACTTCAAAAGGAGGACATAAAGAATGACATATTTAGTGTTTCACAATCCACAATCAGTTCAGTTTTATTACATTAGCTGCCAATAATTGTATATTAGTCAAACTGACCCAACATTTTATTTAATGTAGACTGAAAAGCAACTTGGGCAATTAAAAAAACAACTTTGTAGCGCATGTAAGGTTCTTTTCCAAAACTGTTAATTTTCTTGCCGGACGTCTGTCAACCCTAGATAGATGTTTCTGGGACTTTATTCATATTCTACAAATATTCTTTTAATGTGTGACATATAGAACTAACATCCACTGATTTATATTATAATTTTAAAGGTCTAAAATCATGACACGACAGCTTTTGACTTCTGCTAATCCAAAATCAACTTTTTAAAAAAAGATTTCACTACGTTCTAAGGATCAATGGTCCTTCGTATTATTTTTTTAGTTTAATCAATGCAAATTTGTCTTTTCCAAACTATAACTTACTTTGCCCGGGGGCGGAGAGGGGGAACAGAAAATGGGTAAAGAAAAATATGATATTTAGACCCGAAAATAGGTTTTGAGAAAAAAAAAAGGATATTAACATCCCTAATGTGAAGTAGAAGACTGAAGTTAATAATAACGGATTATTTAATCACTTCAAAGAAAGGTTTACTCAAATAGAGTGCCCATAAAATAGTTAATATTACACATAAATGTACAGTTTTTTGAAATCATTTGTTTCGCATTTTTGGTTTCGGTCGAAGATGTAGTTAAACTTTTGGTTTCGCCTTCGGTTTCGGCCGAAAGTCAATGTATAATATTATTAATATTCGGTATGATTTCGTTTTCGGCCGAAACTAAAAAATTGGTTTCGGTCGGTCTCTACTTCTATCTAGAACATAGGTTCTCAACGGGGGCGTTATCGCCCCCCGGGGGGCGGTGAGAAGCTTTAGGAGGGCGCTGATGTTCCCGGGGGCGATTTGGAGGCGGTGAAGGGTTAGTGGGCGGTACGAAAGTACCTGATATAATTTGAACACCTCAGCTATTTGAATCGATTCATTTTTGGATGAAATGTGATGTAACGCAAGGTCTGCTACATATCTGATATCGCCCAACCGTAGCCCTACATATTATTATACTAATAAGAAATAGGAATCGCATAAACATTTCGAAGAAGTAAGGATCAGTACTAGACAAGTATGGTGTGCGGCCGCCTAATCCTGTGGTTAGTTTACCAGACTGTCAGCCGACAAATCGCAGGTTCAGCCGCCCAACATCTAATTTTAATGATATTTTGATCTCAGTTTAACTGTTTTAACCTAATATTTAATTTATTGATTGGAATGTGTATCGAAATACTCGTTGAGCGGAATGGTTATTTAGTAAACATACAAACTGGGTAGTTAATGTAATGTTTGAAAATATGCATATACTTTTTAGTCATATAATATTTATATATATATTTTAAATACTTTTACATTTCGATCATTTCTAAGTTATAAATTAAAAGCCATTTTTGTTTATAAAAGAAAAAAAAAACATTAAAAATATTAGCTCAAATGAATCGGGTCAATTATCTCCTTTTAATTAAGCATATGTTTCCTCATTTGATTCAATAGTGATGCCAAACAATTTAGACTATGTTTTGTAATATAACAAATATTACTGACTAATTATTATTTCTTCATATGAATTCAACATTATGGTTATTAGCCTACTTGTACTAGAAGCCATTTTAGTGCAAAAGAAATTCCTCCAGTGGCGATGGTGTGGCGTATAGTGGCTTGATGTTGTAGTTAAAAAAAAAGAGTTACTATTATTGTCTCGATATAATTTTTTATTGTTTGCCAATTTTCATGATTTTCTAGTTATGTCTTTGACTATGCCTTTATTGCCTTTATTGTACTTATTGGTTGTACTATGGGGCAAAATAAATATTGTTCATTGACGTGGAAGACAAGCGATGGCTACTGCACACAGAGGTGCTTTGGTTAGCGCAAGTTGACCGTTTAAATATAATGTATGTGACTTTGATTCGGTGTTCGAGTTTTTGAAAAGCAAATGCGATTCTTTTGGAGAAAATGAATCAGTTTCTCTAGGTCTGTGAGTTTCGGCAACCATTTTGTATTGCATTCTTATCAACCTCTTTTGTGGAAAGTGGATTTTATGCGAATACCATTTTCTTGTCAAAAAAGAACAAGACAAGCTGCAAATTGTGAAGCGTGGAGACCTAAGTATTTCGCAAAAAAAAAAATGAAACAAATATAGACAAACTACTAGCAACACACCAGGCAAACGATTCACATTAATATAGATTTGCTTAAGCCTCTTGTTTACGTAATTGTTGTATCTTCTAATTCTTATATGTTTCATTTTCAGCTTTATTTAAAGATAATAAATAAGCACACAAATCTAGTCAGCGTAACAAGAATTGCGGAAACTATATTGACCATTTAACTTCCAGAGGGGTGGGGGGGGGGGGGTGAGTGGACGCTAAAAAGAATTGCGGAAACTATATTGACCATTTAACTTCCAGAGGGGTGGGGGGATGAGTGGACGTTTAAAAAGTTATGGAGGGGGGGGTGAGCGGAAAAAAAAATTGTATAAGGGGGCGGTGAGCCGAAAAAGGTTGAGACCCTATGATCTAGAAGGAACGTCTGTAAACTTAAAATACATACTGATTCGAATTCGGGAAAGGGAGACGTATTATAATAGTCATGACACGATCGGAACATTTTTCCATATATTAACACAGCTACTCAGTCTAAATAACGTTCAGATCAATAATATATTGTAGAGGCCGAACGGAATTCGGCGTAGTTTCGTTTTCGCAAACCGTTAGCTTTGGTTTCGGTCGGCCTATAATATCTTAATTATTGAGTGAGATTAAGATGTTCAAATTTAAACTATGTATTCGTCTTTATAACCACAGAGCTCGCCTTTTCGTCTTCCTATACGCAATGTCTTCCTATACACAATGTCTTCCTATACACAATGTCTTCCTATACACAATGTCTTCCTATACACAATGTCTTCCTATACACAATGTCTTCCTATACACAATGTCTTCCTATACACAATGTCTTCCTATACACAATGTCTTCCTATACACAATGTCTTCCTACACACAATGTCTTCCTACACACAATGTCTTCCTACACACAATGTCTTCCTATACACAATGTCTTCCTATACACAATGTCTTCCTATACACAATGTCTTCCTATACACAATGTCTTCCTATACACAATGTCTTCCTATACACAATGTCTTCCTATACACAATGTCTTCCTATACACAATGTCTTCCTATACACAATGTCTTCCTATACACAATGTCTTCCTAAACACAATGTCTTCCTATACACAATGTCTTCCTATACACAATGTCTTCCTATACACAATGTCTTCCTATACACAATGTCTTCCTATACACAATGTCTTCCTATACACAATGTCTTCCTATACACAATGTCTTCCTATACACAATGTCTTCCTATACACAATGTATGTATTGTGATGATTTTCTCTCGGTTAGAGAAGATCGTCTCGACTTGAAAACGAGGGTCAGGAGGACACGGGACTATAGAGTTTATTCAATCAGCTTGGGGCAAAATACGTGTTGTAAATGTAATTATGTATTCAGTAGACTTTCTAAGATTTATAATAAAGTAAAGTATTCCGTCGGACCAAATTGATCCATAGGGCCGATGAAGCAGCGTTAACCAATTTATTTACTTTACCCCAACTAAAATCAGGCACCCATTAGACTCAGGGACACCCACCAATCCAAGGAATAAATCCTAGCCGTCACCAGGATTCGAACCCAGCACCTTCGGACACCGTGACCCTAAAATGTATAAAACTCCGTTTGAATTCTACGGGTAGTTTTAAATACTGAGTAATTCAACTAATGGTGGAATCCTTTAACACATTTTTAGGCTTGTTCTAACATTCTACAAACACCAATTTATTCTCAATTCCAACATATTAAATTTTAGTCAAACACGAAAAAAATTCAAAAGTCAACATTCTCTTCTTTTATTGTTTCTATTTTTAGAATTTCCCCCAAAACTAAAAAAAAAAATTACAAATCTGAATAACAAAAAAAAAACTAATTAACTTTTCCAGGAGAAAGGGATTATGGGGTATTTCCCTTCAAATAATCATTAAGATGGCGAATAAATACACAATTATGATCCATAGGATTTTGGAAAGGAGAGAGAAAAAAAAACAAACAAACAAGGAAATATAATGAAACCAGCAAATATGTTTGTGTTCACATAACTGAGTGAAATTGGTATTTCATCTGTCGTTTGGGTTCAGTGTAGATATCCCCAGGTTTTACCACAAATAAATATACAGCTGATGTAGATTTAATGGTTGTTTAAACAAAAATTATTAAAAGATGCAATTAAGCTCCGAAGTGAGAGGAGAGGGGGGGGATATGACGAATCAGCAGAATTCTGGGAGTGGCTTCCTAGGACGAGTGGTTCTAGAAGAGGTCAGGTAAGAAATGAGAGGATGAGATCAGGTTTGGGGCGAAACGGAGGGGTGTTTTATCGTATCTTATACATGACGACGCTCCTTCTATAATGAAGATTATTGCGTCCTACGCTCATCCGTGGTCTCAGTTCTAGTCTTGCATTTTTATTAGTGTTTGAAATTATATTAAGTTACTGGTTTTCCTGGTCTGTTCAGGCAACCCATTCCATGTCCGAATGCCACTCGGGAAGAAAGATTATTTATTTGCATTTGTTCTCGCATAAGGGATAAGGAAGGTGTTGTTGTCGTTATGTTTATCTGAGCATTGCAACAGGTTGTTATTGTGTTGTATTTCTAAATTAGAGTTTGATGCCTTATGCATTATTACTACTTTACTCTTTGTGCGTATCTGTGTAGTTGATTGTAACCTATTTTAGAACAACAAAAAATAACCAATCTATAGGCCTATATAAATAAAGTTGGCTGTTTGTGTCAATTTCGATCACCATTGGTCAATATTAAGACACGTGACCTATTCACCTTATTAAAGGCCTTTTGAATTATCGCGATTGTTTTCTTTTATTCCTACACGTTCACTCCGTAATATTTTGGTTAGAATCCCCGCCTAGCACATGATTGGCCTGGGTTCGATTCTCCTCAGGGTATTTTTAAAACAAAACAAAAATGGAGGCAATTGAGCTTGTATGTAATATAGATGTTGTCAAACCCTAAAATAAATGTTCACACATTTATGGCACTTCTTCAGATTTATATCCCTCATTCTCTTATTGGGGGCCGTCCACAATTGACGTTATTCAATTGGGAGAAATCGAGAATCAAGTAATTCTGGTGATGTGTGACGAGAGGGAGAGGGCCCCCCTGAAATGGGGTGTTGAAACACTGTGACGTCACATAATGAAATGTGGATCTTATAATGAAATGTTCACTTTACCACGTTTCCCCGGATTAACTACAGTAATTAGATATAGATTGTTTGTTGTCAAACTTTTACGGCAATAACGATGAAAGTGAATTGAAACATACTAATTTTGGCATTTGAAATATGGTGGTGGTGGCTAAAACAGTGTGTGTGTGGGGGGGGGGGGAGTGCAGAGAGCTTTACGACGTCATACTGAGAGGGGGAGGGGCTCACTTTTTGCGACGACTTGTGGCGATGGTGCGAGCGGTTGGTTGGACCGAAAAGTTGGTAAAAATCGCTTGGCGTCATAAATGGACGTCCCCGTCTCACTTGAGGCCTACAACAACGAAACCCAAACCCAAAAGCCAACCACCCACGTGACCGCTTGAAAATAGGTCATTGGGAGTCATGACGTCACTTTCTATCGTTTTGGTCCCAGGCAAAGAAAGGAATGAAAACAACACCTATAAAATAAAATCAGTGAATTTCACAGGAGGTGACATCAAGCTCACTTACCGCAACGAACGTTTCAAGTTAGAAAATTAAAAACAGTCCTCTTATAATCTTTAATCTATGTTCTATTTAAAATTAATTTTTTTGTAAGCGAGGGGGCGGGTGATGTGAGGGTGAAACTTGAACGGTAATTCCCCGTGGGCAATTCATGGATATAGAATCTATCGAGCCTGCAGAGAAAAGGAAGGTACAATTGAAATCCAGTTTGCTTTAACTAATCAGATGAGATGGCCATCGCAAACAAATTACAATAAACAAACAAGAAGGGACTTTTGTTTTGTAATTTGTCCAGACCTTTACTTAGATCTATATAATCTATACACAGAGAGACGTAAGCAGGTCAACACACACACAATCACACACAAACACACACAAGTCGAAGAGATTAAACGTTTTGTTTGTCTCTACAGTGACGCCATAGCCATATGGGACGCCGCGCCCAGGGAGGCACGTTCGTTCTTTAATACCAGATGTCCTTGAGCTCAAGCACTGAAAAACTTCAGTTGTTGTTTTTTTTTTGTTTTTTTTTGCTTTTGGTACATCCGGATTATAGAAACTGTAGGACCAAATTTATCCATAGGGCTGGTGAAGCAGCGCTCACCAGTTTCTGTGGCCACGGTATACTGGGTGATTTTGTGGCCAGCACAATGCGCAGCCGCCTTTACTTTACTAAGGTCAGGTATCCATCAGAGCTTTACTTTACTAAGGTCAGGTACCCATTAGAGCTGGGTAGACTCAGGGACACACTCCAGACCCGGAAACAAATTCTAGTCTTCGAACCCACGACCTTCGGTACTCTAGCCGAACCCGCGGCCGCGTTGTAGGATAGCATGCTTTTATGAAGACCTTTACCTTCATTCACACCTTTACTTAGCTTTAGCTAAACCTTTGCTTATACTTTTACTTATATCTTTATCTTTATCCTTTGCCTTTACATTTTCTTATATCTTTACCTAAACCTTTGCATATACCATTATTTATATCTATATTTTTTTAAACTATGTATTCGTCTTTGTAACCACAGAGCTCGCCTTTTCGTCTTCCTATACACAATGTCTTTCTATACACAATGTCTTCCTATACACAATGTCTTCCTATACACAATGTCTTCCTATACACAATGTCTTCCTATACACAATGTCTTCCTATACACAATGTCTTCCTATACACAATGTATGTGTCATGATGTGTTTAGGATTAGGACATCAACCTGGCAGAAGTTGGGCGATGAGAGGGGTGCGGAGTCGTAGGTGAGTGGGGTAGTAGTGGCAGGTCGTCGTGGGGTATGAGTTACCGTGACTGGAATCGCCCTGGAATAATTATTATTTCTCTCTCTGGCTCGTTGGATATTATGACGGACACAACAAATAGTTCTAAGTAGGCAAATAAATCGCTGGTTAAGTTCAGGTGTTTATTATCATTTCAATTCTTCACTCAATGGCAAGATACATATACGAATTTGCACAGGCTTCAGTTGACACTCAACACATGGTACTGCTAGGTTATCCAAAACATTAGGCAAACGAAGCTGTGTTCATGAAAATACTTAGACTGACAAAATATCTATCTATACACATGCAGGTGGTATATCCTATGGAACAACTGAATAAGTGGAGGCTAGAATCGAACAACCTTCTCCGCCTCACGCTTGAGCCCAAGTGTCCTAAAACTAGTTAAGCCCGCTTTCGTGCATTTTAGTCACGTGATCAGTGGTCAATTTGATTGGATAGCTACATTAGTTTAGAATTACATATGTTCTGGTTGGCTGGTTTGCTTGCATAAAGGATTGACTATTGGGGGGGGGGGGGAATTTAGGAGTCGGTGTAGGTGAACAATTAGTACCGCCGACTTTTGCGGGGTGGGGCCCAGGGAAAAAGGGGGGGGTAGACGTATACGGAGATACAAAGGATAAGATAATGACTTATTTCCCTTGATGTACCTGTGTCAATTGGTTCTGGTCGAGCTCAGCCCAAGGTGCTTACGTATGTGCGAGACGCTTCGCTCCAGATGTCACTACTTCGAGTGGATAAGGGGCTTGACCACGGGCGCTGAGTAGGGGACGAAGAGGGGAGATAATGAAAAAGGTGTAGCAGTGGGTGGGGGTGTCTACAGGTGGGTGGGGGTTTTACGTGTATGCTGAGTTTAGCAAAATAAATGAGTAGTTACTATCAAAATACAACATGAATCATAATTGACAGCATAATAGAATATATATATATACATACATTAAGGAATACACACACATACAATCACACATACAAATAGTGTAATACCAATTGGCTGAATCAAGTAGCAAACTCTGAATTCGGGAATGAAAAAGTGTAGAGAGGGTTAAAGAGAGGTGAGGAGAGGAGTGCTGGAGGATTTCACTTGCGTAAGGAGAGGGGAAGAGGTAATGGCGTCCCCTACTCTCTTCTTCCTAACCTAGACTTTGCGCTAATCTAAGGTTCGCTTGCTATGCTTGGGTCTGTCTATGTATGCTATCTGACTAAGAGTGCTAATTGTCGCGATTTAATTCCAGAATCGTGACAGTATGTATTGTGATGATTTTCTCTCGGTTAGAGAAGATCGTCTCGACTTGAAAACGAGGGTCAGGAGGACACGGGACTATAGAGTTTATTCAATCAGCTTGGGGCAAAATACGTGTTGTAAATGTAATTATGTATTCAGTAGACTTTCTAAGATTTATAATAAAGTAAAGTATTCCGTCGGACCAAATTGATCCATAGGGCCGATGAAGCAGCGTTAACCAATTTATTTACTTTACCCCAACTAAAATCAGGCACCCATTAGACTCAGGGACACCCACCAATCCAAGGAATAAATCCTAGCCGTCACCAGGATTCGAACCCAGCACCTTCGGACACCGTGACCCTAAAATGTATAAAACTCCGTTTGAATTCTACGGGTAGTTTTAAATACTGAGTAATTCAACTAATGGTGGAATCCTTTAACACATTTTTAGGCTTGTTCTAACATTCTACAAACACCAATTTATTCTCAATTCCAACATATTAAATTTTAGTCAAACACGAAAAAAATTCAAAAGTCAACATTCTCTTCTTTTATTGTTTCTATTTTTAGAATTTCCCCCAAAACTAAAAAAAAAAATTACAAATCTGAATAACAAAAAAAAAACTTATTAACTTTTCCAGGAGAAAGGGATTATGGGGTATTTCCCTTCAAATAATCTTTAAGATGGCGAATAAATACACAATTATGATCCATAGGATTTTGGAAAGGAGAGAGAAAAAAAAACAAACAAACAAGGAAATAGAATGAAACCAGCAAATATGTTTGTGTTCACATAACTGAGTGAAATTGGTATTTCATCTGTCGTTTGGGTTCAGTGTAGAAATCCCCAAGGTTTTACCACAAATAAATATACAGCTGATGTAGATTTAATGGTTGTTTAAAAAAAAATTATTAAAAGATGCAATTAAGCTCCGAAGTGAGAGGAGAGGGGGGGGGGGAGGGGAATATGACGAATCAGCAGAATTCTGAGAATCCTAGCACGAGTGGTTCTAGAAGAGGTCAGGTAAGAAATGAGAGGATGAGATCAGGTTTGGGGCGAAACGGAGGGGTGTTTTATCGTATCTTATACATGACAGACGCTCCTTCCATAATGAAGATTATTGCGTCCTACGCTCATCCGTGGTCTGAGTTCTAGTCTTGCATTTTTATTAGTGTTTGAAATGATATTAAGTTACTGGTTTTCCTGGTCTGTTCAGGCAACCCATTCCATGTCCGAATGCCACTCGGGAAGAAAGATTATTTATTTGCATTTGTTCTCGCATAAGGGATAAGGAAAGTGTTGCTGTCGTTATGTTTATCTGAGCATTGCAACAGGTTGTTATTGTGTTGTACTTCTAAATTAGAGTTTGATGCCTTATGCATTATTACTACTTTACTCTTTGTGGGTGTGTGTAGTTGATTGTAACCTATTTTAGAACAACAAAAAATAACCAATCTATAGGCCTATATAAATAAAGTTGGCTGTTTGTGTCAATTTCGATCACCATTGGTCAATATTAAGACACGTGATCTATTCACCTTATTAAAGGCCTTTTGAATTGTCACGATTGTTTTCTTTTATTCCGACACGTTCACTCCGTAATATTTTGGTTAGAATCCCCGCCTAGCACATGATTGGCCTGGGTTCGATTCTCCTCAGGGTATAAAAAAAAATGGAGGCAATTGAGCTTGTATGTAATATAGATGTTGTCAAACCCTAAAATAAATGTTCACACATTTATGGCAGCGTCTTTAGATTTATATCTCTCATTTTCTTATTGGGGCCCGTCCACAATTGACGTTATTCGACTAAGGGAGGGATCGGGCAGGAATCGATAATCAAGTATTTCTGGTGATGTGTGACGAGAGGGAGAGGCCCCCCCCCCCCTGAGATGGGGTGTTGAAACACTGTGACGTCACATAATGAAATGTGGATCTTAAAATGAAATGTTCACTTTACCACGTTTCATCGGATTAACTACAGTAATTAGATATATATTGTTTGTTGTCAAACTTTTACGGCAATAACGATGAAAGTGAATTGAAACATACTAATTTTGACATTTGAAATATGGTGGCTGTGGCTAAAACGGTGTGTGTGTGTGGGGGGGGGGAGTGCAGAGAGCTTTACGACGTCATACTGAGAGGGGGAGGGGCTCACTTTTTGCGACGACTTGTGGTGATGGTGCGAGCGATTGGTTGGACCGAAAAGTTGGTAAAAATCGCTTGGCGTCATAAATGGACGTCCCCGGCTCACTTGAGGCCCCCAACAACGAAACCCAAACCCAAAAGCCAACCACCCACGTGTCCGCTTGAAAATAGCTCATTGGGAGTCATGACGTCACTTTCTATCGTTTTGGTCCCAGGCAAAGAAAGGAATGAAAACAACACCTATAAAATAAAATCGGTGAATTTCACAGGAAGTGACATCACGCTCACTTACCGCAACGAACGTTTCAAGTTAGAAAATTAAAAACGGTCCTCTTATAATCTTTAATCTATGTTCTATTTTCAAAGTGCGTAACGCACATTTAAAATTTATTTGTTTGTAAGCGAGGGGGGCGGGTGAGATGAGGGTGAAACTAGAACGGTAATTCCCCGTGGACAATTCATGTATCCAGAATCTATCGAGCCTTCAGAGAAAAGGAAGGTACAATTAAAATCCAGTTTGATTTAACTAATCAGATGAGATGGCCATCGCAAACAAATTACAATAAACAAAGAAGAAGGGACTTTTGTTTTGTAATTTGTCCAGACCTGTACTTAGATCTATATAATCTATACACAGAGAGACGTAAGCAGGTCAACACACACACACAATCACACACAAACACACACAAGTCGAAGAGATTAAACGTTTTGTTTGCCTCTACAGTGACGCCATAGCCATATGGGACGCCGCGCCCAGGGAAGCACGGTCGTTCTTTAATACCAGATGTCCTTGAGCTCAAGCACTTAACAAATTCAGTTGTTGTTTTTTTTTGCTTTTGGTACATCCGGATTATAGAAACTGTAGGACCAAATTTATCCATAGGGCTGGTGAAGCAGCGCTCACCAGTTTCTGTGGCCACGGTATACTGGGTGATTGTGTGGCCTGCACAATGCGCAGCCGCCTTTACTTTACCCTTACTAAGAACAGGTACCCATCAGAGCTGGGTAGACTCAGGGACACTCTCCAGACCCGGAAACAAATTCTAGTCTTCGAACCCACGACCTTCGGTACTCTAGCCGAACGCGCTGCCGCGTTGTAGGATAGCATACTTTTATTAATACCTTTACCTTCATTCACACCTTTACTTAGCTTTAGCTAAACCTTTGCTTATACTTTTACTTATATATTTATCTTTATCCTTTGCCTTTACATTTTCTCATATATCTTTACCTAAACCTTTGCATATACCATTACTTATATCTATATTTTTACTTAAATCTTTACATAAACCTTTGCTTATTCTTTCACTTATATCTTTACTTTGACTTGTATCTTTACCTATACCTTCAATTATAATTTTACCTATACCTTAATTTATACATTTACTAATAAGGTTTAAATTATATGTTACGCCCTTATCTTAGGCAACGTTCTGACGTCATAACTTTTACAACATGGAGGGGTAGGGGGTCGGAAGGGGAGGACACCGTTTCAATTTCCGTTTGGGGTGGTAGGGCTGGACTATTGCTGGTGACGTTACATTACTATTTTTTATTTGTTCCAGCTCGTGTTGCCACGAGATAACTTGATACATAATATGGTCGGTTGCAGCATTATATCTGAGGTAATCCATAACTCATTCTTCATTCTTGGGTAGCAGCTACGGAGCATATTACAAGTTATTTTGGTTTAAATATTAGATCACGATCTTCTGCAACTGTTGAAGACTCTCAGTGGAATTCCAGAGTGGAGTGTACAGGCTCAAGGGTGGTGTAGAATTATGTTCTCTCTCTCTCTCTCCTTCTCTCTCTCTATCTTAACGGTAAAGTTGCTGGGAAATTTATGGGGAATTTGCGTTGGTTTTAGGGTATAAATCAAATATATGGAAATTTGATTTTGTGATAATTATTGTATTTTTGTGTGTATATAAGAATGTGTATTAAAATATGTTAGCCGTAGTATAAAATGTAGTGGGTTTTTTAAAAAGTATTTTTACACAGTCTGCTCTTCTTTATAATAAAAAAAAATCGATCAGACCACCCCACCGCCTGTTTTACTAAGAATCTTTTAAACGAAGAAGTCCCCTCATCAATACCTCACGCTGTCAATCATGTATGGTTTCTCAAGTTTTTTAGGATTCGTGACGAGATTTGTATTTATTTAACGAAGCGAATAGGATTCTGCAAAGTAATACGTTGAAGTAATATATATATATATATATATACGTGATGTTCTTTTATATACATATATATATATATACGTGATGTTCTTTATAAAAAAAATTATTAAAAAAATTACAAGAAACAGCAGCTTAATACTGTAAACATATAAAAAAAATGGATGAATATATGACATGAGAAATTTATCTAATACTTCACTGTAGTATAGAAATTGGAAATGTTTACGGAATCAGAGAAAACCGGGGAGAAAGAATGGTGGGGGGAAAAAGGGGGGGGTAGATAATAATTTTGAATAACCATAAACTCAAGTCCCATATTTCATATTTCATAAACTCAAGTCCCATATTTGGGACTTAAGAAGCTTGATATAATCAATGGAGAAGAGGATCGTACTCGCAGACACACGGAATAGAGATACTGATGTAGGAGTGAGTAAGTTAGTGAGAGGGAGTGTGGGGAATGGATGAGTGAGTTAGTGAGTGAGGGGAAAGAGTGTGTGAAGAAATGAGTAAGTGTGGGAAATAGTGAGGGATTCGGTGCATGAAGGTTTGAGTGAGAGAATGAATAAGTGAGGGAGGGAGGGGAGGAAGAAATGAGTTAGAGAATGTGAGTGTGTGTAAAAGAGAGAGAGAGAGAGAGGGGTGGGGGTAAGTAAGTGAGAGTAAATGAAAGAGTGAATGCGTAGATGAATGAGAGTGTGAGGGAGAGAAATAGACAAAGAATGAATGAGAGAAAGAGAGAGACAGAAATTGAGTGAATGAATGAGATACAGTTATTAGGATATTTATTAGGTAGATAAAAAAAATGATAAACAGAAAGCAAGAAATACGAAATGACACTAACTCATGGAGAGAAAAAAGATACGAAGATAAATGTAAAAATATAAAACAAAAAGTAGATGAATAAAAAGGTTATAGAAATGGGCTAAGAAGTGTAGATGCGGTCATCAAGAAATGGATTCTAAAGGAACGTCTGGTCAACAAATGAATACCAAAGTCCAGACGCTATAGACATCCCTGTGTGTGGTGGTCTTTATTAAAATCTCATCTTCCTCTCGTGAGTTATTGCCCCTGCTAGCAAACTAATAGAATATTTTGGACTACATATAAGGGGGGGGGGGGGGGTAATTTGGTAGAAATGAGACTTTTCTCAATGCCTTGTGTATAGGGATGAAGTTTATATATAGAAATAGGTCTATTAGCAACTGGTAAGCAAGCAATAGTAATAACTCATATGAGCGAGTGACAAGTTGCGTGATAGCACAATTGAAGGATAAGTAAGTAAAGTACCCTTCGGACCAAACTGATCACAGGCTTTGTGAAGCAGCGTTCACGATTTCTGTGGCCACGGCATACGAGGGGATGTGTGGCCAGCACAATGCCCAGCCGCCTTTACTTTACCCCAACTAGTGTCAGTTACCCATCAGAGCTGGGTAGACTCAGGGTAGACTCAGAGGTTAGGGTTAGTCCCTGGAAAAAAAATCCTAGCCTGCACCAGGATTCAAACCCAGAACCCTCGGATCGCCAGTCGAACGCGCTGTCGCCCTGCCACCGTGCTGACAATTGAATGGGCCTTGGTTCAAATCCAAGGAAGTTGTCCTAAACGTCTATAAATTCTAAACGTGCACCCATAAAAGTAATAGTGGATGTGTTTTGTATTTTGGTCATTTAACGGTATAGATGTTCAGTATAGTTAAATAACATTATGTCCCCAACGTGTCGAGTTTTCCTTTTTCCCAATTGCTCTAATTTTCTTGCTCGAATTTTCAAACATCGAAATTTGTCATCTTAAAGATTTAGAAAAGAATTCCCACTACGACTTTTTTGTCGTCTTGGTACTACTGCAGCTATGAACCACTTACCCAAGCCATAAGTATGTACGCTACACTATATTGCTGTACCCAAGCCATAATTATATAGACCAACACTACAAGAAATGGCTGTACCGAAGCCATTTGTAGGCCTATATACACTGCAAGAAATGGCTGTACCGAAGCCATTTGTAGGCCTATATACACTGCAAGAAATGGCTGTACCGAAGCCAGAAGTAGGCCTATATACACTGCGAGAAATGGCTGTACCGAAGCCAGAAGTAGGTCTATATACACTGCGAGAAATGGCTGTACCGAAGCCAGAAGTAGGCCTATATACACTGCAAGAAATGGCTGTACCGAAGCCAGAAGTAAGCCTATATTCACTGCGAGAAATGGCTGTAGCAAAGGCCATAAGTAGTACTCTACAGGGATAGGCTGCTATAGACTATGCTGCTTAGCCTTGTCGAAAACAATCAGTGCCAATGGGCCATCTTCAACCTAAATGTTTTTTGTCTTATCTAACTAGCAGGACGCATTTGTGGTTTTGTCGATGATTCGGTAAAAATATTTATAAATATTTCTGCTCTGTGACTTGTAAACGTAAAAGATTAAAGACGAATGAAACAACCGCAGATTGTTCTTTAAGATAAAATGATTGTTTTAGCTGTGTATCAGATCATGCCGGACCGACCTGACATTAATGCTAAAAACACTTTCTTTTTGTTTAAAATTTTTAATGCGAAACTTGCTCCGTTTGCAACTGCTGCTAAAATTAAATAATATGATAAAGAAACAAAAAAATTCAATGACTGGAATTTTGGACCAACACTATGGACAAGTCCTTATCCGTCTAGTGGCCCATGCCCCCTGGCTAAGTAAGTCCAACCAAACTTATTTTATAAAATGATCAGCCACTGTCATATCACAATGTAAGCTTATGTCAGATTTGAGCAATCTAATACATACAGTAGAACTGAAGTAGACGCATATGATAGCATCTAGATTCTTTTACCTACAACTTTCCATTCAAACACATACAAGTTCTCATTCAAATCTCTACAATTTTCCATTCAAACACCTACAGCTTCTCATTCAAATCTCTACAATTTCCCATTCAAAGACCTACAGCTTCTCATTCTAATCACTACAACTTCCCAATCAAACACCTAAAACTTCTTTTTTGAAAAAAACTAAAACTAGCATTCTAAAACCTACAACTTCCCATTCAAACATCTACAACTATGTGAAAAACTACAACGTAACAATGACACAAGACACAAACAACTCCACGTGCAATTAAACAGAGAATCTGAAATAAAAACATTACAGAAATAAAACAAAAACAAAGCTGGCCCGTATTTTCATTTCTTTTCTTTAACGACTTCATCAGATTTGATCTGGACATTTCATTATCGCTTTGAAAATTAAATAATCAAAAACATGCAATTAATAAAAGAAAACCTATTTTCTCAATTCTGAAACCTAAAGACTGAACACAAGAAGATGCTCATGTTCATTTTTTTTTTTGTTATTGTAAATTTCTGATTTAATCCTGCATTAATTTTTCTTTTCCTCTTTTTCAATTTATTTAGGGCGTAGTTGTCTTTCTTTAAAGCCAAACTTGGATTAGTAAACTGAGCACTTGGCTAGTGCGCATGACAGGAAACTAAAAACACACACGCACACATACTTGCAGACGATGGATTTGGCGCGTGAAATCTTGGCAATAATGACCATATTGTTGCGAATCTCTGGTGAGTCTTTCTTACATTATTTTCCCATCTTAAATATTAGATCTATATATAAATGTATTGTGGTCTTATCCAGTAAAGCAATGTAATAAAATGCAGGATAAATTGTAAAAAAAGAAACAATCTCGAAAAAGATACTCTAAAGTTGAATCAAAACGCCAAAAGAGCAACTGTTTTTTTATATGTAACATGGGCTGCTCATACGTATAAGTTTTTTTTATGCACGTGTATTCTGTCGTATTTACTGTCACAACTAAGGATCCATTATAACTAGACTTCTGTTTTGAGTGGATCTAAGAGATGCATGCACATCTTAATAACTTAAACCAGCTCTCGTTGTATTGTCGCCCTCTGTCTATTGCAAATACAGTAGAAATGAGAGGCAGCTGTAATGAAAAAAACTACAAGTAGCACAAGTACCACAAATAATGTCAAGGGTATATTCTATTCAATGACAATATTTAAATGGAGTAGTTAAAAACAGGGTTATGTGGGTTTTATGCTTCAAAATGCTGCGTGCACTTTTATACTTCAAAGGTTACACTCCAGGTCTTTTAGACACAAGAGTTTGCAACATAAACGTTTAATATCGATAGAATAGACATTACACTAATTATAGCATCAGTTCGTATGTCACTGTTACAGTTATAACATAGGAGGTCAACTGGTTTGTGTAAACTAAAATCAATTTAATGTTTTCTAGCATTGGTACTTACTTCAAAATAGACGTCTCTTACTTATCTTACATGTTACAGACGCTCCGTCTATTAATAAGATTATTAATAAGATAATATGCTTAAAAAATACAAGATAGACCTTTGACGTCACAGATAAAGAATTTGTGTCAGTGTTATGGCAAACTGTGACAAGGGGATGAAGGATAAAATTGATATGAATTTTCTTAAATGACATGTCAATAAACATAAATGTGTGTTTACTAGACATATATTTACACAAGTCTTCCAGTAAATCCATTTATACTTAATGGAAAATTCAACGCTCATTCAGCTAACATTAAGTATCCATTATAAAAGCTAAAGTTAATCCGATGGACACAATAACTATAGAAAATATGGAAAATGAAACAGTAGTTGGAAAGTAAATAGCTAAACGCCCCCGTTAAGTGCGGAAAGGTATCTGTGTATACTAGAAGATAGGCCGATTAAACTGGAATTTTAGAATATATGTTTCTATTGAGCCGAAAATACATGGTAAATGTGTGAAGGTACTAAGTGCGTAACGTAACGCACGTAAGTAGATTTAATGACTTAAAGCTACATAATATTATACTTTATATTTTTATTACACTATACAAACTATGAGACCTTCAAACATTTCAATTGAAGTTTATTTTTATATCAAGGACTACTGAAGACAGGACGTGCAGACTTGAATTTCTGACTTAGCTAGCTAAGGCCAGTTTTTTTAACAGTAGCGATACACTCGCTTGTCGCGCTTATATATGAAGCAAATTATTATTTAGTAACTAACATAATTAATGTCAATAATGTCAATACTGTCAATAATGTTAATGTGCAGGGCCGTTTACTAATGAGGGGTTACGATTGAGAGGGTTTAAAAGAGCATTTGAATATTATTTAAGATCTATTTAGATGATTGAATGATTAGGGCCGTACACATGATACCCTATATATATATGCGGTTGGTGTTGACGGTTTCGTGTGGGGGGTCACCTAAGGAATAAAATAAAGTGAAAAAAAAATTCTAAAAAATCGTTATTTCTTGACCTAAAAAGGGAAAAACGTAACCCACCCATAAAATTTATCTCGCTCATAATTAAGAGATAAATGCACAGCCTCTAAAAAAAGTGATTATGAAGTAAGTCGATTATTTGGGTTGAGAATTTTGCCAAGTGGTACATGTACCATTATTATAAATACGATAATTTGATTTCTATGTCTATGGCAAAATTTATTTGTGTTTTCATGACCAAGGAATATAAAGAATGTAAATTGACTGTGATAGTTACACATAAACAAACATTGTGCTCTCCTCTTATATTTTCTGCTTTCAATAATGGTATACATGCACTATTTGGCACTTTAAACAAACGACACTTGTTGACAGCATTATAATTACCTTTACAATTAACTACACCACATTTATTAGGCATTTTGATAAAAATACACGATCGAAAAATTGAAAACAAACGCAGTGAAGTAAAATATCAACAGCAAGTATCCATGTTGGAACCAAACTGTGCCTTCTATTCATACTCCTTCAAAAATAGTGCGCTCATGCTTGGTAATTATTAAGACATTTTAAAGGCTATTAGATCGTTCTTTGTCATTAAAAAAATGAAAATGACATAAACCATTAATACAATGAATCATATTAGTAAAGAATTTTGTTAGTTACTTAATAATAGTTAACATTATATCACTGCGCCAAGGGAGTGTATCGCTACTGTTAAAAAAACTGGCCTTAGCTAGGAAGTCAGAAATTCAATTCTGCACGTCCTTTCTTCAGTAGTCCTTGTTTTATATTTAAAAAAACAACTCATGTCTCAAAATTAAAACCGTGTCAGTTATCGTGAACTCTTTGAAATCTCTAGCCTTAACATCGTATTTACTTGGAAATGATGCATTTGAATATCTGCTGTGATACGAGACTTTTAAAAGTAAACTACGTAAGAGTCTACGTGGAAACTGCAATAAACGTATTGGCATATTTCAAAGAATTAAAAAATTCGATCAAATCTAAAAAGCAACTTCATTTTTCTATGATTCTGTTTTTTTCTTTAAATTTATAAGCTTATTCTACGGATGGATTAGTTTAAATCCTTATTTCCTTGTCGGGATTCTGTGAACTTTAACCCGTAATTCCTGATTCCACGTTACTGTAAACCTTCGCATTTATTTACTTATATTTTGTTTTTTTTCTTAATTGAACAATTGGAGAAAGTGGTGCAACTTTTGGAACGCTTGCTTACGATGTGCCGTTCACATGCCAACGAATGTTTGTTGTGTAATAATCTTTAAAAACATGAATAAAACTACGGTCGAACTATACGATCAGGCTACTACAAACTGTTGCCATATACCTGAATAATATAGACCAGCATTCGCCAGTCATTTTTTTCTTTGTGGTTGTTTCGTAACCCCTACGAAGTTTTACACAAGTTTCGAGACTACGGATATCTAAGTCTTATACTCTAGAGCTGTTGCTAAAATTTGGCTCAAATATATACAGGCCATTACAAATAATATTTTACATAGGCCACTCACTAGTTCATAACAATCATCTGATTTATGTTTTTAAAGTCTTCATGTGTGATTGTTATTTAAACTTACGTCCAGTTACCCTAATTCTGTATCGAGTTTCCACCCTCGTGAACGGGCTCATATAATATTGAGTAAAACGAAACACTTCTCCGCACTAACCTTGCGCTAATAACATACACATTCATTGGTCCACTGAATACAAAAGTGGGGGGAGGGGGGGCTACACACGTTTAGTGTGGCACTTTAGCGTAAAATGTGAAGTGCGGATGGGGCATCTGCCCAAAGCGCCACAGTTTGCATAAGCGTCCCTTTTTTTTTTTGAAAAACTTCTTTAGGCCAATACATTAGATTACTAATAAATAAAAACTATTATTTAAAAATCGATGCCAATTTTGATCCCCGCCCCGGGTGAAATTCTCCCTAGCTACGCCACTTCATGCATCATGAAATAGAAAAACATTGGAGAAAACAATAACGAATTGAATGGAAAGTGTTCATAACATCAAATGAGTTATTTGACAATTAGATGGAAATAGGATGAAGCCAATCGGACAATTGATGTTGACTTTGTTCTAATAATTGTTCTCTGAATTATCACTCCCTTTTGTTATTATCCAAAGACCCCCCTCCCCCCTCTCTCTTTTTTACTCCTTTACCTTGTCTTTTACTTTCTCTTACTCTCATCAACAAGTCTATTAGCTCGGCTAATGCGCTAATCGCTAACATTATTACGGTAATTTACTGTTGCATATCTCCCTTCTCGCTCTGTCGCTCTTCTCTATATCTCTAGATGTAGGCTATCATTGTAACTATGCTTATCTTCTGTCATTCTGTCGATCTAAATATCAATCCATTTACATATTTATCCTGCTATCTTTATATCTAAATAAAGTTAGATAGTTAGATGGATAAAATACATAGTTAGATCATGCTATCTATCTATTTATCCATGAAAAAAATATTTGATTTCTATCTTTTAATCCATGTTTATATATCCTGCTATCTAGTTGGGCATTGAAGCACATTGTAGCAAATTTAAACTGGTCAATTTCTGATAGAAATAACGAGGACTATAAGCGTTTGTTACTCTGGTCATCTAAAGATGCCTGTTTAAAAAGCTTTTATGAGTCTTTAATTCGGCATTAGAGGTTTGGGCAAGCAAAGTCGTATACAGTCGTAGTCATTCTATGAGAAAAATTTTTTTTTCAAATGCGATTAGTTCACCGGACTGTCCACAAAACAGCCAGGATTCTAGACCTGCTACCTACCAATCCTTGCCGTCCCTCATGAGTTTTGGACCTAGGGGACGTAATAATCTTCTGTCCGGGAGAAACACTTGAAAACTAATAAAATAAAATAAATTGTAGCTATCAACAAGCAACGCTCCATCGTCCGTGAAAAGATGTAAGTATAGGACGAATAACACTCACTATAGATCGCAACGTGCTTCCTCGCAGATTGAAGCGTGCAAAACAAAATAGAAACTGTATACCTTTTAATATTCCACGAGGAACAGGCAAAAAGAAAAAAAAAAGAGAAAATCCCAATGTTAACCCACTGTCTTTCAACAATAGATTCAACGTAATATATAGATCCTGGGCATCAGTTCGAGGCGGGGTCGAGCGTTTTTGTTGTGTAGCTTTAATGAATTCCCCATGTCAGATTATAGGAAAATAAATTGTTAGGATGAATTCATTGTAATAAGAATAATTCTGAGACTGTTCCCTTCAGCCTAGTTAAAACCAACACTGTGCCATAAAACATTTCCAATGGAGCGATTCTAGTGATCCAAATGATTTTAATTGCATGCCAGCGTTAAGTTTTTGAACGAATCAGCGAACATTGCAATAATACTATACTCGAAACATAAATACATTTCTTTTTACTTTTTAGGAAAAACAATTTTTGATGCTTAAATCTTAATTTTGAATAAAAACGATTTATTCACGTGAAAATGTTTGAGTTTAAAAAAGAGATTTTCAATCCATGATTCGACTAAAATTTCCAACGATTCAGTCATTCTTTTCGTTTCCAATTCTGTGAATATCAATGCATACATTATGTGGATGTACTTAAAAGTCGCATTCATGTTTTTTATTTGTGCGTGTATCTGCATTTTGTGTGGATCTTTTTGTACTAACGAAAATCGATCTTGTTACATCCTCTGTGTCCTTGATGTTTATAAAACATTTCTATTTTCTTTGTGAGAAAGAAACCATAAAAATAAAAATGGGACGCTTTGAAGTCAAACAAATACAGCGTTAAACATTATTTATAAACAAGTATATCCAATAAGGCGGTCAATAATTAAAATAATACCTTGTACACAAAACTACCAAACGGCCAGGCCATAGCTCGAAATCAACTCGGGCTAAATTATAGTAAATAATAATTTAAAAAAAAAAAAAAATTATTATTATTATTTACTCAGTAAATCCGTTGGGAAAATTATCATTGGTTCTGTCCAAAGGTCTAATGCGCAGTTTCGTTTTATACGGCCTTTCCAGTTACTTTATTGATTTTATTTTTATGTACAAATATCAACCACCGCTTTTATCTAGTGAACCGATTTATGGCCGCCCATTAAATTGGATGCAAACAGATCGCTGATCGCCGTGAGAAATGCAATTTCTTGGCCTTTGAGAGTCATTAAACGTTGACTAACGTAGTGTGTGCAATGTTATGCTTTCATACGTAGGACGCATGCTTTTTTTTTTTAGACGCAGTGTTGTTAGTTGTAATGGGCACTTTCTTCATTTTGCTTGTTTGATGTTGGACGTTGTATGCAGTACTCTCCCTAACAGCACACTTTATTGGCCTCTAATGGCGCCAAATATTCTGCAAACTTTTAAGTTTTGGTCTAATGTTTTTGCCAACATTGATCTAATATAGTGAGCTGTTAGAGCTGCTAGGCGCAGAAATCTTATCCGCTGTCAGACGTTGTAAATCTTCATTGATTAAAAGAATGAACATGTTTTTTATTTATAAAATCATCTTAGGGTACATCTAAAAAAATAATAAAATTCCTATAGTTTCGTTACTTTAGACTAGTCTAGACTGTCGAGTCCCAAAACGCCTAAATCAAGTCAATGGACAATTCAAAAGTCAATTCAAGTCTCTTCTACAAAAATAGCACAATGACTTTTAAGCCGTTGGCACGCCGAATGAATTAGAAATCCTATTTTAGCATTGGCACACTATTATCCAAATGTAGTCTTCCCCTGCTCTAGACAATGGAAAACTTTATTGACTAATTCGAGCACCATTGTTTTAATATTTGTATTTAATATTCTATATGTTTTACATTCTATATGTTTTACGTTCTATATGTTTTACATTCTGTATGTTTTACATTCTATATGTTTTACATTCTATATGTTTTAAATTCTGTATTTTTTACATTCTGTATGTTTTACAGTCTATATGTTTTACATTCTGTATGTTTTACATTCTGTATGTTTTACATTCTATATGTTTTACATTCTGTATGTTTTACATTCCGTATGTTTTACATTCTGCATGTTTTACATTCTGTATGTTTTACTATCGGTATTTTTTACATTCTGTATTAATGTTTTAAATGATGTTAAGCTACTGGTTTTCCTGGTTTGTTAAGGCAACCCATTTTATGCCCCAATGCCACTCGGGAAGAAAGAGTACTTATATGCATTTGTTCTCGCATAAGAAGAGTATGTTTTACATTCTGTATGTTTTACTATCGCTATGTTTTACATTCTGTATGTTTTACTATCACTATGTTTTACATTCTGAATGTTTTACATTCTGAATGTTTTACATTCTGTATGTTTTACATTCTGTATGTTTTACATTCGGTATGTTTTACATTCTGTATGTCTTACATTCTGTATGTTTTAAATTGTGTCATATTTCTGTACACACCTGTTTTTTTCTATTCTAATGCTATTAACAAAATATACGCAGCGGATGAATGGCGTATGAAATGTTTGTAAAGTAAGTTAGGCTTCAATACTCTACCAGGGAAAGCAGAGCTTTCAATAAATAAACATGTTTGCTCTATTCAAACTATTGGCGTGTCTCTGCCTCTTTCTAAAAAGAGGGAATAAAATGTCAACATGACCTAAGATATTCTGTCTCGCTCTATATCTATCTATTACCTTCTATCTGTCTCTTTTCCTTTAAGATTTTCTTCATTTAAATTTTGATTTCAATATAGATCATTTTCATTATCTTTTAAGAAAATGTCTGTATCACCCTCCCCCCCCCTCCCACTCCCTCGCCCAGCCCGTCTGTTGCCCCCTGTTGGGCTTTGAACGGCGTTGATGGTCAATAACGTAGGCGACTCAATGTGAAGGTTATCTCAACTAATTAACTCTGAAAGAAACCTCTTTCTTCATTTGCGACTCACACTCCTTATCGAAAACCTCTCTCTCTCTCTCTCTCTCTCTCTCTATCTCTCTCTCTCTCTCTCTCTCTCTCTCTCTCTCTCTCTCTCTTTGCCAGTCTTTAACTCTTCCCTGATTTCTGCTTTATTCATTCTGAGATAGGCAACGAATCATACTCACGCTCTTTACCTTTAACTCTTTCGTTCTCTCTCTCTCTCTCTCTCTCTCTCTCTCTCGGCCATTCTATAACTTTAAAGGATTTTTTTTTCTTTATTCTGATGAGTAAGGCAACGAATCATACTAACATGGTCTCACTTTAGCTCTCTTTCGTTCTCTCTCACTCTCTCTCTCTCCCTCCGTCTCTCACTCACTCCCTGGAGCCACTATTCAATAAGGGTCTTAATTTGTCCATTCATGCACAACAAATCAAGCCAGCACGGGGGAGGGAACATCTTAAAGCTGTAAAATAATAAAACCCCTTTTTGCTTCTCAATTCGCTACTCCCCCAGCCCCCCAACCGCCTCCACGCCGCCCCCCTCTCCCCCACCAAACACCGTTCATATCCCTTTCTGCAGAGCTTGCAACTTGTAAATATGACTTTTGGCCTTTATGGGATGCCCAGGGAATTTCAATGGCACACACACACACACACACACACACACTAATATACACAGGCCTACACTGCAGTATATTACGCTGTACACGCGCATATACACACGTGTTACTGTGCGGTGATATTAAACAGTATATTATGTCAGCAGTCTTGGTGACATTTCATGTCATTGACACACACTCATGCGCAAGTAATGAAAGCATAGTGCACATGTCTGATAGAGAGAGAGAGAGAGAGAGAGATGAGTGGGAGGGAGGGAGGGAGGGAGAGAGATAGAGAGAGGGGAGGAGGAGGCAGAGAACGATTGGTCATCTGCAGAATCCGGAAGTACTCTTTACAACTTTCATAATCTTCAATCCGGGAATCTGTCCGCCATCTTGTTTCAATCAGCTAAGGAAGCAGCATGCAAGTGGATGCCAGAGGTTCAAGCTTAAGAGAGAAACGGGGTGATGCTACCGTTGTGTAAGCAATGGGAGGAGGAGATAGGGAGGAGAAGCAACGGACAGAAAACAAATAAATGCCAGTATGTTCAGGCCCTATGGTATAATTTCTGTCACAATTCTTTATCATGTAATTTTGCATTTTTGACATGGAGGTGTTGCTCCAGGTTGAGGCAGGGCTGGATTAACCATTAAGCACAATAAGCATGTATAGGGGCACGGTGGTCGGGCGAAAGCGCGCTCTGCTGGCGTAACAAAGGACCTTGGTTCGAGTCCTAATGAAGACTAGGATTTGTTCCCGCGTCTGGAGAGTGTCCCCTGAGTCTACCCACATCTGAATAGTAACCGACATTAGTTGGAGTAAAGTAAAGGCGGCTTTGGATTATGCTGGCCACTAGTATGCTGTGGCCACAGAAACTGCTGAATGCTGCTTCACCGGCCATATGAATTAATTCGGTCCGACGAGATACTTTTCTTTTAACCCTTACAGTCCCGGGCGCGTATATAGCGGAACTGAAGGCAGCATAGATAGAAGTAGGTCGGTACGGGAAGGGTTAAAATAAGCTAGATGTTAGGCATCAATATAAGGGACATTTTTCCACAGAAAAGATTCACCAAAATTCCTGGTCCATATGGTGAATTACTGCAAATTGTGCAGCGGAAACAGGATCCGCTAAAAATGACCTCCATATTACCTCACGTTATATATAAAAGTAATCTTATAAAGAATTAAATTATGTATAATGTAAGTTGTATTTCATTGCAATAAAGTCATAGTTGTCATAAGTAGAACAGTGGCATGATGACAAATAAAAGATAAGACTACAAGTAATTAGAATGTTTTGCAATTGCGAGGGCGGGATGGGAGGGTTGATGTGAGAATTGACTGACCATTTTTTAAGTTACCTCTTAATGGCCTCCACAATTCCACTACCAGAATTTAGGCCCAAAGCTGGAAACTTGCACTAACATAAAAAAATTCGATTTACTTTTCTCAAAATGTAGACTAATTAAAATCAATTAAAAAATTAAATATTCATATCCTTTTTTTTTACCTATACTCAGTTAGTGAAGTTTATTAAATGCTTTTGAACAAAAAATCTAGAAAAGTGACATCTATTTCATTTCTATATTCTCCAATCCTTTTAACAAATCATCGATTTCGTCAAATATATTTTTTATATAGATCTCTATGTGTTCATAAACTGTGTTTATCTTAGTGTGATTTGATGTCGTTTCAGCATATTTTATTCTCTTTCAGCGCAGGTCATAATTTATAGAGCTGGTTATTGTTTTATAATTGACCCAAACATGATTGTACAAGTACACACACAAAAAAACATCCACTTGAATTGGTAGAAACATCTTACAAGTTAAGAGATTTACTATCGATCGTTTCCCGTGTTCACGGCAAGCCGGAGAACTCTTGCCATCCTACCCAATATGGACGTAGGAGTTCTCTACGTCTTCATAAATATTGTTCATATATATATTATATATCTGGCAATCTCCGATGTACATAACAGGCTTACTCGGAGATTTCACAGCTCCAACTGTTTGGGCTTCCCCTCCCCCCTCCTCACCATTCCTCCTCCTCCTACATTCCCTTATTCCCTTCCCTCGTTTCTATCTGTATTTTTCGCCTCCCTCCCCCAACCCTTTGTCTTTATTTTGTTTTTCTGTGTGATGTTGTGGTTTCCTTGAAAAATCTGGGCCCCGAGGCTGTAGCCGAGGCTGAAACTTCAAGTCTTCACAAACAAACATGTGAAAATGTCCCTTAAAGTGAGACACAAAAGTTTTTCTAAACAATTTGTGATTTGTACAGCAAATCATCGGATTCTCTGATAGAGAGTGAGAGAGAACGAGAAAGTGAGTGAGAGAGAGAGAGAGAGAGAGAGAGATTGGAGGAGGATTAATTGAAAAGCTCTATTTGTTTTGTAATTCAGTTGAGAACATAAAGAGACATGAGAAAATACATTTATTTTAAACATTCTCTTTGTGTATTTTGAATCGAAATCTCGTCACGAAGACAAGTGTCACTGAGTTGTACGAATTACTCATTTGTGTATAAGGTTGTTGTTGTTTTTTCAAATTTATATTTAATGCTTGCTTAGCGGACATATCGAAATGCCTAAACAACGAATCAACCCTTTTTTTAAAACTAGTCGTTAATGGAATGGCAAGGAAAATAGATAAACATAAAGTGAGAATAAAGTGTATGTTTTGAAAATGGAATAATTGCGCGGGAAATCTGTGTGGATTAATTGAAGAAAAAATAAAACTACAAAGAATGGTGTAAAATTGAATTGAATGGTGTTTTAAATGTAGAAATTTAAATGAAATGATAAAATTATACAAATGAAATACTTGGAATAAGAAAAAATCCTTAAAATATTTCTAAAACAAAAAATAATATTAAAGGATTTAAAGAAAATGGACAAAGAAGGTTTAAAAGGAAAATGTAAAGCTTTAAAGCTAGAGAATGTAAGCTTTTAGAGAAGAAATGTAATGTTTAAAACAGGAAAATGAAAGCTTTTAAAGTGAAAATATAAAGTTTAAAACTGGAAAATGTAAGCTTTTAGAGTGGAAATGTAAGGTTTAAAATAGTAATGTTACTTATATAAAAGAATCCAATGATATGAGCGTTATCTCCACTTGTTATCCCCACTGATACAAGCTCAATGATTGGTTCAAGTAGGCGGAAGAGTCGAAATATGGGTCAACCTCCGTGCGTTACATATGCAGTGGGGATTCGGTCCTCTTCTAACGGCTGACTGGACACTGGAGTGTGATGAGGGCAACATGTTTGTTTGTTTGTACCATTCAGTAGCAGACGGAAACAGATATCGATGTTTTGCATCGAATTTGTTTTTTTTTGTTTTTTCTGTTGTTGTTGCTAGTTTGTCGTCTGCTAAAAGTAGGGAAGACTATGGCGTTGAATGGATGTTAGAGTAGAGGAAACATTTGTTTCTGTGGTGGTGGTAGGGGAATTACTAGAGGTGAAACGCTGTAGCGAAAGTAAAGTTGAGAGAAGTTACACTTTTTTTGACCACTCATTGTTGAATGATAACCACACATAAGGGTGTATGGTAAGCAAGTTATGATCGACATCTTTTTGCACAGAATAAGCCAGTTTTCCAATGGCTTTTATTCTATTTTGCCTTTTAAATGGTACTATTTAATTGAACTCCCTTCCACTTAAACCAAGTTGCACAAAAGTCCACCTAGAAATGTATTATGTGTAAGTTTTTTTCTTTTATTGAAGTGCTATTACCATTTTGGGTCATCTAGGACGCACTACTTACATATTTTCTTTGAGCGATGAATGATATTTTCAAGTAGTCACAGAATGGGTTTGCTTTACTATTATTGTCCACTCCAATCCGTGATTGAAGAAAGCGGTCCCACTTGTAAACATCGAACATCATGTGATATTGTAGAACAAATGTTTGCTGCAATTGGAAGTAAATAATTGTAAACTGCATCGCATTTAGAACCTTTGAAACAGCACTCACAATCAGTGAATGATTCTACAAACTGCCAAAGCCCCACTCAAAACTTCCAATAACATCGAGATTTTAAAAACAAGCATAAGAGTCTAACTTCATTGCTTTAGTTTTGTTTGTATATGAAAAAAATAAAATAAACACAACCAAAAATAAAAAGCGTTCAATATTGGAATCTCTGTTCAACTCGAGCGTTTTTTTTTTTTTCAATGTTTCAGTTATGGGTCTTATCTTGGAGACATTTCAAGGAATCAATTCCGTGTCTGTTCACTAGCAGTTCTTTATTTTAAAAAGATCTTCACATCGCCAGATGCACTTTTCTCATAGCCACGACCTAACAAGATCTTTCTAAGTGCTATTTTTTTTTGTGTGTGTTAAATTATTTTTTTCTCCCTTGTCGTGTGACCGGACGGACAATCCATGAAACCATTTCTTTATTTACACTCATGTTCTGGTAACAGGTCCGTATTGACATTTGTGAATAGGGTTTGATTGGCGGGATATACAATATCTAAAAAGCCCCCAGACGCGTCTCTCTGCCTGTCTGTCTATCTATCTTTATGTCTGTCAGTAACGCTGTGCGGGAAAACCCAGTTCTTCTTGTTGTTGTTCTTGTTGCGTCCCATGTACAAACATTAGAGCAGAGGTCGGGAACCTTTTTTCTGAGAGAGCCATGTACACCACATATTTTGAAAAGTAATTCTGTGAGAGACATACATTATTTTTAAAACTAATAATTTAAGTAAATGTGTGCATTTTGTATAATTTCAACACTAAAAGTACAATAATTATGTCTCTGAATTCTTCTGATGCTGAGCTGCAGAAGACTTTAATTCATTTGTAGAATGAAATATTGATATGCAATAAATATGTAGATCAAAAAGTCTTAAGAAACATTTTTTTAATAATGGAACATTTGTCTGCGAGCCAGATGCAGCCATCAAAAGAGCCACATCTGGCTCGCGAGCCATGGGTTCCCGATCCCTGCATTAGAGTAAGCCTATGTAAATCCCATTTATAAAAATCAACTAGCCTATGACGTTATAACTAACGTGAGTACATGTGTTTTTAATAAAACGTTATTCTGTAGACCAGGGGTCGGCAACCTTTTGATTACAGTGTGCCAAAGTATGATTTCCAATTTATTCAGCGCGCAAAGAGCCCAAAAGTTATCCTTCTGTAGCAATAAATTTCTTGCACAAGATACTCTAATAGACTTTTAAGGCCTCAACCGCATGCCATTTAGAATCCCTTGGCGTGTCAAGTCGTGCACGCGTGTAGTGGGTTGCCGACCCCTGCTGTAGACCTTCTCCATATTACGTTTCTGTCCGTCAATCTATTATTCTTTTCTCTATCTCTTATTATTTTCTCTGTCAATGTGGAGAGTATAATAACTATCACGTGTTTATGGTATAATAACTATCACGTGTTTATGGTATAATAACTATCACGTGTTTATGGTATAATAACTATCACGTGTTTATGGTATGATAACTATCACGTTTTTATGGTATAATAACTATCACGTATTTATGGTATAATAACTATCACGTTTTTATGGTATAATAACTATCACGTGTTTATGGTATAATAACTATTACGTGTTTATGGTATAATAACTTTCACGTGTTTATGGTATAATAACTATCACGTGTTTATGGTATAATAACTATCACGTGTTTATGGTATAATAACTATCACGTGTTTATGGACCAGAGAAGCCATAAATGGGAAGCTAGAATCTTTTACATTCAATGACAAACAGCAAATACATCTCTCTATCCTTTTCTCTCATCATTCTTTACGTTGTCATGTTGACGAGTATAACTACTAACTCTCGGAACTATTGTAAAAAAGAAAACTAAATGGAACCAAAAATTAAAACTCTCACTTCTTCAATCTCATACTTAACTTCGTCATTTTTACTGGCATAACGCTAGATTAATAATATGTAGTTAAACAAGCTCTCTCTCTCTTTCTCGTTTTTTTCTCTCATTTATTATCATTTTTTATCTTAATAATATATAGATTTCTAAAAAAAAACTTTTTCTTTCTCTCCATCCAAATCTTGTGTCCGTAATCTTGACCAAGATAGCAGCTAGTATATACTTGCGCGTGTTTCGGTGTGTGTAAGTGTATAAATACATACATTTATCTGACGAGTGCTATCAAATGCACCGGTTACTGGACATACACATTGGACATACACATTAGACATACACATTGGACATACACATTAGACATACACATTAGACATACACATTAGACATACACATTGTACATACACATTAGACATACACATTAGACATACACATTAGACATACACATTAGACATACACATTAGACATACACATTGGGCATCCACACTGGGCATCCACACTGGGCATCCACACTGGGCATCCACACTGGGCATCCACACTGGGCATCCACACTGGGCATCCACACTGGCCATACACACTGGCCATACACACCCCACACAAGACCCAACTTACAGTGAACATTTAGAAACCAACCCGGAACCTGATCGTCCTAAGTGTCCGTATTTGTAAAACATGCGACTCACTCCCTTAAATGGGGGGGGGGGGGGGCTTGATTTGACTCGGAATCAATGAGGCGTTACTTAACTTGGCCCTGAGAACGTGAAATCCATTCTGGCAACCGTGTGTTTAGACCCCTGGCCAAGCCGGTTTTCTCCGCATGAGCAGATGTTGGTGAAAACAAGCCTCACATGAGGTTTCCGGTGTGATCTCGTCCATAAGACAGAACTTCTTCACTTGTTAACAAATTACTATGGTCGTCACCGTAATGTGGGCTCCCGTGACGGGATACTTTCATTGAAGCGCAATCTTATAGAGTTTATGTGCTTGTGTGCTTTTTTCCTTCTCTAATCTGAAAAAAAGCAACATTTTCGCGTAGGCGGTCTACATTTTATACTTTGTGATCAAATGAATAGCGTCTAGTTAAAACTAGGGTCGTTCGTACGGTAGGTTCAGTGCCCTAGATAAAGGATATATAACCTAAATGATCCCCATTCGAGAACTTATGTCTTTAATAGTGAAGAGTAACTTTCTATTTATTTAATTAAATTTGATTTTCATAATTTTTGCGCCATGTGGTGGCAGTGTTTTCTTTTGTAAGCCTCTAAAATAATGTGACAACGAATCTTCTTGAATAGGGAAAATAATGTCACAGTTGCGTTCTGCAAGTAAGTCTTGTCTTGCAAAGTCAGCCTTTTTATAAATAGGCCCTACAGTTACATATTTTAAAAGGGAAATCAGCTTTAAGTTGAACGTATTTATTAGGAAGCATTTTATTTGTTTTACTCAGTAACACCGATATTTATAGATTACAGTGCAAACGAATGTTTAGGCAGTTGAACCGGACGTAAGCCGCAAGCTCTCAGCTACTTTACACATCTCCAACATGTTCTGTGCTTACAAGAGTGTGTCATCTGACGTAAGAAGTCACCAATGCGAAATATCGGATTGTGGAGAATTGTCACGGTATAGTTTGTACGTTTGACTATTTAAGCTGTTCGGGTCCAGCGGTTTGAATTGGAAACGCGGTATGCGTCTTCAAGTTCTTCAGTGAAATATATTACAAATTATTATTTTTTTATTCATGTTTCTTATTGTTAAGTATATTAAAGATATTTTTTTCAATGATATTAGCAGCGACCTTAATACAAAATAAAACATCAATAGAGTTTAGTAACGATTAACGATATATCATTCTGTTCAAATAAATCAATAGAGTTTAGTAACGATTAACGATATATCATTCTGTTCAAATAAATCAATAGAGTTTAGTAACGATTAACGATATATCATTCTGTTCAAATAAATCAACAGAGTTTAGTAACGATTAACGATATATCATTCTGTTCAAATACATCAATAGAGTTTAGTAACGATTAACGATATATCATTCTGTTCAAATAAATCAACAGAGTTTAGTAACGATTAACGATATATCATTCTGTTCAAATACATCAACAGAGTTTAGTAACGATTAACGATATATCATTCTGTTCAAATAAATCAATAGAGTTTAGTAACGATTAACGATATATCATTCTGTTCAAATAAATCAACAGAGTTTAGTCACGATTAACGATATATCATTCTGTTCTAATACATCAACAGAGTTTAGTAACGATTAACGATATATCATTCTGTTCAAATACATCAACAGAGTTTAGTAACGATTAACGATATATCATTCTGTTCAAATACATCAACAGAGTTTAGTAACGATTAACGATATATCATTCTGTTCATATACATCAACAGAGTTTAGTAACGATTAACGATATATCATTCTGTTCAAATACATCAACAGAGTTTAGTAACGATTAACGATATATCATTCTGTTCAAATACATCAACAGAGTTTAGTAACGATTAACGATATATCATTCTGTTCAAATACATCAACAGAGTTTAGTAACGATTAACGATATATCATTCTGTTCAAATACATCAACAGAGTTTAGTAACGATTAACGATATATCATTCTGTTCAAATACATCAACAGAGTTTAGTAACGATTAACGATATATCATTCTGTTCAAATACATCAACAGAGTTTAGTAACGATTAACGATATATCATTCTGTTCAAATACATCAACAGAGTTTAGTAACGATTAACAATATATCATTCTGTTCAAATACATCAACAGAGTTTAGTAACGATTAACGATTTATCATTCTGTTCAAATACATCAAGAGAGTTTAGTAACGATTAACGATATATCATTCTGTTCAAATACATCAACAGAGTTTAGTAACGATTAACGATATATCATTCTGTTCAAATACATCAACAGAGTTTAGTAACGATTAACGATATATCATTCTGTTCAAATACATCAACAGAGTTTAGTAACGATTAACGATATATCATTCTGTTCAAATACATCAACAGAGTTTAGTAACGATTAACGATATATCATTCTGTTCAAATAAATCAACAGAGTTTAGTCACGATTAACGATATATCATTCTGTTCTAATACATCAACAGAGTTTAGTAACGATTAACGATATATCATTCTGTTCAAATACATCAACAGAGTTTAGTAACGATTAACGATATATCATTCTGTTCAAATACATCAACAGAGTTTAGTAACGATTAACGATATATCATTCTGTTCATATACATCAACAGAGTTTAGTAACGATTAACGATATATCATTCTGTTCAAATACATCAACAGAGTTTAGTAACGATTAACGATATATCATTCTGTTCAAATACATCAACAGAGTTTAGTAACGATTAACGATATATCATTCTGTTCAAATACATCAACAGAGTTTAGTAACGATTAACGATATATCATTCTGTTCAAATACATCAACAGAGTTTAGTAACGATTAACGATATATCATTCTGTTCAAATACATCAACAGAGTTTAGTAACGATTAACGATATATCATTCTGTTCAAATACATCAACAGAGTTTAGTAACGATTAACGATATATCATTCTGTTCAAATACATCAACAGAGTTTAGTAACGATTAACGATATATCATTCTGTTCAAATACATCAACAGAGTTTAGTAACGATTAACGATATATCATTATGTTCAAATACATCAACAGACTTTAGTAACGATTAACGATATATCATTCTTTTCAAATACATCAACGGAGTTTAGTAACGATTAACGATATATCATTCTGTTCAAATACATCAACGGAGTTTAGTAACGATTAACGATATATCATTCTGTTCAAATACATCAACGGAGTTTAGTAACGATTAACGATATATCATTCTGTTCAAATACATCAACGGAGTTTAGTAACGATTAACGATATATCATTCTGTTCAAATACATCAACGGAGTTTAGTAACGATTAACGATATATCATTCTGTTCAAATACATCAACAGAGTTTAGTAACGATTAACGATATATCATTCTGTTCAAATACATCAACAGAGTTTAGTAACGATTAACGATATATCATTCTGTTCAAATACATCAACAGAGTTTAGTAACAATTAACGATCTATCATTCTGTTCAAATACATCAATAAACTACTCGAATTCAACTTTGGTAAGCTACGTACTGTGTTGATTGGGCACGGTGGCCGAGCGGCAGCGCGTTCGACTGACGATCCGAAGGGTCTGGGCTTCGAATCCTGGTGCAGGTTAAGATTTTTTTTCTCGGGATTTGAGGGTGCTCCTGAGTCTACCCAGCTCTGATGGATACCTGACACTAGTTGGGGTAAAGTAAAGGCGGCTGGGCATTGTGCCCGTGTATGACGTGGCCACAAAAACTAGTGAACGCTGCTTCACCAGCCCTATGGTCCGAAGGGTACTTTACTTTTCTACGCGCTGTGCTGAGATTATAACTACAAAACTCAATGATTCTAACAGATGTTAACGGACAGAAAACGTCGCTTAAAATCCAATGATAATTATGAACATGTATAATTATTGATTAACAAACATTTGTATTAAACCATTTGTTCGTACTTAACGTCGTGGTTTCTTTCTTAAAACAGAGTCAGCTACTTCATTCTCACAAACAGACTGTGAACACGTGACAATTCTTTGGTATTACACCCAATCATTGCCAGACTGTCAACTTTGCGTTCATTTAGCCAAAGAAAAAAAAGTTAAACCAATTTTTTGCTTAGAACATAACATGAACATTTCTACATAGAAATTGCGACTGTAATATAATCTATGGATTTTTTTTTTTCGCTCTAAATTTAGGGATGTCAAAATAATTTATTATAGTTTCACAGCGTCCTCATGCAATAGACTATAGACCTTACTATTGTGTCAACCTGCCTTCCCCTATATTCCTACTCCATACTCTACAATTTCAAGAAGTAAGAAACTCCGTTCATTTCTTGAAGTCCACATCTGATTAGATCGAAGGTTTTCAGCCCTTGCGTGTGAGTTTGTATGTGTGTGTGCGTGCGTGTGTGTGGGAAGGGCAATAGTTTAAATACTAGGAAAACACTTACATCAAAGAAAAGTCACTTAAAAGTCTCTTGAGAGCTGATCTAAAACACCCGTGGCCAGGTCTTTGTATTGACATATTATTATTAATGTCACGGTAAGGGGAGAGAAAGCTGACAGGATAAGACCGCCAAAAATACGTTTGAAATGGCCAAAGCTAGACGGTACCGGCTAATAATAATTGAGGATCAGAGGATACCAAGACAAGAAAAAATGATTGATTAAGCTGTTAATGAATTATTATTTTTTTTTGGAACATGTGCTAATTAATTTGTTGCTTTTATTATAATAATGGGGACTACATTATTGTGCAATTAACTTATAAATAAAATAGATCTACGTTTTGCAAGAGAAACTATAGTGCTTTAATACATTTATTGCTACTGATTTGGTTCTTTATGTATTTTTGAAGCACAGATTATCAAAAGAAAACATTACGGCTTTGCGCAATAATATAGACGTGAACTTTAGCACAAATTCGGTAAAGGATGATCTAAATCAGGGGTCGGCCAGACTTGGCACGCAGAAGAATTAAAAATGGCACCCGCGAGACCTCCAAGAGGTATATCTTGCTGACTTTTTATTTCCGGTATTGAATAAGATGAACTGTTGAAGCCGATGCTTCTGAACGACAGCGAATATTTCAGTAAGTTGAACTTGCATTTACAAGTACGCTGTCAAACAGCACTTGAACTGTTAGACCACAGGAATTGACTTGCATTGAAACTGAACATTCAATTCGCGAATTCAATTTCAAAACACTTAACTACATGTAATTCCCTAATTTATGGCATATTCAGAAGTACATTAAAGCACTCAAAGTGGAGTTTTGCAACAAAAGCATGACATTCAAATTCATGGACTCCTGTTTTCATACCACATCAAGCTTGACTGGATTTATCCAACTACAACCGTCTTTGATGATGATATTTTTTTTTAGTGGATGGATAATGACCATTTTAAAATGCATCAACTTGAATTTTTAAACCAAAAAAAAAATGGGCTTCAAAATCCTAGATGTGTATTATAATAAAAAAAAGTAATATTAGTTATATTAAAAAAAAACATAACTTTTTTCTGGCATCACTATCACTAGTCTATAGAATTAAATTTGGAAACTTTATTTTAATAAAAGGGAGGTAATTAAACCCGTTTTCTGTGCGCTAATATTTCTTATATGTTTCATATTTTTCTTTTATAAAAGAATTAATGGTTTACAATTTACAGTTTTAAAATGATTAAACTGTAAAAGAAAGTTGAAAATTATATAAATATAATATGACTAAACAATTTATAACATATACATTCTTAAACATTACATTAGCTACCCACATTGTATAATGATTCTGTATCTTTTCCGCTCTACGATATTCACACTACGTTCAATTTGTATTATTATAAAAACTCTAAAAGAGTTTCAGTCTCAGTAAAGTTGAGATCATCAGAATATAATGATTGTATTGCCGGTTGACTTTCTGGCTGTTGGGACGCTGTATGAATTGGAAATCTTATTTAGGCTCACTATTAGCAAAAGGTTGCCGACCCCTGAACTAATTGACCGCACGCCCAATACTTAGCCACCCAGAACCTAGGGCAAAAAAAAAAACACAAGAGGATAAGTCCAGTATCTTCAAGTGAAATAATCCGCTCTAAACAATAATAACAACAAAAAACAAAATGAAATTCAACAACAAAAACTTGTTTTTTTTATCTTCGCTGTTTTTTTTTGTTGTGTGCATTGAACTAGAATCTAATACTCACTTTTAAAGAATATGAATAAAATGATTAATTGAAAAGTAGCTGTTGCCTGTTACCTTTGAACCTGCCCACCTTCTTTACCCCACTTCGCCACCCCACCTCCTATTATACATAACAATGTCTCTGGTGTTTATTGGTCCACATTCCCGATATATATATAAAAAAACACCACAAAAAAAACAACACAACTGTATTTAAAAGTAGGGACATTAAAAGTTCAAAGGATATAGAGAAAGTGATAAAAAAAATATCTCTCGCAGCATTAACTTGGGCAGCATTTTGATTCCATGGCGTAATTTCCTCACCATGCAGGTTCTCAGAGACCCAATGGACAGGGGAGAGAGGGGGCGGGGGCATAATCCCAACAACAACCAACATCATGACATCCACCGATCGATCGCAGGTTTTGATCAAGTTTACCTAGACCAAGGTGCGCTGCTTTGATGGACGGTAGCGAAAACCAGATTTATCGCTCGGGGGTGTGAGTCTGAGAGAGGTGTTTATGGGAAGGGGGGGGGGGCGCGTGTAAGCGCCGCAATAGATTTATGCAGGTATAAAGATAGAAGGGCTGGAAAAGGAAATAAAATAGTTTAGTAATCAAAAGGATTCTATTAGCTGATGATTTTATCCAGTCTGTGGATGCAGTATCATGATTATTATTTTTACTTAGGGCTAACTTGATTCCTTGTGCTTGCATTACTTATAGTCAAGTATAAGCGATATTATAGAGGTTAATGGATCACAGAGTATAAGTATACAAATAACTGGGGGAGAAAGAAATAAACGTTGTGAAACGATTTTTAAGTTTGTTAAGATAAAAAATATATTGACTGTTCCATGAATAATATCTCTCCCTCCTAACTTTACCCTATAATTACTTTCAATGTAATTAACCCCCCCCCCCTCCCCTGCCTCCCCATCCCACTACTTCCCCTTGTTTTCTTGTCCTAGTTTACTCCATTCACTCCGTGAGTTCAGAATCCATTCATCAGTTCATTCATGAAATGTTTCCTGATCTCGTGCTGTGTTGTTCTAGTCTCCCATCACGGTGTTTGGTCAATTCTCTATCTACATATTTGTACTTAGGACTAAATGATAGAACATTTCATTCAGTACGTCTGTCTGTCCCTCTGTGTGTTTGAGTGAGCAGCATCTATTTATGAGATTTCATTTTACATTAAGGCTTCGGTTATGATAGTAAAACTTTAGAGACCAAACAGACAAAATAAACGCCCTTAGGGCGGTTGGGCATTAAGATCATAAGATTATAAATACTCTTTCTTTATAAGTAGTCCTTTTTCCCCGAGTGACATTCGGACATGGAATGCGTTGCCGGAGCGAATCAGAAAAACCATGAACATAACATCATTTAAAACACTAATCAAATTGCAAGACTACACTTGAACTACGGATAAGCGTAGGACGCACTAATCTTTTGTATAGATGGGGCGTCTGTAACAGATAGGAAGATCATTTCGATGCGGCTTAAGTTAAACATTTGATCAAAGTTGAATTTTCTTGTAAACTATAAAGAAAGAAAAGTTCGCAATGCAATAGTGAGTGTGTAAGCTAGGTATAGAGTATAGACATTAATACCCATAATTCATTCAAATGATTTTGTACTCTCCCCTGGTTCAGAAACATTTTTTGGAAATCTCGAATCTTCGCCTAGTTTACATTTGTATAGTGTCTAATAAATATTCCTAATTTTTAATTCTGTTTTATACACGGACTATGCAAAGGGCAGATAACTAACAACCCGTTGTTTTTTTATCCACATCTCTCCAACCAAACAGAAGGGCGAACATTATTTATTGATAAAAATGCAGCTGTTTATTTGGTGGTTTTAATTACATTTAAAGGTTATTGTCATATTGCAATGCTACTAATGATTCAATACAGTGTGTCTGTTTCAATGAAATTAAGAGATTCCACAACTCTTGTTGAGCCATTGGTATATATTCCATTAAATAATTATATTTACCAAAGTAGCCTATTCTGATTACTGGAAAGAGTTTAAAACGTATCTTGATCAACATGATTATTTCGAAACATTTTTCGATCAATTGGTAGATTTTAAAACGTAACTTGATAAAAAGATAACTTTTAATACGTATTTTGATGAAAAAGCAAGATATAAAAAAACAAAAACTTCAATCAATATTAAGATTTTAAATCGTATCCTGATAACAAAAAATATTTCGATGACTAGAAAAACTTTAAAACGTAGGCCTCTTTTATTCAAGATGTATATTTTAAAACGTATTTTTCATTACTAGGAAGGTTTTAAAATGTATTTTGATTTTAAAAAAAAAAATTTTAAGAGTATTTCGATCATCTGAAAGATTTTAAAGCGTAGGCTTATTTCGATAAATAGACCAAAATAAACAAAAAGGGTTGGTGGTGTGTTTTTTTTAGTACTCATAGTATTTTTTTTAAATCACAGAGGGGAGTTAAAGACTTCTTAACTTAATTACATAGTCTAGTTATTTGTACGATACTTAATCTATTTTTATGAAATTCACAAATTCTTACAAACCTTGGTCAGTTTTACCAAACTTTCCCACAACTTAAGTCAATTTTTGTAAACTTTTCCAAACTTAAAACATCAAGTTAATTTTCTCCAAACTTTGCAAAACCGTATAAATCCGGTAATGTAAAGTCAAAATGAATCTTGAAACAAATGAATCGAAAAGAGTACTTCTTAACATTTGCACACTTTCAGATTTTTAGATTCTTTTCAGGAAGTAGTCTAGATAAAATGTTGATGTATCGAAGAAAATCTTCTAAATTTGCATGAAAAATGAATATGTCTTGTGATTATTCGATAACAATACCATCACTTCCCCCATCCTCTTCCTCCCAAGAAAAAAAAAAGTATTACATTTTTGTTTCTAGATATTGATCTACAAAAGAGTATAGAAATTATCAGATCACTCCTACACAAGGTCCAATTGGTGAACACAATGTCAAAAGGGGCAGACAATCTCGTCATCCCGTAATCTGGTAATAAGTCACGCATACGTCTTAGACTTTTCATTATAGTAGAAAGTCAGGGCCCGACTCCGTGAGCATGTCACAAATCATGACTAGTGGCCCGAGGGAGTAGGGGGTGCGTGGGTTGTGGAGGGAGTTGTGATGTTACTATTTGTATTTTTATACTTAAATGATGTGTAATACTACGATGGGTTATTATAATACTAATCGCAGAACGTGGGTGGATCCACAGAATAGAAATGAGACAGGAATGTTACAACCTCGCTTTGAAATGTTCCGGAAATACGGGTGTTCATATGTATGTTTGCAAACGTTAAAAAAATTGTATTTTAAATTCTTGATGTTTTCTTTACCATAGCCTCAGGCCTAAAGAACACATTTAATGACTACTGGATCGGGATGATGATGTAGATTATAAAGTCTGGAATGCGTAACTAATAACACAATTTAAATTTAGGGTCAAACAATAAAACTTTTAACATTCATTTAAAATGTTGTATAATGTCAACCTATGAAAGCTATGATGTGTTCCTGGATCTGTGGGATATATGAGTCTATCCAGCTCTGGCGGGTAGGCTACCTGACATTAGTAAGGCGACTGACTGGGCATTGTGCTGGTCATACATCCCGTAGTATGCCATGGTTACAATAACGTGCAAACGCTGTTTCAATGGTCATGTGGATTGAAGCGGTCTGGAAGGGTGACTTACTTACTTTTAAACTCGTAATGCATTGATGAACCCTAGCTGTGTGTGTGTGTAGGTTCTTTGTTTGTGGGATATGGCGCTGGCTCTGATAGCTAACTTAGCAAGCGCAAAATACAAAAGTCAGTTGTAGTCCATATCTACATACCCTTTTCATTGTTAAACCCTTTTGCGTGTATATGTATGTGCGCGTGTGGGTGAGTGTGTGTATTGCTATAGTCAAACTGTAGTGGACAGACAAGGGATGTTACAACGATGAGAAAGCGGCCAATAGTTAAAAAAAAATCCACAAGTGATTATCGAGGCTAATCGGTTACACGGATAGATCACGGCGTGTCCCGGACGAGCCCCCCTCTTTGATGTGCGCGCTCACGTTTGGTCAACATATCTCGGGATATATCCCTCCGACACCTCCCCCTCCTTACCCCAGCTCTTCGGTCCACATAGGGCACTTCTCTCCCCCCTTTTGAGCTGGGAAACAATGAGGGGGGGGGAGAGAGAGAATTAGGTTAGTTGCTCACTATTCAACGTCAGCGCCCCTGGATGAAGAAACGCCAATGAGAGAGTGCTATAACTATGTTAATCAAAATGAGTGGGAGAGGAGGGAGTGGCAGTAGGGTTTTGGGCTCGTGAAGCTAAAACGCGATAGGGGGAGGCAATGCAGTAGATGACAACTCGTGGATTGCGGATAGTTAATAGCGTTATCTATCCCTTCATCTAATAATGTAACATCTAACTATCTATTTATTTGTTTATCTATCTATCATCTATCATCTAGCTAAATATTTAAATATCCTATCTATCTAGCATATCATCTATCCGTCTAAGATCTTCTTTTAATCTATCTATCTATCTATATATATATATATTATGTAAGCTATATATCAATATCAACCATATTATCAATCTAATCTATTTATATATCTAAATATTCTATATTCTAGCCTACATCTTTATATCTGCCCAATACTCAAACCCCTCCCCCTTACAGTTTTCTCAAAAAATGTTGATTTGGGGAAATTTAAAACTAACAACCTGTTCTAGCATTGAAATTCTTTTCATTTACATAGATAAAAAAAAAATTGACTTATAAACACGCTTCAAGGAATCTTTCTATAGACACAAGTTTCATATTATAACTATACACACACAATTTTTAACTTTAAAAAAACACCTTACAATAACTATAAAAATATTTTTCTCAATTCCATAACGAAATAGTTGTGATACGAGCGCATTAAAATCGTTCCAGTCTGTTTCAGGTGTAGTACATTTAAATCATTACACCATTACCTGTCCTAGTCCAGCTGTAATGGAACTTTTCCAATGCCAGGTCTATCTGATCACGTGAGGCCTGGACTCACGCTTTAGAAAGAATGAAAAGATTGAAAAGTGGGTTACGAACAAAAAAGACAGAAAGAAAAAAAACAAAAGTTTGTCCAGGACATGGAGTTCATTAGTCGCTACCATCACTACCATCATCACTCAATCAATTTGCCAGGAGGAGAGCGTGTCCTTTCATCCCCCCCCCTCCGACACTACCATCCCCTCCACCCAACATGCCCCCACAACTGACGCCCAACCCCTTCACCGATATCTCCGCCAATCTCCGCCCACAATTTGTATTGTCCGTTTGCTAGGACAACAGGCTCCCTAAAGTGGATTTTTTTTTCTTGGGGTTTTAAGGCTTAGGTTCAAAACTGTGCTCGTGATTTTAGGCGAATCGAATAACGTATAAAACAAACATGCGCTCATGTATAGGCTTTACATGTATATTTTTTTAAAACCAGGGCTATCCCATGTTGCTGAGCAGTCAATACTTTGTTAACTGGCGTTTACATCTTTACACCCCCCCCCCCCCCATCTGACCTCATGTACCTTTAAGTACCTTATCAGAACTAGGTAAACCCGTGAAAACTCTAGCTTCGTTTTTAAAAATAAACAACGACAGAGATTCGAACTAGATACCATTAGGCTTGCAGTCCAAGATCTCTTCCAATATACCCACGTTAATGCCATTTAAAAGAACGTTTGCTAGTAATGTAAACAAAACAAATGATTATGTAATGAAACAAATGAAGAAAAAAAAACAGCCATCGACAGATTGTGTTGTTTCTTGTCGTACATATTTCATCAATTACATTCGCTGTAACATCCAGCTCTGTGGAAATCATCATGACTCGGGAAATATTTACATTGGCGTTTGAAAACAGAAGTTCCCGTCATGTCCATACCAGGCCCCAGAATCCGGTGAATATTAAACAGGAGGACAAACTTTACCATTAAAACAAAACACACACACAGACACACACAACTGTATTGTAAATATACATATTGATCTCTCCTTGCTTTCATGAAAACTTTTCAATTTTATTTAATCAAACAATTTTTAATGCCGGGATAAAAAGAATTTTGTAAACCAGGGTAAAATTTGCTTGTTTAGGATTGGATGGGGTGGGATGGAGAGGGGCTAGGGGGAAGGGGGAGGGTTGACAGCTTGTGTCATCACAGGACCATTAAGCCATTATGTCAGTGTGTCAGTATTTGTTCCGGCGTTGACATTTCGAACCCAGTGACGGATAATTTGGCTGTGACATGCCAAGAACCGTTTGGCCTCCAGTAGACGCTTGCACTTCGAACGTTGTTTTTTTTTCTTCCTCAAACGGTGGGCGTTACCTTGTTCTCCACCACTCCCCCCCGCACCCCACCTTAACTTTTCCCCAAGTCACATCACGCTATGAAAGTCACGCTTGGTAAAGGCAATGAAATGTAAAACACTAATCAAGTTGTATAATGTAAATATAGAGGAATAAACAAGAGGTTTTTGTTTTTTTTTGTTGTTCCTTGATCACGTGACTTTTTAAAGTAATACCTAGGGAAAAAACAACACAACACATTTCTTGATCCACATTATATGTAAGGACGAATTCATTTAAAATCTCTTGCTTCTTGAGTGGTATTTCGACATGGAATGGGTTGCTTGGGTTAGCCACGGAAAATCAACGATATAGGCCTCTTCATTTCAAACCTTATTTTAAAACACACAAAAAAAAAAAAACATTACTAGACTCATACCACAAAATAGCGTAGGACGCATTAATCTTCGGTATAGAAAACGCATCCTGTATATTTTAACACTAAAAAAGACAATTTGAAATGCAATGTTATAGAGGGGGGGGGGGGGCGGGGAAAGCTTTAAATAATAAATATAGTTTTTGTTCATGTATTTTTTAAAACTTTCAATCAATTGTTTCTTTCTCTTGGGAAATGAGTTTTGTGAATAATCCGCTCGTTTTTCACTGAGCTATATAAATTATTTAGCTCAGATTAGTTGTTGCAGAATTATTATTTTTTTTTGTAACTTTAGAAGATTACCAAAGACACCTGTTGGGAAATGGATAAAATTCAAAGTTCTGACTATGCTCTATGAAAGCCTTCATGGGCAATCTCCCCAGTACATTAGATCCATGGGGGGGGGGGCAATCTCCCCAGTACATTAGATCCATGGGCAATCTCCCCAGTACATTAGATCCATGGGCAATCTCCCCAGTACATTAGATCCATGGGCAATCTCCCCAGTACATTAGATCCATGGGCAATCTCCCCAGTACATTAGATCCATGGGCAATCTCCCCAGTACATTAGATCCATGGGCAATCTCCCCAGTACATTAGATCCATGGGCAATCTCCCCAGTACATTAGATCCATGGGCAATCTCCCCAGTACATTAGATCCATGGGCAATCTCCCCAGTACATTAGATCCATGGGCAATCTCCCCAGTACATTAGATCCATGGGCAATCTCCCCAGTACATTAGATCCATGGGCAATCTCCCTAGTACATTAGATCCATGGGCAATCTCCCCAGTACATTAGATCCATGGTCGAGCTACACACATCAGAGAAAAGAGGACTGCGTTCAAACAAAATCCATCTTCAGCTCAAGGTACCAACTTGCGTAAAAAGAGAAAAATGTGTAGCTCATCCCTACAGCATCGTAGCACCTCTGTGGTGGAAGAAATTTCCGAACACACTTAAACAAACCTACAATATAGACATTTTTAAAACGAAATTATAGATAGACTTTTCATTAGAAAAATAATGCAGACATTCTCTTTTAATTTTAATTAATTCATCCTTTGTTTAGTTTTTTAACATTCTCTAACCATTAGCCAGTCAGATAATTAAATTATTGGTTAAAATAAAACAAGAAAACTAAATATATATCTAGACGTATTTTAGAAAACTAAAAAAATACTTTTTGGCAATATTTGAATTTGTATTGGAACCATGGGTGACGTTCTTTTAATTAAGGGATTACACCAAACGGCAATTAAATAAAATCGCAAAATAAAATTAACAAACAAAAAACAAATACACGTAACCCAGCTCGCTACTTGTGTTGAAAAATTATCAATTGTAAGCGGGAAACTTTAGAAGAGCAAGCAATGTCGTCTCATAAGTTTACAGACGTTCCTTCTAGATAGAATATTATTACGTCCACTAGGCCCAAAACTCCTGCAGGGCGACAGGAATCCGTCGGTGGCAGGGCTAGAACCCGCGACCTGTCAGTTGGTTTTTGGTTGACAGTCCGGTGAACTAACCGCTGTCGTCTTATAAGAGAAAAAGATATCAAGGTATGTCAAAGTTTGGGAGAGCGAGACATACCCGTACAGTTCACTGGACTAAAGATAGCTTTGTTACTAAAGAGACAACCCCAAGAAAGTCATTTCTCGACATATCTCCAACAATAATTTACACAGACGAAAATATGTTTTTGATAAGCTGTCACAATTTGTGACACAAACTCAATATGTAAATGCCAAAGGAAAAAAAAAACCCACAAAACAAACTAAGCGCCACAGTGCAGTGCCAATATAGAACAGAACTTTACATATAGGGCGAAAGGAAAAACACCAATCAATTGCTAAGCCAGTAAAGGGTACGCTAAATAAACTTGATCTTTGTCACATGACCTTTGACCACTGGAGAGAGGTGTCCCTGTGGTGTTTCAATGTAACCCATTGTGATGGATTGTGCCATCGTTTTGTATGCGGTTATATCGTTGGGTGTTATTATTTGTTTAGTGCATGTTTGGTCGTGTATCTGGCGTTTCTGATGGATTAGATTTCTATTAATATTGTTTTTTTTTTATGTATGTGTTTAGTGATGTAACTAAGGTTTTCGGGCCGAAGTTTTCATTTAGATGTACCTCAAAATAAAGTTCCTTATAAAGGGGTATAAACTATTTCTATTATAATGTACTATTTGTAATGTATTAGACAATATAACTATAACTATCTAATTTAGCTGTTTTTGTAATGCATTAGACAATATAACTATAACTATCTAATTTAGCTGTTTTTGTAATGTATTAGACAATATGAACACTGTTGTTCACCTCTGTTTCTCTCTCTCTCTCTCTCTCTCTCTCAAACACACTCTCTCTATCTCAACCTTTCTCACACCTCAAATTCTCTCTCTCTCTCTCAAACACACTCTCTCTATCTCAACCTTTCTCACACCTCAGTTTCTCTCTCTCAAACACACACACTTTATCTCAACCTTTCTCACACCTCAAATTCTCTCTCTCTCTCTCAAACACACTCTCTCTATCTCAACCTTTCTCACACCTCAGTTTCTCTCTCTCTCTCTCTCAAACACACTCTCTCTATCTCAACCTTTCTCACACCTCAGTTTCTCTCTCTCTCTCTCTCTCTCTCAAACACACTCTCTCTATCTCAACCTTTCTCACACCTCAGTTTCTCTCTCTCTCTCTCTCTCTCAAACACACTCTCTCTATCTCAACCTTTCTAACACCTCAGTTTCTCTCTCTCTCTCTCAAACACACTCTCTCTATCTCAACCTTTCTCACACCTCAGTTTCTCTCTCTCTCTCTCAAACACACTCTCTCTATCTCAACCTTTCTCACACCTCAGTTTCTCTCTCTCTCTCTCTCAAACACACTCTCTCTATCTCAACCTTTCTCATTAACCCCCTCTTTCTATCTCTAATCCTTTCCTCTTTGTCTTGCCAACTTTCGGACACTTAAATCTTTGCCTGTCCCCATTTCAAGGGCTACCATTCAGCACCTTCATTACCATAACGGATGTCTGTTTGAGCTCTTAACAAAAATTAAATGATAGGACTTTGATAAGGGTGTCCCGGTTCAAACCCAACACAGTTTTTTAACAACCTTCACAGCCTCGTTTTGCTCTATAATATATGCACGAAATACATAATGCAAATCGGGATATACTGCTAACATATGAGGGGGCACTTAAAAGTGGCCTTCACTGGTGTACAATAAAGTCCTGGCATTTATACAAAATGAATAGCACACACACTCAGAGTCTTTACTTAATAGTATCCAATAAGTCTGGACTATAGACAAGCGTGTTACTTAAATGTTCACCATATAGTTTGTTACTTAAAAATTCACCATATAGTTTGTTACTTAAATGTTCACCATATAGTTTGCTATTTCAATTGTGTCCACATAGTTTGCTACTACAGTGCTGTCAACGTTAAGCTAGTAGTTTAGTATAAAAAGTTTTTTTTTTGTCTTATCTATATATACATGTATACCCTATTCACTATTCATCTCTCTTCTCTCTAAAAAACCTTTATGTCACGTGTGTGTCCGTCTGCTATGCATGTATTTGTTAATGTTTCTTTACATTTCCCATCGTAACCAACGCGTACGCCGGTATCATTAGTAAGTTTTTGTAAGTTTTTAAAGACAAACTTTAACACACGTATAAAAGTAAAAAACAATATATAAAAAATAAGCAAATAAACAGTCAAAAGCTACCAAATGTTCGAATATTATCTAGATTAATGATACAAAATGTCGGCATTGCCTTTAATGACAAAAATAGTGACAAACTTTTATTTTTGAAAACTCCTTATTCTCCATAGAAGTAAATGAGGCAATCAATGTTCAAACTATCAAGGTACCAAATTGTCTAAACCAAATCTCTATAGAGTTGCCTTTTCTTTTTTTTTAAAAAAAAACAATGTAAAAAAAACAACAACAATAATAATAAAAAAAATAGTATTCTTGTTATTTATAATTTATTTTATGGTAATAATGTAGCGTTTTTTTTTTCTTCTAATATATTTCTCTGACCCACTTTGTATCGAATTCTGAATGAGGTTAAAAACAACAACGAACAATGGCGTGAGAATTAACTCCCCTTAATTAGCTGTCTCTGCTTGACCCACAAATCGACCAGACGACAGTGGGCAGAATATAAAATATTATTTTACAAACTCAAAGAACAAGAATATAATACAAAATATTTTTTCAACATCATTGTCCGTAATAAAGCATTCCATGTTTTTTGTCAGGTTGCCTCCACTCCTACACAAAAGCACTGATATATATGTTTAAATATAAAGAGCGTCTTCCTGTATAAATAAGTAAATAAATAAGTATAAATAAGTGGAGGGTGTAGTAGTCTAAATATGGCGGATCTTTTTTTTTCCCAACACTGAAATATATAGTAGGCCTATATTTCTTTGTGTAACGCTTTAAAAAATTACAGATTAATAAAATATCAAATAAGGCTAAACAAAATTCAACAACAGTAAGTAGTGGAATTTATTTCCAGCACAAACTTGGACAGTTAATTACTTTGTAAGAAAACTGTCATGTTTTTTTTTACTTGGAGTCTTTAAAAATTGTAACAAGCTAAATGTGAAAAAAAATACTGTATATGGTTGAAATATTTGTTGTATTTAATTAATCTATTCATTTCTATTGTTGTGTTGTTTTCATAATTTAGGTTCTGTATAAAAACTGATTATTTCAATATTTACCTTAGATAACATGCTTTAGACCCTTACTGTCTTACTTATATGTTAAGTCGGTTATTGCTTCATTTATTTGATTTGTCCTTTGTTTGTAAAGTTTTAAATCATCATTTAGCTTTATATTTCTTAGCCTAGAGATTATATCCGTGTTTTTAGTTGTATGTTAAATGTGCTCTGAGCTTACATTATGTTTGTTGGCAGCGCTATACACATATTACTATTAAAATAAACTGTAATAAGAGTTCTTATATTCCAGGCAACATGGTCACTCACTTTGTATTGTGGCACCATGCATATAATTGTTGCTGTTCTTGTTATTTAGTGATAGGTCTTCAGTATCAGATCTGTCACACTTCGTAACTTAAAGCATTTATTATTTGCAGTCGAGGACAAAATAAAGTTTAATTTTCGAACAAGAGAAATATACAGAAGTAGCGAAAATCCAAAAAACAATATTTTAAGGGCTAATGTGTGTAAGAGAGAGAGAGAGAGAGAGAGAGAGAGAGAGAGAGAGAGAGAGAGAGAGAGAGAGAGAGAGAGAGAAATAGAGAGGGCGAACGAGAGAAATTAGAAATAGTTAGAGCAATGCTCGGAGAGAGGGATAGAGAGAGAGAGACAAAAAGTAAGAAATTGATGGTATTTAGAAATAGGAAAAACATTTTGTAAGCAGTGCTCGAAGAGAGATAGAGGGAGAGAGAGGGGGGGGAGAGAGAGAGAGAGGAGGAGAGAGAGAGAGAGAGAGAGACAAAAAGTAAGAAATTGATGGTATTTAGAAATAGGAAAAACATTTTGTAAGCAGTGCTCGAAGAGAGATAGAGGGAGAGAGAGAGAGGGGGAGAGAGAGAGAGAGAGAGACAAAAAGTAAGAAATTGATGGTATTTAGAAATAGGAAAAACATTTTGTAAGCAGTGCTCGAAGATAGATAGAGGGATAGAGAGAGAGAGAGAGAGAGAGAGAGGGGAGAGAGAGAGAGAGAGAGAGAGAGACAAAAAGTAAGAAATTGATGGTATTTAGAAATAGGAAAAACATTTTGTAAGCAGTGCTCGAAGAGAGATAGAGGGATAGAGAGAGAGAGAGAGAGAGAGGGAGAGAGAGAGAGAGAGACAAAAAGTAAGGAATTGATGGTATTTAGAAATAGAAAAACATTTTGTAAGGAGTGCTCGAAGAGAGATAGAGGGATAGAGAGAGAGAGAGGGATAGAGAGAGAGAGAGAGAGAGAGAGAGAGGGAGAGAGAGAGAGAGAGAGAGAGAGACAAAAAGTAAGAAATTGATGGTATTTATTAGAAATAGGAAAAACCTTTTGTAAGCAGTGCTCGAAGAGAGATAGATGGAAAGAGAGAGAGAGAGAGAGAGGGCGAAAAAGACAGATAGGGAGAGAGAGATGAGAAAGTGAGTATATTTAGAAATAGAAATAATATTCTAAGCAATGCAATACTCTTTATTCTTCTTTTTTTGGCGTCTTCAATCTAGAGAGCTATCTAATGCAGAAATTAATCAACAGCGTTTGTATGTGTGTGTATTTCTATGTCCTTTTTCAATATCCATCTTTATATAAATATTGTAGATGCAAAATTATATAGCATAGATTACTTGAAGAATATAAAAAAACAATAACTACACGACCAATGAGAATAGGGAATACAGGGAAATGGGAAGCATTGAATGTTTTGATTGGTTGAAATGTGAGTGAAACGTAAGGGGAAATAATTTAGCACTCATCGTGCGTTGCGAACTATTTTTTGTTTAAATCAAAGCTTTTATTGGCAGATGGATATGTACAGATTGGGTGAACTCAGTTCAAATGTTTTAATGCTGCCTCGCAATGATCTTAATGCCCAACCGCCCTAAGGCGTTTATTTTGTCTGTTTGGTCTCTAAGGTTTTAATATCCACGCTGAAGCCTTAATGTAAATAAAATTTCATCAATAGATGCTTTTCACATAAACACACAGAGGGACATAGAGACGCACTGAATGAAATGTTCTATCATTTAGTCCTAAGTACAAATATGTAGATAGAGAATTGACCAAACACCGTGATGGGAGACTAGAACAACACAGCACGAGATCAGGAAACATTTCATGAATGAACAGATGAATGGATTCTGAACTCACGGAGTGAATGGAGTAAACTAGGACAAGAAAACAAGGGGAGGTAGTGGGATGGGGAGGTAGGGGAGGGGGGGGGAGGGAGTTAATTACATTGAAAGTAATTATAGGGTAAAGTTATGAGGGAGAGATATTATTCATGAAACTGGCAATAGTACATTCTTATTTAAAACATATTTTATCGTATGTGTATATGTGTGTGTGTGTAGGGGTGGGGGTGTAATTAATTAAATGAGATGTACCTACCATTGATCATGTGGTCTACACACAAACAAACATACCCCCCCTTCCCGAGCTACGCACGTATTTTATGTTTGTTGGATTCTTCGTTGTAACCATTTAGTAGACATATAAATAAATAGATAAGTAGATAATAGTTAAAGAGATAGATAGGTAGATATATAGACGGATAGATAGTTAGTTAGATAGAATGATACAATAATATCTTGATAGATGAAAAGAATAAAGATAGATAGATAGATAGACAAACAGACATACAGTCAGACAGGCAGATAGACAAACAGATAGCGAGATGTATAGACAGACAGAACAGACAGACAGACAGACAGACAGATAGATATATATGTATATAGGTAGGTATGTAGGTTGGTGGGTATATAAGTATTTGGGTAGACAGACAGATAGACAGACGATCTGTTTTTTATTTTTTTAAATAACTTATTGAATTCTTTCAATTTTCGGAAAATGAAATAACAAGCTGAAATGGACTTTAAAAAAAAAGTGATAATGACTGACGCCCTAACAAGTAGCGAGCCAGAGAAAAAAAAATGAACAGCTGGCAAAGACAAGGATGTGATCTTGAAAGATCGATAACTCTTCCTTTAAAAAAAATTGTGATGACAAGGGTGTTAACACTAGCTATACTCTTATTGTTTGATTATCGGCCCCTGGCAGACGTTGCGTATGAAAAAATATATTTAAATTTATTTTGTTATTTTTTTAGTGCAAGAGTATGGCGAGTAGGCATACGCTCTATTTTTTCGTCAAGGTGCAGAATAAGGAATTGGATAGACGGGCAATAATATATTCTGAGAATGTATTTTTATTATTAACCCTTCCCGTACCGACCTACTTTCCCATGCATACCTACAGTCCCGCTATATATGCGCCCGGGACTGTAAGGGTTAATAGATATATATTCTTTGAAGAAAAAAAGGCAATTAGAAGATCTGTAGGTCCACAGTAAAAAGGCTTGGCCCCATGGGCCGCCTGACGCACGACCCTAATTTGGCGTTTGATTTAATTTTAATACTGTAATGTGAAGAAAAAAACAATAATTAAGGAAATGTTTTTAGTTTCTTTATTCGTAATCATACTTAGAAAATAGATTATTAGCATTTTTAGAAGAAGGGAAAACTGTACCGTCATAATTTGTTGATGGATGGAAACCGACAAGAAAAAATAGTGAATGATATTTTATAGATCTGAAAATGTATTTTATTTTTCGAAAAAGGCCATATAAGAAAAAAGTTAACATTTTCGTTAATACCCTTTTTTTACGTCAAAATGTTGGTTTATCATTTTCATCTCAATATCATCTCAATATCATCTCAATATCATCTCAATATCATCTCAATATCATCTCAATATCATCTCAATATCATCTCAATATCATCTCAATATCATCTCAATATCATCTCAATATCATCTCAATATCATCTCAATATCATCTCAATATCATCTCAATATCATCTCAATATCATCTCAATATCATCTCAATATCATCTCAATATCATCTCAATATCATCTCAATATCATCTCAATATCATCTCAATATCATCTCAATATCATCTCAATATCATCTCAATATCATCTCAATATCATCCACGTTTTATTAATTCGGAGTCACTGTGGACGAGCGTACTGGAGGCTAGGAGTAGGAATTTGCTCCCGGGTCTGGAGGGTGTCCCTGAGTCTACCCAGCTCTGATGAATACCTGACTTAAGTTGGGGTAAAGTAGCCTAAAGGCGGCTGTACATAGTGCTGGCCACTCAATCGCCTAGTAAGCCGTGGCCACAGACACTGGTGAACGCTGCTTCATCGGACCTATGGATCAACTCGGTCCGACGGGTACCGGTACTTTACCTTTTACTCTCTTTCTGTAAGTTTCCTCAAGCTGACTCCCAACCCAACCCCTTCATCCCTCCCAGCTCCGAATGAAAGACTTACTCCCAACCCAACCCCTCCATCCCTCCCAGCCCCGAATGAAAGACTGACGATTACAGACAAAAATCAAAAGGAATATATTTATAAATTCTACACCACTTTATGACCTCTTTAATTTATTTGTAATTATTTCCCAAATGAAATGTGCTCACAGTTTACACAGTCTTAATTAACAACCACTGGACGGCGTGTCTATCTATCCCACTGCGGTCTAGCTAATATATCTGAAACGTTTATAAATTTACAACCGATTGTTTCTTCAATTCAAACTTACTAAAGAATGTCAGTTTTGTTTCCATGGTTACCTTATTCTTTAAATTGACCGACGCATGCCTGTTCTTTTCTTTTATTCTACTGACCAGGCTGTAGAGCTGATGGCTCTCCTGCAGACAATGTCAGACAAACGAATGTATTTCATTTTTTTTATAGCAATTTTCTACGTTGTCATAGAGTGTTAAAGGTTAGGGTACGTCGATGGGCGGGGGGGAGGGGGGGGCAATAATGTATGCCTGAAATTGATTAGCTTGGAAGTTGGGGCATTCCAGTAGGGTGTGGGCAATATCTACAATTAGGTTGTTGTGGTGTTGTGGTTTGATTGCTATAATAATACGTTCTGTTGTTAACAAACATGACCATGGAGAATTTAAAAAAAAAACGTGTACAATTAATATAGAATGTTGATAGGATGATCTCAAGGCATGGGGCAACTATACAAAAATAGACAAGTTTCGTCTTCCAATAAAGTATACATACATTGTGTACAAGCTAAAACTATTTTTATAAAGAATATATACATTTAATACATATTATGTAAGCCTTTTCGACATGGTCAAAACATTGAATAGTTTATAATTATTGAATAGTTTATAATTATTGAATAGTTTATAATTATTGAATAGTTTATAATTATTGAATAGTTTATAATTATTGAATAGTTTATAATTATTGAATAGTTTATAATTATTGAATAGTTTATAATTATTGAATAGTTTATAATTATTGAATAGTTTATAATTATTGAATAGTTTATAATTATTGAATAGTTTATAATAATCATTTAATAGTTTATAATTATTGAATAGTTTATAATTATTGAATAGTTTATAATTATTGAATAGTTTATAATTATTGAATAGTTTATAATTATTGAATAGTTTATAATTATTGAATAGTTTATAATTATTGAATAGTTTATAATTATTGAATAGTTTATAATTATTGAATAGTTTATAATTATTAAATAGTTTATAATTATTGAATAGTTTATAATTATTGAATAGTTTATAATTATTGAATAGTTTATAATTATTGAATAGTTTATAATTATTGAATAGTTTATAATTATTGAATAGTTTATAATTATTGAATAGTTTATAATTATTGAATAGTTTATAATTAATGAATAGTTTATAATTATTGAATAGTTTATAATTATTGAATAGTTTATAATTATTGAATAGTTTATAATTATTGAATAGTTTATAATTAATGAATAGTTTATAATTATTGAATAGTTTATAATTAATGAATAGTTTATAATTATTGAATAGTTTATAATTAATGAATAGTTTAAAATTATTGAATAGTTTATAATTATTCTGTTTTTCAGAAATCAAAGCAAGATGGTCGCACTGGTGGACTTATGATGAAGGAATCTCAGGTCAGTTACTCAATGTATTTTAAAAAGCAACCTGAACTATGAAATGATGTTGTCTTAGCTCTTTTGGTTGGGCAATCATTTTCTGAATCTATTTACATTATCGATCCCATATATATCATCGATGCAGACCCTTTTAAAACGAGAACACAATACTCACTACAATTTCCACTACAGTTACCATTAAAATGTCCACATCTACTTTGTATCATAAGGTATTTACAGTTGTTATTTATATGCTTTGATCTTCAAACGGAAAGATGGGCTACAGTCTTGATTATTTGTAAAGTTGTACAGTGATCTTTTAAAAATTGAACCACTAACCTTGAACTCTCACTTACTTACTTAACGTTTCTAAACATTTTCTTTTTTGTTGTGTTTTTATGTTGGCGTTTTACATATTGAGTCAGGAAAACAAGAAAAAGTGTACCAACTCGGGAAAATAGCGAAGCGCATGTGCATACAAGAAACTAATTCCATATACACTTGATACATATTTAATGCGCCAACATTTCTCGGTTTTTATACTCTTTTTGTATTGGCTGAAGAACGTTTTAATACGTGCACGACAGTTTAAAAATACATGTAGAATATTTTTTACAAAACCAAAAAGCCTATGCAAGTATTGATCAAAGCAATTCAGCATTTGATAATTAAATCACAAAAAAGTATACATGTTTATGTTCTATCCGTGACTTAAAAACTAAACAAACGTCAATTTATCTTATACATTTCAGGCGCTCCTAAAATAAAGAAGATTATTAAAAGAAGCAAACGATTTGATAATGTTACGCATAGACAGTGTAATTGCCCAGTTCAAGGCCTGGGCATAAGCCCAAGACTCTATATTTGCCCACATTAAAAAAAAAAATATTGTTCAGTTTCTCGCTGTTTTTTTATAGCCATAGATTTATATCTTATTGCTATTAGATATTAGCTTATAGGTACAGTGAACCTTCGATATTACGCGGTTCAACATTCACAGATTCATGTAAATGTCCGAATACACGTTAAATAAATACTGTAAACATAGAGTCTCTACTTCTCGGATTTTCAGCTATCGCGGCCGGTCTCGGAACCTATCTACCGCGATAAACGAGGGTTCACTGTATTTAAAAGGCACATATGCCTCGATACGTAATATAATACACTTAAAACCACGTAATAAACCATTTAAACAACGATTAACAAATACATATAAGTACTCTTTCTTCCCAATAGGCATTTGGGCATTGAATGGGTTGCCTGAACAAACCAGTAAAACCAGTAACTTAACATCATTTAAAACATTAATAAAGAGGCAAGACTAGACTCGGACCACAGATGGCAATAATCTTCTCTATAGAAGGATCGTCTGTAATATATAATATATAAGATAAGAAAAATAAATTTCATACTTGAAAACCGGTAACTGTTTCTGTCAAAGCTACCAAATCAAATATCATTGTCTTACATAACCGAACCAAAAATTAAAGCTATAATAGTATCCTTAATAAAGTATTGAAAATATGGGTTGCATGAAATAGTTAGGAAAATTCACAGCTTAACATAATCTAAAACCGTTAGAGGTCTATTAGACTACAAGACTAATCACGGATAAGCATAAAAAAATTATGTCTTATTAGAAAGCACATCAGTGATGTATAAAGTCTGCATCGTTTTCATCAATGTCTCATTCTACTGCTTTCGTTTGAGCTTTTAAAACGTGTCTAGATTTATTTTGTCTGTTTGTGATCTACATTTTATACGTATAGTGAGCAGATGGATGTAGAAAATTAAATTGCTTTTTCTTTTCTTTAACATTTCGTTTTAGGGCCTAATTACTGGGGACTCATGAACCCTGGCTGGACTCTGTGCAACAAGGGACACAACCAAAGTCCAGTCAACATCGACCCTAAAAGTTTATTGTTTGATCCATCCTTGTCTCCCTTGGAAATAAGCGGTGACGCGGTGAGTCGGTTCTTGCCCCTTCCCCCCCCCCCCCTTTTTTTTTTTTCCTTTTTTTCCCCCGCAATAAAATGTTACTCAAGTGAAAGTGTTACGCCCGCGCAATGCGAGGTGTCGTTGGGGCTGAGGGAGTTTGTGGTCCCTGAAAGATGTTGTAGCACAAACCACTTACAATAATTTATTGATTGCCATCATTACAAACAATCTTTGCGAATGCTTATATTGGACAAACATTCTCTGTAGGTTTGTTTTACTTTTCGTTTCTGTTCACATCCTGAACTTGTAGGCGTGTCTCTCCACCTACGTAAATATTTAAAAAAAATATCAAATGAAACATGGCCTCCAATGAATTTCTTATTTTTATTACCCTGGGGAGAAGGTGGGGGAGGGGAGGAGGAGATATAAAAGAAGATTGGGGGGGCGGGAAAGGGTAATCTCACTGATGGAATATCTTGGAGTGTAATTAGTGATCGGCATTTTGGAGAAATAGGGCAGATCATTGCTTTAAAATGAAAGATATAAAGTTAATGGGTGTACTTATACATAATATATGTATATATATATATATATATATATATATATATACATTGACGGATTGATAGATATGAGAAAATTTGTAACCAATTAAACGCAGCCATTGTCTCTATGTGCAGGTTTCTGGAACTTTAATGAACGCTGGACACTTCCTGACATTAGAAGTAGACCAAAAGAACCGTTGGGCATCTGGAATAAATGTCACTGGTGGTCCTCTGTCTTATAATTACAGGTAAACTACAGGTGTGTTCGTTTGTTTGTATCGTTACGTGTTGCTGTTGTTGTTTGTTTTTAATGACTTCACAAAGAATGCAACAGAACTGTAATACAAAAGAACAAACAACATACACAAATCACACACAACACACAGCATAACAACACACACAAAAATACTTAATACATATTCACAGGTAGCACCTTACGTTAGAGCACTAAATCATCATTTCAAATAATTCCGGATCTTATCCTCGTAAGACCCGAATTTTGTTTTCCCCAAAATATAAACGGCATCCTAACCACAACCCCCCCTAAGAGACACATAGTTTGAGCAACGAAAAGGCATCTGGGCTTTGGGCTGGCCACACAACCCTTATGTTAACCGAAGCCCCCGTGAAAACTAGTTTACGTGATCCGCTCAACCCACGGCACTTCCGGTACAACCATTCCTCTGTCAGAGATAAACGATATAGTCGGAAAGCATCTGCTTGTTTTCAGTTTTCAAAGTTTCAAACTTGCTTTTTTCCAATTTAATCAAGTACGTTTGCTCCTGTGTATGTCTATTCTAATAGGATGTAAAAGTAAAAAATAAACTTTTAATAAGAATTTTTAAAAATTTTAATCTCAATACTGCATCTAAGTGTGAGGAAGGATACTCGTCATTTATTATTTTTTTTATTGTAGTTTAATAACGTTATCTTGTTTATTTTTTTGTTGTTGTCTTATTAACTCTTATAGATCTTATGTTATATTGCTTATTGTTAGTTTATTTATTATGTTATGTTGTTCATTTTTAAGTATTTCATAATGTTATCTTGTTTATTTTTTGTTATCTTATAAACTCTTAAAGATCTAATGTTATATGGCTTATTGTAAGTTTATTCTGTTATATTGTGTCATTGTTTCATAATCTTATCTTGTTTATTTAAAAAAAAAATCTAAAATGTTATAGTTTTCAATTGTTGTTTGTTGTTTTCTTGGAAGGGTATCCCATATGACCATCCACTTCAGCCACTCTGACCACGACGGATCTGAACACACGATTGATGGTCGGGGTTTCAGTGCCGAGGTCAGTAGTATAACTGCTAACTGTGGACTGAGATTTTCTATTGATAATGTTGAATTGTTTCATGGACTGACAATTTACTTTCCATACTACGAAGAGGAAAGACAATGTTTGAAAACCCAATTAAATTAGTAATTTAACACAAAGCATTTTATAAAAAGTAAAAGTGAGAAATGTATTACTATCATGTAATGAAATAAAAATGCGAAAGGAATAAAGAAAAAAACAACAACAAGAACATACTTTTCAAGTCCAAGTTCACCGAATGGCTAAAGTATATTATTATTAGTTTTCCCTAATACCGGATGGCGACCCGGCACCGGGCCACAAAAGGAAAATTACCAGGTCGCAGAAAAAGAAATTTCAAAAAGTAGGTCAAATTGTTGTGACGTACTATCAGAGACCTATAACAGTAAATGATTTCACCCCAATCTGCAGCCCTCGAGCATAGACTCGAGAAGTTGCAAGAATATAAAAGTATAATATGATATCTCTTGGTAAAGTCATAGTATAGGCAATACACATTTTAATGGGCTACAACAAAAACTCAAAATAAAATGTACAAGGTCAAGAACACAAATATTTGGGAAACTGTATGAGGTGGTTTAAGATCATGTTTACAAATATAACATTATGCCCATTACATTTACATAACTGCCTATAATCATGATTTACCATGAATGGTTAATTGACAACTCAGCTAATGAATGTAAATAACCATCACACCATAATAAAACAGTGATTTTTATTCACTGACCTGTAGATCTATTTACTTTACCAAATGGCTGCAGCGCGCTGTGGATTTGTGTACCGTAAAGTTTCGCGTTCAAACAGAAACGAACAAAATTACATTTTTTTTTAATTCTCTTGACTAGTAAGTTTTTTTTTTCAAGCATCGCCTAAGTCAACAATTCTATTTTTTTTGTTGTTGTTGTTGTTATCGTCAGATTCAAATCTACGCCTACAATGCAGACTTGTACACGAACATGACGAAGGCTATGACGTCACCTAGAGGAATTCTGTGTATGGCAGTGCTGGTTAAAGTAAGACTTTGAAACATTTTTCAGGTTTCCTACGGTTTGGGAAATTTGGGGAAAATCTGTTTGCAGAAAAACTTACATGATTTCTCAGGTTTATGAATTTCACTAAATTGGACAAAACATCGTAAAGGATAGACTACTTAATTAATTTTGTGTGTGTGAAAAAGTGAATAGCCATGTAATTAAGAAGTTTTTAATAAAACTCCCAGAATGTTTTTTCCTAAATAAGTACTATAATAATGTCCTCAGATGTTTTTTTTAATTATTATTTGGACTACCTATAATTTATATCTTTCCAGTTAAGATAAAGAAACTTCACACATATCGGTGAAAATTGCTGTACCATTTTTTTTTAAAATGATTTTTTGTGGGTCATCAAAATGTTTTGAAAAATGTGGGAATTTAAAATTACTTTAGACATTAGAACACTGAGTTTAATTTTGGGTTCAATATAAGGAAGATAGCTTGAAAGGTCAGAAATTATATCAACTTTGTATCTAGATTATAGCTGCATGGTGTTATGTGTTAGTAGGCCTATACCGTTGGGTCTGAGATTTAGTGTATTGAAATTCTTCCACAGGTTGGCCGAGACATCCACCAACATTTTGAGAGGATCCACCGAGCCATCAACGACACACTTTTTAAAGGTGAGTGACCAAGTTTTAAAGTATCACGTGTTATAAAAAATAATGGGTTAAATGTCATTTAAATTTCGTTCAATGGAAGACAATCATGTATCATATATAATATATTATTGCAATAGTCTCATAATGGAGTACTATCTTCAATGCGCAGAATATTTCAACGTGTAATTCATTTTTCTTTCTTGCAATATCTTCCTTTTGAAGTCCAAAATCTTGCAATTTTTTATTTATTTTTGCAAGTCCTAAATCCTACAACGTCTTAATTTTGGAAGTCCAATAGGGCGTTTGCAATCACGTGACAAAAAGCACGTGATTTTTGTTTACTTTGTGTACAAGTACAATGGCCGCTGTATTAATATAGTTTCATATAGGCTCGAGCTTTTTTTAAATGATGTTTTGTGTTTTAAGTCTTATTAAGATTTAAGCTGTATTATGTCTGTTAAATAAAATAGGCTATTTTATTATTATCATAGACATAGATCATAGACGATGTGAGCCTATTAGTGGCTTGACTAGATAGCCAATTCACCAATACTATCACTTGGCATCGTAGCTGCCCTACTTAGCCATTAGCCCATTAGCCTAACATACGAAACATTAAAAGTGTAAGCTTAGGCCTATAAAGTGAAATTTAAAGTGTAAATAGGTCTAGCCGGCCCTAGCCTAATCACATTAATCAATTAATCTACAGTACTACTATTTACCTCCTTATTTTTGAGTAGGATAGCCAATATTCATATGTGAATTTGGCATGATAAGAAACATCACCATATGCCATATTTGTTCCTCTATTTACAAATGACGTCACTAAAAAACTTAAGCTCCGCCCATTGCAAACGCTCTATATTCGAAATATCAAAATCAGTAATAAAAAAAACGTATTCTCTAATTCCACTCTTACTCTAGACTCTAGATTCTAGATCTATGTCAATTATACCATTTTCATTTCTTCCAAAATTCATTTCCTGAAATCTTCATTTTATTTTTACAATTATTACAACCTTTGTTTTTCTTCCCTTTCAATTTTCAATATTCGCTTATAATTTTTCTAAAGTTCAAATGTAAAACGTGTCTATTATTTTAATTGTTAGCAGTATTATCTTATTGTTGTAAAAGTTTAACTACATGTCTCAATAGTATAACTCTCACAAGTCCTAAACTGTACTATAACATCTTTTTTGTTATTCCATTATGTTCAGGAGACAACCTCACCATCCCTTATTTAAACCTTCGAGCACTACTCCCTGACACAAAGAACTACATGACCTACGAAGGTTCCCTCACCAATCCAGCCTGCTATGAGACGGTCACCTGGGTTATCTACAACCGCCCTATATATATCAGTTCACAACAGGTACGTGATCAATATAACAACCATATCTATAATAGTAGGTCTATAATGTGCATGATAGTAGGCCTGCATGTATAAGGAAAAAAAGCCCACACCCATAAGCTATAGAATATTCTGATAGCACAATCTCTCTTTAGACTTTCGACTTTTGAAAATAAATTCCGAGAAATGAGTGTGAATGTATACAAAACAAATGTCTGCTAATAATTCTAAACACATTTGTTAAACAATTTCGGCAATTTATTAAACATTTTAAAACACGGAATGCTTAGTTTTTTTTATAAGCTCTTCAATTCCGAACTTATCAATTTATCAATTTATATTGTGCAGACATTTTATTTTATTTCCAAGCACTCTCATTTACCGTTCTATTGTAAAATAAGACCTGTCATTCAACGAGTCCCAAATATTCAATGTAACCTACACCCAGGGGAGAGACGAGGCTGTTTTTTTTCTATTAATTTACGATTCTCGGATTAAAGGTGGTTGGTTCGGGGGGGGGGGGGGGGGGGGGGGGGGAGGGGTAATGACATACCCATTTGCCTAAAAATATTATGCTTTTTTTTTTCACAAGTAATTTTGTAATATTCTTAAAAGTTGATGTTATGTTTTCTCTGTGTGTTGCTGTGACTTTAGATTGCTGGCTTAAGACGTTTGAAACAAGACACTGTCTTGAATCCAGTTGTTCTCATGGCCGGAAACATTAGGCCATTGCAGCCTTTGCACCAGAGATCAGTACGAACGAACATAAATTTCGTGAGTCAAAGTTTCACCAATATTTATTCACATTTATTGACATGTATTCACGTGTGTTTACATTTGTTGACATTTCTTGTCATTTGTTGAATATATCAACATCACATATAAACTAACTAGGAAGATGACCTTCTTTATTTACTTTTATATTTATTTATATAAATAATTCTTGAAAAAAATTTCCGTTTGGTGACTTTTTAATTTTTTGTTTCAGTTTGAAAAGATGTGTACCATGGAGAGAGATATGAACTATATTGGTAAATGTGTTGTTTCTTCATCATCAATAGTGTATTGTCTATTGTGTAGGCCTGTCCTATATATATTTCATTTACATTTAATACGATTTCATTTAAGGCATTGGTGTATGTAAAAATAATAATTTTAAAATTAAAATGAAAATATCAGATTATCATCGAAAATTTAAACAATGAAAAGTTTTCTTTTTATATATATATCAACAGTGAATTACGATCACTTCCAAGACACTCACCAATATTCTGTTCCATGAAAAGTAACTACAATTCAACAAAAGATCGATAACTCCAACATTCCTTTCGAAAGGTATTAATTTCCACGTTTGTTTCCCTTTGCCCGGACATTTTAATTTTTATTAGAAAATACCGGTAACTACAGTGTCACACTAATTGCTGCCTATTTTCCCCCAAAGGAAATGAAAAGATTCATAGACAAATTTTAGCCTAACTTAATCTAAATTTTCTTACCCTGAAAATATAATTGTAGATATGCTCACAAATTTGTTAAAGAAATTTAATAGAAAAAAAAAGTTAATATAAACAATAAGAAAACTGCATGTATGTGTGTTTTATAAGGATGACTATAATCTGCAACAAGTGTGTAAGTAATTGTTTTATGTTCTTGTAGGCTTCAAGAAGTCTTTGATGAACAATTGAAGAACGAGAAGACTTGCCCTAATTACAGGTGAGACCATCAATGTGATGGAGTCAATTGTAGTTCAAGTCTGGTAATGGGGCGCTTAACTATAGATTGTTAATATTAAAATAACGAAATAACTTCCATGTCTACAACTTTTGGTGAAAAGTAAAAAAAAAAATCCTTGTGCGGTATATCTAAGTTACAATGTCCATTCATTCAACACTTTCATTCTTCACACAAATGCATGCTTTAATTAATAGATACAGACTAATAATATGTCATTGTAAAAGTATTTGGAAAGAATAAGAAAACTTGAAGAAAATCTTCAATATACGGTAATATATTTTAGCCTTTCCCATGCAAAACAAATGCTTAATTTTTGGCTTGAATTTGACATTTGGAATAATTAAAGTGGCTTTTAATTTGAATTCAGTGATTATAATTGGTTAAACATTATATAAATATTATTTTATTTAATATATAAATGTCATATTTAATTATTTTTTTCAACTAATACATTAAAAAGGTAACAAAAACATCTTTGCGTTACATGACAAAGATAATCTATAGTTTTAAATCAGTTACATTAATCTATTTATATTAATGATGTTTTAATTTGTCCATGTCAATGATCTAATACAGTGTTATTGTTTTTATTTATTGTTTGCTTCTAGATTCAGTGACTGATGACAAGGCTCAAGCAATGTTCATACTAGGCTTATGTTATCAGCCTAGACTGGCCTAGAGCAGGCAAAATGTTTTAGTTTATATTGGTTTACTAATTTCGAGTAAGCTTTATAGGGGGAGAGGTGAATTGTTATGACAACAAGAGACAGAAGCTAAGCTCTTACATTAATTTAATCAAAGCGAGCAAGAGTTATAGACCTTTGTCGTCTTTTGAGCATACTAAATAGGAACTAATTTTAAACTGGAAAAAAAATATAAATTTATGTGTGTGCTCCTGTCAATCAATGAAAATAAAAGAAACAATCTTGCTTAAAGAGTATATACCAAAGGTTTAGTTATATTATGACGTAATACAATCCAACAATGGCTTTAAGTATCGTGGTGCTTTAAATTGAATCAAAATCAATGAAACTTTATCTAAATTTATTTTTTTTTATTCTGTATTTTATACAAGTCTGTTTTACATTGACTTTCATTACCCCATATTTAAAACATGATATATAAGCCTATATTAACTGTTGGATGTAAAACATAACATTTATGTTAAATATAGACCCATTACTCTATGCAATATAAAACAATATTATTTGCTTGAGTACATTCATTATAGAGAAGTATCTGTATCATTTACAATATGCATTTAAATAATATATATCTAGTATTTATTCAATCAAAGGACCATGGTGTATTTAAGTATATAGTATTATTTCAATCAAATGACCATAGTGTATTTAAGCATATAGTATTTATTCAATCTAATGACAATAGTGTATTTAAGTATAAATGTTGGAAAGCTTGTCTATAAGTTGTCAATAAGCTGAATTGGAATTGTCATGTCATGTAAATGAAATGCCATGTATAACTCCGTAGTTGTGTTTTTTCCTTGTTGAGTTGTAAATTTAAATTGTGACAATTTATACATGTGGATTTAAGGTAAGACTGTTTACAAATATAATAATATATAAATCATATATTTTCTGAAAGTATGTCAGCACAAATAGTGGATTTAATGTCGACTAAACATGTGTAAGCACAAAACTGTATCCAATATGACAACTGAAAGTGTGTTAGCACAAAACTATGTACCCAATATGTCATCTGAAAGTGTGTTAGCACAAAACTGTGTACCCAATATGTCATCTGAAAGTGTGTTAGCACAAAACTGTGTACCCAATATGTCATCTGAAAGTGTGCAAGCATAAAACTATGTATCCAATATGTCATCTGAAAGTGTGTAAGCATAAAACTATGTATCCAATATGTCATCTGAAAGTGTGTAAGCATAAAACTATGTATCCAATATGTCATCTGAAAGTGTGTAAGCACAATAAAGTTGATCAAACCTCAGATGAAAATGTATTCAAATGGATGACTTGTACGAGATATTTTATTAAATATAAATTCGGTAAGCGTTTGTTAGCATTATCTGTTTCGAAAATTGAAAGTTCTAGGTTGTTTATCTAACACTTGGCATGCTTCCTTTATAATAAACTATTTTTTATACAAATAAATGTTTGTTGGTTTTTAACATTTTAAAAGTGTAATGATTGTTTTGATATTTGTTTACGTTTGTGTGTACATGTGAATAAGCCAATGAGAAACTTCAGTGAAAATTTGAAAGCCGGCACAGTAGTGGCAGTAATGCTCTGCCTCTGACCTTCGTCGGTGACCTCCAGAGCTCCGCCACCGAGACGAGATTGGAGCGGGTATTGTTATATCGCCAGTCTAGTGGATAAAACTCCTTCTGCCCCCCCCCCCCCCTCGCCACCCCTTTACAGTTAGAGTTCAAACAAATTTAACTCTTTGAAAGTTTATTATATTCGGTGAGTAGATCACGTGCCTCTGGTCTGGACGTGGCGACTTCCCTTACAGGAGATCCCAGACACTCCTTTCTTCGGCCACCAACTGGCCCTCGCCTGTTAGCACCCGTGATCGGAAGACGGTAGGAAATCTAGTCAGTATTTTTATATCGCTTCGTTAGAGTGGCTCTCCCTTTAGTAGTCTCGGGCTAAAGGCTCGGAGAACAAGAGTTAATAGATTAGTTTTAAAAGTATAAAACCGTTATATATAGGCCTAAAAATATATGAGAGCGGGTAGTATTAGCAGGGAAACCCGTTCGCTCTGGAGTCTCCCCCTTCCATGCACGACGCACTGGCAACCGATGCTGTTCACCCAAGAAAACCTGACAAAAACCTGATAATAAAGCACTGTCTTCAATATCTCAAGGACTACTTATATAGGGATACTTCACTTCACTTACACCACCAATCTCACATTTCCTCATCATGAGCTAAAGCGTAGGCTACTTTTTTTTGTTGTTGTTGTTGCGGCACTAACACAGAGTAATTAAATTGTTGACTGATACTAAGTCATAACACTATCAACGGTCTGAGAACTGAAATCTGGTATAACTGGTCTCTGTATGTCTATTAAGGACAAGGTCAGCGGTTTATTGCCCCCGCCCCCCCCCCCCTTCCCCATTAGACAAAACCACTTAGTGGTGAAATAAAAACATTGGTGGAAAAAAAATCAAGTGTCGATTGAATTTGTATACTTTTAATTTCTAGATTTATTTCCAACGTGTTTAAACGCAAATAACAGTTCAACATGTAATTAGAGTAATAATATTAATTTGCGTTATAAATAAACATTCCATGCATTAATTGTTCAAGTCGATTTAAGGAGTTAATTTTTTAAACATTAATAATTATAATAATTAGGCTACACAATATAATGCTCGTATTTAAGCCTCTTATATTTATTACAGTAATAAAATAAATGTGTTTTAGAATTAACCATATGTATGCCTGATTAAAGAAGATATAAGCATAAAAACTCTTTTAAATGTAATTAGACTTTATGATGACTTTATCCATTAATGAGCGCCTTGTCCTTGAAATATCTTAGCTAATAATTAATTGTTCAATGTCCGGTACATATTTAGTCACTTATGTGTGCAACAGCACATCTTTATATTCCGTTTCACTTTTTTGTCGAAGCGAAAAGAGGAAAACACTAAATAATTGATTATATTAACAATAGATTCTATCACAGTTCTTTACACACATACTTTCCAAAACCCAACGTCCAGTGTTTATTTTCATGTCTTTTGCCATGCATCAGCCATTAATTATGCTGACGTACGTCGTTTTGGCTTGCGTTAAAAAAATCTCCTTCTTGGGGGTAGGCTATCTCGCGTGCCATTGCCAGGTCTGGCACGCGTGCCTTAGGTTGCCGACCACTGGCTTACCGGATCAACGATGTTTAGATGATGGTAATTCCCCTTAATTTTTTCAAGGAAACCTCTAGGCCTACAAGTAAATGTAACCATAGACTATAATATACATGGACCGCTTGCTTTAGTTTTTTATGCTATTATCTTCTGTTTTTTTGCAATTCCCGATTTTAAATGAAGTAATTGTAATACAAGTTCCGTTTTATTAAATCGCATTTTTTTCGACTTTAAATAAATACTTGTAGGCCTATTAATATATCATTGACTATAATAAGATGGACCGCCTGCTCTATTTTTAGAGCTTATTTTCTTTTTTCCGTGCGCACACCACACTGATCTATAAATGTTTCAGCTCTGTACCACTTTCGATTTTAATTTTTCATTGAGAAAATCATGGAACTTGTATATCAATATCTTTATTTCCGGTATGGCAATTACGTTAGTTAGAATCGGGAATTCCGATCATCAGTGTTTCAAGTCATCATATAGCAGAAATACCATAGACTATAATATACACCGAACATGAGTCTAACAGATAAACTCCATACTTCTTCAATAAGTAATTATTTAATTTGAAAATTTACCTCCAGTATGCCTTTCAATTCATTAACAAAAACGTCCTCATCCATAGCGTCTATATCTTAGTGATAGATTGACGCACAAAATTTCTAAAAAAATGGTGCGATTCAATAAAATGGAACTTGTATTACAATTACTTCATTTAGAATCGGGAATTCCGAAATAAGCAGTCTTTCGAGTCATCATATAGCAGAAAAACTGAAGCAAGCGGTCCATGTATATTATAGTCTATGATGTAACTATTTTCCTGATTAGTTTAATATAATCTATTTAGTTAGTCTCGTGTACTTAAAGCTCATGATCTGTTATGATTGGTATACAAATTAAAACTGCACTACGAAACGTCTATATTTATTTGTATTATGTTTTATTACGTCGGGAAACGGACAACTGTAGACTAGACTCTATGCCTAGTATGAGGCAGTATGAGCTAAGAAAACTCAACTGAATGTGTGTGGCCACGTTAAGAAAAACGGGAAAATCCGAAAAGAAAAATAGTACAGGGCGTAGGCAAGACCATCGTAAATACAGGCCAAGACTCTCGGCTGCGGTAAGATCGTGACGGTGGTCTTGGCGTAGGCCTAGTCGGTAATACCACAAACCTTTCATGTGTGATGAAAGTGTGTTTTATCGTTGTTGGTTTTTAAAACTTAGCCATGGATTTTCTAGACGAATGTATTGAATGGATCTTACAAGATGCACATTTTCTTTACCAGACGAACAAAATTGTTTACTGGATTGTGAAACTATACATAAACGTTATTCAAGTCGGGATGGTGTCTTACTTACTCGCCAACTTGCTACTTTTTTTGTTTACATTTTGGACAAAAAAATCATTTGGATGTGTGCCAAAGATTCTAAGAGCATTTTTAGTAAGATTTTTTATATTCACAATTTCACATCTTTTGTTTAAACGCCTAATACGGTGAAGTTATGAAATTATTGGTCTTATATAACAAAGAAAAAGGCGAAACTGGTAAAGAAAATGCGGAGGAGTAGGTAGTAGGGAATATATTATAATATATTAAGTAGGTCTTGGCCAGATGAAGAAGGTAATCAAGGCAAAAATAAGCATATGCATCTCCACTTTATCAAAGCTTTGTATACAACAAATATCTATATAAATCTAAGTGTTGATAAAAAAGATATGTCAAACTTATATTAATTAATGTGCGTCGTAAAGGAAAATATGCAGATTGTTTTGAAACGTGTTGTAATAGCATGGCATGATCATGAGACCTTCAACCTTGACCTTTTTTTTAAAAACAATACTGATAAGGCAACCATTGCGCCCTCCCCATGACATGAACATAAATAATTTCATTGTAGATCTACTTCAGGAATTTTTCGTTTAAAAGAAAGTCGCATTTGTTATCATTTATGTGAGATATAAAAGAAAAGATAGATCTAGTCTAGGTACGATAGACAGAGTGGGTTTCAAGCTGCAGTATTTATTACAACTTTCATTGAATGGAATACAAAAGTTCATTAAAGATTTAATTAGACTATATTACATCCATACTATTAGGGTTTATTATCAATTATTTCAAATAGGTTACATATTTTATTTGATAACGTATATATCTAGTTTGCATCCCTTTGTTCTATCTTTGATTTTTCTTACAGACTCCTAATAGTCACAAATTGAACCCGGAAGTGATCAATCGCGTATTTGACGTCCAGGGCAGTCTCCACAACTGTAACATCGTCTGTCCCAAAAATCCAAATCACAAAATGTTTATTCCGGTGAACAGGTTCACAATTTCAGATTTGCCCAAAGGCTTTCAAAACGAAGAGCTCTGGGAATCGATCTTACATTTTGGCAGACTGGTTGTAAAGATAGTAGTTTACTCCGTCAGCAAGGACAGACCACCAGATCGACAAGATTGGCAGCGAGACGTGGACCAGTGCGATCAGACCAACTGCAAGCGTGGAAGCGGACATTTGTGGGAAATGTTGAAGACTAGATGGCACCACTCGCCGTGTCCGTGCTGCGACTGCTGCGACAGTGGCGAAGGCGGGCGCAAGGGCTGGGGTGAGCTGCACGTGTTCACGGCTAACCACGTGGTTTTCGACGATGTTGAGGCGTGGGGCGCCGACGTCCAGTACACTGCCAGTGACCCTCACCAAACGCGTGAAGTCGATCACCTGACCGGGTACAGGGTTGTCCGCAGCTCAATGGAAGGTGACACCTGTGAAATGGTAGCCATCACACACAGTAAGGAAGTGCTAGAAGAGATTAAAGCTCAGATAGACAGAGTGCAGAACACGGATAGGGTAATGTGCGACTCTGAAAGACTGACCCTCCTCCAAAAAGGCAAATACTTGACCGTCATCATCTCCCACCCGCACGGCATGGACAAGCAGATCAGCTTCGGCCGCTCCAAGCAGCGCAACGTGGACAAAAACAGCTCGAGCGTCGTGGAGGTCAGCTACGTCTACGACACGGCCACGTGCCCAGGGAGCAGCGGCGCCCCCGTCCTGGTCGTGGGCAAAGAGAAGAAAACTCTGCGCTACGCCCCTCACGTATCAGGAAACTTTGAGAAAAACCGTAACGCCAGCGGCGTAGGCCAGGAAGTTAATGAACCATTATCTTTCTGGGTGAATTGGAAAAACTCTGCTGTATTTTTTATTATCAAAGCACAATCCTTCCCCTTGCTGCAGAAGCCTTTGCTCATTCTAGAAGTTCTTTATATTAAATTCAAGAGATGTTTCAACTGGATGAGAAATCAATGGTATAAGGACCGCTATAAAATGTGGTGATAATCTCTTCCATGGAGAATAAAAGCATGACACATGGCATGACACAAAGCGTGACACATGGCATAAAACAAGGCATGACACATGGCATGACACAAGGCTTGACACAAGGCTTGACACAAGGCATAATACAAGGCATTACACATGGCGTGACACAAGACGTGATAAAGGCATGACACGTGACATGAAACAAGGCATGACACAAGGCATGATACATGTCGTGACACAAGGCGTGATACAAGACATGACACATGTATGACACTAGGCATGAAACAAGGCATGACACATGACATGACACAAGGAATGACACATGACATGACACAAGGCATGACACAAGGCGTGATACAAGGCATGACACATGGCATGACACAATGCGTGATACAAGGCATGACACAAGGCGTGATACAAGGCATGACACATGGCTTGACACAAGGCGTGATACAAGGCATGACACAAGGCGTGATACAAGGCATGACACAAGGCATGACACAAGGCGTGATACAAGGCATGACACAAGGCGTGATACAAGGCATGACACAAGGCGTGATACAAGGCATGACACATGGCATGACACAAGGCGTGATACAAGGCATGACACAAGGCGTGATACAAGGCATGACACAAGGCATGACACAAGGCGTGATACAAGGCATGACACAAGGCGTGATACAAGGCATGACACAAGGCGTGATACAAGGCATGACACATGGCATGACACAAGGCATGACACAAGGCGTGATACAAGGCATGACACAAGGCATGACACATGGCATGACACAAGGCGTGATACAAGGCATGACACAAGGCGTGATACAAGGCATGACACATGGCATTACACAAGGCGTGACACAAGGCATGACACAAGGCATGACACAAGGCGTGATACAAGGCATGACACAAGGCGTGATACAAGGCATGACACAAGGCGTGACACAAGGCGTGATACAAGGCATGACACAAGGCATGACACAAGGCGTGATACAAGGCATTACACAAGGCGTGATACAAGGCATGACACAAGGCATGACACAAGGCGTGATACAAGGCATGACAAAAGGCGTGATACAAGGCATGACACAAGGCGTGATACAAGGCATGACACATGTATGACACTAGGCATGATACAAGGCATGACACAAGGCGTGATACAAGACATGACACATGTATGACACTAGGCATGATACAAGGCATGACACAAGGTGTGAAACAAGGCATGACACATGACATGACACAAGGCATGACACATGACATGACACAAGGCGTGACACAAGGCGTGATACAAGGCATGACACATGGCATGACACAAGGCGTGATACAAGGCATGACACATGGCATGACACAAGGCTTGACACTTGTCGTGATAGTGATACAAGGCATGACACATGGCATGACACAAGGCTTGACACAAAAGCTTGACATAAGGCTTGACATCAGGCATGACACAAGGCGTGATACAAGGCATGACACATGGCATGACACAAGGCTTGACACTTGTCGTGATAGTGATACAAGGCATGACACATGGCATTACACAAGGCTTGACACAAAGCTTGACATAAGGCTTGACATAAGGCTTGACATAAGGCGTGACACAAGGCGTGACACAAGGCATGGCAAATGTTAAAATTATTTATGATAAAAACTGAAAAGATGGCAAAAGTTAAAATTGATAAAAACTGAAACGATGCAAATCTTAAAATTGATAAAAACTGAAAAGATGGCAAATGTTAAAATTGATTAAAACTGACATTGGTTAAAACTGAAAAGATGGCAAATGTTAAAATTGATTAAATCTGAAAAGATGGCAAATGTTAAAATTTATTAAACTGAAAAACTGAAAAGATGGCAAATGTTAAAATTGATTAAACTGAAAAACTGACAAGATGGCAAAAATAAATTAAAATGAGAGGATAGCAAATTTTAAATTTCTTAAAAAAAAAAAAACACATTAAATGCATTTTTATTGAAATTGAATTGATCAAAGCACTGCTTAAAATAGGCCTACACACAGGCTTCGCACAAAACAAATGTATTTAAATACAATCTTGAGTTAGCATCAACTCAAGCGGTTATATTAACCTATTGTTCAATGGTCAGTGCTCTTTCTTATTTTTTAATATATTTTTTTATTTTTATGTGGTCCTTTAATTTTTTTTAGATATTGTGAATGAAATGCAGATTGTTCTAGATCTAGAGCGCTAGAGATTGTGAATGAAATGCAGATTGTTCTAGATCTAGAGCGCTAGAGATTGTGAATGAAATGCAGATTGTTCTAGATCTAGAGCGCTAGATATTGTGAATGAAATGCAGATTGTTCTAGGTCTAGAGCGCTAGAGATTGTGAATGAAATGCAGATTGTGCTAGATCTAGAGCGCTAGAGATTGTGAATGAAATGCAGATTGTTCTAGATCTAGAGCGCTAGAGATTGTGAATGAAATGCAGATTGTTCTAGATCTAGAACGCTAGAGATTGTGAATGAAATGCAGATTGTTCTAGATCTAGAGCGCTAGAGATTGTGAATGAAATGCAGATTGTTCTAGATCTAGAGCGCTAGAGATTGTGAACGAAATGCAGATTGTTCTAGATCTAGAGCGCTAGAGATTGTGAATGAAATGCAGATTGTTCTAGATCTAGAGCGCTAGAGATTGTGAATGAAATGCAGATTGTTCTAGATCTAGAGCGCTAGAGATTGTGAATGAAATGCAGATTGTTCTAAATCTAGAGCGCTAGAGATTACTATTTAAAGAACACGGTGGTTGAGCGGTAGCGCGTTCGTCTGGTGTACCAAAGGTCCTGGGATCGAAGTTCGAGAATTTCGTTCTCGGGCCTGCGGGGTGTCCCTGCGTCTGCCCAGCTCTGATGGGCACCTGACTTGGGGTAAAGTAAAGGCGGTAGGGCATTGTGCTGGCCACACAATCCCCTATAGGCCTAATGCCGTGGTCATAGAAACTGGTGAACGCTGGCTTCACCGGCCCCATAGATCTATTTGTTTCGACGGGATACTTTTTTTTACCATAAAAAGTACAGGTACATTGTAGGCCTACTTGTATGTATATATTATATAGACCTATGTTGATGTAAACAAATTTTTTACCATATAAAGTACAGGTACATTGTAGGCCTACTTGTATGTATATATTATATAGACCTATGTTGATGTAAACAAATTTTTTACCATATAAAGTACAGGTACATTGTAGACCTACTTGTATGTATATATTATATAGACCTACTATGTTGAAGTAAACAAATTTTGTACCATATAAAGTACAGGTACATTGTAGACCTACTTGTATGTATATATTATATAGACCTATGTTGATGTAAACATTTTTTTACCATGAGTGTTGTTTAAAGCCATAAATAGCCTATTTTGTTTTTCAAATTGATGATGTTGTGGTCCTGTGGTGTTACAGTCACATAGACCACAAACACAACTAATAATAAGGGACTACTAAAAACCACTGCTACTGGGTTCATTATACCTCTTTATTATTTGTTAGGCATTTTACTGCTCGGCATTTTACTCAATTGACTTTTACACATTTTTTTTTTTTTACAATGAAATAAATTATTATGATTTTTTTTTATTGATTAAAACAATTTAAGGATTAGGGTTAGAAAGTAACTTTAATATTAGGGCCTACTAATATTGTTTTATTTCATGTGCTGCATAAATGTAAGGAAAAAAAAAGTAAAGTTTATTTAATATACAAAATCAAATTTTGTTTTGTATTCACTATGTGTGTATTTCTAAATAGGCTTCAATAGAGTTTTATCTGTATTATATAATCAATCCACGGATTGCGCTCGTGACGACAGACAATTTATTTGAATTTGTATTGGCAAATGTACGGTATGGAACAAGAAAAGTACTTTACATGTCTGCGTGAGTGTATAATTGGAATTGTGTGCTGTTGCTATTAAAGTGTCAAAACTTTCATTGTTTGTTTCTGACTGACTTCGGTAGGTTGATTGACCCACTTACAGTCATCCTAACGAACTGAAACGTGGCACATAGACGTGAAGTTAATGCTAGATAACACATTTGTTTCAGATTTTCAGCCTGATTCCTCGCCCCAACACATATTACACATTAGGGGGCGCCTTTTCAAATCTTTATTCAATGTAACTGACTGATATATTCCCTCATTTTTTACATTTTTTACTCCCTTTATATTAACTTGCATTGTCTGTCTGGTTGGTTGTACAACTTTGCATCAATTTTTCGACCACTTCCCGTCGTCCAATCGAGCTGAAACTTGGGCAGCAGACTTGTGGCGACTAACAATACATTCTATCAAATTTTCAGTTTTAAAAAAACTTAATTATACTATAATTATGATTTTTTTAAAATTTAACAAACACTTCATATATAAATTAAATGGTCTATGGTTTGGTTTCACGTTGAAAATGCCGGTCCAACTTTTAAAGTTTTTTTGCGGGCCAAAGCTAGAAAAAAAAGGACCTACTTTGTGGGTGGGAAAGTGAGAAATATTCGAAATGCTAATGCCATACAAAAATGCAAATAAAGGATATGATCTTGGTGGTTGTTTTTTATGAACTAGCATACTTTTTGTCTTTAAATCGACCTTTCTAAAGAGTTACTAAACTTAGCTACTTTACTAATGGTGTTAATCTGCCATTTTCATCACCGCAGCCCCGATCTTTTCTTGTAATCTGTTTATTGCACAATATATCACATCTGGGTCTATTATTTAGCTTCAACTCTATCTTGAAACATTTTGCCAAAAAGTTCTTTCCATTTGTGTATACTCAAATACTATTTTGAAAAAAAAAAAAAGAAAAAGATTTAGATCTGTCCTTTAAGCATTTGTTTAGTGTAGAGGTAGCGAGGGATTTCAGATACTCTGCAGGTTTTATCTTTTTTATTATTACAAAAATGTAGCCTATTATGCTACAACCTGCATTTTCCGTTCCTACCCTGTCTGGTTGCACTGCTTGGCTTATTACATTTTCTTTAGATTCAATGAGTTTGTATATGGCTGGGTGCTGCGGTAATGAGCATTAGACTATTATTAGCCCGGGATAGCACTTGCCAACATATATTCCCAGGGAGGTTAGTCGACTGCATCACAATTGACAAGTCTTAATGAGGCGTGAACTTTTGAACCCAAATGTTCGTGAACTTCCTGTTCTATTTTTAAACTAATAAACAAAAAGAGCATGCTTTTGCTGGTGTTTGGCAATTGATTTCAACCTCGACGGCCAGTTCTAGTCTTTTAGAATTATACAAAGGATACAATATTAGTTATGAGGAATCCGTTTTTAACATCAAAAGTGAGTAGGCGATAACTAATACTCAAGTGTTAGTCGCGTGAAGTTAAATATTTATTTGTTTACAAAATAAATTAGTCAAGAGTTGCGTTTTCTTGGCTATTGAAAAACAAAATGCGTAAATTCATAAAAACGAATAACAAAAATTCCTTTGCATTTAGCAATAAGTTTGATATTTTAAAAAGGTGATTTTTCATTTCTGACTTTCACAATACATTGTTTTGTTTTGTAAACATCTTTTGGAAATGAAATACATTTTAATCCCCAAAAAATTTGAGTACAACCAGTAAAGTAGCACACAGACATGTTTCGAAACAAACGATTGAATTCGACCGGAAATGTTTTTTATTTGTCGACCTTTTATGCATGCATACACGTTAAGACTTGTCAATACTGTGCCTAGAAGTTTTCATTCACAATGTGCAAGATTCACTTATGGTTTTTCACTCACTTCAATAATAAATAGACGTCAAATGTCTTTGACATTTTTTCAAGCGGTTAAAACTAATTCTCTTTTTAAAAAAAGAAATATGGATTGAATGTAGGTACTGGTATAAATAGCTCAAACTGAGTGCTATAGCTACAAGCCTACTAAACACCGATTTCGTAAATTCGGGACTAGATCTAATTATTCTGTCATTCCAGAGCCTTCACAAGCCTATGTGGCGCCCCAGAGCAAAAGCTTCAGCGACGCCCCCTTGCATACCGTACTGCTTTGTTTAGTGCTATATTTAGACATTTAGACTATATTTGCCGCCCCTAGAAGTGTCGCCCCCGGCATATGCCCCCCTCTGTCCCCCTTCCCATGTGAGGGCACTGTATCATTCAAAGGGTTTTCATAATTTCGGATGAGAATGGATAAGCTTATGTCTACAATGTGTCTTCATTATATTATAATAAACACAAGACAAATACCAGATAGATATATACCCTATATAAATGCAAATAGTATCTACTCTTCCTCTCTTATATAATAGGGTGTAGCTGTAGATCCTAAACTAAATTAAGAATTAAAAAAGAGGAACGAACTTCGGGAAATCCCGCTATTACGTACATATTACGTGGCTTTTGCGTTGTTGTGTTTTTGGTCCCAGGTCTTAGGCTTCCATGGATTGGGAAGTGTCTCTAGATCTATTAAAACTTCCTGGAAAGATTAAACTTTAAACCTGTAATAGAAAACCAGACGTGTAAATGATATTAAACAAATTATTGCGCTTTTTATTCGTTATTACGTGTAGTCTATATTTTTTTATACATAATTATTACCAAGATCACAATGGTTTTATGCTAGGCCAACTAGATCTACAAGGCTTCATTCTTTCTGGATTCTTCGTAGGCGTACTACCTGGCGTAGTAGTAGTAGCACTAATTACCTTTTTTGTGGTAAGTTGACCTTTCACCTTTGACACCCAAAGCTAATTTAATTACAAGCTAATTAGTATTAGCATGTGTTGCTGACTGATAGAAAACGTATAGATATATTTCTTCAAAATTGAAATTAAAACGCTATTGTGAAAGAAGAGAAACCTGCTCGCCAGCACTCTATATTGGCCAAGTATATGCCCAATATTCTGCCAATATTTAAATCTTGGCTTAATGTTGGCCAATTTTAGGTCAATAAAGCGAGCTGTCTGTTTTAAACTGTATTTCATTAAAGAACTTCTCATGCACCTTGCACATTTAGCCCCAGCGGCCTAATCCGCCAGCCCAATCAATTGGACTATTTGTTAAAATTGTTACAATTATTAGGCCTACATATTCAGATTATAAGCATATATGTATATGCGATAAGAATAGTTTAGATACCTTTTTTAAGTGTCTTAAATTTAGTTTTTCATACACATTTTTAAGTTTGAAAAACTAAATTGTATTCCCTTAGAGCACATTACATTAAACCAATTTTGGCCCAATATTCTGATAATATTTATATATTGGCTTAATGTTGGATCAATATTGGACCAATATAGTCTGCTGTTAGAATTTTACACCTACATTTAATGAGGTTGTATATAAGTTGTTTGTTCATTCCCTGCAAAGCCATACAATTAAAATGCCTGGTGTCAGCTACTTAAACGCGACTCTTTTAAGTTGAGGGAAAACCCGGAATCAATAGTTTGAGCATTTAAATAGCCTTGTTTTTTTTTCCTTTTACCTACTGGATAACAAAATAATGTAACAGCACACTAGCTCTAGATTTATGTAAGAATATAGGCCTAAACGTTATAATTGTTTTAATAAGCATACGCATATAAACCTGCGTTAACGTCAAATTATTGCAAAGCATAAAATAAATCTTTCTTCGTCGTAATGTTGAGTGTGCTTCTTGAATGTCAAATAATGCGTATGGATTAGGTTATATTATTATAATCCCAGTCACTTAATCCCTAGACAATTAATCCACGTCACTTAACCAGTCTTAATACCCGTCACTTAATGCCCTAGTCACTTAATCCCTAGTCACTTAATCCCCAGACGCTTAGGCCTAATTCCCTACTCACTTAATCATTTTATAAATGTAACAATAAATAATAAAAATCATAATATTAAAATAAAATGTAATTAATAAATGTTAACATCAGTTTTAACACCAGAGCTTCAAATAAAAACTTCAACGTCGTCTCAACATCTATAACATTAGTTCAAGTTTGTGTGAGGTTTACAGTATTGTTGTTCAACGAAGTATATAAATATATATAGGTATGTGTCACGAGGGGTTGAAATTAAGCCGTAAGGGTGTCCTTAAGTCTATAATGACCCACCTGCTAAAATAGACAGCCCTGAAATACACAATGCCTTGTAGAGGATTAAATGTCGGGGATTAAGTGTCTGGGGATTGAGTGCCTGTTACCATATTATCAATACAGCCTAACCGTGTAGGGGCGTAAAAAGGAGAAATGTTAATGTCGCTTGGGGGGGGGGGGTAAAATTAGGGCTTATCTAGCTTTTTAGTGATCATTTATTAGTAATCTAACGTAGGGTTAAACTGTTAGTGATCATTTATTAGAAATCTAACGTCGTGTTAAACTGTTAATGATCATTTATTAGTAATCTAACGTCGGGTTAAACTGTTAATGATCATTTATTAGTAATCTAACGTAGGGTTAAACGTAAAACAAGATTGAAATTTGAAACTTTTCGCCATTGAAATTGAAATGTTAGTCTACTTCATAGGTTCTCAACCTTTTTCGGCTCACCGCCCCCTTTTACAATTTTTTCCGTTAACGCCCCCCCCCCTTCAACTTGTTTTTAGCGCCCCCCCCCCCCCCCGGACCTAGAGAAGCTGATAGACTTTCTCCCAAAGAATCGCATTTGTTTTTCAAAAACTCGAGCACCGGATCCAAGTCTCATACATTATGTTTAAACCGTCATCGTTTGCTAACCAAAGCACCATTGTGTGCAGTAGCCATTGCTTGTAGTCCTCGTCAATGAACAATGAACAATATTTATTTTGTCACATAGTACATAAGAACAATAAAGGCATAGTCAAAGACATTAAAAAAAAAATTTTTAAATTGGCAAACAATAAAAAATCATATCGAGACAATAATAGTAATACAGATATTAATAATAATAATACAAATTAAATAATAATAAATTAATTTAAAGTTTCAATGCAAAGCTGTCAAAAAAAAATCATTGAATGTATTACTTATTTGTGAACTGCTTTAATATTGTAGTGAGCGATACTGAGAATCTCTTTTTTTTTACTCAAATTAACTTAAGCTGAAAGTAAAGCTTGATTGTCTGGTACTGGTAGCGTGGACGCATCCAGTTATAAAGAAAATTGTGATGTCTTTAGGTAATCTCACAATGTACTCTAAATCAGGGGTCGGCAACCAAAGGTATGCGTTCCACACTTGGCACACAAAGCGATTTTCCATGGCACTCGAAAGACCCACAAGAGGTGTTTATTTATTGAAAAAAACAACAACATTTTCCGGTTCTGAATGATGAAAACTGACTGTTGAAGCCGATGTTTCTGACACATTTTAGTCAGTTGAACTTGCATTTACAAGGACCACTGCAATGGATTTGCATTGAAATTGGACCTATCTTGTCGTGAGATCAATTTCAAAACGTTTTAACTATATGTACATTCATATGTTAAAGAAAATAATAAGTTAGATAGTAAGGCTTTTTCAGAAGTATTATCGAAGCACTCAAATTGGAGTTTTCTAATCAAAGGCAAGTCTTTCAAATTGATGGACATATTTTTTTTATACCACATCAATCCTAACTGGTTTGAACTTACTACAAACTTCTTAGATGTAGATATCTTTTTAAGTGGAGGAATATTGGCGATTTTAAAATGGTAAGTTTAATTTTAAACTTTTAAAAAATGGGCATCCAAATGTGCCCATTTGCGGAAAAAAAACTGTAAGGTTGTTGCTTAGGAAAGTCAACTGCTATTCTTAACTGCTTGGCATTCGCTCCTTTACTTTCAGCTTTCGATTCAACTTACACTTCTGAACATATTTGATCGCACATGAAAGCTGTTTGTAAGCATACAAAGAGGTCACCTACACTTGACCGCTCATTAATTGATACTGACTAATTACATTTAAAAGAGTTTTTATTTTCATCTTCTATAATTAATTCTATAACAAATTTATGAGTATAATTAATTTATAAATATAAGAGACTTATTTAATAGCACTATATTAATCATTTCTGTACTTATTAATGTATAAAATATAAACTCCTTCAATGGACAAACAATTAAAGCAGTTAATGTTTATTTGCAACTGTTCAATGTAAATTATTTTAATCGCTAATAATTAAATCTTGTTATGAATACCATAATGTTGAATGTATATAACGAAATAATAATAATAAGTAATCTTTGTTATATTACAAAACAGAACTTGTTCGGCATCACTATTGAATCAAATGTGGAAACTTTTTTAATTAAAGGGAGATAATTAGCCCGTTTCATTTGAGCTAATATTTCGAATGTTTTTTCTTCTTTTATAAGAAAATAAATGGCTTACAATTTATAACTTTGAAATGATCAAACTCTAAAAAGTATTTGAAAATTATATAAATATTATATGACTAAAGAATTTATATGTATATTTTCAAGCATTACAATAAATACCTAGTTTTTATGATTACTACGTATCTATACCGCTTTACGATAGTCGCATAACGATCTAATAATACTAAAACACACCAAAGACATCTCGGTAAAACTGAGATCAAAATATCACTAACATTAGCAGATGTCAGGGCGACAGTGATCGGTCAGCAGGGTGACAGTCCAGCCGGTTGCACACCATATTTGCCAAATACTGACCCCTACTTCATCCAAAAGGCATTGCGATTCCCATTTCTTATTAGTATAATAATATGTAGGCCTACTGTTGAGGGACATCAGATATTTAGCAGCACTTGCGTTTACATCACATTTCATCCAAAAACTAATCGAGTCAAATAGCTGAGATGTTCAGTTACGTTTATACCGCCCACTTGCCCTTCACCGCCCCCCAATCGCCCCCGGGAATGTCAGCGCCCCCCTCAAGCTTCTCACCGCCCCCCGGGGGGCGATATCGCCCCCGTTGAGAACCTATGGTCTAGTTCATAAAATATTTAATAATTTAATTTGTCTTCTTTCTTTAGCTTTATTATTTTAGCTGTCAGTTCATAGCGCCTAACCAATATCTGGTGCTTGGCACGGTTGTCTCTCTTTCCCCTTCCCCCCCCCCCCCCGCCTCCCTTTCTAGACAGCCTTCTACTGATTAATAAGAACTAATTAACCGCTTTGGTCCCTCACCATCTTGTCTAAAATATAAAAAAATGAAACAGGAAAAACAAATATATGGCTTAAATTAATCATTAGTAAATTTTCTTAGGCAACCTTGGGCTCATTTTACAGATAACATCAAACCCCCTAACCCCCACCCACCCACCCCCACCCACCCACCCCCCTCTCTCTCTCTCTCTCTCTCTTTCTCACTAATTTTTAAAATGTCATTTTTGACAAATATGTAGACTAGGTCCGATTTATTATATTCACTAAGCTTATTGCTTTTTTTTTATTAAATCCTGCCACATGGCGCGCTGGGCAACTGCCAATGTTGTCGGAATATCTAGCTGGCATTAGCTACATATAGACTAAGATACATCTATAGACCTACTGGAAACTCAATTTTCATTTACAGTAAAAGAGATAAGACTTAGTCCAGTTTTTCTTTGATACTTTCTTTTTGAATATTTCGTCCGTTAAAAAAAAAGAGCCAATTCCATGCCGCTTAGTAGTCTTAGTAGTCTTAGTAGTCTTAGTAGTCTTAGTAGTCTTAGTAGTATTAGTAGTCTAGACGTTTTCAAGTCAACACAAACAGATGTTTTAATATTTTTTTATATATTATTTCAGATCAAATTTAAATCAAAAAATGTCCCAAAGCCCCAGACTCCAAGTAATCAACCAAACGTCATTTGTGAGAAACATCCGGGACATGCAAATTTTATTGGGTCATCCGTGTTTGAAATGAAGGACTTGCCGGATGGGTTTAGGGGTCAGGATCTGCTCGACTTTATCCGAACATTTTCCGGACTCGTGGTAAGGATAGTAGTCTACACTAAAAGTGAACATAGAACCTCGCTAGAGGCAGGGAAAGATGTTTTTGAAAACGGCGAGTGTGTCTATGGATCTGGGCTACTTTGGAACGCACAGGTTTCTCAGTGGAGAGTCAACACGCGCTGTCCCTGTGTTGGTTGTCGAGGTAGTGCACACCCTGTAATGCAATGGGGCGAGATCCCGGTGTACACGGCTCACCATGTGATCTGGGACGACATCGAGGCGGCTAGCGCAACGGTGGATCTCTACTTGGACGGCACGGGGAAAGAAATCCAATTGAAAGGGCTTAAGGTGATACGAGCAGATCCCGAGGGCGACTTATGCGAGATGTCTGTTGTAATCCACGAGAAAGAAGTTTACGATGAAATTATCAGCAAGATCGAGAAGTGCTACGAGACGGCGAGGGAGGCGAGCGAGGATGAAAAATTGACCATCCTCCAAGGAGGCGACTATCTGGTCATCATAATATCCCACCCTCATGGGATGGACAAAAAGATCAGCGTCGGCCGGTCTAAACGCCGAAACGCTGACAACAGCTCGAAAACGGGCATTTTTCCAGTCTCCTACACATACGATACACCCACCTGTCCAGGTAGCAGTGGGGCACCAGTGTTACTTGTAGGTTTGGAAAAGATTACCATTTCGTTCCCGCCTCACTGTGGTAGTAAAAAAAGAAATCGAAATTTTAGCGGAAAAGGGATAGAGTTGGACAGGGCCAAGGAAAAGGGGTCGCCTGTTTCATTTATTTGTTCTAATAAAGAGTTCGCCAAGGGGCAGAAAGTTATAAAGTTGTGGAGACTTTTGAGAGTGTACTTAAGGAAATTATCCACTTTCAGCACTTCCTTTGTTAGACAACTACCGAAAAAGAAACTTCGCAAACCAACAAAAAAGTTCATAGAAAAGCTAACTAAATTTAGGATTAGGACAACATTAAAAAACAATGGTAAGTTTGTTGTGATTTTTTTATACATTAAACGTCCTTACATTGGTAGTCCCTTACAGGGCAACGTCATTCCTGGAAGACTTACGAGTTCTAGAAGAAACTTTTGGCATGATTTGTAGTTTTATTCATGATTTTTCACTTTTGTTAGTAAGATGGCTACTAGTAAACCTACACCACTGGTTTTGTGTAAGAGATGTACAGTGTTGTGTTTTTTTTAAACTTCGCACAATGTTCTGTCGACCGACTTTCTTTGCGTACGACCTGGTCTTTGGAATGCTATTTGAGCAACTTTCCGCCAAGCTATCAAGCTGTTTCATTTGATGACGAATTCTTTCACCCCCCTTCAACCCAACTTGAAAAAAATCTAATTTTTACCTTTTTTTAAAAATATTACACTTGATTTTTTAACACTGGTGACTGGCGTTGGCTTACATTTACATGACTATGTGTATATTTCTAGCACTGGGCTATATATATATCTTTATAGTTTTTTTTGTGTGGTGTTTCTTACTCTGTGAAGAGCCAAATTTTGGGAAGGCTAATGCATAACAAAAATGGATTTAAAAGATTTATAAGAAAAAACATTGTTTTTAATTTGTTGTTTCATTTCAATTTGAAATATCTATTGATGTTATATATAAAGATTTGTATCTATTTAAATTACAGAAAATGCTCAGTTTTCTCCACCTTTGGTGAAAGATGCAAATGACTCATCACTGATCTACAATAACAAAACGGAACATTCACATTTTCTCCAAAAAAGAAACCTAACCATCAACTCATTACCAGAACAATTCCAGGATGAAGTTATTCTAAATCAAATCTTACAACTCTGTGATCTGACTGGCTTAATAGTTCTGCCCAATGACCAGTTTACATGTTTTATAATTTACCTAGACTTTGACAGATACCCCAAAATGGCGAAATGTCCCTGTACAGCATGCAGACAATCTAAAAAACCCAAAAAGGAATGGATGTCGTTTGTTGCCCGGACATCGTCCAAGTGTGCCCAGTATCAAAATAGTGGCCTACTTTTGGCAAAGTGTATGTTTTATTATGATGATCAAAACCATATGGACAAATATCTTTACGTTCATGGGGTTATTAAAAAAGACAATGAGAGGAAATCTCTGGATGTTTTGTTGGTGACTCACGACATGGAGACGGCAAGGAGGATACAGAAGACATTAGAAGAATATCGCAGGTCTGCGACAAAATTGTCAAAGAAATTCCAAAATTGTGAAAACAATTTGACTGTCATACCATGTCACCCTGACGGATTGCCCAAATGTGTTTGCATTGGGCAATACCCGAGCAAAAACACGGCTGAAAGCAAGAATACAGCTGACAGCGATAACACGACAGAAAGCAAGAATACAGCTGACAGCGATGACACGGCTGACAGTACACTGTGGCATCCGTTCGAGGCGGCTGCTTGCAGAGGTTCTGCCGGGGCTCCGGTGTGCCCATTGAACGGTCAGAGATTAGTTTATGTTGGAATTAATCAGGCGATCAATATTAGCAACAGTGGCCAGTTCAAAAGCTGATAACATCCTTGTCGATTATATAGCCCATGTAGGCAGGCCCTACTTGAGTAGCATTGTCCAATCGTGTGCCTTCATTAAATAACTTCTGAACAACTAAGGGGCAGATAATTCATTAAGCATTATTGCATTTTTATAACTCGTAGGCTTATTGAATTGCGTTCTTTTTGTAGGCCTATCTACAATGACTAAGATAAACAACACTTAATTATGATTTCTTACTGTTGTCAAATGGACACTCTCTCCCATTAGTGTTTTATTAGGCCTACGTATAGACTAACTGTTGCAAGTTGCAATGTTATTGACACATTTTAAAAAATAAACAATGTTTTAAATATTTGTTATAGCTCTGTGATTAGGCCTACCAGTAGACACTACATGTATTTACAAGTGGCCATTGTACTATTAATGATCTTTTTGATGTTTCGCAACAATCACTATACTATTTATTGTATAAAGTGCTTTGATATTTATTTATTTATTTTGAGCAATGTTTGAGAATTCTTTACAACTCTCCATTCTTATTTTATATGTTACAGACGCTCCTTTTATATTATGGAAGATTATTGCACATTGCACCCCAGTATCAAGCTTTTAAAATATTCTATCCGCGGTTTGAGTCTAGTCTCTGTCTTCTTCTTCTTCGTTCTCAAATGTTATGATTGGGAGGATTCAGACAACAAGTCCGATAGTTGTAATGAACTGCGCCGTGGCGGTCAGTTGCTCTAGTCCACCGAATAGTCTCTGTGATTTCTATGTCTTTGTTAAAGCCTAGCATTATAGATCTCTGCTTTCAATTCAAATAGTACACATTTTATTTTCCACAGCACGGGCATTGTAATTTAAAATAGAAACTAAAAATGTGGAATAAACATTCAATATATCAAAATATATTAAATATATATATATGTTATTAAAAGTGTTTTAATATTAATAGTTACATAATACCATATCTATCTATAACTTAAAAATGTGTTTAGCATTACTTTATTTGGTAATAAAAACTAACACAACTTTCAGATACTTTATTTGCATTGCTTCTCTTTCTATTCTCTCAGAAATGTTATGGAAATGCTTGTTAAATATATAAAAAAATTATATTGAATTACTTTACACTAAATGGGACATAGTGGTATAATGTATTATGGCAGCGGATTCGGATTTTCAATCATTGAGGCCTGGGGTTTTGATCATTTTTGTAGACTGCCAGTAATGTTGAGGAATGTTAAGGTGACTGGACATTGTGCTGGATACACAATCCCCTTGTGTCCCAAGGAAACTGGTGAAAGCTGTGCTCATATCCCTACGGACTTACATAGTCTAATTGAGACAATATCAGCGTTTAAAATGTATGAACCTTATTATCCGTATTGACGTCCATATGCTATTTGGTACATAGTGGACTGTGTAGCCAACACAACCCAAGCCCATACGTTTACTAATACATTTCTTGTATTAGTTTCTTCCTGATCCGTAAACCACATTCCCTTCAAATTGATAATACACTAGATGATAATTAATACTGACCACTGATTGGTTAGACTATTGAAACATGAAAAAAAAAAAGTTTTTTTTTAACACGCTTTCCAGTCGCTACTTCAAAGTAAATAAATGAACATGCTAAGATAATAACAACAAGACGCTCTAATAAGAAAAGACAAATAACATTCTGTATCCTTTAAGTCTAAAATAATTAAACTTTTATTTACAGTTCGTACATGACCTACTATAAACAAACTATGGTGAATCTTTCAACTTATGAATAATAATATTTTTTTTTTAAAAATACATGGAGACATGAATCATGGAAAAAAAAATGCAAGACCTTGAAGAATTATTTCTGTAAATTGTTTACAAACCCCCTCATCCAAATTAAAACAACATAACAGATTATTTAGATGGATGCGTCTATTAAAAATAAACAAATTTATATTTATTTAATTATTTTTTTTTGACAAGATAAAATATGTGTAAAAATGTGTACGTGCAAAATGTAAACAAAATTATATTCCCGTGAAAGATGTTTACCATTTCCGGGAAAATAATTATTTGGGCCATCAAGTGTTAAATTATACAATTTTAATTTGTAATCTTGTTAAGGCCAGTATACAAATTATTATTTTAAAATTCATAATTTCTTTTTATATTTTTAAAACAGTGTTGCAATTTTGATAAAGGGATGTTACAAAGTTCTTGGTTTTCCTGGTTTGTTCAGGCAACCCATTCCATGCCGAGAAATAATATGAATCATTAATAAATTATTAAGCAAAAATCTTTCAGATTTCTAAAGCAATTAGCCAAAAGAATCCATAATAGTATTAATTGGATTACACAAAATGTTTTTTATGAAAGTTAATGAAAATATTCAAACAACAAAAAGTGTAATTTATTAACACTATATTTATATGTACTGGTTTATAAAAAAACAAAAAACATTCAGTATATAGATTTCTTTTACATTAATAACAAAATGTGTGGACTATAAAAAAAAACTATATATCAAACTCAATGTAATTATCAATACAGAAAAGCCTAGCTTTAATTTTATTAAAACTATTCAACTACGATAGAATTTGTGATACCAGTCAGTTGTGTCAAGGTTACAAGAATTATGTGTCTAACATTAAATTTAAAACAAGGTAAGTACAGCATGCCTAAGACACTGTGCACAATAGGGACTATATTTTAGAATTCATTGCCTTACAGCCTTGAATACCCTTGAAATAAATAGATGCTATGTATGTGATTAATTTCTGTCTATTACATACACCAGTGTTTATCCCTTGGTACTATATTTCTAATTGAAATATGAACTCCTTAAATTACATCCAAAGGCTTTGTGATAGCATTTGATTGTGAACAAAACAAATTAAGGATGGGGGTAGAAGGGAGCCTTGTTCAATTATCTAGTACATTCCATTGTTCATATTTCAATCTTTTAAATGAGTAAATAAAAAATTTATAATTGTTTAATGATCAAATTGAAGTAAATATTAAGAAGTTTGTTTCAGCAGACTTTATGGATGCTGATTATGAATATATTCATAGCATAGCTGCATTAAAATATAGCCAAAAATTAAAATCTGTAGAACAGTTGTCTTATCTATCATTTGCTTTAATGGACATTTTATTTATGTTTGCTGAATACTTATTTGCAGCTTTCTTTGAACTATAATTTGAGGCATTCAAACAATTTACTAGTGAATCATTTACCTTAAAGAGAATTGATATATTTACATTAAAAACAAACATTGTGGCAACTATTTTATTAATTAAAAAAACAACTACACTTTTATTTTGTGCTCTCTCTGGGTGAATGGTATAATAAGGTCTAATAATAAAGTGCCATTCTTAACATGGCGGTCAAGAGGATATCTCTTATAATATCTAATGACATTAATAAATGGCATTGTAATAGATAAATATATATTTATATACATACTATAGATGATGATACAGTTATAAAGAGTGAGCTGTTATAAGCATAACATCAGCTTACATTTACATGGATGGTTAGCATTGGCTCAACATGGTGCTAAGGGGAGAAACATGCCAAGACAGCACTCAATACGTAGACAAGAACTAAAAACCAGCACAGGACCAAGTGACCACTGTCAGAAAAAGTAACAAAAATAAACTTGATCCATAAGTGAAACAAAACCGCCTAGCAACAAATGGTGGAAAAACTGGCAAGATCACAAAAATCACTAAAACAGAAATTAAAACCAAAATTAAAAATGAAACACATTAGATAGACAGTTGTGTACTTTTTTTTGTACATTTAAGTTTTAACAGAAATTGTGTATTGTATATATAATAGATGAATTACAAACTCAATCTTACATTACCAATAATTCATGAAATATTAGTTTTCAAATAGATGTTAAAGATTCCTGTAAAAATTATTTATGCATTGAACTTAGTATATATATATATATATATTTATATATCTTTTTGTTTAAGTAGATAATTATTATTCTTTTATTTTTAAAGGTCATGTAAAGTCACACATTAAATTAACTTCAACAGGGAAATTAATCCATAAATCCCAGTTACATTTGGCAGACACAAAAAAATCTTTTCTATGAATAGTTTTTATAACGGCATAATTTCTGCGGGCTCCGACTCCACTTACAATAGTTCTACATACAAATAATATTTACATACGTACAAGGCACATAAACAAAATTATCTAAGTATGCTAAACATTTTGAGACCAATGGTTATGTAATTTACAATAAAACTGTAGCAAAACATACACAATTGTCAGCCTCTCTTACATTAACATACAAAAAATGTATTAACAAAATGTATAATGTAATGCTTTTCCTTTCATTTTAGAGATAGGTAAATTCACATTTAGAGATAAACACATTCACATTTAGAGATAAACACATTCACATTTAGAGATAAACATTCATATTTAGAGATAAACACATTCACATTTAGAGATAAACACATTTACATTTAGAGAAAAACACATTCACATTTAGAGAAAAACACATTCACATTTAGAGATAGACACATTCACATTTAAAGATAAACACATTCACATTTAGAGATAAACACATTCACTTTTAGAGATAAACATTCACATTTAGAGATAAACACATTCACATTTGAAGACAAACACATTCACATTTAGATATAAACATTCACATTTAGAGATAGACAAATTCACATTTAGAGATAAACACATTCACATTCAGAGATAAACATTCACATTTAGAGATAGACACAATCACATTTAGAGATAAACATTCACATTTAGAGATAAACACATTCACATTTAGAGATAAACACATTTAGAGATAAACACATTCACATTTAGAGATAAACACATTTAGAGATAAACACATTTAGAGATAAACACATTCACATTTAGAGATAAAAACATTTAGAGATAAACACATTCACATTTAGAGATAAACACATTCACATTTAGAGATAAACACATTCACAGAGATAAACACATTCACATTTAGAGATTAACATATTGAAAGTAACAATAACACATGTGGAAGATATTTTATAGAGCTAAAAAAATAACAATTCTAAGCTTGAGACATTCAATAACAAGAGAGTTTGATTTCACAATTCTATTACTCTGTTAGCAAGAGTGTAACTCATTTTTAGCAATCTTTACAATCGACATAACTGGTTAGTGTGCAACTGCCATGTGCAGTACAGATTTGAGCATGAGTTCACATCAGAAACGACTTTTGTAAAGTGCTTTCTTCTACTGGTTCTAAAATTAAATACAGGCTATGAACATCTTTTAAGATTAACTCACCACACAAGGTAATAATGAAATGCATATACAATGGGCATACACAGTGGGCTTACACAGTGGGCATACATAGTGGCTGTTTGGCCCTACGTTTTCTTATGCCATTATCCATCTCAAGTATATAGATATATTGTAAGAGCTGCTGTACTCAAGCCATGGGAATAACCACTGCACTATGATAATTCCGTTTTCTTGGTTACAAATGTTTAAAAATTGCTATTGTTGTTTTATTTTAAAGGCCAAACCAGTGTATGGTCCATCACTTTATACATAGCTTGTTATGATTATAAACGTTGAAAAAAATACATGAACAGAATTGTAATAAAGAAGAAAAATATATCCACTTCACATCCTAATCAATCTTTTGTTAATTTTATTCTAAGGTATCCACTATGTTAGAATCACTTCAAGGCAGAGTCAATGCTTCAAACAGTTCATGTCAAAATTAATAAAAGCTATGCACACAAAAATAGTGAAAGCCCAATAGAGAACAATGGATAGATTTTTTTTTCTTTGTTACAATTCAAACTATCTGTCATGGTTTCTTGTGTATAAAGAATAGAATTGCTTCAAAAACAAAAAGACATAAGCATAAACAATGCCCTATTTCTATTTGAAAAGCTACCAAGCCTTTTTTTGATCACCTTCATTTAATTAGATAACAATAGTAATTTCACAGTAAAATAACAAAAACATTAACCTTGGAAAAAAAATGAAAAAATTTTAAAACACACATTCATTTTTTTTTCAACCCTTTCAGTCTCATTTTGATAATTCTGATGTCCACATTGCTGTTCAGTAAACAAAATTAAATGAAATTGTAGATATTAACGCCAACATTCTGTTTTAAAACATGGAATGAGAAAGACAAGCAAAAAAAAAAAAAAGTCTGGACTTCACAGTGAATTGCAGTCCCTTAATGTTATTTATTATGCAGAAGAAAAATAAAAGGTTTCTATAATCCAGGCATACACACATACACACTTACACACATACACACTTACACACATACACACTTACACACATACACACACATACACACACATACACACACATACACACACACATACACACACACATACACACACACATACACACTTACACACATACACACTTACACACACATACACACACACACACACTTACACACTTACACACATACACACTTACACACATACACACTTACACACATACACACTTACACACTTACACACATACACACTTACACACATACACACATACACAGGCTATATCAAACCCTCACAGAGCTTTAACACAGGATAGTAAACAAAAAACATTAAGGCATATATAATAATGTAATTTGTCAATAACGGAAAAACAACTTTTATTTGAATGTAATGTGAGTGAGTAAACTGGTCAAGGGTAGAACAGAGACATTATTTTATTCCCAGTCCCAGTCTTAATGTTTTGTCGAGTCTTAGAATAGCCTCCAAATTGTTTATTTAGTTTTCCATGGGGGGAAGGGGGGGGGGAATATCAAAGTGAAAATTTTCAAAAAGTAAATGGACCTAAGGAACAAACAAGGGAGAAAAAAAAATCATTTTAGTAAAGAAGACAAAATACTTTCCTTTTACTTTGTATAATTATAGAATAGTATTGTCATATAAAACAAGTGCAGTTAAAGTATCTAATTGAAAAAATGTGATGATTTATATATTGAAACAAATAGTGACAAACATGAGTTTAACATCGAGTGTATAATTTGAAAATAATTAGAATTGGTCAAAATAAAAAATAAAAAATAAAAACTGAATTTGTTTGAATACAAGTAATTAGAATAAATAAGATGGTGATAAAAAATAACATATACACATCTTATTTTAAGACATAATAAATGTCATAACAAGAAGCATATCGTTGTGCTAAATATTCTCCAATGAATACAGTTATTAAATAAGCTTGAAGTATAAACCCTTCTTTCCTTTTTAATTGTATATTATGGTATATTACACGTAAGGAAAAAATAAGCTTTGTGCAGCTATCTAACATGCAATAAGTAAAAGTTATAATATAATATTCAAAGCAGAAATATATATAATTTAAAATAGATTTTTTAAACGTATTTTGTTAGTTAAAAGGATACAAACTAGTTATCGTTACATGTATTATATAGGGAGTAATACTTGCTCATTTGTTAGTAAAATTCTACTCATTCATGTTATGTTATAGAATATAAATATATATAATATAAACCAACGAAATCTTATCTCTATAGTCTTAATGAGGCAAACTGAAATGTAAGACAAAAACTCTTAAACAGCCTTAATGCAAACAATAAAGATATCAAGTGGGAAATCCTGGAGAGAAATATTATTGGGAGCATATGATAAAAAAAAACAACACTTGCTTAATAACAATTGAAAGGTTTCTGGTAAACAACATTTTTGCTGATCGACCAGCTGCACTTTGTCCTTAAATAGTAAAGAGTTTTATCCTAATATTACTTTTTTTTTATAGGTGGGTGAAATGTTTCCTTATAAAAAGCCTATAATAAAAGTTGTAGTTGTTTGTTAGGATTCTGCGATAATGGAATTTCTTTAGGCCTAATCCACAAGGGGTGTGTGAGAGTCTTCCTAGCTCAAAAGAGTACAGCTAGGGAATCTACAGAGAGCTGAGCCCTTGGGTGGCCACACAACCCTCATGTAGAAAAGGTGTCCTGGCTTACCAATGAAATTTACCCTGAGTAGGAATTAGAAGAACTGGCCAGGTTTTATAATAACTCCAATGCTGGCCATACAATCCTTAAGTACAATAACTGCCCCTCTTTTTCTTTAATTGTATCAGCATCCTGTAACTGTCCAGTCTAACAACAACCCCACTGTTGTTTTTTTACCTCCATTTGCATATGGCAAAAGGGGACTCTATGGGTGCTGCGTGAAGGAGGTCCAGACAGCACCCTGGTCCTGTTGGGGAATATTCAAAGAATAACTGAGCATTAACAATACTAGGTACAGCATTGGATGATTCCTTGCAGAACTGGTATCGGTGTCATGACCATTTGGGGAGCTGGTGGCAGATAATGGAGAATGGACCAAAGGATATCCCTATCTCACAGAAGGGGGCTCAATATACACTTGGCGTCAGAATGGCACACGCAGTAGGTGGGGAGGGGAATCAAGCTCACAACTATAAACTCTTTTAAACTACAATTTGAGCCGTCTAAAAAAATACTTTTAATACTAGTATCCCAAGAGTCGAATTAGAAAAAAAAAGAAGGAAACAGGACTTAACACCAGTTTCATTTAAAACTCAACAGGTAAAACATAGGAGTACTCATTACTAATTATCTTATCTACTAATTGTAGCATTTAAATTTTTTCGACCATTTAAAACATACAAGGTAAAAGTGAATCTGTACAATAAAAAATGTTAAACTGTATGGCACATAAAAACATTTTGTTACAAATAAAATGTTCTTGTTGCTTTGTTTTACTTGTATACATTGAATTGAAATTACTAGTAAAGGTTTATATTACCAGAAAATAAAATCACGCTTCTCTCATGAACAAAAGTAAATAACATTTATAATTTTATAACCAAGTTTAACCAGCAATCATTCATATCTTGCTACTACATGTATGTTAAAAATGTTGTATGTAGTTATTACTAATGGACCTAAGAGATTTTAAAACATGCTGTTACTTTTGTACATGCTCATCGAATCTTTCAATCTTGAAGTAAAACTGACAGGGAAGGGAGAAGCTCAAGAACAAAAAACCAGCTTCAGTTGTGATCGTCAATTTTTCTTTCTTTTTCCTTCACCTTCTTGGCGTCGCTGAGGGCCTGGGTCTTGATGAAGTCAATCTCCCGATACTCTGTGGCGCTCTGATTGCCCCTCTCCTGGTGGCTGTGGGAGTGGCTGTGAACATGGTGGCTGTGGCCGTGGGCCGGGCGGGCAGAGTCCTGGGCAGAGTCTGGCAGGGCCAGGTCTATGTACTTGAGCTCCCTGTCTGCACTCTCCACATCAGAGATCGGGGGAGGTATGGAGTGCATCAGACTGATAGGGTGGTGGGTCTAGTGAATATATTAACATAAATTAACCAATCAGCTTTGTGTAGTACATTTTATAATAGTTTAAATGTTATTTTTTTATTGAATTGAATTTATTGGGTTATGACATACTTTAAACCAAGTTAATAGAAAAAAAATGAGTGCAAAAAAACGTTAAGGAGTGCCACGGTTATAGCAAAATGTGACTTCTTAGTACAATGTGGTGCCATTGAAATTTTATATTAACTGAATAGTTTTGTTGAACACACACTTTATTTAATTGTATTAGACTATGTTTAAATTATCTCACCTCTTCCTCTGTATCCAAGTGAGAAAACTTGCTGAGCATCTAGTCATTGAACATGAAGAATGAAATATTATTATCAACTTTCATAGAAGAACTATTTTTCTATGTAAATAGTCAATATTTATAGCTAGTATAAAAGTGTTTTTTTTCAATTGATTTTAACTAAACATTTTTAAAGACTAATGGACATGGTCTTGGCACCATTAAGTGTTCATATAAAAAGTCTGCACAAATTTCATGATAAAATGTAAACATTTCTTATTAGTAAATTGCTCATGGCAACAATTGTAATTTTTCTTTAACTTTGCAGGATTTGCAGCAACAGATTTATTGAGAATGAGCAGATTCTTAATCTGTCATGACTACCTTGTAGCAACAAGACTTTTTGTTAGAAACAACGAAAACTAGCTTTGAATATTCTAAATTCATAACACTTCATCCACACACACACAAAGGCTTGACTTTAGACAGTGGAATACCACAATGCTTTAGGGGATAGAAACAGCTCCCCCAGACACTGTAATAAAAGTGGACAAAAGGAACCAGAAGGGACTTTTCCAACAGCAGTCTTAATTAGGTCCGCTCATTTGGTTGTCCAAAATGAATTCTAAAAAGATTGTATGGATGTTTTTACCTATAAAATAATTGAAGAAAAAAAAAGATAATTTTCCCCAAACATGAAAAATGAAATCAATTTTCTCCACCTGACCCTTATGGAACCCTGCAAACAATCTTGTTGAGAATTCCTAAACTTTCCCAAACCCTTTAGAGTCCTGCAGGAGGCAGGCAAAAGAGAAAATGTATAAAAATAGAAAGACTCACATTTTCCTGATCTTCATGTGATTGAATCTCTTTAGATTTCTGCGGTACTGGTCTTGGTGCTGGGACTAATGCAGTCATGGGCATTGCATGTGTGCGTTGACTTTTAAAAAAAAAAAAAAAAGAAAAGATTTTGTTTGTTTGTTTGTGTTTTAATGACTTTTAACTTACAATACCTGGTAGACCACGGGTTGCATACAAGGGGCATTAAATTGAGGACTCTTAAATATCCTATGTATTGGAGACCTGCATTGGTCCCAATGAGACCATTAGGGGCATTAACTTTATGCTTTTGTGGCCTAGTCCATATTATAAATTAATATCAAAGAAGTCATAGTCTTTTTAAAAGTCTATAAATTAATACCATTAGATATGTTATACACTTTCAAAATCCAAAATACAAGCATCAGTAAATTCATACAAAGAAATTTTTGAGGTCTCATCTCAGTCTTATTGCTTATAAAAATCAAAACCCCTGTTTTATAAGTATTAAAACTTTAAATATGTTCCTTAAGTGAAGTGAAGACCTTTTATCTTTCATAAAAATGAAGTCAGTACTTACTTAAGATTTGGTGAGCTGTGATTAACCATATTATTACGTTTAAAACTTCTTGTTCTTTGAGTGCTAAAGATGCCAGCGTTTTCTTCTGTTGAGTACAAGGAATCGAATGAACAGAAGAAAAAAACATGTGTAATATATTTTTTAAAAACATCTAATTGAACAAATTAATTCAACAATTACACTAAACTTTCATTATAAAGTAAAGTATCCGTCGGACCAAACTGATTATAGGACTGGTTCACCAGTTTCTGTGTGGCCAGCACAATGCCCAGCCGCCTTTACTTTACCCTAACTAGCGTCAGGTACCCAGGGTAGACTCAAGGGCACCCGGGAAAAAAATCCTAGCCTGCACCAGGATTGGAACCTAGAACCTTCGTATCGCTGGTCGAGCGCGCTGCCGCTCATCCACCGTGCCCCGTAAAACTTTCATTGAGTGACAGAGTGGACTTTAATGCTGCTCTTGTTTATTTTGTCTCATTTTGTTCTATAAATGATTTTGTCACACGTCAATAAAAATGTTTAGATTTCCATAAATTACTATTTCTTTCATTTTGACATGTAAGACATAGTTAATCAGGCTATTTATTTAGTTAACTAAAGAACTATCAAACCATTAACAACCTTTTAGTAACAACAATGAAGGCATTCAAATATAATCCTCAATCGCTTGTTCACAATCAAGGCCTCACTGATCCTTTTTATTGCTTATGAAATTATTCAATATTTGAGACTTTTCCAAGCAAATGAAAAACATAAACAAAACACTATCATAACATCACTAGGCAATGTCATAAGAAGAGTCATTATATTTTGCCAACTATTCTACAGGAGCTTTATCATACTCTAAGTTTTAATGAAATCTTTTTGCAAAAATATGAATTTTGTGTATGTTTATTAATAGAAATTATTTTTATTTATAGTGTTACATATCTGTTAAAATAAAAAAAAGAATAATATATACAAACCTTGACCAGAAGCAGCGGCACTGTTATCAGTATTACGGGGGACTGTTGTCGGTGCTACGCCCCGGTTGAGGGGGCGGCTAGGGGGAGTTGGGGCTGCAGATGAGGATGGAGGATACTGGTATAATGACGGACTTGATGACCTATCATCCCCAAAATCAGTGCTGCGGGGAGGGGGCACAACTGGAGGCTTGTTATCCTCGCCAACTTTATTTAGCTCGGCAGAAACGGGCCGCGCGCCCTGGGTGTTGAAGTAGGTGTGGCCGGTGTTGCCACGCTGCTGGCGTGGGGGAACGGTAGTGGCAAGAGATGACTGAGTCGACCGTACTGGCCTGTGGCTGTGGGAAGACCTGGGTATATCGTAACCGCTGACCATTCGACCCGGGATCTGCTTGGGCGGTGCAAGGATTGTGTTCATCAGATCTACATCATTCTTGCCAGCAGGGGGCAAGTTCTGGTACGGAGATTGAAGGTGGCTTGGTTTGGGTGGCCTCTCGGGGGGAATCTCATTGTCAGAAGATGTGGTAGAGTCTAAACGAGGGGGAGGATAGTCATAGCTCTCTGAATTTACAGATCTACCATCCCCGCTCCCTGAGTCCCTTCTGATATCGAAACTTGAGCGGGGGCTGTGCTCAAAATGGGGAGGCGGCACATCATAAGATGAATCTGGGCCATCGTCTGTTCTTTTCCTTCCTTTTGGCCTGACCGGAGGAATCTGATATAAATCAGAACCTCGGGTAACATTTATTTCTGGAACAGGGATGTGCTCTTGTAAAAATACATCGTCGTCTGGCACCGATGTTGCAAGGTTAGCTTTTGATTGTTTTTGTGGTGGATCAGGAGCTAGAAAACCTGGCACACTTTCAACGCTCTGTCGTCTATCTACGGGAACTTGTGGCTGTCCAGTTGTACAAGTTTCTTGAAAATGAGCAAGAAAAAAATATTTTTATCTTGATATTCAAATAATGAGCAAAGCATATTACATATAGATATATATAGATACATATAGATCAATTTAATTATTTTAACTATCCAACAAAAGACTCATTTAGTAAAAAAAAAATAATTTTAAATAACACACATAAAAATGTCCCTATGTTATTATTTGAAATCACTTTCCAACTACGAGAAGGCAACTATTCAATTAGAAGAGAACTTGAAAGCAAAAAATAAAATGTAGGAAATATAGTCTATTTATAAAGCTAACTTATTATCTTACTTAAGACGATTAGGTGATTACATTGTAATTATTGTCTGAACTCAAGCAACATGTAAGGTTTCCTCATGGTAGGTAATTAACCATTTCATACATCGTAAATCATAAATCATATATTCTGTACATCCCTATAGTAGCTAAATCACAAAAGCTTATGACTACAAATAGTGTCAGCACAAGAGATGGTCAATAAAAAAATAACTGTTGGCCTTGTAAACTACCCTTTCCTTTTCCCTATACAAAATAAATATAAAAAAAACAACCTTACAAAAGATATAGGCATAATAGTTTGAAAAAAAAGTTAAAAGGTAATTTACCAAGAGGTATATAGGAAGTAGAACTGGAATCTGAGGATGTTTGCTTTGGAATCTGCGGAACGGGGCTTGGTGTTGCAACAGGAACTGCTGTGGCTTTGATGAGTGGGGTCTGTGGGCTAGCTGGTCTACCGTTACTGTTTGAGCTTGGGGGCTTTGGTTCTGGTATATCTGTAGCTGGAGGAAATAAATATCAACAAAACTAATCACCAAGTTCACTTTAGAAAACTTTAATAGAGAAATATGTTTTTTTTTTTTACAAAGCCAAATAAACAAAAAAAATATCATTGTCACAGACGCTTCACATTTAATATAAACTAATAAAAAAGATAGAGAAATAAAAAAGCATTTATATATGCTGCATATTTTAAAGATTTGTCTAAATTATTATTTAAAAAAAACAACAACATGGAAATAGTGTATTTTTGATAAGGTCTTTTTTGTGGTAACCCACTTTCCAACAATTAAAATAAAAGTCACAATTTTTTTTTAGCTTAATAATAGCAAATAATAAAAATAGCTTTAATAAATTCAAGCAAACTTATTAAAATATTTTTAAAAATCATTCTAACAGAAAACAAAAACTTAAAACAATATCAAAGAAGTAAAAAAAAAAAAAAAAGTGAAACACAGAGAAAATATTTCCATGCCCCCAGAAACAGTTGCAATTGACACTGTCACACATTATGTGCAGGGTTCCCACTCTTTTTCAGAAAAAAAATTCCTGACTGTTTCCTGACTATTTCCTTACTATAAGAGCAAAATTCCTGGTTACCAAAATGAATTTAAATTTACTATATAACGAGTATAATTCTACTTACATAAAGTCTAAACACAACATAAACTGACAATTCAGATTTAATAATTCAATTAAATCTTTTATTTAGTACAGATAATAAACTTTAATCACAAAATTATTAATTTTGTACAACTTTTATTTTCTCCTCAATGACACTTGTCATTTCTCCCAATGCTTTTGTTTTGAGAGAAATGTGGTGGGCTTTGCAATAGTTGTGTAGTTTCTGATGTCTTATCTTCATTGATAATGACTGGGAAAGACACATAAAGTGTTTTATATTATAAATATAAATAGGCAAATAAGTCTTCTTAATAACATAAAAAAGCCAAAATCATGATGATATTAGTGTTGCTTAGCTCTAAGTCAATATTATCTTGCTAAATATCACTAGAAATGTCTTTAAGAGAGGCTACTATTAGTATCTCATTTACTAAAAGTAGGTAACTAATTGAAAAAAATATTTTGTAAGCCCAGTAACAAAGACAAAAAAGGACAACTGGGTCTGACTTAAGGATTAAAAATAATTAAGAGTGATCCCCCTTGCTTTATATACATTTCGTACTTTTTAATTAAAAAGCCTTTGCGTCCATTTTTTTTAAATAAATTAAAAATTATATAATTAGTCCAATTATTTATCCATATCATGAAAAAGCTTGATTGCAAATACATCAATATTTCCTATTTTTATTTTATGATATGCAGAATCAGTGAATTCGAGGTCACAAACTTCAAAGTCAAAGACATCAAAACTAAAATCAAACAAACTACTAGGGCCTAAATATACATACATGTTTAAGTTTTGAAACCCCAATCATAGTTAGCCTATAGGCCTACACTAAAATAAATTTTGAAACCACATTCAAACAACTGTCTAAAGAAAATTAGGCATGGACTAGAACTATAGTTTCTTAGCAACAAATTCCGACGCGAAAATCGGACATTCACATTAGCCCATTAACTACTACTAGATCTATGGCAAGTGGCAAGCCTATGGCTATGACGCTATGGCTACGGTTACTAGGAGATGATCATTTCGTCAATTCATTTTATCAGAGCCTTAGCCTAATATTGAAATAAATGACTCTTATATAATATTTAAAACAATTGTGAGCGAAAATTCCAATTTAATGTGTTCTTAAATTTAAATGATAGTAGGCCTACATTTGCCATAAGATGAACAAAAGATTGAAAACATTCTAAAAATATTTTTTTCGCGAGACAAAACTAGGTCATCTTTGTCTTAGGCAAAATCGGCCGCTTTAACCCAAGTAGCCTAATTAATTACATAAAGTCTAAAGTCAAGTATATCTTATAAGTTTACAGACGTTCCTTCTAGACAGAAGATTATTACGTCCACTAGGCCCAAAACTCCTGCAGGGCGACAGGGATCCGTCGGTGGCAGGGATAGAATTCGCGACCTGTCAGTTGGTTTTTGGCTGACAGGCCGGTGAACTAACCGCTAGACCAGCCGGCTTCAAGTATAGGCTAATATATAATGGAAGACTTATAGTAATGGGCGAAGTGTGGGCTTAGGCTTACTAAGACTAAAAGAAGAATGATTTTGTTTATGTAAATGGTCAATTGATCAAAATCATAATGGCTGGATTTAATCTGATATAAAATTAATAACATTGAGGACGTTGACCCGTCCTTGACCTTTGATCTTGTATTTTTGGAACTTACGACAGTGGACAGTAGCAGTAAGAATCACTTCGAATAGGTCTAGGCCTATGCATTTTTAAATATAAAACAAAACAATACAAGATACTTGCCTTAAAGAAAATCAGCAAAGCCAAGTCAGAAAATTACCGATAGTAGGCATAAGTGTTAAAAAAACGGCGAGATCGCTAAAGTAAAGGATTAAATGACTGATCACAAACAAAAAACGTAAAACATAGTGAACTAGTCCTCCGACCTCGATATATTTAGGAATAGATTCGCCTATCCCTTTGTTTTAAATTCTCAGTGTGCATTGGGTGGAAAACACAAAAAACGGCGCTAATGATCGAAAAATACACATTCGGCGAGGAAAAACTATGCATCTGTGACATTTTTGTTTTGGGCTTTTGTCTTCTTTTTTTTCCCGGCTTTTTAGACCTTTTTCCTTTCTAAATCCCGTCTTTTACGGCCGGATAAAATTTTACTCAATTCCCGTCTAATTCCCGACTTTCCCGGAAGCGTGGGAACCCTGTATGTGTGAGGGAGCACATACAGTGCACATACAATGCACTTACTGGTAATTATTTCCTTTGCTCTTTTTTTTCCCCTAATCTAGTTAAACTAACAGCAAACACCAAGGACATTGAGTGCTAACAGTAGTATAAGAAATAGATAGCATTCTGGAAGTGTGCAAAAAGTCTTGAATTTTTTTATTATTATCCAAACAGACTCATAGACATTGCAATGTTTCACAGAAGAAGAAAACAACAACTAACAAACCAAAATGGTTTTTCCTTCATGCTGTTTGATGTTAGAAGAACATAGACCATGCATAATGCATCTATTGAATTTTTCTATCAATTTACCATTTAACCTTTTGAAGTTTTTAGTTATTAGATTAATAATATTTGTTCTTTCTCTAAAGGAAGGGAGGTGTTATGCAATATTACTTATTTAAGGAAGTGATAAAAAACAACAAAAGAAACCAGGTAGTGAGAAATAAAAAAAGAATCCAAACCCTCTTATCTAAATGTGTGTCAAACACCTACCCTCAAAACGAGAAACTCATAAGAAAAAATTGCACACCAAGAACATGCTTTGTGTGCAAACACCCTATAGTTAAAGAAAAAAATTCTGTATCCCCTCTGGCAGGTTAGGGCATTGTGTGAGACTAGACATATTGACTTGCCCAATATATATATATATATAATGGTAGTTAGTTTTTCTAGAGGCTTCACTTTGAGAGAAGAAGAAAAAAGGAGCCAACGTTCTTTTCAAGAGATAATCATTAAGTTTGTTGAGTTGGAGAGTGTGAAAAGGAAAGTGATACAGGAACAGTTGTTGACAAGTTGTTGCTGATGGTTTGTTTGTTTTTGTGTTTTCTGTTGACAGGTCTAAGTGGGTTGTGGGTTTAATTTAGGGCATGGCTTATAAATATGGGCGTGAGACTATTATCAGGTAGTGCAAGCAGGATCACACTTTGTGTTAACAAATAGTTGTATTTCAAGAATCCGCTAAGTAGATTTCAAAGGTAAAATAAAAGACTTAGGAATAATATATTCATTAAGTTCAGAACATTAAATGGAATAGAATGCTAACAAAATCAGTTTTACAAAGAACATGTCAGTGTTTATATTGAAATAATGTCTAGAACCAAAACAAAAATTTGTCTCTACCAAATTTATCAATGTCAATTTATATAAACTTATGTATTTTTTTTTATAGACATATATACATTTGTTTTTTTTCACATAAATATATATTTCCTCTTTATCTGTGTTTAGTGAGATAGTTACATTTAGACATTTATATACAGACAACATAGTACATACATAACCATCAAAACCTGTAGTCGTTAAATAAATATGGGCAGGCTATATGAAATAATATTTAAAAAAAAACACAAACAATAGAATGTAATGGACATACATCCACCATTAGTGCAGTAAAAGGGAGGAAATGATTTCAGGGGCCACAAGCGATGCTTTTCAAACAAACTGAAAGAAAAAAAATACTTACACGGAGGAGGTGAACCATACAAAGAGGGTCCAGAGAAAAGAGGCCAGGTCAATAAGGGAGAGAAAAAAAAACAGTAAAGAAATAAAGAACAGGCAATAGATGAAACAGAATCTGCCAAGCTGACATGATAGATGTCATGGTAACTTAACATTTAAATTTTTTATGTTCACTATGAGTAACAAAATTTTTTCGTTTTTATTCATGCCTGATTGAAATAACTTTTTGTATGACAATAATTACAACAATGGTACAAATAAATAAAGGACCATTTGAAATTGTGAGGGCAAACAATACAAATTTGTGCTCAAGTCAAATCTTCAGCCAAAACCTAAAAAGTGGCATTTTATGACCAAATCTTAATACACAAAAGTACATCTACACAGCAGGGTAGAATACATGTTTACATAATGTTTCGCTAAAAAAAAATAATTTTATTGCCTGAAAAAATACTTTTGTATAATAACAGCCTGCATTTTAAATCAACAAAAACTACATGAATAAATTAGATTTTTGTCTTCACATGCTAAAAAGTTAGATAATTATAATGGTAATAAAAAATTTAAAAAACTTACGCTGATCTTCAGGCCTTAATCCACACACATGACATAGCCATTGAACCCAGCTGTTCATTTCAGTTTCTGTGTCTGCAGCCAAGTAATATGTACGCACCTAAAAGTAAATTATGTCAGTGAATGGACGTGTTTGTTTCAAAGGCTCACAGAATCCAAACAAATGGGCCCAAAATAATCCTTCCCTTGACTTTTCAATAATAAACACAAAAATGTTAATGTTTATGTTAGCTTCTCTAAATCCTCACAGTTTTGTCTCCCGAAAATCACCCTGGTATAAATTCACACTTTTGCATATCTCTTGTAAAAACTAGACCGAGGTACCCATTAAACAGTGTAATAAGTACCGGGTAGTACCCTCTTCAACATTGTTATGGTATAACTGTATATTGGAAATAAAAAATTACAGTACATTAAAATGTGTACAGCAATGGCTAGTGTATTACAATAGGCATTGCTGTAATGGAGTATTTAATCGTATGGTTTAATAAATGAGGAACAAAATTGTGAGGTTAAATTTGCAGTATCAAAATGCTGACAAAGTCTGGTTGCAGCTACATGCAACAGTTAAAGGAGACCAACAGAAAGATAAAAACATTTATATCTAATGCATTTTAACAGTGAGATCATGCACACATATCTACATTGGATTCCTAATGTTAATAATTAATAAATTATTCATAATATTAATATAATAATATCAAAGTAAAGTTAAATAGAACATTTATTTTTTGTTGATTAAACTTTTTGTAATAAAGGTAAACCATAAAGACAACCTAACTAATTAGCTGTTATAAAAGGTTCTTTAAAAAGTATTAAAAAAACAACTGATATCTTTAAAATAGTTTTATTGTAATTGGGATTTATGTTTAAGGCCACTGAACAGCACATTTATTTTAGTCTCCCATTGTTAGTTAAATCTTATAACATATATTATTTATTTGCTTGACAGGGTTATCAAAGTAATAGAAAATGTATAAGAGAGATGAAAAGAGATGTGTTCTCATTATTATGTGGAACGTTTTGAGTATATATGCGTAATTGCAAAATGAAGGATTCATGGCAACAAGTTTATTGAGAGTTTGCAGATCCTAAATTTATTTTTAACTGAAGGATTTATGGCAATGATTTTAAATCTGTTTTGATTAAAGGTTTTATTTATGGCAACAAGATTATTGAGCTGACCAATTTTAAAAATCTATTTTTATTGAAAGGATTTGTGGCAAAGATTTTAAATGTAAATATGTTTTAACTGGACGAATTGTGGCAACAAGTCTAGTGAGAATGAGTTTATTACAACAAATTTATATTACCTTAGTTTTAATAGCCAGTAAGTACACTTACCTTATTTCTACAGATAGTCTTAATGGCAAGTAGGTTTGGGAAACTCTCAGAGTCCAGCGCCTCTATTATCTGCTCACACTGTTCAAGGTCTATAGATCCCTTCTTGCTACTGCAGTGTTCATCTTTGTAATAGTCCAGCTCATACTGGTCGGGGAGACTGCCAAGTGGCTTGCTTAGGACAAAGTATCGTCTCTTCCATTGCTAAAGAAAAATTAAATTTCAGACAAATTAAAGATGACAGCTAAATATTTTATTTTGGAGCAATTTGACGGGAGTTTAGCAGATTCTGCTGCTACCTTTGATGTTAAATTTAAAGACAAACATAAAGACAAACATAAAGCCAAGTAAAAAGTTCAAGCTCATATTTGATTAAGCATTGTAATAAAATATATCATTTATATTTTTTTTTAAATGAAGAAAAAAAAGTGCATGATGATAAAATAAAGTTAAAACATGATGTAAAATAATCAATAGGTAATAAAATTATTACGCAGACACGCTAGCTGATGGCAGCACGTTCGACTGGCGATCCAAAGGTCCTGGGTTCAAATCCTTGAGGAGGCCACACGTCCTTGTGGACTTTAGTGTTTCCCATCTACCCAGCTCTGATGGGTACCTGACATTAGTTGGGGTAAAGTAAAGGCGGCTGGACATTGAGCTGGCCAATTATCCCCTAGTATGCAGTGGCCTCAGAAACTGGTGAGCGCTGCTTCACCAGCCCTATGATCAGTTTGGAACTAAGGGTACTTTACTTAATAAAATTATTGTGCATGTAGACTAACAAAATTCTGGTTACTGTGGTCTAGAATGCTCAGGATGCCAAACCAAAGATATTAAGTTGGAATCCAGATCAAGCCAAACTGTTTTATATTTAGGACTGGAAGGGTGTCCCTGAGTATACCCAGCTCTATTGGGTACCTGACATTTGTTGGGGAAAAGTAAAGGCTGCTGAGAAATATGCTAGCCACACAATCCTATTGTATGCCTTGACCACAAAACTATCAAACACTGCCACACTAGCCCTATGGACCAATAGGTTCTGATGTGGATTTTATAGCTTGTTAAATAAATTAATTAAAATAGAAAGGGAGATAAAAATTAGGTATGATGATTCAAATATTAACCAGTCAATATAATTTAATCACATAGTCTGTATCAATGCAAACAGCACAAGGGACGCCTAAGGTATAAAAGTATAATAGAGAAAGCCATAAGTGCAACAAAGTTTAGAATAAAATTAAGAGGCTAGCAGGAACCTGTGAAGGGTGGCGAGCATGGACAGAGAAACCAAAAGGATGAAGGATGATCATGACACTTTCTGAGAGCTTCATTCGCGATATATAAAATCTCCAACAAAATAATTATTTCAAATAAGATTCTTTTATGTTTAAAAAGTCACATTGCTGATTCTATTAGCTTACCGTAGGCTAATTTCTAAACACAGGTTCGCATTTGCAATTACAAAAAAAAATTACACTTGTACAATAATAAGACCATTGCTAGCATTTTGAGGTGCACACATGGATACACATTTAAATACAAAATACTCCAGTGAAAAAAAAACACTCAAAAGAGTTTTTCTCAACCATAACTGTTTAAAACCATTTTGTATTTTGCCCAACTATTAAAGGATGACAATGCATTAGCCAAAGAGGTCTAACAGGGCTTGTACCATACCACCCCTTCAAAAGTACTTAAGCGAAGCACTTTAATAAAATTATTAGTCATACCACGTGAGTTAATTTTCTTGATAAAACTTGTCACTGTCAGAAGCAAATCAATTACTTGACTAACCTCTTTAAATACTGTGTTTTAGTAAATTTTAAAACTTTATAGTATTCTAAATAGTAATCAAAGCCAATATCATTTTTAACACTTAAATCACAAATAGTCTTGACAAGTCTGATCTTAATACCATATCTCTAGCTTTTCCTAGCGATTTTTAAGTGTAATTGAGTAGCAAAGTACATTTTCTCTTTGTTTTAGAAAACCTAAGTGGCTTTTTTTTGTTTAAAACCTCTTATAAGAGTTTGTTGTTTTTTTAAGCACTACAGATAAAGGGCTACAGCCACAATGCTACAGAAATGGGAAAATGATCTATGCCAGTTTGGGATCCAAACATTGAAGTGGGATACTTCTAATGATAGGTCTGAGTGGAAAGAACTGATAAATAAAGCCGACCAACACCCTTCTATGGTTTGTAGTTTGACAGATATGGGTGGACAGTCTTCTAGAAACAAAGATAATTGACCAGGGGAAATAAAGAAAAGGATTTATTGTATAAAATAGAAAAAAAAAGTTCCAAGAAAAGTGGTACTTTAACATGTCTTTAAACCAATTAACCAGGATTATTTACCAGAGAAACAACAAGGAAACTAAACATAAGAACTCTGTGAGTATACAGATAGGTATGAATAATCACCACCTGTCAGGTAACACACAATTTCAAAACAATTATTTTATAATTAATGAATAAACATGAAGTTGGCCCAGTTAGGGATCAACATTGGGCTAAGTACTTCTAGGTGTGTGGGCTAAATAATTATGCCATTAAAAAAACAAACAAAAGAGAGCATGTTAATATAGACAAGAGAGAATCTACTGCTTTGTTGTTTAGTTGTTTGGTAAATATTAAATCTGATATATACCTTTTAAAAAAACAACATGTATCAGTACACAATACAATTTAAAAAAGACTTTCATACTAGGCAACTAAATTGTAGTTCATTCAAACACTTCATATATATCCTACTTATTTAAAATTAACATTCTTTAACTACTTGTTATCATGTATTTGTGAATAAGAATATTTGATATGAATTTCATATAGCAAGATACCATACATCTTTCCTAACTATTATTCCTTAGCACTACATAATTAGCTATAGCCAGCTCACAACTGGTAAAAGTCAAGTGCATACATCAAGAGATATTAAGTACAACACTCACTCAAGGTTTAAGCACTTGGCACTTGGGCCAATAAGATGGTGGTCAGTGCTGTAGCAACCCTATTCAAATAGCAACAGCCAATGCATGCTCGGACTCAAAAGAGGATATTTAAAAAAAAAAAAAAAAAACCAATCTATTTATCAGCCTGCTCTCAGTGGATATGGATGCATGTACATTGATGGTTCTCAAATGGAGCACAATATAAGGTGCCACACCTAGGCGAGTGCAATGCTTTAAAAAAAAACTTGTTCTTATCAAATCATATGCCCACACAAAACCAAAGCAAAATTAGTTGCCTTTTTACCAGATTTCTATTTGCTACACAAAAGCATAAAAATAACAAAGAACCACTCTTTGAATTGATATTAGCACTATAGATTTCATTTGGTTATTTATACATATCTTTAAAAGATAATGGTACATGAATTAGTAACTCAATACCAGCAAATACAATTTAAACCAACAAACTAAAAAAGAAAAAAATAATTCATCCTTAGCATCCTTTTAGATGATTAATTTCAGATAAACTGCTTTCATTTGAAACAAGTGTATACTATGAAAGAAACAATATAAATGGCTTACACTTTCATTCTTGATTTCAGAGAAGTAAATAAAGATTTGAAAGTGGTTATGGTAGAATATAAGCCTAAACTTTTTTTTTGAAAGTATAGAAACTTAATCATATAAAGCTTTCAAAAAATGATTTATTTTAGACACATGGACATAAGGTAAATAGTGTATCAAGAAGCCACTTGAACAGCTGAGAAGTTGCAAAAGTTCCCTTTTTTTTTTGCCAATCTATTAAACACCTGCAGCCACTAACAAAAAATTGATAGCATTGCAAATGAATGTGGAAAGCAGCTAATTTATTGACCATTCCAAACCATTTTTTATTTTATTTATGGATATTCAAAAGGAAGGGACCATTGAAATTATCTCGTGTAACATTTAAAAAATTGCTTTTCCTAGGACTGGACCACATCTTAAATTAAACAGATGTAAACTTTTGTCTTAAACCTATCACATATAATTAATAATTATTAAGTTTCTTCTACATAAAGATCCATTGGGTTGAGGAAGCAGAATTCCCCCCTAGTACTGTATTTTGTCAGCCTGGCCCACTGGTCATTTTTTACTATAATTTATAGTTGTTGTTTTTTTTTAGTTATGTTGCAACCAGCACAGAAATAAGATTAATTGTGTTTTGATTTAATGCTGGCCAGCCTTGCTCATTACCAGCATCAATCAGTGCAGAAAAAAAAAGAAGCAGGGCACTTGCCAGACCTACTATGAAAACAATCAGTCATTTCAGGCTTTTACTAGTCATTTTTAAATTCCCAAACCTTTCTCAAACTTTACAAAAACCAATAGGCCTATTTCTATATTATATATAGTTTACTGGCATGTATGTGATGCTACCCAAAGAACCAGTATGGAAGTCAATAGAACTGATTTTTCAATCAATGCAAAATAAGGTGAAAAAAAGGACAAGGTCATTTTTTTATATTATTATCGATTTGTAATGTTGAATGCCTTAACTTATACTTATAGCTGCAATATTTTCAAACTAGATTTTTTTTTTAATTACTTTAAAATGTGTTTTTAGGCAGCTCTTGTATAAAATCAATACATTTCCTCTAAAAATAAAACTGTTTCAAAGTCAAATAAATATTATTTTAAATTATATTTTAGACTTTAAAAGCTTGTGCTCTGAATCATTATGCGTGTGATTGATGAATTTCAAGGTTAATATTTATTCATCCTGGTAATATTTAATTATCTGTTGCAATGCTAAATTGTTAAAAATCAGTAGTTTTCTACAAAATGACATCTATTCTGTTATCTTTAAAAAAAACTATGTTATTTTTTAATAACTTTTGAACTAATTAATCAATTTTAGAGATATTTTCACCAAAATATAAATAAATGAAAAAGCTTTTATTAAACTAAAAACCTAAAACTGAATATATTATTTTGCCTCCTTCAGTAACATACAGTGGGGTTGCATCATACAAATGAATATTGTCTTTTTAATGTTAATAGCAATTTATATAGTTAGTCAAAATAAAAATAAAAATTTTTGTGGATCCCCCTACCTACTACTGATAGAATAAAAAGCTTTTAAATGTCCACACACAAACATTTACATATTTTTTGTCAAGTTAAATATTATTAATGCTGCATTGTCATAGTGAAATACATAAACTCTAGTGAATTTTCTCAAAACTGAAAAAAACAAGTCAGTTTTCACAAACCTTATTTACCTGTACGAGTTCATTGAATGTATGAATCCTCATTGTGTATAAAAATGTAAGTAGTTAATGAGTAGCCTATGACTCGATTCTATATGAATTGTGAATGCTCTGCCCCCTCACAGGCCCTATAATTATCCTATATAAATAAAATTTGTCTGACAAATATTTATTGATATTATTGTAAAGATGATTATAAAAGTCTTAAAGTTTTTTTAAAGGCTTGTAATAATTTGTTGACTAGTCTTTTCAGACTTTTCATTCTATAATTCTATAGTATAGGCGATAGCCCTAGACATTTCATTGTTTAACATTATAATAATAATATTCTTAACACATTTTATGGTGAAATAATATCCTTAAAATACTTGTGCTACTAATTTATTATAAAAGTCTATTATTCTTATTAGTTTACAGACATTTCTTCTAGAAAGAAGATTATTATGTCCACTAGACCCAAAACTTATGTAGGGTGGTAAGGATCGGTCAGAACCAGCGCTAGAACCCGGAGTGTCAACACTGTCATGGTTGACAGTCCGTCAGTCCAGTGAACTAACCGCAGGACCAGCCGGCCTCACTACTGATGTATTTTAAGATTTAAGTTTAGTGCATTGTATTCAGAAGTAGAACTCTATATAAGTGATAATTATAAACTGAGAGTGTTGCTTAAAGTATTAGTATCCAGTATGAACACAGACTAAGTTCTAAGTAGTGAGCAGCTCAGCAGCAGTGACAGCTGAACAAGCCTAACAAGGGCGGCCCTAGCGGCCTAGCTGCCTTAAATCTTTAACAAAAACAAGCAAGGTGTACCAATTTTTTTCTAATTTCATACAGGTCTAGCAAATACTAAGAGTGATAATTCTAAGCTTCTTTTAACCAATTAGAAGTAGACATATCGTCAATTGACGGTCATATAAAAGAAATCACAAATATTTGTTTAAGTTTAATGCAGGCCTACTTACGGCACGAAATATCTTAAAAGTGGACGTCAACCTTCGTTCAGGTGGAGACTTTGTCATCCAACCAGAGTGAACGACGTTCGTCATTTTGGTGGGCTTTCGCCTCTTCATTCATTTGAGTTATGCGGTTTGAGCTTAAACAAAAAAAATATTAAAACATTTTCTTAGAAATGTTACGGCATCGCCATAAACTTTTTGTTTACTTCGACGCCAATCCAAAACAGGAAGTGAAGTGAAAATTGGACTTCCGTCTTTTACGCCACGAATTATAAAAAAGTTATTCACTTTAACCGGATCTCCGAACCAATACATTTATATAAGCGAACTATGGCTAAAAGTAGAAATTAGTGCTTACTAACTACTCCCAAATCTCCTCTCATTTTCTAGACTCTAGACATGACCCAGCTGAATGATTATCACGAATCGATTAAACTCATAGTTTAAAAAAAAAGGTTTTAAGCTGCAATATTTTAAATAATAAAATAAAGGTAGAGCAATCTATTTTAAACTATTTACAATTTCTATTTAAAACTAGATCTAGACTGTGTCACTATGTTAACTAATTATTGTTAGTTAAATACTATTTTAACTATTTACAAATTTATCAATTTTCACGTCATTTTCATTTAGGCCCTACGTCATTTAGACTACTTTTACGATTGCTTGGGATTGTCTTAGATTGAAATTATTTAGTTTATAAAATTAAAAATATATTAGTCTAGGTCTAGGCCCTCTATAGAATAGACTATAGTATAGTGAGTAGGCCCTACTTGAGTAGGCTATATAATGCTATATACTATATATATAAATGAGTTTTATGTTTTGCCACTTTAGCTATATAAAGGGCTACTATATTAAAATAATGGGGGGGGGGAAGAGGTAGTGTCTATGTAGCCTACACACTGTACAAGTGTTCGCTTAATCATATATATAGGCTATATATATAATATAGCAAAATGAAGGAAGAGTTATTACATGTATTATGCATTGCTAAACTCTGGGGCCTGTTCCAAAAACGTAGGCCCTAATCTAATAGATTATTGTCACTTAAAATTATTATTATTATGAATGATTGGCAAATAAAGTTTTAACTTTTTAAAAAGCTTCAAAATAGACTTAGTGAATCTCTTTTCTTTTTATCTAGTTGGTTTGCTATTGGTTGTCTTTTCTAGACATTCTGAAGTAAAAACCTTTGTTTACAATGTCATTTGGACCTAAATTTACAAAACTCCACCATTTTTTATTTACTGAGACTTTTTGGTTTGTTTAGGAATCTACACCAGCCAATGGATACAGCAATGAGTATATTTAAAATGCTAAAATGAGCTGCCTTGAAAAAAAGTTGATAAGTCCCTTTAGGAGAGAGTCAAATTATAAAAGAAAAATTAAATTAAAATGAATACACGAGATGTAAAGAAATCTGAAGATATTGGGAAAGGAAAGTCTGGTAAAAATGAGCCAGAAAAGGTAACAGTGGAGGAGAATGGTGAAACAGTAGACAAGCCTGTCAACAATTCCTCTGCAACAGAATGGAGCTGTCTGAGATGCACACTGATAAATCCAAACAGCATTTCTGTATGCTCAGTTTGTGGTGCACCGCGACGACCCCGTCTCCCAACCTTGTCAGATGTTGATTCCGTTGTAAACAATAGTCGTACGGATGTCATTGATCTGACGCTGTCAGAAGAGACAAAGAATAATTCTGCCATCAGTGATAAACTTAATGTTCCCGTAAAAGATTCAGACACTGCAATAAGCACTCCATCTCCTAGAGACTCTGCTGGGGGCTCAGCTAATAGTATAGATGTTGACGAGGAATGGCAATGTAAACATTGTGATTTCAGATGCAATCCCAACTGGGAGAAATTGTGCCAGGTTTGCAGACAGCCGAAGGTACCTCAAACTTTTCCCGGGCGTAGCAGTGTATCTCCTCCTAGCCCCATTGCCATCAACAAAGACAGCGTCTCATACACTCACCGCCAAAATAAGCAGTCCCCCATTCAGCACCCAGCTAGTTTACAACAGTGGAATTGTGCAAAATGCACTTATCAGAATGCAGCTGACAAGGATACATGTGGCATGTGCTTTGGTCCCAGGTCAGACTTGGACCATAGGGCTTGGAATTGCAGCTACTGCACAGTCATTAACAACTCTGCTCATAGTAGCTGTACTGTTTGCCATATGCCAAGGCTAGTCGGGGCCAGCACAGCTGTCGATTCTCCTGTTGTTAATTCTCCAAACAAAGATACATTTTCCAATCGACCTCCTTTTGAATTACTTAGGCAGGAAAGCTCTCTAGTTGAAGAAATTAGGATTGTTGAGGAAAAAGATGCTTGCGAGCTTCGTGAAAAAATTATTAGACACTGCCGTTCCGTAAGTGAGATATTTTGTTCTAAAAAAATTATTTATTATTTTTTACTATTCACCATTTAGAAATTTCTTCTATTTTCCAACATCATCCAATTATGTTGATGCCAACAATGAATAGTAATACAAGTTGAATATTTATTTCAATTATATTTGCATTTTGAGAGAGTAACAAAGTTAGTATTTCTGACATATTTTCTTGATTTATTTATTTTCTAGACTGGTGACCCTTTTGTAGATGACTCATTTCCACCAGCTCCCAAATCACTATTTCTGGACCCGAAGAAGCCATACTTTGTGCAGGAGGGTCTCTCTAAGAATGTTCAGTTTTCCGCCAGCAATATCAAGTGGCATCGACCAAAAGATATTGAAGTTGCAGATGGGTTTAGAGTGCCCTGGGTCGTTTACAGAACACCAATGCCTGAAGACATATCACAGGGAATCCTGGGAAACTGCTGGTATGTTTTAATAAAAATTAAATTTGTTGTGATATTTTACCATGTTGAGTCTTTTGAGCCAGTGCATCCACTTATATTGATTCAATTCTAACTCTTATTACTGGCTAATGATTTAAAAATAATAATGTTTGAGTTGTATATCGTGGAATCATTTGCTTTGTCACTGAAATCTAAGGGTGATCTTTTTTATCTGACCAATCTGGCCTTCCGATCCATTCATCTTCCTTAATTTGACATTCATGATATTACTATGTGTAGCTCACAATCCGTGGTTACGTCCTGCTACCCAGGTTTTTTAGCGCTTTAGCCGTGCTTGCAGAGCGCTGCCACCTTGTCGAGCACATTGTCATCAGCAAAGATATGTGTAATGAAGGCGTCTACCAAGTCCGCCTGTGTAAGGATGGTCTGTGGAGGACAATACTTATTGATGATTATCTCCCTTGTGATTCCTACAAGCATCTCATCTTCTCACAGGTTGGTTAAAAAAGAACATCCTTTATTCATATTTTAAGTCGTTCTTCTTAAATTTCGGTGAGTAAAATTTCTTCCTAACTATATCAGCATTGTAAAGCTAATCAAGAATTATTTATAGTCTTGGCACAGTATTTGGTCTTTACTTTTACCAACCAACAATATTAGATACCAAAAGAGGGGATGGAACTCAATTAAACCAACTAATGATAAATTCTGACCTCACTAAATTTAAATTTAACCTAATAGATTTCAGTCTAGCTTATTCAGAAATAAGATCTTACGCTACATCATTACAATAATTTCTTTTGAATCAGAAAGAGGGAAAAAAAGGCAGGGGGTGCAGCATAAAATTATGGAATCAATGCTATAATTGGAGAATTTTATGTACCTCCAAACACATAAATACATTCATTAGTATGGCACCTGGGTTTTATACTGGATATATGTTCTACATGGATGCCCTAACCATAAGGATAGTAGCAGGGTTCTAATTCAGGAGTTTTTAATCTTAAAACAGGGTTTTCATCAATTTTTATTTTCAACATTGTTTCCATTTATCTAATTTGAACAGTACAAGCAATTTTATCTTTTTTTTTGTTAGCTAAAATATAATACAACCATTGTGTCTCCTTGTTGCATTTCATCATAGGTCCAATATGTTGTGTGTTTAAAAATGTTAATTTTATAATTTATATTTATTTTTCAAAACTGTCAGGCAAGGAGAAGACAACTGTGGGTACCACTCATAGAGAAAGCTATGGCCAAGATGTATGGTTGTTACGAAGCTCTTGTGGCTGGGAAATGCATAGAAGGGCTTGCCACACTTACTGGTGCCCCTTGTGAGAGCATTCCTTTAAGTATGTTTTTTCTTTGTTTCTAAGAGATGATTTTTCATCTTTGTTTTGAAGGGTTTTTAATATTTTCCAGATGTGGCTGTTTTAGGAGTGATTTCATGTGGTTTCAAAAACCCTTTCAATTTTCTTATTATTTGAATCAGTTTTGTATCTAAGAAACACAAAAGGCAGGTAGTTAATATGGCAGATGAAATTCATGTCTTTACCTGGTGCTGTTGAGAAATAAAGGCCAGGTGTATTGAATGAAACCCCAAAGTTATTCTTTAAAGTGTAGGATTTGAAATTAGAATATAAAATTATCACCAGAAGTAATTGTGAAATTATTTGCGAAATGATTAGTTCAATCTAAACTCTTTATTCCCATGAATAGTTTTGTAAATGATGTTCAAAATATTGGTCCACTCTGCACAGGTGAGGGCAGTAGAGGTGTAGATGTTTGTGCTGATCTTATCTGGGCCAAACTAATTAGCTGTAGAGATATGAAGTAAGTTGAAACTCAACTGTAGAGATAGTAATTATTATTTTATTTTTTTTTAATACAAAAAGGTGAAAGAATTTTAACAATAATTTTTTTTTTTAATTTTCCTTGCATTAAATAGAAAGATTTGTATGTGATATTTTAGGTTTTTAATGGGAGCCTCATGTGGAGGTGGCAATATGAATGCCAATGAGGAAGAATTTGCTCAAGTTGGTTTGAGATCCAAACATTCTTATTCAATACTTGATGTTCAGGATTTGGAAGGGAACAAGTTCGTTTCTTTTTCTTTCTTTTAATGTTTTAAAATAATTGCAGTCACTAAATTTATTAAATTAAAAAAAAAAACTGGCGTGTCTTCAACAAAGTAAGTTAAAATTTGTGATTTTGTTTAAATTTTTCTTTTAGCTATTATGTATAATTAAGTATAATAGAATTTGTGTTCTTATTTTGCATAAAGTATTTGTTGTGTGTCACCTTAGACTAGTCCGGCTGCGTAATCCATGGGGGCGCTACTCTTGGAAAGGTGCTTGGAGTGATGGTTCCCCCAAGTGGAAAGAGGTCTCAGAAGCCTCAAGAAACAAGCTGATGTCATTTGGAGAAGAGCAAGGTGTCTTTTGGATGGAATTTTCAGACCTCATGAGGTGATTAGTTCTAACAGCCACAGGCTTTGTCTTACAGTACCTGGCAATACTTCCTGTTCAAATTACGGCAAGGTGTATTAACTATCACATACTTGATTCATCTGCCAGTTATTTTGACAGTGTTGATGTGTGTAAAATTCATCCCGGCTGGGAAGAGCGTCGAATTCAGGGAGTGTTTCCAATTAATGGGACAAGCCCTATAAAGCTGATCAAACTGAGCATATTTCACACTACAGAAGTTGAGCTGGGATTGTTCCAAGAAGGTTCCAGGTTAGTCCTCCATACAAATAGGAAACAATTTATGTGCACAGTAATAAAAAGATCAACATATATCATTTCATGCAGTTTGTTAATATAGATTATAAAAACATATTTGTTCATCATAGACTCCTAGGCCATTGGACTATTACTAATTGGGACAAAAATGAATGCAAGTAAAGTTCTCTTAAATCTTGTGCATTAATTGTTCATTTAATATAGCTAAAAAAATTAGCCCAATTATGCACATACATATAGTCAATAAGGAAAATGCAAACACTAAGTGGTGACTATAAAAGGACATGCACATTAAAGGGTAGTCTCCGTAATTTCACCTTGTTATGCTTTTAATGTGTTGAACTGGCTTTCATGTTTTTGACCCTGTATATCACTTAGCTAACTATTGTTTTGTTTAAAGTTTTTTATTCAATACTCTAATCTTTGTGTGTTTTTTTTTCTTCTCTAATTGAACTAACTATTTTACTTTGATTACTTTGAATATAGATTTACATGGATTTTGTTATTGCACAATGTGATCAAATATTACTTTTTAATCAGCAAACACCATGTTCATAATCATTTTTCAAAAGTAATCTTAAAACTTTAAAGAAGGACAAATTAGCACAAGTCACATACTAGTCTTCATGAAATTCACCTTGTTGTTTTCTTGTCATTTAACTTTTGGTATCAGTATCAATATTTCTGTAAAAAATTTACATTGAATTTCAAGGCTTTATATAATGTGGTCTGTAGATTAAAGTTGCGAAATTTTGTTTGAATTCTAAGTGGTGGTCATTTTTTCAAGTTTAAATTTTTCTCTAAAAATTAAACTATCATTCAAGCAATTTATCGCTACATTGCTTTTACAGATGTCAACTATTTATGTTATAGAGCATGTCAAATTTGATTTTACAAGTTAAACATAAAAAACAAATATTTCTAAAAACAAATACTGTTTGAATCATATAACTTTTTAAGTTTGATAATTAGACTTACAAAGGGTTTCATAATATTTCAGAGGTGTAAATGGCAATAAATTTCCTTTGGACTTGTGCATTGCGGTGTTGAAAGAGGCACAGAATTCCCAGCTAGTGTCTGTTGGGAAATTGGTTGTTCACAGTTCTCGCCAGCTAAGTGGGTTCATTGGCTGCAACCACATGTTTTCTCCTGGAGAGTACATCCTTGTGCCCCTTGCTTTCAACCAGTGGAGGAAAGTGCCTGGTAAACTCAGCCTACTTGGATTTTTTTTTTTATGGCTTGTTTCAAACAAAGGGTTTACTGCTGTGGGTGGAGTAACTAGGGTAAATGGTATCTGAGGCTGCGGTCGAAATTGGTGCCTGTTAAGAATGTGTTTTTTTAATTATTAGTAAGCCAAAGTTAGGAAAGTGTCCGTTTGGCGCCAGTGGCTGCCCTCTCTGCCTCTTTCTAGTTACACAGCAATTATTAGTCTTTGAGCAAAGCTCTTGGCTTTCTTTACTTGAAGGGGTTGGGTGGGAAGGAATGAAGAGTTCAGACATTAATGAAAACATAATTTCATTCTTACACAGACAGGGCATCATTTTTTTAAAGTATAACTATTAAGGGAAATGAAAAGCTGGTTATGCTCTGTGCTAGCTACACAGTCACTTTGCAAGAGTTCAACACTACCTTATCTCTAAAACATCTAGAAGATATTGATGTCACTATTTTTATATTTTTCTTATCACTGTTGTACTAGATGAATTGTTAGTCTTGCAGTGACTGTCTAAGGGAATGCAATGTGCACCCTAACATGGCCAAATGACTTAGTTTATTATAGCATTGAGTTCGATAAAACTTTCGGTAAATGTTTGTCGCACGATAGTTCTAACTCGTATGATTTTTTTTTGTTCCTTTATAGACGTATCCAAGGTCCACCAGAACAATTATGTTTTGACTGTCCATAGCTCTAAGAAACTGATGGTCAGTGAAAATGTTTGTGACAGGCCACACCTTCTCTCTGATGCCCTCATCCAGTTGGCAGTCACTAAAGGAAGCAGAGAGGAGGTATCCATAACAACATTTATTGGTTATTAGTTCTTGGTTTTATATAATTTTCACTTTTGTGTGTATTTTTTTTGTGTTTACTATTGAAGCAATACATTTGAAAGTTTCCTTATTTACATTATAGTGACAAGGTTGTTTTTTTCTTTTACCTTCTAATTTTGTTTTTATTTCATTTGGTGCCTCCAGCTGAGAAATGGAGTCACAGCTTACTCACTCATGAAGGGCTGGGCAGGGTGTATTTTTGTTGTTGAAAACTGCTTGGAGTCCAAGTTCCTCCACCTCACCACAGACTGTACGCAGAGCATGAATATTGTGTCCACGAGAGAGACGTTGACCACACTGGACATCATTCCTCCGTTTCACAGGTTTTTATTTATTATTCTTTCCTGAAAAGTATTTGTTTTGCCAGAATACAATGGCCAAGTCTTCCGGTTTCATCAAATGGTTTTCTAAAACACCTCTGCAGACAACAGTAAAAAAAAAAATAATAACCTAAATCCCCTTAAAGAAACCATTATGCCATTACTACTTACATGACTTTTTCATGGGGTTAGTATAACTGCATTCACCAGTTTATGTTGCAACATCATTATACCCAGCTGCCTTTATTTGCCCCTATACTATTTAGAGTTGTTGTGTAACTCAAGGAAACTCTCTAGATCAGGGGAAAAAAACACATGCTATTTCAATCTAGATTCAAACCCACAAGGTTTGAGAAAACTTACAAAAGTTTGACTAAAATGGACAAAGCAACACAAAAATAAAATAAAAAGATTAAAGTTGAGATATGGTAATAACTATGCTGTTAAGTAGTTGTTAACCCATATTGAGATTTTATCAAACATTATACAGGCTCTGTTGTTGCTTTTGTTGTCTTTTTTTAAAGTTCTATTAGTACTGAAAAAATCAACAAAGGTAAAGGTTGAGAAAATAAGTCTAATATAATATACACATTTTTCTATTTAAATCTAATAATAGACACAGACTCTGATTAGCTTAAGACAACTACCTATGTAGAAGATCATAATACATGTAAACAGATGTTTGGTTAATGCATTTCAAAGAAATCTCTGCTTTTATATATATAATATATATATATATATATATATATATATATACAAAAATGTGTTACCTGCCCTGAAATATAATAAGTCTTTTATTTTCTTGCAGACAAGTCATCTTGGTACTGTCACATCTAGAAAGAACTTTACCTTACCACTTATCAAGAAAGATAGTCCATCGTCCCATGAGCTCATTTGAACTGCCGGCCAGATTTAACGAGCCAGAGCTGACCCCTGAAAGCATTAATCTACACAAAGCCAGACCTTATGTTTAACACTAACCTGGATGTAAATAGAGTCAGAACCTTGTATTTAACCCTAACCTTAAAGTACATAATGTATTTGTTTAACCCTTCAACTACCATAGGTTTTTTAAATATAAATATTTGCTGACTTTGCATATTTTTACCATTTCTTTATTATGACTTTGATGTGACGTCCTCAGTATTTAAGTGTACGATGACGTCCATGGTATTTAAACAATTGTCCATAATAATGTATTTGATACACGTTGTAATATAGGCAATATGTCCTAAAAAATCAGCGTAATGTTATTTAAGAAGTTTTTTTTATTAAATGCAAGGTTGTTTCTGCATTCTTGACATGGTGATGTGATGTTAACAATCAAGGGGGCTAGACCTAGGTTATAGTGTGAATGATTTCTAAAATTAGATACAGCATTGATGTTTCTCACACCTGAGGCATAATTATTTTCTTTTTAAGTACATTAATAAATATAGTATAGAAATATTCAATTGTAAAGCATAATATATAATAGTAAAGTGGTTGAGAATTGCCAAGCTTATGATTTGGCAAATACAAAAAATAGATTTCTATTTGCTGTCCATCTTAACTCATTTGCTACTACCGCGACTGAATGTGGCATACCCCCCTCCGTACTAATGCGCCCAAAATTGGTGGCCACGTGTGTGACTAACCTATTGTAGTTTATTGATTTTTTGCCAAGCGTTCAGTGGGGGTGTTTTTACTGCAAGCGTGGCTTTTAAAAAGTAGGAATATAGTTTGTTTCGTTAAAAAAAATGAATGTTTTTATTAGGTTTCTTTTTTTGCTATGCATTTTCAAATTACGGGTAGTTTTCTTGTCATACTTTTTTTATAGCCTTCGCCTTTAATTTTTTACTTTATTAATCAATAGCTCTATACCTCCAAATATAACAAATAACAACAGTTCTGATAATAAGGATGCTGCAGATATAGACTTAGATGAATTTCCATTACAACTCGATTTACTGGCTTTTTGATACTTTATCGGACTTCGACGCTAGGGCTAGTGAAAATATTTAGCCATATCCTAGGGTCTCAACACCCAGCGAATGATTCTACCAATAATTCGACATTTTTTATGTATAAAAGTATACATTTCCAGAAAGCTAAGATATTTATCTATTTTATGATGTAATTATTATTAACTTTGGGGAATATTTAGTCATAAAAAAAAATATCTAAAAATAATTTACTAAATTTAATGTGGAGTTCCTTCCCTTTGGCTAGTATTTTCAGGGTGTCTTTGGAAACTAGGTTAGTAGCAAGTGAGTTAAGTATCTTTTTAGGCGATTACTGATGGTAGAACACTATGTATAAAAGTCTTGTCAGACAACTAGCAGTATTTCTAATTTTTTGTAGCTGGACTATGGGACACAGTTGCCGAGCGGCAGCAAATTTGACATGGTCCTCTGAAGGTCCTGGGTTGGAATCTAGGTGACGGCGAGGATTTTTTTCTTATGTCTGGGGGGTGTCCCTGAGTCTACCTAGCTCTAATGGGTACCTGACATTAGTTGGGCAAAAGTAAATGCAGCTGAGCATTGTGAAGGCCACACAATTTCCTAATATGCCATGGCCATGGAAATGTGGTGAACATTACTTCATTGGCCCTATTGATTAATTTGGTCGGACGAGAATACTTTGCCTACTTACTTTACTCTAGCTTGACCATATTTCACCTCTTATCTTCTATACCGGTATTATTAACTATATTTTGTAGTGTTAAAAAAACAATTTCTCATGTAGTCATGTATGGCTGTTTCCTTTGATACTCTGTTATTTCTAAGCTGCAACCAGAGATATGATACTGCTGTACATTGCAAAAAATATACAGTATTCAGTTTTAAGATTTAACATTTGGTGCATCTATATATTATAATACAAGCTACATTTCCCGGCGTTGCAGGACTGAATAAGGTGCGGATAAAAATGTTATAAACTTATTAAACTACAATTAAAAGAAAGCTATAAATCTAATAGTTAAATTATCTTGTTTTTTAATGAAAACTTTTAGGAAAGTAATTTAAAATAAATATTGTAATCAGGAAAAAAAATAGGCAAGTATTTTTATTAAACAAAAATCTAAATTGCAGTAGATTTACAATGCCTTTTGTTTTTTAAAGTAATACTAATTTGAAAAATAAATTGTAGAAGAAAAGGTTGACTAACTGGAGAATCGAACCCAGGTCGCCCGCATGGCTAATGGCATTCCGATACATTAACCACTTAGCTAGCAAAGACACATGTCCGATGTGGCAAAAAAATATTAGACACTATATAGGCCTAGGCAGGTCAGTGAAACAAAACTGACGTGTTTTCAAATTGACCAATGGGGATCGTTTTACCTACAAACACTGACTTTTTATATATTTAGATAAGCCTTGCTTTGAGTTTCATTGAAATTTGTTTTATTTTAATTAAATTCCTAGCAAATCTAAAAAAAAAGGCCTTTTGTAAAATAAAAATAAAGTTCTGGGCATCAACTTATCGAGTGTGTACACAAATTTCACATTAATCAGGACGTTTGCTAAGACGTGATTAGAATGTAAAGGGATTAAATTTTGATTCTGCCTTTATTTTCTATTGTGTTTTTGGTTTTAAGTAGAACAAAAAATTGTATAGCTTAAAACCACTAAGAGTTACAAAAATGCAATGTTTCTCACATTTTTTTATTTTCCTATCATACAATTTGTTTAATGTGTACTTATGAATATTTTTTTTCATACTAACATAATTCTTGGTTGCAATGTTTTTTACTATTAATATTTGCTTCTTATTTGCTATGTTTGCATCTTCCAGATCAAATTTTATTTTTTTAATTTGGCTCAAACATTATTGAAATTATACTCACAGTGTTTGTATCAAATGTTTTCAAAGTGTGACAAATTTTAATTCTTTTGATGCATAAATGAGTTTGAATTTAGAACTAGAGCCCTTCTATTTTCTGGAAGTTAGCTAATTTGATTCAGTGCTTTAAAAACAAAATACTTGTGCTTGTAAAAAAAAGTATTTCATTAATAAATTATTATGTTGCATTGATATGTTACCATAATCTACTCAAGAAAACTTTGTTGTAAAACTTGGCGTAATAGATTTATACTTATACTATAAATTACAATACCTACCGGTACTTAAGTCATATTTATGTACAAGTTTATGCATTGATAAAATGTGAAATAGCTTCATATATATGTGTTGATTTGCAAAATATTTACATAATGTTATTAATATTACATCTAATGCAATGAAAAGATTTATTTTGTCACTTTGTATAATTACATATTCTTTTTCTACTTACATATCACTACTCTCTGCACCAAGATCTATAGTTATTTATATTTTTTGCATTCCATGATAATTTATTTATTTGGGGTTTAAGTTTTCTCTGGATGTTAAATTCACTATTACCAGTTATCACCATTTTGTTTCTACACATTACATTTAATCATTATTTTCATGTTTAATCATTTTGAATAAAAAAGTGAATATTTTTTATACTATTCAAGAGAGAAGCAATTCATTATTGAAATTATCTGTGTCTTTTGGGTTAAATGTCCTTATTAAGTAATCCAGTCTGACCAAATCGCTCCATAGGCTGCTGAAGCCGTTGCCTGTCAGTGTTAGTGTTAAGATTCTGATAAGGTGTTGGCATTGTTTTTCTGGATTAGTTCAGTCAACCCTTTCCATCCCTCATATTCCATTCTGAACAAAAAAAGAGAATTACTTGGAAACTAATTTTCTGTTGAAGAAAGCTTTAATTTCAATAGTTCTCTACATGTGCTCAATAGAAATGTAGACAAAATGTTTAATGGTTAATAGTAACATTTGTTTATATATAAAGTATTTAATCTAGTATGTATATAACTAGTATTTGTCTCCCAATGAGTCCCAATGTTGATATTCTGATTTTGTTATTAAGATTATTGAATGCTTCAGTCAAAGGTGTTGAAAATAAGAACAAAGCACAAGTAAAATATATATTTTATTATCAAGTGAGAGGAGATGAAAGATGAATGACAATCAATGGATACAAATACAATTTTCACAATTAAATTTAAAAGACTTCTACTTTTAAATTTTAAGCTATAAATGTTAAAAAAATATTTAAAAATTCATTTAAATGATAAATGCCAAAATGGGGAAATGGAATTTTATCTTCTAAACCCTAGACACGAAGACATGATCCAAGTCAAAAATTTAATATTTTTGCTTATTCAATTGTCCCCAAACAGAAAATTTAATTTTAACGTTGAAATGGAAGTTGTAGTTTTTGCAAATAGAAATAAAACTGAAAGAAAATTATTTTTACAATCGATAACTACATGTCTTTCCACATGTTTTAAAAGTGCATGTAGCTAGATGATAATATATTATGTATACATAAAAAGAATAGATGATACATGTATACATTAACACATCAACCAGACAATTAGAAGACATTAAAGATTGATATGGCAATTTTTTTAAATCTAATTTTGAAACTGAATGCATAGTGGAAAGAAAAAGTTTCAATTACACAAAATTGTACTTAAGTATTCCAAGAAAAGTGAGACCCAACTTTTCCCTTAGAAATAATCAGTTTCTTCTTAAATCACATAATTTTATAATAAAATGAAAACATTGTCATTTAACACCAATAATGACATAAAATCAGATCACGCAGAATAAATATATTCAACAACTTTGTTGCTGCATTCAACACAAGCCTTTGGTTGATAATTTTATTGTTTTGTGCTGTTTTTTGTCAAGTGAAAGAAGATGAAGATGAAAAAAAAAAACAAGTACAGAGGCAGATGACAATAAGAAAATGTATTGTCAATATGAGATACCTGGACAGGCGTCATTCTGCGAGGTACACCTTTATTACATGGATGTTAAGGATGGGATATCTAAACTATCTTTGACTAGATTTCAACAAAAATATTTTTATCTACTAGAATGTCAATAACTGGCTGTATACATTCTGGGATTGGTTTCTTACAGCTGGCATAATAAGGGTGACTTATGACTTAGACCTTCCGTCAAATAGGTGCACTATTTCCCAATAATATATAACAATCATGTAAAGTATATTACAATACTGGGATTTTTTGGTATTTAAAATAATAGTTTCTTAGACAGGGCTTAGTCTTTTCTTATAGCAGAACAAATATTTTTTACACAATGCCAGCATTATTGATAAAGAACAATCTATAAATACCGAATGGACATTTTGTTTTGTAAACTCTCCATCCCTTTCCTATCCCGAATATTGAAAAACACAAATCAGTGTGTTTGATCAGGCGATTTAGAATAAATTTATCATCATGCATGTAAGTTTTTATTTTGGTTATAATTGAAAATGAAACAATTTCCTTTCCTTTAAAAACATTAATGTTTGCTTCACCACCAGCTGAAGTCAAATTCTAATCTCCACAACTTTCTGAGAGTGAGAGTAACACAATGAACACTATTTAGTTTTTCTAAACCATTGAGATAGATGGTTTAAGTTGTCTACCCCTGATATATCTGCAAAACATTTATTCCATAATTGTTTGGAAAGAAATTAAATCAAACCAGTTTTATTAAATTACAGGAAGTTTTAAGTTTAGTATTCAATCTTTTTATTAACCACAGAATCTAACACAATTTTATTGTCCAGAGTTTTTAATTTTTTTTATTTTTTTTGGGATTTCATTATTATATATGTAGCCCTCAACAGTGTCACAATTTATTTAAACAGTATGTACAAACATTAACTATAAAAAAACAACTTATTTTATTTATCTACCTATTTGAAAAGTAAAAAAAAAAAAAATTAATAATTATAAATAAGAATCAAAACACACTAGCTACGGACAAAAAAATCATATAATGCAAAATATTTTGAATATTAAAAAAAAAATACTATCAACATAGAAACTATGACACATTTATTCATGAACAATATGGCATATTGAGTTTTTTCCTTGCATTTCATTTGAAACACACAAGTAATATGGTAACTAAAAAAGGATTGACAATGGTGAACTTTATGCAACACAATATGATTTATCAGCATACATACTTTTCTGCTACAACTACAACAAGCTTTTTATTGTACAGCCTATCAATTTTATACAATATAGTCACTTATTCACTTCATTTTATAAATTTATATTCATAATATGTATAGAATCATTCTTACTATGCCAACAGAACAGAGTAATGATAATAATTACACATAGTTATAACAATTACATTTAAAATATAAATATATATGTGTGTGTGTATATATATATAGTAATTAAAAATGTTAACGAATGTAATATCTTAAGAGTTCAACACTTGTGTGATGCACCAAAACCACCACTTCCTATATATTATTATGTTAAAATAGCCGAAGGGTTATGTTTTCAGCATGGTTTCTAAATAATCACACTACAGAGATGATAGTTGAAACTACCTTAGCTTTAAGTTGAATCAGCCATGACTTAATGCCTGAATTTATTTCTGACTATATACAAGATAAAATGTGTTCGCAATTATAGTTTTGACTCAGACACAATGTCGCGGAGCCAGTTTTTCCAATATTACCCAAGGGAATGTATCAGAAACGCCCTCAACCTACATCATGGTTGTTATTTATAAGTACAACAGCTTAGCTTCTTTCAAGCTTGATGTGGATAGAGGCATTTTTGCTACATGCTTCATTAGTCAATAAGGTGTACATGTTTAGTAAGAGCGTACAAGAGATGAAGAATATATTTTTGTCTGCATTTCTTAAATTCAGAACAACAAAATCTCAGCTGACTGAGAAACAACTCAGAAACACATTTTATTTTCAGTCTTGTATACAAATTATTTATCATACAAATAGAATTATTTATAGCTGTCAGTTAAAATAAATTATATTTAATGTTATTAATGATAGTTTCTTGTAAAACCTCCCCTAAAATTATTAAGCAGTAAATTATCATATAGTTGTTAAATAATATCAGGTTTTTTTTGTTTTTGGGTCATCAAAAAAATGTCTTGAACAATGTCATGCTTTATGAAGTGTTTTAAAACAATGACTTTTATCTAAAACTATTGTTTTCCTTTGTACATATCACTCATAATTTTAATAATAATTATTACCAAATATATAAAAACCCATTTTAGAAAGTAAAACATTACTGCAAATAAATTCTCAGTGTGGTCCTCGTATTTTAAACCATTACTAATGAACATTAAAAAAAAAAAGCAGTCAGTTGTTATTTACACTTTGATACCTTAATACCTTTTCACGAATAAAATTAAAATGTGCTACATGTATTTACGAAATTATTTTAGTTGTCTTTATTTATCAGGTCTTTTTACATTTGATTTATCTCCCCTGCAGTCAGGACAGTACCATTTCCCCTTTGGCTTGGTTCTTAGTCCAACACATCCAAAGTGGTACCATTCTATGACACATTTTTCATTGTCGCACCCTATCATTTCACCGTAAGAAATATTGTTGCAAGAACAGTAAGTGGGCTCATTGGGGTCAATCTGCAGATCCATTGGAGAATCCTCCCCATTGGCCTCTTTCTTGACTACTTTCCGCTTCTTCTTTTTCTTAGGTATTTTATCCTTGTCTTCCTGTTTAGGATAAATAAAAAATAAAAAAACAACTGATTATAAGGTATCAACAAATACAGTTTTAAGCAATGGTAATACCTTGCAGTTGATTTTTCCTTTTAATTAAAAATATTTATTAATACCAACACAATTCACACAAATTAAAAAAAAGAACATTGAGTGTTACTTTAGTTTCTTCTTCGTTGGTATCATTTTTCGTCCTCCGCTGGCGTTTTGCTGCAGTGTTGTTCTTTTCCGTCTTTTCCGGTTCCACCTTTATCTCTTTCTTAACAACTGGGACAACAACTTCCTCTGGCTCTGGCTCTTTTGTAGACCCAGGGTCTAAAAAAAAAGGCATGATCTTTTTTTAAAAAATACTTTAAACTAATATTTTTTTTTTTTGCTAAATTGTTTGCATTATTTACTAATTTTTTTTATGTTGAAAAAAAAACAGCATTTGCTGAAAGTTACCCAGATGTTCTCTGTCTTGATCCAGTTGTCGTGATCTGTTTTCTATAAGATCTGTTATTAATTGGACCAGTTGTATTTTTTCATCTCCTATCTCTTGACAATGAATTAATGCCCTTTGCAGAGCCAGACATGCCTTCTTTGATGAACCAGTCTCTCTCATAGCAGTATTTCGTAGGTTTCGAATTTCTTCTAATATTGCTAAAAAAAAAGTGAACAAAAGATATATTATTCAAATAATATTAAAAAATAAAGTTTTATCCGATATTCTATTTATGTACATATAATTTATCGGCTTGGATAAAGCAGATCTTTTTTTCCAAGACATCTCAGAAGATGTGCCATTAGCTCAGACAATATGTTAATTAAGCACATTCTAAAAAAATAATTATGCTTTTTTTCAAATTTATTTTTAAATGCAGTGCAAAAAATTAACTAGCAAAACCGTTTAAAATTTTGACATACATCAGACATTTAGCAAGAAAGGAATACTTGTTTAAAAAACTTAAACATTCTCACTTTTAAGCTTAGGCTACTCTGACTATAAAAAATATAGGCTACTGAAAAACTACACCTGAACAACTAAAGTTTTTTTTTTCTCATTCAGATTACATTTTTTTTTAGTTTATTTAAATTTTAAGTAGGTCTCATAAAATCAAAACAAACTGTCTGCCTAAAGGTAGCCTACTAAAAGTAAAAGGTAACTGTCCATCTGGGGATTAGTCTATTAAATTAAAGCTGTTGTTTTTATTCTAAATCAAAAATTAAAAATATTACTAAAGACTAAAGGACTATAAAGAATCAAGAACTAAAAAATATGTAGGCCTATATATAAACTATATATATGAATATAGTCTTGCATACTTTTTAAAATTGTAAGGAGGCTATCAATAACTATAATTAATTATAATACTAAATTTTTAGTAACAATTTTTAGATTATATATTTATATGGCATCCTTCCATCCTCAAGGGACGATGGCGGATTCTCCTTTTTCTCTGCCTCTCGCCTTTCTCCTGGCTCGTTTCTCTTCACTTCTTTCTATGAGGGTGGCTTCTGCAGCTTGAGTGCCCTGCGCACCTTGGACCGCCAGGAGGTGCGTTCCCCAGCAAGGCTCTCCCACGTTTTGGGCTCAATGCGTGCCAGTAATAAGTCTTTTTTGCAAACGTCTTTGAAACACAGGCAAGGGCGACCTCTCTTTCTTGTTACAGCTGCCAGCTCTCCATACAGCAGGGCTCTTGGGAAGCGTTCCGCACCCATCCTGTGGACATGGCCTATCAATCGCAGTCGCCTCTCACTCAGGATTGAGTTTATACTCAGCATGTGGCTTCTCCTGAGCACTTCCACATTTGTGACTCTTTCCTGCCATTTGATGTGGAGTATCCTGCGCAGGCATCGCAGGTGAAAGCTATTGAGCTGCTTTATTTGCTTAGCGTATGTAGCCCAGGTCTCGCTTCCATAGAGGAGTGTGCTTAGCACACAGGCCTGGTAGACAGAGATTTTTGTCCTATCGGTGAGTTGGGCATTATCCCATACTCTTTGGTTGAGCCTTGCAATTAAAGATACTGCCTTGCCGATTCTGGTTTGTATTTCTTTTTCCAGGGACAGTGAGCTTGAGATGTTGCTGCCAAGGTAAGTGTAGTCATTATCCCATACTCTTTGGTTGAGCCTTGCAATTAAAGATACTGCCTTGCCAATTCTGGTTTGTATTTCTTTTTCCAGGGACAGTGAGCTTGAGATGTTGCTGCCAAGGTAAGTGTAGTCCTCGACAACATCCAAAGTGTTTCCCTCAATGGAGATTGCTGGGAGGCATTCTGTACCTTGCCTCATAATGTTGGTCTTTTTTAGGCTTATTGTTAGGCCAAATTCTTTGCACGCCTCAGAGAATCTACTGACCAGTTTCTGGAACCCTTCCTCTGTATGTGTAGCAAGAGCTGCATCATCAGCGAAAAGCAATAATACGGTATCCTCTTTGCTCTTTGCACGGAGCCGGGCTATGTTATAGAGATTTCCATCGGCCCTAGTATGGATGTTCATGCCCTCTTGGCAGTTCTCAAAAGCATATCGGAGGAGTACTGAGAAGAAGATACCAAAGACTGTTGGTGCCAGGACGCAGCCCTGTTTGACCCCGCTACACACTGGGAATGGTTCTGATGTGGCGCCATCGAAGAGAACTGTGCTGTGCACTACTAATTTTTAGATTAAGCCTACAAAATCATACATCAAATAGGCCCAGTCTTTCTAAATTGAGACATTGACTATGATTGTCACTGTCACACTGTAACTTACAGTGTAGGCTAAGTTTTCTTTCAGGCTTAGCCTTTTCCTTTTAGACCTACAACTTACTTGAACAAAGTGTATACTTAACTGTATTATTATACTAATATAGTCTACAATATTTGTTTACTAGGTGAGGCCTAGAACAGTTAACAGTTAGATATTTTTAACTAGAAAAAAAGAACTAGGCCTACTTTTTCAGTAGTCAGTAGTCAGGCACAATTTGTAACAAAATCTTAAATTAAACAGATTACATGATTACACAAAAAAAGGTAAGATGATTTATTTTTCAATACTAAGGTTCGACTTCCAAGATGTAATTTAGAAATTTTGTAAAATGAGCCGTCGTTAATAATCATACTAATACCTTTGTTTTTTATATGCAATTCTCTCATTTGCGAAATATTTCTTTGAATATCGTCGGGTAGCGTCTCCACTGTATCTAAATAGTTGGATAAGTATGTCGCAGAGCAGATTGCCTCTACGGCAGCGTTATTTACCATTGCAGCCAGTTTATTCGATTTTTTTTTAAAACTAATTATAATTTCTAATAATTCAACTTATCACCATTTGTAAACAATGAAGATAGATTTTTTTTAACTTAGCTTGCGTCTCTTGGTATTTTCGTTTCTGTAGATTCACGTTTTTAAAATTATTTTACTAATGACTAATGTAGATTTACCCTAACGCTAATTAGCCTACCAATAAAAAAAAGAAAAAGAAACGTCTAAATTAAAGAAAAGAAATACTTTGGAAATAATACTAACTGTTAAAAAGTATTTTCCACTTTAAATTAATTTCATTTTATTTTTAATAAATATTACTTCAATGCTCAGTTTGTGTATCAGTTAAGTTTTTTAATTTTTCATCTGGACTATAAGACAAGGGAGGTAATGCTGAATTATTTGTCTGAAAACAAGAAGACTAGTTTATTTACATTAAATCAAAGACCTTTAAAATTATACTTAGAGTACATAAAGCTATACTCGTTAAGTTATCTTATAAGTTTACAGACGTTCCTTTTAGATAGAAGATTATTACGTCCACTAGGCCCAAAACTCCTGCAAGGCGACAGGGATCCGTCAATGGCAGGGCTAGAACCCGCGACCTGTCACTTTACTGTCAGTGTCAGTTGGTTTTTGGTTGACAGTCCGGTGAACTAACCGCTGGACCAGCCGGCTTTAGATTGTGCATTGGGATAAAAGCCATAACATCTATACATATGTTACTGTCACGCGAAACTTAGAAATCGACGTTTCACAGTCTATGACTAATTTTGAAGTTAAACTTTACTAACTTTAGTTTAGACTTTGACTTTAAAATTTTAAATAGTTTTAGGGTCACTTTAAGTTTAAGTTTAAAACTTAATAAGGCAAGTTAACAAGTTGCAATAACAGGACTACTGACTGATATAATAAAGCAAAAAAAAAGTTTCCCTATCAGACCAAATAAATCTCTAGGGCATGTGAAGCAACATTCACAAGTTTCAGTGACTATACTATAGGCTAGATAGCTATTATACTATTATAGTATAATATAGCCTAACTAGTGACTAGTGGATTGTGTGTCCAGAACCTTTTTTAAATTTTCCCAACAAATGCAAAGTACCCGACAGATATCCGGACACCCTCCAGACTCAGGGAAAAATTTATATCCTTTGTCAGGATTTGAACACAGGACCTTCTCTCAATTCTCTGTGTACCAGACCAGCATGCTTTTGCTAGGCCACCTGCCCCACTAGGTTACCCATGATATGATGTGAAAATGTATAAAATTATATTTTGAAAAATATCAAATGTACTCAAGCACATTGATTTTAATACTGACCTAACTGATGGTGCAGCATTGAATGATTGAGCCAATTGAACAACTTTGTACTTCAAAATTAACCAGTACTAAATTGGGAAAATTGTATCTTAACATTTTTAAATAATCTTTTTCGAAGATTAATATTTTCTTTTCTTTCACCAGAAACATTAAATTGTGTGAGTAACTTAAAACATGATAACATGTTTGGCTTAAACAGAGGTGATGCTTATGTAATGTTAGCAAGAAAAATCTCAAAGCTTTGCAATGTTAGATGCCAGAGGAATCTGGCTCTTTATACACATTGCATAGCAGCTCAGAAAAACTGTTTAATCTTTATACCAAAGTACACATGTAGTTCACAATGTTACTCAACTTGCCAGCATTCTTCTCAATGGCAACAACCTGAAGGCTACAATACAGGAATAAATATTTACAATGCTATTGTTAAGGATACAGTACCATTGATATTGCGGAAGGAAAAAATAGCTCATTGGTAAGAAATATTTAACTTCATAGCGCTTTCAGATTAAACAATTTGTAAATTACTTATCAATCAACACTATTTAATATCTATATACAGGCATGTGTGGTAGAGTAATCTAAAGTTTACCTCCCCCCCCCCCTCTTCCTGCAAACACCCAAAGGCTGTTGCACACCTTCTTCACTGCTCAGCATTTCAAGATCTAAATAATATTTACCTCCCGAAAACTACCATGCTTTGCAAACACCCTTCATACCAATACAGGTTGCAAAAAGTATCTTCAACATAGATTCAGGCCTAAGATCAAATGCACAGATGGCTATCAGGATGATGTTGAGCCTTAAAAGTACCTTGATGAACGGAACAATAATGTTCTTATAAATGACATCCATTTGATGTTCATAACTGAAAAATTAAATTTCTAAGTTTCATTTTTGTATTTAGTATAAAAGCAATACTTCAAAATGACTTTTTTAAAGTGTCAATCATTAATTATCTACTATGTAGGTATGCCTGTGGCCCCACTGTATATGACAGTTCTCATATTGGTCATGCTAGTTCCTATATACGTTTGGATATAATTCGTCGGATATTGTCTGGTGTCTTTGATATTGACATTGTGCTCGTCATGGGTGTGACTGATATTGATGACAAAATTATCCACAGAGCTATCCAGGTACATTGTAAACAAGTTTCTAATGGATCATAGTATATACATATATCTATATATATAAAATAAGAGTATTTGTCTGCATACGGATCCCCATTGGTCAATTTGAAATTACGTGAGTTTGTGTCACTGACCTATTTAGGTCTAGGCCTATATACTGTCTAATCATTTTTCATTTCGGACATGTGTTTTTGCGCTAGCTCAGTGGTAAACGTAGTGGACTGCTACACTGGCAACCCGGGTTCGATTCTTCAGTTAGACTATACTTTTTTTTCTACAATTTGTTTTTCAAACTTTTAAAAACAAAAAACATTGTAAATCTACTGGCAATTTAGATTTTTGTTAAATAAAAATACTTACCTATTTTTTTTACCCGATTACAATATTTTTTTTAAATTACTTTCCTAAAAGTCTTCAGTAAAAAAATAATAATTTAAATATAAGATTTATAGATTTCTTTTAAGTGTATTTTATAAATTTTTTATCTGCACCTTATACAGTCCTGTTTTTTTTTTCACCCGGGCAACGCCGGGCAATGCAGCTTGTAGATTATATATTGCATTAATCATTGAAATATTCAATAATTTAACTGGTTACACTATCTTATTGATATTGTAGGCTAAGACCAAGAAAACTTGTTTAACTTCATTCGCCACATGGACCTACATGGTCTGAAAGGGACACTAAATCCATTAGTGCTGGGCTGGCTAGATGTATTCAAGACACACACACACCCCATTAGTGCTGGGCTGGGCTAGATGTATTCAAGACACACACACCCCCCATTAGTGCTGGGCTGGGCTAGATGTATTCAAGACACACAGACCCCCCATTAGTGCTGGGCTGGCTAGATGTATTCAAGACACCCCCCATTAGTGCTGGGCTGGCTAGATGTATTCAAGACACCACCACCCACCCCCCACCCCCCCCCCCCAAAAAAAAAATTTCAGGCGGTTTCCTGGTTTTAAATTTGAAATACCAGATATACAGTATAAGACTTTGATTCTAGGCCAGTGTGCCTCTATAGTCTGAACTCTAGCTATAAATTAAATACAAAATATTGTTTAAAGTAAAGAATGGTATTAATGCCCTTTGATATTGAAAGTCTGTCTTTCATGGGCAAAATCACTCTGCATTGTTAGCATTATTGTTCCTGTTACCACACTTTCAGACTGGCCAAAGTATAGATACAATAACGAGGCTATATGAAGAGGAGTTTTTCACCAGCATGAGAAAACTGCATGTTTTACCACCCAATGTGATAACAAGAGTTACTGACCACATACAGCACATTATACAGTTCGTCAAGGTTATAGAACAAAAGGGTCTTGCATATCAAACCCCAGAAGGTATATGAACAAAAATGTGTAAATGTTAAAATAGTTTTTTTTACTTATAAACTTTTTGACTGGTTTAATGCATTAATATGCAAAGCCAGACATATTTTTCTGGGTGGGCTGAATTTTTGTGTGACAAATTTTTTGGGAATCTACCACATATTAAAAAAATATTTCAGGAAGGGGTCCTAGCCCCCCTCAGCCCCCCTCGTGGCTTCGCCCCTGGTGATGACTCCTTGTTACAATGCTGAAGGCAAGAGATTTGATTACAATGTTGTTTCATTTAATTCCTTCTAGGCAGTGTCTACTTTGATGTACAAAGATATGGTAGATATGGTGTCTTCTCCAGTGCTACGGATCAAGGGCCAGGCAAGTTGTTTCAGTTGTTGTTTTTTTGTACTTTAAATAAAAGTATTTAGTTGTCAATGCTCCAACCAACGCTTTAATGACTTGTATGTTTAAGTAATGGGCAGGTGTGTCACAAATGCCATGGCTAGAGAAACTTGTAAGCTTTCCATTATCTTTTATGGAGACCATTGAAAGTGAGCTTTTAAAGATTGGACACTGAATTAATATTTGCACGTTGTTTGTTTTTATCATTTAAACAATAAGACTTAACCATGTGAGAAAATTTAATTCCTACATCTATTAGTTGTACACATAAAATGTCTGTTTCTACTTCACAAAGTATCAACTTATCAACTTAGTTTTGTGCTTTTTTGGTACTAATGAAATACACCAGCTGTAAAAAAAAAAAGGAAAAAAGATTTAGAAAGATGAAAAAACATTATTCTTATCACATCAAACAGTTCGTGTATTAATAGTATTTAAAAAATGTGCTTAAGTTGTTTTTTTTGTTTTTTTTACTAATCTACTTCAGAAAGTGAAAGTGGAAAAAAAAGCAATCAAGATTTTGCTCTTTGGAAAGCCACTAAGCCTGGTGAGCCCTGGTGGGAGTCACCCTGGGGGAAAGGAAGGCCAGGCTGGCATGTGGAATGTTCTGCTATGGCCAGGTAAAGTATGCTTTTTAAGGAATCAGATTTTTCATACTTTTCAGAACAACATAAATATTACAGTTAGAATTTCATTAGCTTACGTTTTTTTCTTTGGGGAGTTGGGAGGGGGGGGGGGGGGGGCAGAAATCTTAAAATATTAATGAAGCTATAGACTTGCTTGAACTATCAAACTATTTTTATTTTTGATTTATACCAATCAATAAAACATGTATACTAAAACAACTTTTAATTTGTCTGACACACAAATAAAAAAAAAATTTACTTTTAACTTAACCCTTTGAGCTCTTCCCACCTGTGCCTAATTTTACCCTATGCCTGGGCTCCTGAGCATTTTAAGCCTATTTCACAATATATCATGATTGAGCGACCACTGAGGAAAAACCGTCAAAGATAACACCATGAAATTGAACAGCCAAGTAAAATAATAGGTCTACCTGAACTATGTCGCTAAAATTCAACTTTAGTATGACAAATCTTCAACAAAATCAATAACTTCTTGTGTTGAGAACAAGAAAGTACGTTGTCGATTTGTCCCATGGACCAAGTTGAAGCTCGTCACGATTCATGATAAAAAAAAATGAAATTTTTTGTCACAAACTCAATGTAAACAAGGAAGCAGATATCTTTGATAAACTTTAACCTAAGCACGCTACAACATCTGATTGGCTGTTATGGCAAGACTAAACCAATCAACGTAGCTGTACTATCGCAATCCCGCTTTAGCGGGGGCTAGGTCTATGAAGCGATTAATGTTACACCGCTTTAGCGGGGGCGAGGGCTTAAATGGTTAACTTGTTTTTACATGGTTATCAAGTATGGCTACATGCTGATTAGTATTCCTTGTTGCCAGAGCATAATTCTAAGACTTATTTTTATTCTATACTCAATTCACAACCCACTTGAAAGCTGAGTTGTATATGTACACATTTCTATCAGAACTGATCTCCATTGCTTTTAGCTTTATTTTTTTACCTTTTTTTTCCAGTGTCATGTTTGGTTCTAATTTTGACCTCCATTCAGGAGGAGAAGATCTGATCTTCCCACACCATGAAAATGAATTGGCACAGTCTTGTGGTTACCATGGCAACACTCAGTGGGTAAACTATTGGATACATACAGGTAGTCTGTAAATAATTTTATTATTTAATTGAAAATGAATGTAATGGCATTGTAATTCTTTATTTTGTTTTTCTTTCAACAAATCTAATACAATTATTTAAAATTACCAGCAACATAAAAAGAAAATCTTCATTGAATTTTAAAATTTTTAGAAAAAATTCATAAGTACAACAACCTATCTACTCGACACAGTTGTTAAAAGAGTTTGAGAAACATCACTACTCTGTTATAAAGTTGTATCTATTACCCGTATCATGATTGTAGTGATGCAGAATGACTAGGGTATGCGTAGGCCCACAATCTACTGTACTTTTTAAAAATATTCATAAGGCCCACTGATCTATTTTTGGTTTACCAGACAGCAAAAATATTTAAAATGTCAATTAGCATTTTAATCATGTATACATGGATAAGTTATTCACTGTTTTTTTTTTTTTGCAGCCTATATATAAGGTATACTCATTCTAATTCTAAGTACAAAACATGTATCTCAGTAATGAACTAAATAAATTTTTCTCATTTTTTTTCTTTATTTAAACAGGTCACTTACATTTGTCAGGTCAGGATGACAAAATGTCAAAGTCCCTCAAAAATGTTATCTCCATCCCAGAACTTTTGGAGAAGTACACGTCTAACCAGTTTCGCATGTTGTGTTTGTTAACACATTATAGAAAAAGTAAATAGCTTTTCTGACAATTTTTTGTTTTGGTTAAGATCTTCTTATTTTATACATTACAGACACTCCTTCTATAGAGAAGATTATTGCGTCCCACGCTCATCCGTGGTCCGAGTCTAGTCTTGCATTTTTATTAATGTTTTAAATGATGTTAAGTTATTGGTTTTCCTGGTTTGTTCAGGCAACCCATTCCATGCCCGAATGCCACTCGGGAAGAAAGAGTACTTATATTAGTTATATGCAGATGGCGCTGAGATAAGCGATTCTTGGATACTAGTTCAATATTTACCACAAAGTTTTGGATAATCTCCACAACGGCGGAATAAAGTGCACTGAGCCTACTGGATGTGATGACATGGACTGACGCGCTTTACAAATGACCATATAACTATAATGTTATGGTTGGTCTATAATTTTATGTATGGTTTAATAAAGAGGAAAAGAATGTTTTAAACGTACACTTTGTATTAATACTGTCACAGAGTATTGGCATAAATGGTTTTTATTGTTCCCTAACTGTGGATTTAATGGATAAAAAGTTGGTAGTGAAAAAACAAGCACTGAATCTTTTTTTTTCTCCATTAATTTATCCTAATTTATTCAATAAAGGAAGAATGTTAAATCGGGTACAACCAATATTTTCTAACTATTAAAATGCAAATTTTTTTTTTTCGCTATTGCAAAGTACTTTAGTCTTTCCAACTAGGTCTCACTCATTAATCAAATGTTTAGAAGATTGTTTGTTTAAAAAAACAAATTTTTTAATAAATAATATAACAGAACTTAGATGCGGGAGTGGGGAGGATCCTAGATGAGTAAGTAATTCTAATTTAAATTATAAATGTACAATTATTGACTAACTAAAAACCTACCATGTTAACTGAATTCTGCTTCACTTAAAATACTTAATGACAAGTCACAACAGTAAAAATTGTAACATCTGCTAAGGATGGATATTTGAGGCTGTTTGAAAAATCCATGATACCATCAACATATTTTATGTATTGAGTTAACCAGAGTTGTTATTTTTTTTGTTTATTAAGGCATAAATGTAAAAAAAAACCAATAACTTTGTACTCACAGAATTAGAATTTAATAGTGAACGAATGGATAAGGCTGTGTCCACATTAAGCACACTTCATAGTCTTCTTAACCGTTGTGAGATGTTGGTGAAAGGCCAGTTGAAGGGCCAGGAGATTCCAGAGTCGGAGTTATATGAAAAGTAAGTTTTTATTTTTCCATATTCTATTTAGTAATAAAACAGATTCTTGAATATTTTGTGGCATTAAGTTCAGGTAGTTCATATGACCTGGGAAAGTTAGGAAAATCTGGCCAATATTTGAAAAGGTGGTGAATTTTTTCTTTTAAAAAAAACAAAGCAGAATGAAAAATATTTATTTTAAATGTGAAAGAAGTGAATAACTTTGTGAATCACTTAAGGAGTCCCTAAGTCTTATTATGTGATTTTCTCAAATTACTCTCTGAATATTGAAAAAAACAGCCACAAACATTTTATAATATTTGCATTACCTATATACACTATTTTTAATGCTACACAGAGTTTGAGTCATATATCATGACTATTAATTGCCAGTCTTTTCAGATTGTTTTCTATCAGGCTTGAGCTCCTTAACCTCATAAAGGGAGTTATATTAAAATAAATAACAAACTATAACATCACAGTTAATGAGTTCATGAAAGAACAACAATAATATGTACAATTGAGTCATGCATAAACAGTACTATACTCTTTGACTGTGTAGTTAAGCACACCGTCTCTCAAATAACAATTTGTGTAACATGACAGTCCCCTATGACATGTTATTTCTTAGACGCACTAGGCTAAAAAGCACAGTTTAAATTGTTAATTTTTTTAACATTTGGGAAAAGTTTGTGAATTTTAAAATTGTTTGCACTATAAAATGTGTAATTTAAAAAAAATGGTCTAAACCTTTCTTTTTAAAAGTTTTTTGTGTTTGTTTTAACTAATATATTTTGTTTATTTTTCAGCATTCATAATGGCTAACATAGAGAAAAAAAAATTGGTTGTCTTTTATTGTTTTAGCTACAAACTCCCATACTATCTAAAATGTGAAGTTTTACTTCACTTTAGTATTTTTACACATAAAATACACTTTTTTATCTCAATAAAGTTGATAGAAATAAAACTAACTTTTCTAACACATTTTACTAGCCAACAAATATTTTACAAATAAATTTTTGCTCACCAGTAGTATATTTTAAAAGGACAAGGGCTATCCTCCCCTTTCTTTTCATTAAAAGTTAATTTTTTTTGGTCAAAAGTTTCTCCTAATAAAATGTTGAAGTTCACTAAATGTTTTGTTGCGAAGCCGGCTGGTCCTGCGGTTAGTTCACCAGACTCAACCAAAATCCAACTGACACGTCACAGGTTCTATCCCTGCCACCAACTAATCCCTACCGCCCTGCAGAAGTTTTGAGACTAGAGGACATAATAATCTTCTAGAGCGCACTGAGCATGCTAAAATAGCATGGATAGAAGTGCTATATAAATAACCATTAGTAGTATTATTATTATAATGAAAACCTGCAAAGCTTTTAGATACTTTCTTTGCTTTTTATTAATATTATTGTTCTTCTTCTTGTCAGATTACAATCTACCAGGGTGTTGATAAGACAGGCCCTAGCAGATGACTTCAATACACCTCAGGCCCTGGCCCATTTGATGCGGCTGGTCAAATTTATGAATCAATACTTGGTAGAAGGTACATCATCTGATATTCAGCAGACAGTTAGTATTTTGTTTGTATGTCAGGTTAAATACCATATTCATATATTAATAAAACTGGGTATACATTTTGTAATGCAGTGATCAATAAGGTTACGGTAATAAACTAAAAAATATACCTCATAAATATTCCATGTATAAGCATTGTTAATGAACTTTTTCTATTGTCTGAAATTTAAAGGATTTTAAAACTGACACCTTCCAGGTGGCAATCAGAATTTTGCTTGACCGTAATAATAAAACAATGTAAACAACGTTATTTATTTTGCAGGACACCACAGTACAGACCCGTGGAGCTGTGGCATCAACTGGTGTATTTATAAGAAGTCTACTTGAAACATTAGGCTTGGAGTCATTAGATAAAGTTCAAGTAAGCACTAGAACATTAGAAACTAGTGTAATCATTAGAAACACTAGCATCTTTAAGAAACATTTGAAAAAATCAAAAGACTTTTTCTTTTGCACTAAAGTTTATTTTATGTTAATGGTAAGATCAAAAATTTTCTCTAAATCCTGTTTAGGAAATGTAAGTTTACATGAATAGTGAATTTTTATTTCTTAAACTCAGAATGTGAAAGAATCCAGTGCTTTCCAACACCAGTTTTACAGAGCAGTAGAATCTGTTGTGACCACAAGACATAAGATGAGAGAATTTGCCAAAAACAAGCAATTTGTGATTGAAATGGCTGGTAAGTTACATTAATTTTTGGTTCACTGTGTCATATTTAAAAATAGTCATCTTGGAGTGGAAATGTTTTTCATATTGACATGCATATCTAAAAAGTTGTTGCAACAGATACATTTGTTTGTTTTACAGTGGTACCTCGGGTTACGAACACCTCAGGTAACAAACGATTCAGGCTATGAGCAACAATTTTGAAATATTTTTTGTCTCGGGTAATGAACAGTGCCTTGGGTTATGACCAATGTCGAGAGACAGATAGGAAGGTTTAGCATCTGAGACAAACAATTGCTTACTTACAGTACAAATGAAGACAGAAGGCCTATCCTAGTTTTGCATGCATGTGCAACCTTGACTTTAATATTTTATGGCCTTACTTCACAGCAGTAACATATTACTTAGCAAAGGCACTGAGTTCAGTTTATTTTTTTCATAATTTTCCTTGTTAACCCCATCAATTATGAGTTAGAACAGTGGTTCTTAACCTTTTAAAGTCGGGGAGCACTTTTGATCATGACAAAAATTTGGGGAGCACCAAAATCAAGGAGTAAAAAAAAAAAAACAAATACACATACGTACGACGTTTATTGAAAATAAAAGATTATAACATAAGAGTTTAAAATTATAACATGACAAACAAATTTTTAATAAACATAAATTTGATAAGTAAAAAAAATAACATTGAGCAAAATTTAATTCAGAACAATAAAAAGATTTAATGTGAAACCTGAGATTGACGGTTTTTACAAATTTCAGTGATATTAGGCCTAATTTAAGAAATAGCTACCCTCAATTCTTCATCCAAATTAGTAAGTGTTGCTCGTTTTTTAAGTTTTTATGTTGGTGACTATCGAGAAACCGAGTTCACACAAATATGATGTTGAAAATTGCAACAAGATTTTAAGTGCCTTCATGGAGAGAGCTGAGTATTCTTCTTGCACAAAGATCCAAAATTCCTCCAGAACCATTTCGGAAAATTTTATTTTATGTGTACGATCCGATGATAGGTTGATTAATTCTTATTCTTCTTGGTATAACAACTTACTATTTGATGTATCAACCGTGGCAAAGGGTTTACGTATCCAGTCATATGTTTCTACGTTTATTGATGGAAAATAAAATTCAATCTTTTCTTCTAATAAAGTTAAATGCTCTGTTACTGCTGAAATAACAGTCGGTAGTGTTATCATTAAGAGAAGAAAAGATATCTACTTTCTTTTTCTCCAACAAACGATTTTTCAAAAAATAACTTTTTTTCCGAAAGGCTGTCAATTTGTTGGTCGATGTTATAAAATTTTCTTTTCTTCCTTGAAGGCTGGTATTAACACAATTTAAATAATCAAAAATATCAGCTAAATATGCCAATTTAGCACACCAAATGTCATTTTGAAGATTTTCCACAAAATCATCCATATTTTCATTTTGGAAAAAGGTCACCAATTCATCCTTCAGTTCTAAGAAACGACGCAACACTTTTCCTCTGGATAACCATCTCACTTCAGAATGCAAAAGCAAAGATTCGTTCTTGGCTTCCATAGAGATGCAAAGATTTTTAAAGACGCGTATTTTATAAAGTTTACCATATTTACAACTTTGTCTAGCACAGGTATTAATGCTACTGGTAATGTTTTGGACACCAGAGATTCTCTGTGCAAAAAACAGTGAGTAGATATAATATTGGCGTTTCTTTTTTTGGCGAGAGTCACAAACCCTTTTAATGAGCCTACCATTGATGGAGCACCGTCTGTACAAATTCCCACACACAACTCCCATGATTTTTTGAATTGTTCGAAATAGGAAGAAATAGAATCAAAGACATCTTGTCCTGTCGAACGTTCGGTAAGCTCAAGACAGCATAGAAATTGATTCACTATTTCGTTTTCATTAATGAAACGAACGAACCCTAGTATATGAGCTTTTCCACTTATGTCAGTGGACTCGTCAATTTGCAGAGCAAAATGCCGTTTGGAAAGCTTATCGGCAACTGTTTTCTCGATATCATCCGACATATTTTTAATTCTATTTTTATTGTATCATTTGAACGAGGAATTTTCATTATTTCCTTTGTTGCTTCATCGCCAAACATAATTTTAACCATTTCACAACATGCAGATATAATTAAAGACTCTGCTATAGTATGTGGTTTTAACTGCATGAACAGCAATCATTTCAGCAACCCTATATGACGCCAATTGTGCCTTATCGGAAATTTTCACAGTTTTTTCAAAATACTTTACTTGTTTAGCTTGCGTATCTAACAATCGTTTTAAATAATCGTTAGTTTTTGTTGCAAGGTTGGCGTGATTTGTAGAAAAGTGACGTTTCAACTTGGTAGGAACCATAGCTCTGTTGGATAATTTTTCTCCACATACAATACATTGTGGAATGTGATATTCTTCCCACTATTCAAACACACAAAACACTTTCTTAAATACAATTAATGAGTTTAAAAGTTAAATATTTTGTTAGATAAAGACTTCAAATTTAATCACATATAAATTTAGTACAAGTGAGTCAAAACTTTGTTACAAAAATAGTAAAAAAAGGGAAAAAGGCCGATTTTTCCCCGTTTGGACTACCTATTATAAGCATTTGTTCAGCTCAATCAGATAGAGTAAGTGAGTGAACATTAAATTTTGAGTTTCATAATTTCGCAGAGCACTTGCAACTACCTCGCGGAGCACCAGTGCTCTGCGGAGCACCGGTTAAGAACCACTGAGTTAGAAGAATGATAGTGGGGATGCTAGGAAGCACAAATTTATAGCAGGGGAGGTAAAAAAAAATTTAACAGGGGAGGTAATGAAAGAAATAACTATGAAACATGGAAATTGCATTTGCATGTGTGACATTACTAATGAGTATAGCATGGCTAATGGCTTAATGAAGCAGAAGAAAAAAAAATTGTAGAGAGAGCTTAAAATCTTTTCTTAATCTGGATCATTAAAAGCAAATTTAATTTATTTTGGTTGTTTTTTTTCCTGTATTTAATATGTTGTGTTCTTTGCATTTTGTCAGGTAAGCAAATGGATATTACTAAAAAAAGGAACAATTCTTTCATCCTAAAAAAGATTTTGTTTATTTCATTGATTTCAATGTTTCAGGTTACAAGTTTTAGGTTACAAGTCTAGTTAAGGAACAAATTATGTTGTTGTTTTTTTTTAGAACAACCAGAATTTTAATTTCAGGACAATTTTTTTTATTATTTCAAAATGGTTTGACACACCTCTACTCTACATTTACACAAATATATCATTAAGTGGTTTCTCTGCTCTAAGATTGTTTTTTACTAATGATTCATTATACATTTTAACTCAAATCTATTGCAACTGGTTAATGGCTTTAACTGTAACATTGAAATAGAAGAAATCAATATTAGAACTTAGAACACAAGTACTCTCCAGTTCCTCACTTATTCTACAAATATCATCATCAAATGTTTTTAGTTTATACATTTGTATACTGAAGCATTCTTTTTTTTAAATAAAATTATTTGTTTAAAAGAGATCAACATCACACTTATTAAATTGTATTTTGTTTACAGTAACCATTGCAGATGTCTTTTACTTTTACTAATCTGTATTAGTTATATCATTGCTTACATTGTAACCAGTAGTAATATATAAACTATTATTTTTTTTAAGTTATCCTAATCTAACATCAAATTTAGGTAAATTGAATATCCCAGAAGATAAAGCGACTGAGCTGATGAAACTTTTATACAAGCCTTTATGGGCCATGACTAACCAAATGAGAGATGATCTTTTGGCAAGCTCAAATGTTCAGATACAGGTAATGTCTAGCAATATATAGAACAAGATAATAGTTGATGGCTCCAACATTTACTATCACTCCAACATTTACTAACACTACTCCAAACACTAGGCTAGAACTATAGAATAGATTAAAAACATTTCTTGATACAGCTCATTATATAATATATTTAGGTATATATATTTGGCATAATACTGAATTTAATTAATATAACGCTAAAAATATCAATAGCTATAAATCTTTTTATCTTTTTTTATCATTCGTGTTAATATCAATTATTGTATACATGATATCAGATAGATACCCAAGTAAAAACCAATACTATTTTTCAGAAATGTATTTCACATCTATGCCATTAAATTGTATTGCTTGCATTAAACCCTAATCTTTAAACAAAATAATCCTTAGGATAATGTCAACGGATCTACGTGGCATACTGTGGAAAAGAAGACACCAAAGGACAGTATGGAAACCAAACACAAAGAGGAATCAAGGAAGCCTGATAATGTGCCTAAAGAAAAGAAAGTTGTAAAGAAAAAAAAATCCGGAAAAGAAAACCTAAATGCAGGGAAGGAAAGTTCCTGATTGTGAAAATAAATTATTTTTTTAGATTTTTATATTTTGTTTTGTTTTTATTAAATTCTTGTTACAATTACCTGTTTTTCAAAAATGTTGAAGGGTCAGCTCTAATTCTAATCCTGCATAAAGGAAGTACCACAACAGCTTGAGAAACAAGTCCCCAATAAAGGCCTTAATCTTGTTTAATAAAAATATGCTAATACACAAATATTATACAACCTTTTGCCATCTAGAAAAAAAAAGCATGCTTTCATGTTATTAACTCTAATTAACTGTAATTTTGTTCTTTAGATTCCTGTGTCCATGTCATTCCACACCTTTAAGGACAAGATTATTTCTTGTCACATTTTTACCCTAATAGTATTAGTAAAAAAAATGTATAATACAAAAGTTATGCACTTCTGAAAAACTAAAATTGCTAAATACAAAAAGGAAACATAAACAGCATACAATTTTAGATTTCAGAATATATATATTTATTATTTAAAAAAAAACATTTATGTTAAAAATAACACAGAGACAAGTTTTTTTGTTTCTTTCAACAACTAAACACCATAGAACAAAAGCTTTTGTAAAAAATAAATACACAAAAAATAATAAATTTAAAATACAATAACAAAAAAAGACAAGATGAATGTAGTTTTGGCACTTTTAATGTAAAATATTTTTTGGAGACAAACACTAATATTAAATTTATTATTGAATTATGGATGCTTATTTTTATTTCCTTAAATGTTCACTAATACTAATATTAAACTTGATATTGAATAATGGATATGGTTATTTTAAATGTTCAGTTGCACTAAAATAAGAACTAAATCATATATTATGTCTATTATTTGAGAAAAACAAAATTGTGCTTTTATGATAAAAAAAATGTTACTACTAAATGGATGCATAAAAAAAAAATATGTACAAAATGATAATAACAAATATGCCAGGACGGAATGTTAAGTAAAGTACAACTAGGCATATGCAAAGGTTAGAAAAAAAAATTTTGACTTTTCCAAATGGATAAAAAAATTAAGACTACACAGCGCCAATATTAATGAGATCCAAACTGATTGTGTATCTACCACAACATAAAAATGGCAATATTATGAAAAGATATTGTAATACATTAAAAATACACATAAAATATACAGAATAACAAAATAAAATATACAAGTCACTATAAGTTAAATATTTGAGGGATCCCAAAAACACAAATTTGATTTTGTTTTTACTAAATGTACACTTTTATTTTGCAATTTGTTTTATTAAAGCTTTATAAAACATAACTTTAGGATATAAAAGAAATTAGCTTTATTGAGGCTGTTAATGAAATTAGTTTTATTTAGGGTGTTAATGAAATTGATAAAATTTGTCAACATTTTACAACCACAAGATTTCCATCTGACAACACTTTGAAAAATGTATTTCAATAAACATACTGGTTGTTAATTTTTTTTTTTAAGTCCTAAGGATATTGTCCCCTGAAAAAATAACACCCTGACATTTCAATAAAATCATTTAACACAACACAAAAAATTGTAAGTTTTTGGTGGTTAAATTTTTACCAAAAGTACATTTTTTAATGACTTCTAACAGTATTGCCGAAAACGCTGAGAGGATTAGCTCTCAGCTACACAAAAAATAATTTCATTCTTACATAATTAAGCCAACGGCCTACAATACAAATCAAACAAAGCCATGTTGTTTTTCAATTACTTCTTATGTGCTGTTAGTGTTAGTGAGTTGTTAAAAATTGCTTAAATAGATCACCACAAATTGTTCAATAAAGACAATGTGCCAACAAAACAAAACAAACTTTGTGCATGATAAAATTACCACCTATCTGACCAGTCAGGTCTATCACTAGAGTATCTTTTGGCACTTGTTGGTCTCCTTACTGCACTTCCAGGTCGACTGCTTTGTCTAGAACTTAAGGATCTCACTGAGGACACTCCACTAAAAAGTAAAAAGCATTTAAAAAAAACATAAGAAACAACCAGCTAATGAAATTTTATAATTAGGTAGAATTAGAGTTATTCTGTGCTCCACTTGTTTCAGCTAAAAATAACTATGAGGAATTTCTCAAAGGCTTGAACTTGAATACAATTTTTTTTTTTTACTTTTTTTTTTATCCTATATGAATCATTTATTTTTACTATGAACTTGTTAGTTATGTCACTCTAATTAACTAATATTCATTCTTTCTTATCTTATCTAAAGAAAGAGAGTCTATAAGAAGTAACAAGGAAATAAAATATGTGTAAAGTTATAGGTATAAAAACATGAGCTAATAATGACAGTAACTGTAAGGAGTCTGATTAACAAGAAACAAGTTGGTCAATCCGATGATACATTTGACATTTATATAAACAATTTCATTGAGTTATTAAAAACTGATGCTATTAATATACCAGGAATGTCTGACCCAGTGTGCAACTATTGGCAAAAGGTATCTATATGGGTATCTGAAGCCCGCTGGTCCAGCGGTTAGTTCACCGGACTGTCAACCAAAATCCAACTGACAGGTCGCGGGTTCTAGCCCTGCCACCGACGGATCCCTGTTGCCCTGCAGGAGTTTTGGGCCTAGTGGACGTAATAATCTTCTACCTAGAAGGAACGTCTGTAAACTTATAAGATAAGATAAGATCTGTAAATGTCTTGAAAGATACTGTTATTGTTTAGTCTAAGCCACGAGATTTTCAATTTTTTTTAATAGTAATCTGGTGCACCCTCTATTTGGGTGAGCATACCTTGCAAAACTGCTCATTGAGCTAGCAGAGTCATCATATGCAGTACGTCTGCCAACCCTTGGCATGGGATGTAGGGTAGCCATGGGCACTCCATGTAACATGGTGCTTTCATACTGTTTTAGCTGATTGTCTCTGGATATGCTTTTAGTGGGTTTCACCTTCTTCAATCGCTTCAAAATGGCCTGTAATTTAAAAAAAAATACAATAAATATATTAACATTTACTTTGAAATACTTGCAAAACAAAATAAGTTATTCTTTCAGATTATTATTTTATAGTTCAATTGGTAATTGTTAACAATTTTATAAAATTATCACTATTGATATTATTATCACTAAAGACAAATCTAACACTAAGAGAGTTTTTTTTTAATAATTGGTCCAGCCCCACTGAAAAAAAAAATGAAATGCGTAAAAGCAGTTTGTTTACAAGGATAAAAAATGTCACTCACCAAATTTTCCATTTCTATTCTTCTGATCTCTCGCTCCCTGTTCACTGCAGACGGGGTCAATTTCTGAGCATGATTTCTAGTACATACTCTGGCCTGTTCTCTGGAGTTCACACGGCGTACGATCTCTTTTAGAAGGCGATTATTTTCTCTCTCAATCTCCCTGGTTTGAGTGTCATCAAATGTGTAATTGCCCCTCTCACCTCGGTTCACAGACATGGGGGCGAACATGACTCTCCGAGTATTGGTTTTTAACCGTGTCTGCTTTTCAAGTTCCCCAACAGCCTTCATGAGGATACTTAAGTCCAAATTACCAAGCCTGTCTGGGTCTTCAAGATCTATATCAGTAATAGGTGCAAACTGCTGTTTAACATAGTAACCATCACCTGCACCTCGGATTCCCATCCCATCTCTTCTACCTTTGACAGCATTTTTATCTTTGTTATTTCTTGGAGACTCAATTGGTGAAACATCCGTGATGTCACTGTCTGAAAGAGAGTTGGATGCAGATCCAGATTTGAACTGTACTTTGCTGTCAGTGGGAATTGTAACTCTACCTTTAGCAGTCTTTGGCCTATCTGTGGCAGACTGCTTTGCCGAATCAGTACCCTCAGCCCAAGCCTGAGATTTTGTTTTTTCAACCTTTTTAGTTTTTCTACTTCTTTTGTAATCCCCATCATCATCACAATGTGGTCTGGAGATCTTGGAGTATGTTCTATATTTTCCTTCTTCTTCTGAGGAGTCAGTGCTGTGGTCAGATTCAACCTTTTTTTCTGATATGTTTAGCTTTGCTGCTTTTGCAGTTGGATTGGAAGGTCGCTCTTCATCATCTGATTCAGTACTAGAAGAAGAATCACTGTCAACATTTTTATTTTTCTTATCTTGATTTCTATGTTTATTAACCGGTTTAATATCCTTATCAGATGATAGACTAGAAACAGTAGATCTACTGGAAACACTAACAGATGATTTAGAGGACAGGCCATTTCTAGATTTATCCTTCCTACTTACGGAATCGCTACTCATACTTTCTGAATCACTATAATGATCTGAGCTGGATTCAGAGCTTGAGTCACTATCATCAGAATTATCTTTGTTAGCCACTACATTTTTCTTTTGCGAGGGGACAGGTGTAGAGCCCTTGGGCTGTACAGGTGGTTTTGAAACTGGATTTGTTATGTCAGTAGTTTTATAATTTTTCATATCAGAGTCATTAAAATCTTTCACTGGACTGCGTGGAGTTTCAAAGAAATCAAAATCTACACTTTCATCTAAGCCTTCACAAGAAGCCATGGTTTTTTAAAGAATCCTGGAAAAAATATTTGAAAAAAATCAGCCTCAAAGACACACTTTTTAAATCCTATATCAGGGGTCAGCAACCTTTTGATAATTATAATAGTGTTCCGAAAATTAATATATGCATCACAATCGATTTCTTGTAGAAGAAACTTGAAATGCATTTGTGTAGGTCTTTCGCCCTTGCAAATCGCTCTTGGCACACAGAGCAATATGTTGCAGACCCCTGGCCTATATTATAGCTAAAATAGAAATTATTGACAGCACATGATCTCATGCATTATGGTATAAACAAAAAATGTATGTGAGGAAGTTTGTTAAAAGCAAGAGAATTTTAAGGGATACCACTTATTTATGACTTCTCCAATGACGTGCATTTTTTTAAAAATTGTATTATTGATACTTTAACGCAGTGATTGCAGTTTTTAATGCTATAGGCCTATATTTCAGTTCCTTTCATTTCTATTTGTTCTCGTTTATAGAGCAGTTATTCAGTTTTATCAGCCTGATGAAAAACATTTTCAACATTAAAGAAGGAAGGCCTACTATACAACTTATAGGCTAATATAAAAAATTAAGAAAAGATATAATATTTATAACATAAATTGTTATCATGTTAATACTCTAACCTGTTCACCTGTTTATAAATGAAATACGCCTATCACAAATATTTCTAATTCAAAATTTATCTTTTCAGAAATGAAATTCAACTAGTGACATTATGATTACATGTATACAATAATTATACAATAATTAGGCCTACTACAGTTTGAGTTTACAGTGTGTCAGTCACAGTCAGTGTGTTGTTCAAAATATTGTCAATATCAATTACTAATAGGCATACTAAACTAGTAATACTAATATTCTTAGTCGACTTAGGTTAGGTTAATTAAAAAATTCGGCTACATTTCAGACTTCAGGGTTACTGGTTCACCGTCACGGAATTATGGGACTCGATTTTAAAGGTCTTTTCCTAATACCTAAATAACTAATATTTAAAATTAAATTTAATAAATGAAAAGAAACCTCATATTCATATAAACTTAAACCTATGCCTACACTGCCTACAGCCTATCATACAGGAACATGTATATGATTAGTAGTATCCAATTAGTCATTAGTAGTATTTAAATACTGAGACTAGTAGTACTAGTACTAACTAGTACTAGCCTAGGCCTAGGGTAGGCCTATATAATATAGAACCCTAAGCCCTAACTAGTAGTAGCCTATACCTATAGTATAGTAGTACAGTAGGCTTAATGAAAGTTAATGCCTGCCTAATCTAATCATGGCCTAAAAATAAATAGCCTTATAGTATGCCTTATACTAACTTATAGTAATTATAATTTTTTATTATACTAATAAATAATTTAAAAATAATAAAAACATTCACACAATCACAACGAACTTGACGCCTTAAATTACTAATTATATTTTTTTTTAATGTATAACATACTGAAATTCAGGTTACTTTGATATAATGTAACGCTGGAATAATCTAAGTGAATAAAGTAATATGTTCGTTAAAAAGGGTGATTTGCAATGTTGCCATTATTTATTATGCGGTTTCCGTAGTCCATTTTGAAGATCTTGTTTTAGCAACAATATGACGTTACCATCACTGAGCTATATACTTTATATATTTATTGCGGGTGGTTACCATACGGTGATTAGTCAATTTTGTCTTGTATACTTAATAATGTCTTAAATTAATCGTGGCATAAAAGAAATATTATTATATATCGGATAGAAAATGTATTGAAATTTAGAGGGGAAAAAAGAGAATAGATACTATAACGTAATTCTTGAATTGAACAAAGTTGAAAGCGAATTAAGAACATAATATTTTAATATTCCCAGTCCTAGTTAGTGTTATTGGCCTGCCGGTAATTAGGACTGCAATGCGTTCAAATCTAATATGTGTGTGATTTCAACCAGCCATCAGAATCCACCTGAGCAGGGTTTTTTAAATATTTTTTTTTATTGTTATGTGTAGGCTATAGATCTGTAAGCTTTAAGGTAGGCCTATATGGCATTCAGCCGAGACTCGACTCGAGACACCTTATAACTATAACTCCCCGTACGCACACGTAGCCTAATTCAAAATCTTCTTATCCTGCCACCATACCACCATCATCAGCACGTACAAAATACATTGATGGCCCTTTACTGTTTTTTCCAAAAAAAGGTATGTAGGCCTACGCCTAGTTTTCTGTATGTGTGTTTATCACTTGCTTACGGGTTATGTATTTTTTAAACCTCAAGCCTACCTGGCAATACCAAACAAAATAGAAAAAAATTCAATATAGTTGCTTCCGGTTGTGTTCGCGGGAGTTTATAAAATTACCTTTTGCTAAAACATCTTTTAAGTATTCGTAATAAGTGTTCTTACATTTTATTTAAGTATAATAATAAGCATACTAGGATTCCAAATAAGATGCAAACACCTTCGAATTTTAAAATGTTTTATAAAAACAATGTAAAGTTGATGTCAATGAATTATCCGTTTCTAAGCCGATCCCAGATCAATGCACGGCTTCGTTCAAAGTGGAAGAAAATCGGCGAGGAATCAAAACAAACATCTCAAGGCAAACGTGGTAGCTTTAAAACGCAAAACGTAGATTTTTCTGCTAAGGCTTGTAGTAAAAACGATGAAATCTGCCAAGTATCTTTTTGGAAACCAGCCGAACGGAATCAGACATTTGCAGGACGAGTGTTTCGTCCCTATCATAATGTTCCAGAAGTAAAATTCGATGAAAAAATATCAAAGACAAGCATTCTTAAAAAACATAGGTAGGTCTATGAGTACCAGTACCGTATCGCCGTATGAGTATGAACCTTGTAGACTATAGAGAATAAAATGAAGAAAAAAATATTTTAATCTAGTTCACCCTTTGGCTTTAGGCTAATTACTATGATTATCGTGAGCTTAGTCGGCCGTATCTTCTTTTCTTAAAATACTTAATTGTAGGCTATTATATTTTAGTTATTTAGCCTAGGCCTATACATTTATATTTATATGTTACAAACAGAAACAGTCGTTCTTTTCTATGCAGAGGATTATTACTTAATTATTAGGCTACCTCCTTTGCTTATCATGATGAGGCTGAGGGTAATAATTTAAACGATGTATGAAAGCTTTTGCTTTTTATAATTATAATTGTAATTATTTAAGCATTTCACATGTTTGTGTGCCTATATTGGTATTTCAGTTACCAATAAAAGCACATTTTGTTTTTCATATACCCTTCAAAACCAACAAATATGTCACTACTAGAAAATATTATAATTTATATTTCATTTGCAGCAGTCCTGCACAGAAATGTAAAGCTGGACAGGTGAGCTTTTCCTCTGATGTAACAAAAGAGTCTTACGATTTAAGTGACGACCAAAAAGATGAAAATGTTCATGGTAAAATAAACAACACAAGCAGCAGCTCTGTGGTCAACAATGAGTTTTCTAGCAAGCAGGGTATTTGTAACCAAATGGATTATTATGATGAGCCAAATCATTTATTTCACAAAACATCAAATATTCAAGTAGGTAAGGATAAACAAAAGCATATATATTCTGAAATCCATACAAAACAATCATTGAACAAGTTAAAACAAAAAGAATCTTTTGAAACAGAGCGAGAAACAGATACATTTTCAGACAAATTGGCTTTAAAAAATAAGCAGTATCTTTATTGTGAAAAAAAAAATCCAACGCATAGAGAAGTAAGTAAAAATAGTGCCAATTTGGATAAATTGGATTCACCTATATCTGATAAAGAAATTTTTAGTGAGGATGAAAACTTCTATAACTTTGAGGAGGACGATGAGGATGCAGTTTTGTTGATACGCAGAGATAACAGCTGTACACCTGCTTTAAAAAAGGATTATGATACAACTGAGTTCAATGATGAAACTGTAAATAATTCTGTTGTCAAGACAAGCATGACGCTGTTGTTAAACAAAGATAAAACAACAGTTAGCCGCAATAATGATTCTCAGCAATCATTAGAGTTCACCCCAAAATGCCATTCGGTGATCTCAAGAAGAGATAGTGATAGCCAGAAGGTAGAAGAAAAAAATAATAGTCTTCCAAATAAACTCAAGAAAGCAGAAACCAAGTCTGCAAAGATGACTAAACAAAAAGATATAACCTCCCTGTTAGAGGAAGATATAGAAAGTAAGATGGAAAGGTTTTTCAGTGGTGGTATAATTTCAAGCCATGAGGACAGCCATGCTGAAATCAAAGTCCAAAAATCTTGGAAAAAAAGGTTAAATTGCAGATATTCTGTAGAAAATGGTGCCAATTTCTCTGGAGTTGCAGAGACAAGGAAAAATAAAAAGGCAAGTTAATCTTTAAGTTCGAAATATATGTTATAATGTTAATGTACTTTAAATTATTCTATAGTATAAAAAAAAACAGCATTTATACAGAAAAAAAAACTTTAGCAAAGACATGATGGTTGAATATTACTTTTTTTTTCTGGGAGTAAATGGGGAAAAGGTCTATAAACAAAATTTTGAGTGGTGGCAAAACCAACTTATTTAAATTATTAGTAAGCCCTGTTGTATGATACTGTACAAATAAATTGTTAAAAGGGGGCTAAGCCACTTCACCCCCTTTCTTACCCACACATTTCTCAATGTGCCCAAATCAAAACAAAGCCCTGAACTCAAAATATTCTCTGATATTGAAAAGCTATTATAGACTAGGTGTCAGACGATTCTAAAGAAATATAACTGCAGTCCATCATGAGCTTCACTTTTCACATGTGATGCTTCCCCACGAACTGGTACGGAAGTCTGTAAAACAGATTTTTCAATAAATGCAAAATAATGTGAAAAAATGGTCCTAGATCATTTTTGAAATTATAATTGATTTATAATGCTGAGCGCCTTAAAAAGTTGTGAAATTTTCAAACTAAAAAGTATTTTAGAAATTGTGAAAAAAAGAAATTACTTAAAAATGTATTTTTATGCAGCTTTTGTATAAAATAAAGTAAAATGACCTCTAAAAATAAAACTGTTTAAAAGTAAACTAAATATTATTAAAAATATTTAAGAATTTAAAAGCTTGTGCATTGAATCATTATGAGTGTGTTTGCAAAATTTCATGGTTAACATTTATACATCGTGGGAAAATATTTAATTGTCTGTTGCATTGCTATATTGTTAAAAATTGGTACGGTTTTCTTTTTCAATTTTTGACAAAATGACTTCCATTACCTTTATAACTATGTTACTTTGAATAACTTTACACTAATTAATCCCTTTTATAGTTTTTTTCACCAATGTTATAGATAAATCAATTATATTCTAGCTATTACCAAACACCTTAAACTAAGGTAAATATCTAATTTTGCCTACTTCAGTACCGGTACTATTCTGTGGGGTTGCATGACATATTATAAAGTACTGTACCTAGCTCATACAAAACCATTCAATTTAGGAACTTTACAGGTTGGGCTTAAGTTTTTTTTCTGTAACTTCTGTAACTATTTCTCACCATAATATTTTAAACTTCATGTTTTTTTTATATTTAGAATGGGCATGCATCATCTGACACAGACAACCCTTCTCCAGACAGTCTAGAGACAAGGGAAGAAACCCCAGAAAGCTTTTTTTACAGCCAACAAGATGCAGTTAAGTTTCAAACCTCTACCTTACTTTTTATATTGTATTTTAAAAAAAAAATCATTCTTCTAATGCTAAACAAAAAAAAGACGGAAGTGTTAACCATGAAAATCAAACTAAAAGAAGGTTTGGGGATGTAAGGAAGTGTGCCAATAAGCCATGAGTGCCATGAGAAGATTTTGCCTGCCAGCCTCAAATTTTTGCAAAGTTAGCATACGGTACATGATTTAAAAACGTGACCTATGGACAATGGATAAAGAGGCAAATCCAACTTAAAAACTGTATGTATCAAAACTTTAAAAAAATGTGACGTCCTTCCGTTATTTCACCATTTATATGCATGAAGAGAAGTAAAATAATAACAAATGAAATACACAACTTCATACTTATTGTAAGCTTTATTTATATTAATACTTATCTGTTAAATACATTAAAAAAAAGTATTTTATGAAGTATATAATTTTTTAATTATTTCATAAAATGTGTGGATTCCATGATAATTTTTCATTACTCCAAAGTGCTTATCATTTTTTAGTTTTGAATTAAATACTATAGTTTGTATGTATTTGTTTCACTTTCTTTAAGACGCTACACATTTGGCACTTTCCATTTTTTTAATTGATTTAGGCAGGGGCAAAGAGCTAAGCCCTCCCTGGAATTTAAAAAAAAAAAAATTTTTTCAACAGATTAAAAAAAAATAAGTAAATGTTTGTTACGCGAAAGTTTTTCCCCCTCCCCACCCACCTTCCGGTATTCGGTATATATTTGTCACGCGAAAGTTCAGTCCCCCCCCCCCCCCCTGGAAAAAATTTCTGGCTTCGCCCCTACATCTAGGTCTTTTGTAAAAACGTCAGTATGTAAATATAATCTGTTTGTCTTTATTGTCCTATACATTATATCAACATCTGCAAATAACCTTCCCTTTTGTTCAAGTATTAATGATATTAACAAATACCTATCGGTAAATTGAAAACATTTAGGATATTTTTCAAAATCAACACTTCTGTATTTACACTTAAAAGAAAATGAATAAGAAATTAAAAGAAGGTGTTCCCCTTAGCAAATCTTTCGGTCAAAATGGTCAACAATTTATATCCGTGACACAATATATTATTTAACTGTGGTCTAGAGGCCATAGTCTACGCTGACATCTAGCCTACATAGTTTTGTCCAATATATTTCAAGTATGTATGATACACAGGACATGTATTGTGTGTGTGAATTCTTAGGGTACTTTAATTAAAAGTACGGTAATGCTGCTTAAAATATGTGACTAGCAGTACACCTAATTGTACAGTAATGATGTCAAATAATAATTTACCATAGAGTGGTGACAATGACATGATTTTGATCCAATTTTCTGAAATTAAGACAACTATGACTATGGCATATTGACATATTGTTTTTAATTAATGCTGTAAACTGTAAAATTGAAATAACTTGTCTAACTTTCACTAATGTGAAATCATTGTTTAGGAAGAAACTGAGGCATTCGAAGAAAGAAGACCAATCATTAACCAAATGTTTGAGGACCCTGAAACAAGAACCAGCAACAGTGTATTTATCCCTGCTGGGAAAAGGTACTTGAATTTGAACGATTATGATTTTAAATTAGTCATTTAGGTTTTAAAGTCTCTATTTAAGAAAATCTTTTTAAAATCCCCCAAAACTTATGGTCAATGACTGTAATGAATTCCCAAAGGGTACCTAAATGAATTAGTAGACTCTACATTTTTTACTTTCTATTTGTCATACTTATTCTGTTTTTAATTGTAAACTTTCAGGCTTCTAACCAGCAATGAATTCCAGACATCAAGTAACTTTGGCACCATGTTGTTTGAAGATAATGAAATTTTCCTTCAATAGTTTACTAATACTCATATTAACTTTTCTAAATTTGAAATTATTAAAAAAGTTCTGTCATTAAATTGTTCTAATTAATGTCAGTTGTTTGTTTTTTATATTATATTTTCATAATGCATCTAGTCTTCTAAGCAACAATTACGAAAAAACTTGCACAAAAAGAAGTTGAAAAGGTGTTAATGAAATGTTAAGTCAACAATAATATTTTTAGATAAGAATTTAATTTTTTTTAAATGAAGTCATCCTTATTTACAAATGCAAAATATAGGGGAAAATGAGACCACAATTACTAATGATTAAAAGATGGGTATGTTGTGTTTACACAACATCAATTGTTTTTTGAAGATCCCCCAAAACCAGAAAAGCCCATAATAGCTGACATATCTGGATCAATTTCATCAACGGATTCATTTGCTTTTCTCTTTCTATCTTTCCTCTTTTCTTTCTTGTATGCTTTTTGTTTCTCTTCCTAAAACAAAAAAATTACTTTGATATAATATATATTTATATATATATAGTAATTAAGAAAAGTTATTAGCGTAAATATGGTATTTTGTAAAAATACAAATGACTACTTTACTTTTAAAATGCATGTAAAAGACAGTGCTTTTTTGTGATGGTACGGGGTACCAGCACCTTTTTCAATATGGGTAAAAAATTATTACTTTTCTTGTATTTTAGGGTTTATTATTAATTAATTTGTTAAAATTGAATTATTTTAATATTGTGCGCAATAAGAATTAAAATATAAAATGCGAAACTGCTTTAAAAGTTAGGCAATCCATCACTGAGTACCGGCACCTATTTTATTACAAAAAAAGCACCGGTAAAAGGTAATTTGTAAGTATGCAGCTTAGGAATATGGTAATAAGAGTTAATTCATTTATGATTGATGTAATAAAAACTTCTAATTTCTGTTTAAAAAAATGTGACACACACAAATTGAGTTCCTCCATAAATGATTTAAACACTTCCCCTTCTTACATAGTCATAAAGTTTTTAACTCCCCACCTCCCCCTGCACGACGTGTGACATTATTTATGGACGGCCCCAACCCTTAGCAAGCAATTTTAAGCATTTAAATTATATATTGCCATTTGGAACAAGAGCTCAATCCAACTATTCTAATGCAGACTTGCCAACCTCCTTGTTAATGTTATCAATTGTAAAAAAAACACTTGTTTATTTTTGTGCATAGGACAATGGTTTAAACAATTTTATTAATATAACAATGCTATGCAGTTAAATGTTTTATTTTTAGAAAGTTTTAGATATAGAATGACAAATCAGGTTTTAAAACTAAAAGATTTATATGTAAGGTAGGGTCATTTCCATTTTATTCACCATTTCCAAATAAAGTGCGTAAATTCTTGAATATTTTCAAAACTTTGATAGTCAGAATAAGGACATAATTTAGATGAAAAAAAGGTACAGGAACCATGTGTAATCAATTAGGTTTCACACCATTAAGGGCAATAGTTTCACCATTAATTGAAACATACAATGAACTTTAGTAATTTAATTTTAGCAGGCTGATTTGAAAATTAATACATTTTTTTAGACAAAAAAATTCCTTCAACTCTTAATCTAAAAAAGAAAAACCCATTTGTAGATTTTTTCTACAACTTAAGATAAAGAAACTGAGACTTCTTAAAAAAAAAAGCATGAAATTTTGGGAAATACTGTAATGGTATTTGAATATAAGGATTTTGCTATTTTTCAGCTTTAATAAACCTCAATTTTGAAAAGGAAATCACATCTAACCATAAAGTAACACTATAATTTGTCTATCAAAATAGAAATGTTACAATGAGACCGGTAAAAGAATGTCTCCTTTGTATTTAGTTGCTCTACTGCCATAACGGAAGTATAGCCTAAAAAACAAAATGATAGTGGAATAATCCAAACTTTCAACTTCCTGCGTACTTATTTTCTGTGTTAGATTTTTAGTTTGGGTTGAATCAAAATTAAAAATGTATAATTTTATACAAACTATGAGTTTTCTTAGTCTCATTGGAACAAGGCTTAAAAGTTTGTACAATTCAGATAAAATCCCAATGGCTGGCAGATCTTCTAAAGCTTTACTTTACTTATTCAACTCTACAGCTCACATTATGCAATAAATGAGTAAACACAAATTGTTTTTAATCAATTTGTACAAATGTATATTACTGAGAAAGCTAACCTCTTCTTGTAATTCTTTCACTCTTTCTTCAAAGTCATAATCTCTTTTTTTCTCTTCCTTCTTTTTTTTATTTAGTTCAAATCTGGCTTTTACTTGATCAAGCGAAGACCTCTCTATTTTCATGGACATGCCCAAATTTCGCTGATCTGATGCCGTAGGAAAACAAAGATTTTTATAGTTAATTTCTTCTTTAATCACATGTAAGGAAGAGACGTAAATACACTAAAAAAAATAATAATAAAAATATCCGTTTTTGTTAAAAACTTTTATAATTTTTATAATTCTAAGAATAAAAAAAGATGCTGATAACTTACGTTTTTTGCCATTGATGTGATCAAGAAAGTTAATTGAATCTTTAACAACACAGTCACATACATTGCAGTAATATCTGAAACAAATTATTGAGGTCACTAAAATCAATCATTTCTAGTTCTTTTTCAGTTACATATCTATTTCAGTTGTTTTACAGGAACAAACATGTTCAGATTTCATTTATCTGCAATTGATAGTCTTTTACTAAATGCAATTTAATTAGAAAGTCATTTTGTAACCTACTCTTATGTTTTTGTTTCTTTTACTAAACAAAAGCAGCGAGGTGTATAAACATGACTTACCCGCCTTGTTGCGATGATGGTGTTGTTTTAGTTATTACTTGAGATTTACCCAACTTGGAGTCCAAGTCAACCTAGAGTGATAAATTCATTGATAAAATCTTTTGTATTATAGCCAAAAGTAATAATAGAATAAGTAAATTGCAAAGATATTTGTTATGCTTATCTGTGAATGTACTTAATAATAATGGTTATTTGTATAGCGCTTGTCCTTATATGTAAAACACCTTATATGTTACAGGTGTTCCCTCTTTACAGACAAATTTTGCATCCTAGGTTTATCTGTGGTTTGAGTCTAGTCTTGCATTTTGATTAGTGTTTTAAATTATGTCAAGTTATTGATTTCTTGATGTGTTCAAGCAACCCATGCCCAGATGCCACTCAGAAAGAAAGAGAACTTATAAGGGTTAGTTCTTGCATAAGGGATAGGGAAAGTTTTTTTGTCCTTATGTTTATCTGAGCATTGTAACAGATTGTTATAGTGTTGTATATATAAGTTAGAATTTAATGTTTTATGAATTATAATTACAACTTTGCTCTTTGCCTTTTTCCTCTAGAGTTTCTAGGTTTAGTGCTTTAACTATTGGTGTTACACTTGTCAGTTGGGAATATTCACTAGTAATAAGCCTTGGTGTTACACTTGTCAGTTGGGAATATTCACTAGTAATAAGCCTTGTAACTCTTTTGTGGAGTTGTTCTTTTGTATTTTCTTTATTGGATGAGAATAGTTAGTACAGAAAATGCATAATCTTGTATGGTGCTAACTAATGCCAAGTAGCATTTTAGCTTTATGTTCTTGTTACATATGCAAAATTTCTTTTAAATGAAGTCTAATGTTTTGTTTGATTTTTTAATTACTGCATCAACATGTGAATTCCTTGATTATTAATCAAAATCAGAATCTTAATAATTAATAAAATAACTTACATAGCAGAGAGAATGGGGTGTCAATAAAATTGACTAAAAAGTTGAGCTAATATGCTCAGAACTAATATGATGCAGAAAGAGCCAAAATCTTAACAAAACTACAAAGTTCAGAATCACAATTCTGTTAAAAAAAACTATTAATAAAATTTGCAAACTTTTGTAGGTTTTTTGACCCTACTAAGCAGATTTAGTATTATAATTATAAAAAAATTGAGTTTTCAAACAAACTGTTGTTTACATAATATTTTGTAGATATCTAGGGCCAACAAGAATATTGCCCATTACAGGCAAGGCTGAACAATTTTTTTTTATGACTTTCTAGTTGATTGCTCTTACTTTGTAATCTCTGGGTTTAAGAAGCTCCCTTTTGACAGGCACTGCATGCTCCTCTTCACTTTCACTAGTGTCATCTTCCAATTCCTTGAGTCTTTCCAAAGCTAACTTTTCGTACACCTCTTTGTCCCATTTTCTTCTGTGATCTGGGACTGGTGCCTGTAAAAGATGACAAATTGCTAAGAGTAAAAGTAAAAAAGTAAAGCAATATAATATAAAAAAGTTATATGCAGGACCGGCTCTAGGGTTTTTGACACTCTAGGCAAAAACAAATTCTGCTACTTATTTAAAGTGCCTTTCACGGGGAGAAACTGAGTAGTGTTAGGGCATACTTTCCTATTTTCTAAGACAACTTAAGGAAAATACCCTTCGCCTTTCATTGCCTAGTAATTTGTCTGCCTATGCTCGTAGAGCGCAGAAGTACTAAACATTAATTTAGTTTATATTTTTTAATCCCCAAATATAAAAAAATCCTTAATTATGCGCCCGCCAAAATTGTGCGCCCTAGTCACGCTCCTAGTTTTCCTATATGGACGAGCCGGCCCTGGTTATAAGTAGCTTATAATTATTGCTTGCATAAGTAATACTTAGACTATTTTATAAAAATGGTTAACATACAATTTTGGCATTATCAGAGATTTTAAAGTTTTCTCATTTTAAGAAAATATTTGTAATATTTTTATCTTTACATTTTTGTAGCCTTCTAAATTATGTGGAAATATTTATTAATCAGCCTATTTTTCAATAGAGGGCACAGTTATGTAAGGGTAGAACATGGGATTGCTATTTCAAATTAAAAAACAACAACATTGTGCTACCCACAATCCTCTATGCCATCACCACAAAACTTTAGAATGCTGCTTCACAGACCATATAGATCACTTGAACTAACAGAAACACTTTAGTTTATTTTACTACCTCCAGCATAGATCAGAAGTATTTAAAGTCTTGATAATAGATGCATTAGCTTTTTTTGGCCAGCATAAAAAATTTATTATTTTATAGTTGATTACCCTTTCAGCTTTAAATTTATTTGGAAATAATTTACATTAACTCTGTGTACTTCAACATTGTAGGCTTACTTGATTAGACTTTAATACTATAAGTGATTAGGACTAAAAAAAAAAAGCTAGTTCAACAAAGACAAACAATTTTCATCATATAAGTTGTTATTAATTTAATTTACACAGAAACTCGTTTTCAAGCTTTTTAAAATTGTGTCCTACCCTATCAGAGGTATCAGAGGTTTAGCACAATGATCATAAACTTCTGTGGTTTAAGTACAAATTATGAATGACAGTGTACCTTCTAATCCTCGAGAGGTAATTTCAAGATAGCATGGCAATGTGTCATCAAAGGGCCACATTGGCCACATTATCTCAAAGTCTCTACTGCGAGTTTTCATCAAAAATCAAAATGCACCACAATCTGTGGTGGTGCCTAAAATTCTAAAAATGCAGAGTAGTCTTTTCAGAAGACCTGCCCCTTCTAGTGTTTTTATGTCTTTCCAAGGCCAAAACTAACCAACACATTACACACACCTCTTCAAGGGAATTGAATTGTGAAACAGGGCACACTCACACCACTGAGCCTGCCCATGCTAAATGACTAAATGAAAATGTAATCACATGGAATGTCATGACATGGACTATGGAGGAATGGATGAGAGAAGTGATTTCATTATTATACTTATACCTGTATTCTATATAGGCCTAATGGACACATAGCCTAGGCCCTACAACATTACAATGTCACACTCACACACTTCATCATGATTCAGATATAATTTGTCTTTACGCTTTACTTTGTCACTCTTTGTGTCTTTTAGTTTTGAGTCGGTCTTTTCTTTGTTGAATTATAGCCTTATTATAGGCATAATTTTTTCGATTGCTGGATTGCTGATTACTCTGTTTAATCAGCTATACATTACCATTCATTACAATGATTAGGTGATTAGGCCTACTCACCTAACTCAGCCTACTGAGACTGACTGTCAGACTGTCACTGTCAATTATACTGAATTATAGTGTGACTTGTGACCTACATTTACATTGCATCGTCATTATTTCAAAATTCAATACCTAACTTACAGCTCTCACAATATGATAATTATTTATATAGCATTATGAACAGGTGTGCTAACAAAAGTATGTTATTACTAATTAAAATGAAATTATTAGACTCACATCATAAACACCCGACATCTTGGAAGATTTATTAAAGTGGATAGACCAACACACACTGGCCTATATAATTGTACACAAATTAAATAGTTCACCTACAGAGGAGCATTGAAACATGTATTATGTTAATGTATATGAATTAATAACGCTTAATATAAAACTAATTAGGTTTTGTAAATTTTAAAAACTTTGGAAGTTACTGATAGATTGAATTATAATTATTAATGATATTTATTTTAAATATTAGCCTAGGCCTAGGGGCCTAGCCTAATAAAAATGATTCCGATTAATTCCGATTATATTAAACGTCTACTGTTATTATTAATAATGTTATGCAAGCTGTTAGAATAAATATTTTTATCTCTATATTATTAAAATTCATGTAAGACATTTGATTTAGGGGCTTATAAATCGCCAATAATATTTTTGAATTAATTTTAATTGTCTTGTCATTTGATTTTAATAACAATGAGCACTCCTAAGAACTCTTCTGTACTTAAAAACACATTACTTGTAGTGTTTACAGTTTACTCAAATATGGCAGACATATGGATTTTATTTGGTGCTGCAACGTTTATTAAGTTATTGTTAATACCTTCGTAGTAAGAACTAATACATCATTTGACTGCACTTTTACTTATTTCTGTGTATTTATTTTATGAGGTTTTTCGTTAGCTTGTCTTAAATCCGCAATCAGCCTTGCCAAGACTCCTTATCTTCTTCTTCAAACTTGTGTTTTTTATTTTAGTTTTAGTGTTACAAAGTTAGTGTTGCACTGTTGCAGAGGCCTATTGACCTATTGAATTGATTCACTAATAATTTACTACTAAGCGTACTTTAATTATTAGGCATCAATCCAAACACTATGCCTATAGCAACAATCTAATTAAGAGTTCATAGCATTTTTCATTATTGTCTGAATTTAAACTCTTTTTCAGTAGATCTACTGATTTTGAAGTGCACAGGAATTGGTTAGCAATTACGCACAGTCTTCCCTTACGTCAGTGGTATGAGGACGTGAGTATTATTAATCATAATGGAATAACTCACATTTCAAACTATGATGTAAATCAATCAAATATCTTTCTCTTATCTAATTTAAAAAAGACAAATTTTTTTATTTTTTTATTTATTTAGGAAACATCACAATGGACACTAGATTATCCGCCACTGTTTGCCTGGTTTGAATATTTGTTGTCTTGCATTGCTCAGTATTTTGATCCTGCAATGCTGGAAGTTTCAAACCTCAATTATGCAAGTGAAGCAACAGTATACTTTCAGAGGTTCTCTGTTATTGTCACTGACTTTGTTTACTTTTATGCAGTCCAAGAGTAAGTTTTGTTGTGTAGTTGATACACTTTATAGATTAAAGATGAGTCAAAGATTAGTACATATTTTAAAATTGATTGTGAATAATTAACACTGTCCGACACAAAATTAAAAGCAATATTCTAAAGTATACCTGTAAAGAAGGCACTTATTATCATTATATAAATTAGGTCACTTTTTGTGAATATCTAGGCATTAAGTCTACTTATTAGACTTCATGGAAAAAGAAACTATACAGATGTTAAATATTTTTTAAAGTTTTGTAATACAAGATGTAATATTATATTTATGTTAAGTTGTATTTCAAATTGAGCTGTGGGGCATAGTGATCTAGCCGCGGAAGGTCATGTGTTAAACCCAATTGCAGGCTAGTATTTATTTTGGTCTTTCTGAATCGTCCCATCTTTGATTGATACCTGATATAGGTTGAAGAAAAGTAAAGGCAGCTGTGCATTGTGCTGGCTACACAATCTACTCCCAAGGCCACAGAAAAATTGTGAAATTTGCAGGACTTACCCTATGCCCTAACATAATTCAAACAAAAGGGATACTTTTACTTTATACTATTTCAATAAAGCTAAATCTACCTTTAAAAATAATACTTTAAGGTGTGCGTACAGATGTATTGGGGGGAGGGTAACTGAGCTTTACATTTTTAAATAAAATGTGATTTAAAATTAATTGCATCCGTTTTCTTTATATTTTTTTATTTTTTAATATGCAGGTTTCAAAGTATTTCAAGCTTATCTAAAGACTTTAATAAATCTCAGGGAATCTTTCAAGCAATCACTATTCCAGTTTTGCTCATTTTCAATGTGGGCTTATTTTTAGTAGATCGTATCCTTTTAATTTTTAACTACATGTTAGATAAAGATGTTTTTTAATGTTTAAAACATTAATTAGATTTCTCTGTTTTGAAAAAAAATATTTCTCTCACATTTAATTAATGCATTGTTTTTGTATAACTATTTTATGTCACAAGTCTTTTAGAATCTCCTACAATAAAAAAAAACAACAACATCTACCAGATATCCTTAAACACAGTCATGATAAAGAATAAAATGGTGTTATTGTTATTACTAATCTTTTGGTCAATTGTAATAACCCATTTGGTAATAATTCTGTTTCTAAATTCACACTGGGCCAAGAAAAGTATTCAACAATATTTTGACAAAAGTGGAACTGTTATTTCCAAATATGAAACAAAATGGGACTACTTTGTATTTATCTCTGCGTTTTTGGAGCTAGAAACAGAACATGTTTTTTTAACAATAAATCAGCATAAAAATTAAAACTAAGATGTAATGGAAGTTTGAACAAGTGACTACATCTTTGTAGCCATTGTCTGCAAATATCATCAATCTTGTTGTAATCTACATCATATGTGGATTAACCAAGCCGTTAGTTCTTTATCATGAGTTTCTAATTTTTAAGACAATTTTTTTTTAGCACACTTTATTCTTACTGATTATTTTTGTTACATGGGAAAGAAGAGGATGAAACAACTTTTAGTGTATTCAAAATTTGTCATATATACATTAGGTGGCATGTTGCCATGTTTAAAGCTAAAATATATCTCCTTAACCAAATTTTTTTTTAGATATTCATTTTCAATACAACGGGCTTCTCTTTGGTATCATGCTACTGTCCATCATAAGAATTTTGCAGGTTTGTTAGTAAATTTCTTTTTTTTTTTTTTTTTAAACAATTAAAACATTTTTTCTATTTCTTTAGACTGCTAAAGTTTTTATATCTAGAGTGTTTTCTCTGTGAATATTTACATAATAAATCTTTGTTGTTTTTGTGATGTTTTATCAATTGTAGGATAGACATATTGAAGGTGCATTTTGGTTTGCTGTGTTGCTAAACATGAAGCACATATTTATGTATGTTGCTCCTGCTTACTTCATCTATTTACTCAGAACATTTTGCTTTCAAGGTACCGTATGTATTTTGCTGTGACAGATAAACTGTTTTAGAAAAGTTAATAGGCAAGATGAAATAAATGCAACATGTCAGCTTGAAGTATATTTGTAATTATTTTGAAGCAAAAATAACATTGGTCTTTTCATGATTCTGAAAATTTGTTATTTTAACACAAATATTTAAACTAAGAATACTGAGCAAAAAATATGATAATCACTTTAAATTTATTTTCATTAGATAAAGGTAGAATAGAAAATATACCTTTCTAAATTGAAGTACCCATTGTCTTTGTTGCTTTATGTTGGTATCATTATTTATATCAAATCATGTTGTTTTTTTGTGCACTATTTTTAAACAAATGCTTACTTCCCTTTAATATTGATGTTCATACTGTAGAATTGATTTCACTTTTTTTCCAGCTGACGAACCAATCTCTTGGTCTAGATTCTGTGTAGAACATTTTGCTAATTTAGCAGCTACAGTTGGGTCAGTGTTCCTTGTCTCATTTGGACCGTTCATTTATCTTGTAAGTATTGTCAGTGTTGCCTGTTATTAGTTTAAAGCCACCTGGTCATGTTATCTGTATGGTCACTGGTATCAGCAGGTGAAAGTAGTTTCAACAGGCCTAAATTTAATTACTGGTAATTGAAATAGTACATTTTTTGTTTAACCCATATGTTATTGCTTCAATGTACCTTTGTTTGTTGTCAAAGTTGTCTTTGTATTGCTAAGTGTAAAAAATTGTGTTTAGCTTTGCTTGTGTGCAGTGCTGAAAAATATTATTTTGGGAGGTGATATTTTGTAAAGGTGTCAAGCACAACATATAAGTAAAATAATCCTCAACTAAAGGTGCCACCTATCCACCGGTGCGACCTATACGCGAGCATATATAATATATGGTACATATTTCAAAGTCCCAAATGGCCTAGATTTGCATGTGACAGAGAAGTGAAATGTCCTATGTAACTAAAACTGTTTTAAAATTAAAAAGTAAAAAAGCTGTGGATTAACTTGATCAGATAGCAAAAAGAAATGCATGTAACATTCCACATTTCTTCTACAGAACCAGCTTGGCCAGGTATTGTCAAGATTGTTTCCATTTAAAAGAGGTTTACTCCATGCTTACTGGGCACCAAACTTTTGGGCACTATATAGTGGAGCTGACAAAGTTTTAACATTAATGGGTAGGTAATGACCCATTGAAAAACATTTATTAAACACACATTATTTGAATTTTTTTTTTTTTTTACAGTAATAAAAAATTGATTGCACTGTGAACTGTGAACTTTTTCAGGTCTTAAAACAGGTATACTGAATGCAGATGATGTGCAGTCAGGGTCAATGACCTCAGGTTTGGTCCAAGAGTATAACCATATTGTCTTACCCAGCATACCCCCAGGTGTCTCTTTTTTTCTGGTAGTTATTGGCATGCTGGTAAGTAGTACTAGGAAAACCTAATGTTATTTATGTGTATTATTTTATTATTAGTACCGGGTATTTAAATGTTTATAAACAATAAGTTGGTTACTATTGTCACTCATCAGACAAAATTCATCAACAACTGAAGGCACCAAGAGTTAAAAAAAAAATTGGCAGCACACTCCTACAGTATCTTAGCACCTCTGTGGTGATACAAACTCCCAAACACAATTAAACAAGCGGACAATATTGCCATTTTTTAAATAAGATTAATAGCATTCTTATTCGATTGTAATAAAATAAAATAGGGTCAATGTTAAGACTATACATCCATCTCATGGCGCTGCAGTCATGCTCCACCAGCTCCTTCCTTTCATGCCTACCCATGGCTTTCCTCCACCATGCCAGCACACTATGCTTTTGCAGATCAGCCATCTTTGTCGTGGTCTGCCCCTAAGCCTTTTCCCCCTTGTCCTCTGGTGTACTGTTCTGGCTGCTCTGCCTTCTGCCATTCTTTCCAAATGGCCTGCCCACATCAGTCTGCTCTTCTTTATTTTAGCTACCACTGTTGCATTTAAAGACTCTTATAAATAGTGCTATATAAAATTTTTTATTTGTATTTTAACAGTGTGTAAGAGTAATACCTGATCAAAGTCCTCTTAGAGACAATCATTTCTTTGTTCTTTTTATATTTATATAGCATAATGCCCAATACAAATAGCGCTGAAGTATTATATTGTGCAATTCATTTAGTTAGTACCCGTATATTCAAACTTTCTATAGCTTCCTTTGTCTACCATTATTTATATTTCAGCCAGCACTATTTAGCTTATGGGATCAAAGAACAAAAGTTTCGTTTGTTCGTACAGTCATCTTATGTGGATTAACATCCTACCTCTTTGGCTGGCATGTTCATGAGAAAGCTATTCTTATGGCCATCATTCCTTTAACGTGAGTTTCTTTTTTTGAAAACATAATTTTATTTTTTATTAGTTCACTGAACTATTTTGTATTACTATTACACTAAAGATTTATTCACTGAAGCAGTAAAAAAAAATTGAGTTGTGAATATATTATTTACTATTACTAGCTCAATTGCCTGGTGTTGCATGGGGTAACAATTAGCCTACAATGTTATTACTAATAAAAAAAACTACCCTAAGGAGAATTGAACCCGTCACCCGGTGACATGGTGACCCCACCAGGTGCGAATTCTAACCACCAAATTACTAAGTATGTGTGTGAACAATGTTGACCACTTGACCAATGGGCATTGAAGTTGACACACACGACCAACTTTATATATATAGAGAGAGATATTTTTTTATTTTCTAAAACATATCCATTATTATTTTAAGAAACAGAAGTTTTTTTTGGGGGGTAAACAAAAAAATTTAACATTTATATTTGGTTGTATGGTGTGCTGTTATAATTACTGTCATCATTTTAATAATGTCTTCTTTTAATTTTAAGCATTCAATTTTAATTTTTCTTCTTTTAGATTGTTGATTTTAAACAGCAAGCAAGATACTAGAATTTATCTGATACTTTCCATTGTAGGATTTTACTCTCTCTTTCCCCTGCTCTTTACGCCATTTGGTATGTTTGTTAAGAATAGATATTTCATTAGTTTCTTTCTAGTTTCATCTTTATCTTATGCAATGAGAATATTGCTCACGAACTAAGTGATATAAATATTTATAAAGAAAAGAACTTTAGAAATGAGATCAGCTCCAGATTAGAACTGTGATGAGAAATTACCATAATCCTCCTGTAGAGCCCTGTATATAAACTCTGCATTAATTTTAGTGCAACTTAGTCCTCACAGAGATGCCCTGAAAGAAAACTGGACTAAACTAGGCAAAAAAAATTAACAGTGTTAAAAATGGTTGATTAGTGCTGGCTTTGGGAATATATTTAAAGCCTCTAACAATTTGTTTAGCTAGCAACACTTATCTCTTTTTTATTGTAATGATTCAATTCATGTACAGATGAAGAAACTCTTTTAACTTTCTTTACTAGGCACAAAATTGCTTTTATAATCTAGAATTAAAATATCTCGAAACAAACAATGTATTTCAGCACATAGATCATTTTGACATTGAGTATTTGAGTTGTTGTAGTAACCTAACTATGTTTTATGTACTTTCAACTATTAGAGAATGTTCTCAAGTGAGTATTTGAGTTGTTGTAGTAACCTAACCATGTTTTATGTACTTTCAACTATTAGAGAATGTTCTCAAGTGAGTATTTGAGTTGTTGTAGTAACCTAACCATGTTTTATGTACTTTCAACTATTAGAGAATGTTCTCAAGGTGTTGACACTGCTCCAGAGTTGCATTTTCTCATTTTGGGCTGTGAGCTATTTATATAGGTGAGTTTTAAAAAAACTCAATACAATTGCTTATGTAGACCGTGCAAGTTATTACCACAAACTATGAAATAAAAATGAGTGTGAATTTTGTTTATAATAAAAAAATTAAATGTAGAGCAATGTTTGAAAAAAAAAGTTGTTTTAGATAAAATAAGAAAAATTAAATTCTTAGAAAAAAATCTTTTGTGACCTTGAAATAAAACAAGTATAGAGTATAGAGTTCACTAGTTGTCATTATCAAAGCATATGAATGAATCCTACTGCCAACCACTTTTATGAGGTATTAACAATTTTCTGCTAACAGATTAAATGCTTTGCTAATTCAGACAATATGTGTGATTACATTTAAATAATTTTATAAAATTGTTGCAAAGATTATACCTTTTTATCTAGTTTTACATGTGTAACTATAAATAAAAACATAAAATTGAGAAAAAAAACTTTTGATGACACAATTCAATCTAAATTATTCACAAATAAATCTTTCTTTTTTTTTTCAGTGACAAGTTGAAATATCAAGATGAACTAGAGATTATACAGCTGCCTTTACTCAGTCTTTCAGAGAGCTGTTATATTTGGGGCTTACTACTGTTGGGCTTGTTTAACAGTCTAGGCGTCTGGCTTCTTAACATAGAAGAGCATTTTCCTTTTTTGCCTTTATTGCTGACATCTGTCTACTGCTCATTAGGAATTGTGTACTGTTGGTTAGAATTTTATCGTTTATCTTTAACCCCTAGTGCAGATACTTTCTTTAGTTTTTTTCAAAGCACACCTTCTGCATCCGTTCAATTGAAAAATAAACCAAAGAAAAAGTAGATTCTGTGGCGTAATAGAGTAAAATTATCTTTATTGTCATTTCAGATTGGATTTATTATTTATATATATTGGTATTCTAAAATTGATATCTCAATAAAGTTTTTTAATTGAGATTTGTTTTATTTAATTATGGTATTGATTGCAATGCATTTCACATCATTAAAATTCACATTCCAAGAAATATTGTTTATTCTTGAAATTTCTTTCAGTTAATTAATGTAACGTAACTACATAAAGCATTAAATCATGGCTTGGGGTGGTTTATCAACTTTTTTCTCCTTGACAACATGACCTTTAAAATTTAGAAAATGATGTTTTTGAATGTCACTGGAAATTATTGCTTTTCCATTTTTTAGTGTTTATTGAAAATTGTCATCTTAAAATAAATTGAATATTTATTTTTTTCTCATGAAAATTCATTTATTGTAGATTTAGTGATGAAGTGAAATAAATTAAAAGTATCGCAGAACTAGATAGAAAGAAAAATATTTTATTTGTCAACAAAATTAGAACAATATTATTTTGTTTAAATGTCTTTGAGGAACTTAGAACAAAAAGAGCACAACCTTTGTTTAAGGCTGAAAACAAAACATTAGTAAAAATGAAATCTTAATTAAGTACAACATTTGTGTAAAAAAAAAACAATCATTGCTTATCACTGTGAGTCTATTTATGATGAACAAGTTAACTTTAAATGGTGACCAATTTCACTGAATCAGTTTCCTAACTATTTGAAAATAACTGGAATGGGTACTTCCGTTGGTTCGTCCAAAGATTTTTTCTGAATTCTGATGTTGAGAATACTATGAGCGTTCATTGTTGATGTAATAGATTTAGGATCAACATCCTGAAATTATAATTAGGTAGCTGTGTTAAAAATAGATATAAGTTTTAAAATTAAAAGATATATACATATATTTTTTACATAAGCCGTTTCTTGGTTCAATTGTATGGTATATCTGACAAGTGTCTTTATAAACAGTAAGGATTATAGTTATAGTTATAAGCATGGGGCTTTTATATAATTATAATGCAGGACTATTTATACATTTCTGCATTTTACTTTTTCGCTAATCAGAATCTTACAGTATGTTGATTTAGTGACAGAGTATGGTGATGCCATTATTATACAAATCTCTTTCATATCCAGATAAAATAATTGTAGCATGTCCATAAGTTTACACATCACGGATTATTAGAGAAAAATTAATGTCGTTGAGCATTATGTTGGCCACACTGGTTCACTAGCCTTATTGAACAACACTGTCTGAAAAGTCATTTACATTTGCATGCCTTACGTCAAGTTTTTAGCATTAAAAAATGCTTTTTTAAAAGATCAATATTAGTTTACTCAACAGTTGTTAGAAAACTGACTAAAATCACTCTTAGTACTATAAAACTTAATTTGATTAAATAGTTAATTTTGAATAAGATAGTGCCTCGTTAATGCAAAACAAAAAGCCGGCTGGCCTAGCGGTTAGCTCACCAGACTGTCAACCAAAAAATCTCTTGACACGTCGCGGGTTCGAGCCCCGCCACCGGCAGATCCCTGTCGCCCTACAGGAGTTTTGGGACTAGATGACGTTAATATTGAGTTGTTATCACATGCGCTTAACCGGCAGCAGTGAAACCTCTCACAGATTAATAGTCTTCTAGGGCGCACTGAGCATGCTAATATAGCATGGATAGAAGCGCTATATAAATTACCATTACCAAAACTTTAAGTAACATAGTATATTTTATGACTGTTGATCCAGTAGATAGTTCTAAATGTTGTGAACAAAATTGATAAAATCTAAACATCTGGTTTCAACCATATTACTGTTATATGCTAAATATTGATGTAGATTCACATAAGAAAACAACATGATCCAATACTCATACTGTGCTAAATGTGAACATGTACAACATATAAACAGAAAAGAACTGTCCACAATCAGAAAAATCAGAAATTAAATTATTGTTACAGAAATAATTTCTGGAAAGCAGCAAAAATGTTATGTTTTTCCCATACCTCTGGTAACTTAAACACTCTTGTAATCTCCCTAGAGACAAAGCCATGGTTATCTTGTTTCTCTTCATGTTTAGCATTGATAGTAATGTTTGTGCTGTCTGATGAAATTTTAACTTCTTCTGGTCTGAAGTGATGAAGATCCATTCGTATACGGAATTCTTTGTCAGTGTTGTGAACCTAAAGCATAGATTAAATAAAAGAGTTTAAAAAGTAGCTCAACCCGCTGGAGATGTGCATGATATCTCTTGGCAAAAAATGTTAAGGACCTATCCATGATCACAAATTAATGAATGTACTTATTTAACTTAAGAATTTTAATTGCTCATACATGTCATCTAACTTAAGTCAATTTTTTTAGCCTCTTTTGAAATTTGATCCTGTTAAATAACTGCACAAAGGTAAATAAAATTGTTTTTGTCTTCCAGTGGTGCTAGGTTCGCAAGACAGATTTTTACAAGTTTACTGAATAGTTTTGGCCAAAAGAGTCAAATTAAAAATAAATAAATCATAAGATATTTATGACTAGGGTTGTCCATTCAAGTAGTCGTGCATTAAAGAGGATTTTAAGGAAATTCATTATATTTTTTTCAAGTCATATCATAAAAAAAAGGAGTAAATGCAACTGATTTTAAAAACTTGATGTCAAATGTTCCCCCACGTTCATCTTATCTTATAGCCTATATAATATATTACAGACGCTCCTTCTATAAAGAAGATTATTGCATCCTACGCTCATCATGATTTATTTGTCAAGAACACATCCAGGCCTGTGCAACTTTTATTTTTATTACAATCATTTACAATGCTCAAATAAACTGATAAACATCATAAGTCATAAGCCTTAGCCCTTAGCCTAACCTTAAACCTAAGCCTTATCTTTGTGATAAAGGCAAAACTTTTCTTACCCGTTTCCAAGAACAAATAAATAATATCAGTAGGGGCCTATACTCTTTCTTCCGAGTGGTATTCGGCTTAATTGCATGGAAAACCGGTAATTTAACAATATTAACATCATTTAAAGCACTAATCACTAATCAGTGACTAATCACTAGATCTAGGCCCTAATCAAAATGCAGTGCTAAACTCGAACAATGGATAAATTATCATAAATGATAAGCATAGGACGGAAGCAATAATCTTTTGAATGGGCCAAATGTTTAGGATAAGCTAGGAGTGTCTGTGAAATATAAGACATGATAAGATAATGGTCAATAAAATGTAGATAGCCCCAATAATACAACGTTTACTAACCTCTGATTCGCTAAGTCGACGAGGAACAGTTACATTTCTCTGAGGTACGTAATCTGGATCATAGGCATTTGTAAGTTCGTCTGCTAACCTCGCCAGATCGTCAACGTAACTTGATTGGCGTGAAATTCGGTACATTTTAAAGTGTGTTCGTTTAAATATACAGTTTCAAAGCGTCCTCCTAAAAAAAAAATTGGTAGGCCCTAATTACCAATAACCAATCTAGTGACGCGCTTTTATATTCTCTGCGTTTTCGTTAGTCGCCGCTTGGCATTTCCGGTGTTCCCCATAATGCTTTTCTCTTGCACGCGCTATCTTTTCCAAAAAGGTTCTTCTTATTCTTCTTCTTATTCTTCTTCTTCTTCTTCTTCTTCTTCGTGGAGACCCCGTAGAACCGAGGAAAAAGTCCACAATTTAAATACACATACAATAACATAGCAAATATAACATAGCAAACAACAGTTATATACAGATAAAAGAGTGTCACTTTGGGTTTTTGGACCAGCACTTTAGTGACGATTTGAAGGCCGGAACTGTAGGGACAGTGTACATGTCCGCGGGAGGGATTAAGTGTTATATGGGACTATCTCGCGGGAAGGGAGGGATTAAGTGTCGCGGGACCAAGTGTCAATGGGATTATCTGTCGTGGGGTTAAGTGTCATGGAGTAACTGTCACGGGATCAAATGTCGCGGGATGAAATGTCCGTACACCCTTTTGGTACCCTGTGTCTGGCAACCCTAACCCGGGCAACAGTAGGGCATCGACACAAGAGTCACATGACACACATTACTATATATAGGCTATATATATATATTATGTCATTTAAGTAGTGCACATGTTTACTTTATGCACACATTCCATGCCACATGCTGGCATTTTACAGTTTATTTGATTTTTTTTGTGTGGCGTAGGCCTACCGTATTTAGCCATTTGGTATTACGACAACAGCCTTTGATTTAGTCAGTCGCAGTGGGCTGTTCCGAATCCTGGAAAAAATTGCCTGTCCCTAACACCTACTCGCCATCATCAGACAGTTCCATGATAGCATGCAGGGCACAGTGCACTTCAACGGAACCACCTCTGAAGCCTTCCCAGTCATCAGCGGAGTAAAGCAAGGCTGTGTAGCCTACTTGCACCAACACTGTTCGCAATATTCTTCTCCATACTGCTCCGATACTGCTGTTCTCTACTGGAAAGAGAAAAAACAGGTCTCCCACGCCTCCGTTACAAAGATGTCTGTCCGAGTGACATGAGAGCAGCCAGAATAAGCACAAACGACTGGGAGTGGAAGGCAGAGGATCGGTCCACCTGGTGCACTGCTGTCAGGGAAGGGGTAAAAATAGCAGAGGAAAGTAGAATGGAGGATACCATAGATAAAAGAGCTAGAAGAAAGGCGAAGAAAACAGAAATTACGGAACACGTGTGCAAAAGCTGTGATGAAGACTGTCACTAAAGGATAGGCCTACTCAGCCACACGAGGAAGTGCAACTTCGAACCACGGTGATGCACCATCGTCTCGCGAGACGGAAGGATGCCGAAGATTAAGACAATAGAATCGTAAATTCCTGCAGGGTCAGTTAATGACAGTTATTAACCGTCAGTTATGCATGCATGGAATTTCATGACCATGTATTTAATAATAATAAGAAGAAGAAGACTTGTAAGCTTATAGCGCATATCACGTTTGAAACAGTTCTATGCGCTGTCAACAGTTAATAATAATAATATTAATAATAACGGTGCTTATATAGCGCATATCCCGTTGGTGACAGTTCTATGCGCTGACGACAGTTACAGAATACAGACAGACAACGAAATATGTAATAATACGCTAATTCTGCTGACGAAATAGGCTCCTGAAGGTGTCATAGCTAGGGCTCTGGCGAAGCTGTAGTGGGAGGTAATTCCAAGCGGACGGTCCTGCGTAGGAAAATGAACGTTCGCCAGCGGACACTAGCCTCACACGAGGGATCCGCAGAGTAAGCGCGTCAGAAGCCGAACGAAGTGGGCGAGACTGGGTGTAGAGCTCCAGACAAGAGCGAAGGTATGCCTAATCAGGGGCACAGTTATTCAGGCACTTATAGCAGAGAGAAGCCAGCATAGTATGAGATCCGGTTGTTGATGGGTAGCCAGTGCAGAGATCGGAGCAGAGGAGTGATATTATTTTACTTCTTCTTCTTGAGAACTAGTCGGGCTGCGCAGTTCTGGATACGTTGGAGGCCTTGAAGGGAGGAGGCCGAGAGACCAGCCAGAAGCGAATAGCAATAGTCCAAGCGGGAAAAGAGGAGAGAGATGATGAGCTTAACACAAGCTTCCTTGGTGAGATAACGACGGATGGCGGCAATACGACGCAGATGGAAGAAGCAAATTTTGGTGAGGAAGAAGATGTGGGACTGCATGCGGACAGCGTGGAGTCCAGATAGACACCAAGGCTCTTGACAGTCGGGGAGACAGGCACAGTTGCATCAGCCAGCTGAAGATCGGACGCAGTTACAGACATAGTACAGACAACGAATAAATATAAAAATGTATAAATGAGAAATAATAAAATAGTAAAATAATAGGGCGTTTGCAATCCCGTGACAAAAAGCACGTGATTTGTGTTTACTTTGAGTAATGGTGTACAATTAAATATGGCCGCTGTATTAATAAAGTTTCATATAGGCTCGAGCTTTTTTTAAATGATGTGTTGTGTTTTAACTTATTAAGATTTAAGCTGTATTATGTATGTTAAAAAAAATAGGCTATTTTATTATTATCATTGACATAGATCATAGACGATGTGAGCCTATTAGTGACTTGACTAGATAGACTATTCACCAACACTATCACTTGACTTGACATCGTAGCCTAGCCTACGAAACATTAAAAGTGTAGGCCTATACTATAAAGTGAAATTGAAAGTGTAAATAGGTCTAGCCGGCCCTAGCCTAATCACATTAATCAATTAATCTACAGTACTACTATTTACCTCCTTATTTTTGAGTAGGATAGCCAATATTCAGATGTGAATTTTGCATGATAAAGAAGTACTTTACTTTCACCACGTTATGTTTGTACCTCAAGTGGGTTCTATATTTACACAAATACGTCACTAAATTTACACAAAAAATCTTAAGCTCCGCCCACTGAGAACGCTCTATAAACTGTTAATTGAATAGGTATAGGTCTTCAGCTGGCTTCTGAAAGTGTCAAGGCTAGGGCACTGTCGAAGTTGTAGTGGAGTTGTCCTTCTGTTTATTGTTATTAAAATTACCCTATTATAATTTTAGAATCCAACAGAACATATCTAGGTAGTGGATGGAATGTAGTTCTCATTCTGTTAGTGGAGAGCGATCATAGAGGTTAGACCGCCTTTGGATCAACCAAAGGAAATAGAAAAGCTGAGCTTGTAAGCTTAAAAAAAAAATTTAGGTAGGAGATGGATGCCATATTAGGCTACAGAAGTCCCTCAGAAGTGTCAATGAGCGCTATATTATAGATATGAGGCAGCATTTGGCACATCTGGGCGGTCACTATATGCCTACCTCTAAGCAGTATAGAGGTTTTACTTTGCACATCATGTGTTAAACTACTCAACACCTTCCCTATCTTTTCTTCTTGTAGGCCTAATGACCCCTTCTGTATATTCTTATTAAAATTGCCCTATTATAAAAAAAATTTTCTCGGAAAGGCAACCCTTTTTATAATTGAAAAGGCAACCTTTATTTTTTATTCTTGGGTTATGGGTAGCGGCCGCCCCCTCCCCCGACGCCACTGAGCAGGGATTAACATCTGAAAAAAGTAAATAGTAGGTATAACTAGTAATAGCGGGTCGATCTAGATTGGCTCTTATAATTATATTATTTCGAACAGGACAAATCTTGGGATGCGCCTCACGTTGCCAGCCCGCCCCAAATATAGACAGGCCTAATGATTAATGAACCTTCTTTGGTCGTATAATTAAGATAATATTGCTATAATATTGTCAGGTAGGCTAAATAGTGTTTTAGTTCTGTCAGGCTGGTCGACTTGTTAAATATTAGTCTAGGTCTACGCAAATTATGGCATGGAATCCACGGTATTCCATAGGCTAAATATAATGGCATATAAGTATAACCCTTTGTTGCATGAGGTATGAAGGATTCGAGATACAGAGTTGATTTTTGGTACACAGCCTTCTATCAACATAAAAATAACTCTGAAAAAACAATTTTTGACCTATCGTGCCCGTGGGGGTGGGGTCAGAATGTCCAATATATTGGACGCCATGAACGCCAGGATCCATTTTGTCCTTATAAGACGAAATAGACAAATAATTTTATTTTTAGTAGTTTCTAATGTATAATCATAATTTGACTACATATTTTGAAAGTTTTTATAATTAGCAATTAAACACATGTAAATATAGCATGTATCAGTTTGTAAATTATACATTTTATAATAAAAAATGAGAAAAATTAGCAAAGCCAATAAAGTAATATATTTTTTAAACGTTTATTTTTAATTCATTGTATGCTTTTTCAAAGTTTTTAGGTTACATTTACATTATATTTTTAATATAAGTTTTCTTTTGAGCTTTGTACAATATAATAAAATAAACATTCTTCTCTTTTGTCATTCTATTTGATATCTACATACATACTACATTTTTTTTATATTCTACCAATACACTGTAAGAGTCCTCCTATGCATGGCGTCCAATATTTTGGACAACCCAATAAATAGTACTTCCTCCTTGTATGCATGGTGTCCAATAAACTGGACATGGCACTAAAAATCATTCTGACTTATAAATATCAAAATATATACGCTAGAATATGTTTAGTTATGCAGCTGTAACATAAATACACACTTACAATAGATTTTTAAATTATTAGATGTATTGTGTTGAGTACAAAAAAATAAAATGTCCCTTTCCTCTTAAAGGCTTTGAACGTCTTCCATTGTAATTGTTATTGAAAAAAAAGTAGTCAAGAGTACCGGCTCTTGGCTATTAAAAAACATGGTCCATAGAAACATTAAGACACAGAACAAAATATCTTATGCATAAAGCTAAAGGTATGGGAATTAAAAAATTCGAAAAAGTGTCCAATATATTGGACGCTATGCAACAAAGGGTATAAGCATTGTTATTCTACCACATAGGCTATATATAGGCCTACTACGCTTATTCCAAAGGGACTACAACTAAAGAAAAGCCCCTGCATGCTTAAAGATTTTTTTTTAATAGTATTTTCATTTCCTATAATTATATCAAAATATTTTTAGAAAACTTTTAAGGTCCATACAAGCTTATTCTGTTTTCCTTAATTTAACGCACTTAGGCCTTAGGACACAAAGTTTAATATGAAAGTTGAGATGTTGTATTAAATTACTTTCGACACACATTATATACAAGTTATAAGTACTATTTTTGTATTTTGAGAATCTACTTAGACCTTTCCCATTATTGATAGTTTAAGTGTTAAAAGCCATGTCCATGTATATACCGTTATGTTTTTAAAACAAAATACTATGTAATTTGTTGTTCTTGTATGCACCAGTTTTGTTAACAAACTTCATGTTAGCTACATATTATTTTACTCTTAAATATCTGGAGTGTTAATTAATAATAACTAAATATTTTAATGTCAACTAAGAATTATAAAAATAAATTTAACTACCGTACTGTATTGTACCTATGATTAAAAAATAATATAACAAACTTTGACTTAATTAATTTTAAAAAAAAGCTTTTTATTGCAAACAATATGTAAACAAATAGTTTCAAAAAATGGGAATAAGAAAAACATTGTGAAAAAACATTGTGAGTGTGAGCATTAAAAAAGTTTCAAAAAAATATTTAATACAACATTTAACAGATTTAGGCCTACTCAAACATGAGTAGAACATTTTTAACATGATAAAGTACAAAATTGGTGTAAGAAATGCCACCTTACACTTTTTGGGTAGCAAGGAATGGCTGCAAAACATTGCACAGTGTGCATAATTCTTGGAACATTTTAATTCATTTGAATGTAACTGGGATAGCTGTTTCTTTTGGTGCTTCCAGGGCTTTTTTCAGAACCTTGATGTTCAGTACGCCATGTGCATTCATTGTTGATGTAACTGATTTAGAATCAACATCCTGAAATAGAAAATATGGTTAAATATAATCGATACAAAAATGTTGAATAGTTTTCTTTCATAATTCAAACACATATTTTAAAAAAAAAGTAAAGTATTTAATAATAAGAAGGGGGTGCAAAATTATTGCTTTTGCCATTGGACTGTGGCCCCGACATTTGGATATGTTTGTAACAAATTGATAAACAACAATCACACAAAAATATGAAAATAATTTTGTAAAGATAAAAGCTAAATGGAAATATATTTAAGAACAAAAAAAAATCCTGTTACTTTCACAAGTAGCAAATTATGAATTATAAGCTTGATTTATCTATTGATACTCAGTGCCCTCACAAGGGGGGGGGGGTGGAGAGGGGGGCGACACTTCTTGGGGCAACAAATATAGTCTAAATATAGAACTAAATAAAGCAGTTACAGTATGCAAGGAGGCGTCGCTGAAACTTTTGCCCTGGGGTGCTACATAGGCTTGTGAAGGATCTGTTGATACTTTATACTGACCTATGGTCTTGTTTATATATTTTTAAAAATTAAGATACTAATATTAGATCATATTTAAAAGCAGCAATTGGGTGAAAGCTAGGATACTGATACTAACATATTCTGTAAGTGTTCTCAGCAGGGCCGTATTTAGGATTGTGGGGGCCCTGTTCCCAAATTTATGTGGGGGCCCCTCGTGGCCTTGCTCCTGCATTCCACATACCCGAGAAAAGTGCAGTTAATTCATGTTACATTCTGTAAAATCATACATTTTATGTTGTGCTTAGGTTGGTTGAACTGGAGCGCTTAAAATTGTATGGGAATAAATGAATTTATTTTACATTTTCAAGGAAAGAATGGGGATGTCTCTAAAAATGTATTTTTGGGATGTGTGGGGGCCCCTGTTTCAATGGAACATGTTGAACATGCCTCAATACGCCACTGGTTCTCAGGTATGATTTTGTATAACAGAATTTATTTATTTATTTTTTTGTTTACATTCATACAGAATTCATAGATATTTTTACAATACAGCTTTGAAAAATCTAACAAACTTTTATAACATGGAAATTCAGGAGTGTTTTAGTAGCTATGAGAAACATTATATAAGTGCTATATTTACCTCTGGTAACTTGTATACTCTAGTCATCTCCCTTGAAACAAAGCCATGATTGTCTTGTTTTTCTTCATGCTTAGCATGGATAGTAATCTTTGTGTTGTCTGAGGAAATTTTCACTTCTTCAGGTCTATAGTGGTGCAAATCCATTCGAATACGGAATTCTTTATCAGTGTTGTGAACCTGGAGGTGGTAAATACAATATTTTTTTTATTTTTAATCAATAAAAACAATTTTAGGGTTAGGGTAAATGGGTAATTCATATTCATGTTTACAAGACACGAAAATGATAGTTAAAAAAAATTCTTTCATGATTAGTTAATTAATATAGTCTGATTCTCCATTCTCATTCACTGACTTTCAGTCTACTTTGAAAAAAATATATTTAATGAAGGCTGCTATATAATTATAATATATATATATAAGCCTACGTAAACTCTTCCCGAGAGGCATTTGGGCATGGAATGAGTTGCCTGAACAAACCTGGTAATCAGGTAAACCAGTATAACTTTTCATTTAAATTAAAACATGCACTGATATTACTGATAATTTTAAAAAAAGGAAGGACTGAACTCGGTTCACGGATGAGCGTAGGTCGCATGCAATAAAATAATCTTCTTTATATTATGATTATGGAGCGTCTGTAGTACATAACTTCTAAGCCAAAGAATATTATTATACTAATTATAGGCATTAACTTACTTCAGACTCCCCATATCGACGAGCAACAGATCTGCTATCTCCAGCAGAAGCGTTGACATTGTATCCTGGATCATAAGCGCTAGCACTAGCAAGTTCGTCTGCTAGGCGGACCAGCGGTAAAACATCGTCGAAATAACTTGGTTGTTGAACAATTCTGAACATTTTCCGTACGTAGGGTAGGCTTACTTAATGAGAAATGTGTCGAATAATATTTAAGACCTTAGGCTTAAGACTTCCAATGTTAGTTGCTCAGACTCGAAGAATTAACTGAAAAACATTCCCCCCTACGAGCTTTTATATAGTCGTCTGACTCTACCCAAACGGCAAACTGTCAACCCCGTCTAGAAATTTCCGGATATTCCCACTGTTTTCACGAGCTATTATGTGCGTGGCTCTTTGTTTGATAGAATAATGTATTTTGATTTGGTCAAAATAACTATACATTGCGTGGATATATTTTTAATAAATATTACTGTCTTATATTATTTTTATTAAAAATCATTTTAAAAATAATTTCAACTAGGTCTAGGACATTTTCCGAGAGCACTAGCAATTTCCAGATTCGAATATTTTAGTTTTTTCTTCGGCTGTATTAATAATCGATTACTTTGTTTACAAATATTTCGTATACAGTACAAAGTAAATCGTAATAGATAATTTTAGTTCAGCTGATCGTCACATTTCATACTAAATCAATTAATAAAAGTGAATTACATTTCATATAATATTATCATTTACTAAATGAGCATCAGTTTTACATTAAAAATAATTATAAATACCAAAAAAGTCGGTAATAAAAAGTCTTTTTACAGAAGTCAATTATCTATTTCTTGAAACTACTGGAATTTTATGGGTCACCCGGTCAGTCACAACGCATTTAAAAGTGTTGTTTTCCCCAGGTTCACGGCCAGTCGGGAATATTCCGCAAATGTATTCTTAACATATATAAAGAAGGTTAATAAACTGGCTGCCAATACCTTATTCAATAAGGCTGCGAAAGTGACTTGATACGGCACAGTAATAAACTAATAAAGAATAAAACTTTATAATACTATTAATTAATACAATCTTCAAGTAAGCTCAAATAGACACTCTGAAACTCAACATCAACAACGTAAATCTAAGGTCGAAGGCTTTTCATTTGAAGAAAATAACCATGTATAGATCAAAATTATTTCACTTAATGCCAAGACTTCTTGATGATATGTCATCTCAGATGGCATCAATGTTACGTCTCTCAGAAGAACTTAATCGGTTAACTGAGTCCAGATGGATACCAAATAACACAAGACAAAGCAATGTTGCTTTGACAAATTTGGAAGAACCAGAAGTATGTTTTTTTTTTTTTTCTCAATTATGTCTTAATTAATTAAAGTAATAGTCTATAATTATTACCATATTTTAAATATATATAACTTATAACAAGCTACTATAACTAATATAATATAAGTAGCCCTACGCCTACAACTATGGCAACTCAACAAGAATAAGTAAGTATAATTTTAAAACTCTAGACAAAGCAGCAAATTATTGAGCTCGTTACATATTCACATTGTCTATAGGCCTAGGCTATCACTTAAATTAGTGGTTATATATATAGGCCTACCTATAGAAATATAGAGCCCTCCCTATATATATAAGCAAGCACAGTTTTACCCTATAGACTTTATTAGACCAACAAATGATCTATAAAAGTTTCTCATTAATTAAAATAAAATATTGCCAGCAGTTTAAGTTTGGAGCTTATTTATAGATTATAGGGATTAGGCCACATAGGAAAAATATAGTCGTCCAGACCTTTTTTAAGAATATTATAAATTAAATTACTGGTATAATAGAACAATAATGCTGCATGGTTGAATTCTATCTTTGAGAAAATCATTTAGAATCTAGAATTTTTTTTTTATTGTTTACAGATTCAAAATACAGACAAAGAGTTTAATATTTGTCTTGAGGGAGCTTCCAAATTTTAAGCCAGAGGATGTAAAAATAACTTCAGATAATCAGAAGATTACCATTAATGCCAAGCGTGAAGAAAAACTGGATAACAATGGATTTGTGGCTAGTGAAATAATACGTACATACACTCTCCCAGAGGTAAGCATAAAACACAACTCAGACAACTGGTATTCATGTGTACACATTCCCTATAAGGCTTATTACTGGTGTACATTTTACTTTTATTTTGTAATTAAAAGAAATATATACTGTAGAAAATGTTAAGATGATATACTACTATCATTTTTTTTTACTGCCGTCCTTGCTGCTTTATGCAGTTCCTGAGGCAAAATTTTATGCAGCACACTATGGCTACTTTTGCAATGAAAATTCTTTGGATCGTTAGATATTAGTACTGCCAGGGATGGGGGTGAAAAATAAGCACCCACTCCTCTCAAAATATCCTCATGGCTTGCGTCTCAAATAGCCTCTGCTAACCAAAGTCCAACTCCTGGCCTTCTCAAATGACTAGTTACTAAGTCTGGCGGATCATGTTTCAACTAAGTATGGACCAGTGTGCAGCAAATAAGTTTTCTGATGAAAGGATTTAATAAACCAAACCTGTTGTAAATCTTGTGTATTAAATCTGTCTTCTTAATCATTAAATAAGTCTCATCTGGAGCAGATATAATTGGTTTCGGTCCAGAAAAGTGCAAATATTTGATATTATAAAAGAAAAAAGAAGCAAATAAACAGCAGCATAAAAAGAAAAAAAGGTGATTTATGGTGGAATTGATGAAGTAAAATCAAACAAAAATATTTTTTTTAAAAGCCAATAAAGGCTTCAAATATTAGTTATTCCTATAAATTATAATAGAATATGCATCTTCTGACTGGGACCCTTCTAGTTAAAAGTTTAGAACACAAATTGCTGTCATGATAAAACAATAATTCAAACATAATGTATAAGTGTTAGTAATTACTTATTGCTTTGCTGGATATGAACATATTTTGCATAACACCGTCATTTAGTTTTTAAGCATTATATGTTAACTATATATAATCAACTTCCATTGTTATAAAAAAATTAATTTGAAATGGGCTTATATGACTTATCTTGTTCGCCAGAAATACTGAATTTCAAAATTTGTTTAATTTAGAATATGGTGATAAATGAATATCTTATTGAAGTTTCTTTTTATGCTTTAAAAAATATATATTAAAAGAGCCACTAAGTTTTAGAGAGAATAGCTTTTTAATATTTTAATTAGATTTGCCCAATTTAAAAAGAACAAATAATATCAACAAAAATGTTATAGATCTAGTTGAAGAATTTGAGCTCGTACCTGAATATGTTGGTTGTGTTACAAAGGAAAGGTTCAAAGTACATGAGACTAAATAAGTTAAAATAAAATTTACTAAGGAGAAATTAAAACTGTCAATAATCATTCAATACACTTTTGCATTTATTTAAATCTGAGAAATATAACATTGTTTTTTTTTTATGCTTCACGAACAGGATGTTGATCCAAAGTCTATTGTCTCAGCAATGAGCAGAAATGGGCTGCTTAAAATTGTCTCGCAGAAGAAAGATGTCCCTCAAGAGACACCGATTCCCATCGACATCAAGAGCTAAATGTTGGGTTTTTGTATTTTGTTTTATTTTGTTATGTTCACATATTCAAGATTCATATTTTGTTTTCCAACGAGCATGTGTTCATATTTTAGGATTAAGTTTTCTTGTCTTGGCAAACCTTTCAGTCAATTGATTTGATACCTACATACAAGTTTTAAATGTTTAGGATCTTGTAACAATAAATATGGGTAAAAAAGTTATTCTTCTCAAGTACTTTTAATCTAGCATTTATATTCATAATTGAATTTTTAAAAATGTATTTTTTGTTAGGTTATTTGAGTAATATATTGCTTAGCATAAAAATAATAAAAAAAAGTTTCTTCTCAAGTACTGGTACCGGTTTAGATATGATCTGTGTGGGTAAGATGGAAAAAAATGTGTTCATTTTCTTTTATTACCATCAATGTATAATTTCCAAAATTAGGGTACAATTTGAGTTTGAGTGACTTTTTTTTTTTTTAGTGAGCTTTGAGTGAAGATAAACATTTAGTGTTAGTTTTTTTTTTTTCATTTTAGATTTGTACTGTTTGCAATTTCTAAATAGTTTTGTTTTGTGTTATTACTATTGTTACTATAGTTATTGCTCTGGTTCCAAAGAGTAGTATACATTTAATGTTAATTCACATTACCTCATGAAGTATTGTATTATTTCTTGGTCAACGTTTTATTTTTGCGATTCAATTTCAATTGACTTTTATGAGAATTAAAATTGTGTGATTATTTATAAGAAAGAAAATTAAAAAAATCGTTGTGTTAGTTTTGTTAAATGTTACCACTTCAGTGTATATTTTGGTTGCTTGGATTGTATTTTTTACACAGGTCAATTTCATTCACAGTCAAGTTCTTTTAAATTTAAATTGCACCTGACTGTAATGTAACATGATTTATGGCTACTTAACCCTTCCCGTACCGACCTACTTCTATCTATGCTGCCTCAGTTCCGCTATATACTCGCCCAGGACTGTAAGGGTTAATTCTGGACCTAGACCACTAAACTTAAAATTCTAGTCTGGTTTCTGGTGTTGAATATAAAACAATATGGTGGCAGAATAAGTTATAAGACTTTGCTAACCAAATGTAATAATGTTAAACTTTTATGTGTTCAACACGGAGCCACTATTCCAAAGAGTACCGGCAAATCGGCCACCTCCATTTACAATCATTCTATTGTTACTTTATAATTTAACATAAAAACAAAGAATTTTGAGTCACAATTTTTTTCATTCAAATCTTGAAAGATAAAAGGAAATTTACAGCAATGATTTTTTATTTAGAAAAATAATTAGCCAATTTTTTAAATTTAAAGTGAACAGAAGAAAGACTAAAAAACTTATAGATCTAGGCCTTTATAAAAGAAAACATTGACCCATCACAACTTTAATTACTAACATAAATTATAATAGTGTCTATAATTAGTTACTTTTTTTAATTGATGAATGTTGTTTATTATAGGCCTAAAAGTTGATACTACATACAGACCATTACAGTTTACAAATTTATATCTCTAGTATCAAATTTAAAAAAAATGAAACTCAAGGGAGATAATTAGATTTTCATGTGAGTGTTGATGTTCTGATCTGTTTTTTTACTTACTACAGTCACTTATAAAAATAAAACAGTTTACAAATGCTCTTATTTATTATTTTTCAAAAAGATAAAATTATGTTCTTATTTACCTTTTTAATTACAGTGTTTCCAAAAATGTGAGCCACTTTTAATAGTGCACATGGTTTAAAGTCTGACGTGTAGGCCTGAAGTCAACTTAAGAATAAAACAGCCACATAGTCACATATAGTCTAAGCTATAAAATAATATAAATAAAACAGCTTTAAAATAAGCTTAAAATAATAGTTCAGATAAAAAACCAAAAAACAAAATATACGTACTTGGATAAGCTATATACATTATATCAATATAATGTGTAAAAATGAAGACATTATAATTAGAACGGATATATATAATAGGGACATAAAAGGTATACAAATTCAGGCCTAATTTATAGACGCATTGATTAAAATTATATAGACCTCCATTTAAATAGAAATAAACTATACACATACACAATGAAAATGGAACCTGAAGATTTTAGTTTCAAGTTCTAACCACAACAAAAAGTATTGTAGCTTTAGAGTTTCTCACGCAATAGATTTCTCTTTTAACAAAAATAATCAAATTTATTCATTCTTGTTTTGTGCACTTAATATATTAAAATCTTTTTAAAAAACATTTGAATAATTCTATAATGAAGACAAATTTAAAATATATAAAGGGAAGTAAAAAAATAAACTAGCTAGCTAGGCCTACAAACAAAATTGTTTTTCTCATACCTGGTACTCATATTGTTTTATTTTTTTTTTCTAAAATAATTTTATACAAACAATATTCCTTTTAATTATTAATTTGATTATTATTACTTTTACATAGCACTCTGTCCCAACAAAGTTTTATTTTTCATAGCTTAGCCAACATGACAAAAAATAATGAAACTCAAGGGAGATAATTAGACTTTCATGTTAATGTTGATGTTTTGATCTTTTTTTTTTTTACAATCACTTATCGTATAAAAATAAAACTGTTAAGGCTAAAAATGCTCTTATTTATTATTTATAAAAAGATAACAACATTTTTTTATTTACCATTATTCATTTTATATGAAAAACAATAAGCCATAGCTGGACATAGCTTGATTCACCTGGCTATTTACAATTTTACATTAAAAATCGAACAATATTTTTTTTCGTTATAGAAAAAAAGTCTAGATCTAAGCTTACACAACTTTAACTTTGTATTGAACTGCATACGTTTGACTAGATTTTAATGTCATTTTAAAATCCTCTATATTAACCTCGCTAAACTGTCTATAATTATATTGTTTCGAAGATCTTGGTGGCAACATCATTGAATATCTCCGAAAGACTAATTATTAACCAACTTAAATTCCCGTCTTCTTTTTGATACTGGTACGTGATTTGCAGATGGCACAACCTATTAATTAAGCTTATATTAAATGTTCAGCCACATCGAAACACCTCAAACGCACCCAATTGAGCAAAAGATAGTGTTTTTTTTTTATTGTTTTTTTTTACATTAGGGCCTACACTTTAAGGTTCACATTTTAAAATTATTTTTATTAACTAGATCTAGATATAGATCGATGCTTTTGCGTGGATCAAAATCTTTTAATGGCTAATTAGGCATATATATTAGAATGAGTGGCATCCGAGCATGGACTGGGGAAAACCAGTAATTGAACATCATCTAAAACACCATAATAAAAATGCAAGACTAACTTAGACTCAGACTACGGGAACAGCGTAGGACGCAATAATCTTCTTTACAGAAGGAGCGTCTCTAATTGTGACGAATGGAAACGAATCGGTCGTCACATAGGCTGAATTTTATAACTGCCAATGTTTATAACAAATGTATTAGCATCACAACCATGTATGGATTAGGAATATATGTACATTATTTTGATTAAGCGTAAGAGAGAGAGAGAGAAGGTTTAGAAATATAAATGTTGTTTGTAAATGTTAGTATATTATTGTTTTCCCATATAGCGGGGTTTCCCGGCCAAGTAAAATGATACTATACCGCCCTCCCCCCCCTTCCCGTGTCACCTTTTCCACACGCGTTGTGGTTATCTCCCCTTATCTGTTAGATAGGAATCATCTCCCTCCAACTTTGAATGGCGTACGAATTTAACGACCATTGTCCAGATTGCAATTAAGGGTCACATAGTCTCGTGAATATCGCGCCCTCTCGCCCCCCCCCCCTTTTCCACCCTCCTGGGTGACCATATATTTCCTACCTTATCTTGTCACTGTTTCAGGAAATGTAATTCCGGTTGATATCATTTTTTCTGATCGCCAACGGAGGACATTGACATTTGTATGCATAGCTCTGGCCTTCAGCAAATGGCCCATAATTGGGCGACTTTCTAAGGCCAGGGAGATCCCCCTGGTGATCTCAAAATTTAGTACCATGTGTCAAACCATTGGTATAGTTTACACTCCCCCTCTTCATGCCCGCTATATAAGTTGAAACTGTTCGCTGTAAATTTAGTCCTAGCGCCAGTCTCATAAGCAGACACACTTTCATTTTAGTTAGAAGTCAGATCTAACTATTGTAAATATTGTTCTACTCAGATTGTTTGATCCACCATTTTATATGCCAGTTTAGTCACGAAGTTTTGCATTTTGTTGATGAATTGCCTGCATCTGCTAATAGTTCACTTTCATCATTGTATTATTACTGCTAGCCATGTTCCGCTACCATTGAATAAAGTCATACAGTTTTCTATCATAAGACAACAGCATTGGTTACTGTTTGGTTAGAACGTGACATTGTTTGTTAGACTTAGACGTTTACGAAGCCACGTCTAAGGAAAGGTGTCAAATATAAATTTGCAAAAGTACAGTAGAGACTGCCATCCGACTTCAAAAGATACCTCCAGACCAACGAAGCCAAGGGTGTGAGTTGAAACCTCCACCACACGTGTAACCGAGTCGAATCCACAACTACCGGGTTACACTAATATATAAGATAAGAGGTAAAAATACAAAACTTAGACTGGAAAAACTAAAATGCTTACACAATAATACCTGTAGGCTTAAATGATTTATAAGACAAAAACTATATTTTAGAAGGGATATTATAGGCTATGTGTTAAATACTAATTCCCGCTTAACACTTTCTACATAAGCCATATAAGCGCCTATTTGATATAAAAGGAGAACAAAAATATTTTAAACAGAAATAAGCCTTTAAAAATTATATTTTTTTTTAATAACCTATTTTCAAAGGTTACAAATTTCTTCTTTAACTTCTCCAACTTTCATCACAGCCTGTTCAAATTCGTTTCCGTATGTGGTAGCAAAGGTCAATAAGTCTAACAAATCATAATGGGTCATATATCTATCTGTTAAATCCACACCTTTTAACTCAGAATAGGTCTTGAAAATGGCTGGGTTGTCATGATTTGTCCTTGCCTTTGAGAATCTTCGTAGACTTTGAGATAAAGAATGCGCACGTTGTTGTGATATTTTAACTTCCGACTGCAGCTTTGTAAATTTCTCTGCACTTTGATTGGCCAATTGCTCTCGAAGTGATTTTTTTCTCTTGTCAAGAAGCGCGTGGTATTCTTCGAATTGTTTGTCAATAAGTGCGGTCACAAAGTCTCTGTTGTTCTCTTGCGAATCCCTCAGTTTTTCAAGTTCTGATATACAGCTGCGAATTTTTAAAAGTTCTTTTCTCTTGGCTTTTTTCATGTCGTCGAGGATGTTTGATTTCAGCACATCCGCGATGTTTACTACGTCGTGTCCTTTTGATTTGTCATGATCTAACACCAGGCAATCACCACAGACGGGCACAAAACACTTTTCACTTTGGCAAAAGAAATTTAGCTTTAATGTGTGCGTCTCACAGATATTGTTTGAATTATTGAGAGATTCAGTGTACCTGCTGCTGCCTCCAGAAACACGTTCTTTCTTTTCCTTAGATTCCTGGCTACCCATAGTTAATAAAGTGCAGAAATAAAATCTGTAAAATAGAAGGGAAAAAAAACAGTATTAGAAAGCTCCCTTTTCAAGTTTTGCATAATAAGTTTACTCATTATGCCACATTTTACGTTATTTTCTAAGGATATATTTTTTATCTCTTGTCTAAGTAATAGGCCTACTATTTACAAAATAGACATTCACCAAGTAGGCTACTGCTTTGGTGTGGGCTTTTCTTTCTACTTTGTCTCTTCCCACCGACCACTTTTCGTCCTGGCAATAAACTGGCTTCCTTAACACTATTAATTAACATGTCACACTGGCATTCAATAGACCTGACCTCAGCATTAGTATAAGAAAACATTGCAGATGACATAGCGGTACTGTCCAGCAGATATCTAACTGGCTTTTGCACTGCTCAGGACCGTATGAATAACCTAAGGCTTCAGTCTCTACTCCAAGATAGAATATTCAATTGTAACGCTGGTATCATTTTCAAAGACTAAATTTATGAAAACTGCGTCGTATCCCCAAGAAGTTCTGGCCAAACACTGACAAACTAGGACTTACACAAGAGAGTAAGAGTGGCTCCACTAACAGAGATCTTCTCGGTAAGTTCAAGGAGATGGATGTGCATTGTGCTGGCCCCCCAATCACCTCGTATGCCGTGGTCATAGAAACTGGTGAACGCTGCTTCACCGGCCCTATGATCAAATTGGTCCGAAGGGTTCTTTACTTTATGTATATAAAATGAAGGTTTGCTTGACATTGGGCTAATATACGCGTTAGGCCTGTTTAATAATTTGTAACTTTAAAAAGGGTGTTAGTTTTTTTTTTTTTTTTTTTTTTTTCTTTTCTTTTTTTTTTTTTTTTTTTTTGGAAAGGGGGGTGGGGTTGACATGTGTACACAGCCTACGTAGTCGGCCTAGTAGGTCTCTTGGTAATATAGAAAGGTAAAAAAAGAAAATAGCAAGGAAAGTTTACTTCACTCTAAAATAAAAAAAATAATCGATATTATTGTTTGAGAATAAAACGTAAATAGGCATTAAAACGCGATCGTGTTTTTTAAATTTCTATAAGTTTTAAAATGTAAATTTGATATTCTCGATAATATTTTTAGTAAATTAATTATATTACCTTAAAGATCCATGAAACTCAACACATTAAAAATACTTTAAAAAAACACACACACACAACCAAAAATCATATAGGGCCTCAATCTGTAGCCTACAACAACTACATCGTTTTACTATGTAGGCCTTCACCAGGACAATCTATAATTATAGGCCTGTTGGAATATAAAGACATTCTACATAACTAGTGTCAAGTAAAATTACAATATATATAGACACTTCTACTCAAGCTGGCCCACTTTTCAACACACAATGGCTACTTCAATGAGTAATAGTTAAAATCAGACATACCACAGTGTGTAAAAGATATGAAAACAAGCACAGCGCAAGCGAATCTAGGCTAAAAATCGATGCTTCCTTTATCTGTAGACGTCACGTTTTCAAATGTGACACACCAACAGAATAAACCCTAAAGTCTAGGCCAGGGGTCGGCAAGCAACGGAAGGCGTGCCAAACTTGGCACGCAGAGTGATTTTGAATGACACGCGGAAGACTCCCAGAAAAGTTAATTCAAGCCTCTTCTACCAGAGAATATCAGGATGACTTAATGGCTGTTGGCACGCTGAATGAATTAGAAATGCTACATTGGCACACTATTATCAAAAGGTTGCCGACCACTGGTCTAGGCTACAGAGTAGGGGAGAGTGAGGATGATTGGGCATAGTGGATATATGGGCCACCCCTCTACAGCCCAAACGAGACATCCAGTGCAGTTCCGCACATAATGAAAAAACTCACTAATGTTGTTTCCTCTACACATGAGCTGTTTTCCCGCACTTTTAATGAAAACTAACTTTTTTACAAGCAGTTTTTGTTTTCAAGCCGCTAAAGCCAGATTTTCACACCCATTCTTATTATACTAAGTACCACAATTTGAATACTAGTCTTTGGTAAGTAGAAAATTATGTTAACTTATTCTTCATATGATGTTTTGAAACTAGTTTTATAATAATATAGCTTAAAGCTTTTAATCTAGGTCACTTTCTATACAACTGCTCCCTGTGGGGATGATTGGACCAGCAGTGGCTCACTTATCCCCACTGCTACCACTTTAATGTTAATTTGTCTAAATGTTTCAAATATCGAAAAAAAACATATTAAATTCTGCATTCAAACATATAAATATATGATAGAAGTGCTAATGATCCTTTTTAATATATTTTTCGGCGATTTATTAGATTAATTATTATAGAATATAGGTCATATAGTAGGGCATATATAGACTTTTTTAGTCATGACATGTAGGGAAATTTTATTAATTTTAAGGTATAGCCTTAAGTATGCCTTATACATTCTGTTTTATATACCGGTATTTATATATTTTAGGTGCATCATGCCTCAGTTTTATAAACGTAGAAGAACAGCACATGGGACAACCTTGCCAGAGAAAATGAAAAAGGCAGTAGAGGCAGTGGCTAATGGAGTGAAGGTGAGGGAGGCAGCCAGACGGTACAGAATACTAAGGAGCACACTACAGCACAACATAGAAAAGGGCAAAGTCTGGAGCTCAACTACGACCGAACTATTAAAATAGACAAATATTTTCAACAGCAGAAGAAGCTATTTTGGCAGAATATCTCAATACTTGTGCAAAAATGTTTTATGGCTTGACTACCCAAAACATGAGAAACTTAGCTTATGAGATGGCTGTTGCTTTCAAAATTTCACTCCCGTCCCAGTGGGATGAGAATAATACAGCAGGCAAAGAATGGATGGGTTGAAAGAGACGAAATCCTCGCTCAAGTACCGGTATCCGACAACCAGAAGCTACATCATATTCAAGAGCAACAGCATTCCATGGACATACAGTGGTGATATTTTTTACCCTGCTTGAGAAAACTTATCGTGAACTAAAGATAACAGGAGCACAGATATTTAATCTGGACGAAAAAGGCATTACTACAGTCCACAAGGTACCAAAAGTAGTAGGACCATGTGGTATTAAGCAAATAGGACAAATCACATCAGGAGAAAGGGGTGAGCTGGTGACTATGTGTTGTGTTATTTCAGCAGTTGGACAAAGCTTGCCACCAGTATTTGTGTTTCCACGTAAAAATCTGAAAGACTATATGCTGAATGGTGCACCAGAAGGATCTTTAGGTCTTGCTCATCCATCAGGATGGATGACTGTGGATAACTTTATTAAAGTCATAGAACACATAATAAAAATTGTACGACCTTCAAAAGACGTCTCAATAAATCTGTTTTTAGACAACCATGTAAGCCATCTTTCCTACAATGCTCTAGAATTGGCAAAGAAAAATAGTATTTACATCATCACTCTTCCACCTCATGTAATTAAAATGCATTATTGGCCTTTTTTAAAAATGTTACTCAAACGGCCCAGTTATAACCACCCGATGGCCCAGTTATAACCACCCGTGGACCATATATCACCACTTTGATATACCTCATTAAAACATTAATAACTTTTTTACTGTTCATATTATTGCTGTGCATTCATGATGTTTTTTTTCAACTAAATAAACATACTTTCATGTAAAACTAACCTTTTCATGATATCTTTTTTAGTTTTTGTAATATATCATTTTTTATGAAATGTGCATTTTCTCGGCCCAATCATCCTCACTCTCCCCTATAGGTCTTCCTATTCACTACCAAGAAGTGCCGTATTTGTTTTACATGAACATGCATTCAACAAAAAATACGTAGGCTGCATAGTCAAGAACATAGTCTAGATTCTAGATCTATACACGTAGAGCCTTAACACACACTGACAGATTTGTAAAGGGCTACGCAGGGACCTAGTACAGTGGCGTGTAGCAATGAAATGTGCAGATTGTTCAATGAACGGGGATCCCTGGGTGCTAGTGGACTTAATCTTTCATTTAATCAAACCAGTCGCTTTAATCTATAGCTTTTCTAAACATGAGCCTACACCAAAAAAAAAAAAACACTCAATTGTTTAACTAACATTAGGCTATATTATTATTATTAGTTGCAAATTTCGTAACCACTCCATGTGGGAAAACAACACTTTGACGGGAAAACGGAAGTAGTTTTAACTAATGGTTGTGATGACTTTACAGCCGACATGCTTTTAAAAACCCATCAGAATTTTTCGATTTTCTTTTATTCCTACTAGATCTATGATGATTGAATTTCTGGAAGAAGCTGTCTTACGGGTCGCATTGTAGAGATATTAGACTAGTTGTCTTTATCGATATGCCTTGATCCATGAGCTTCTTTTTTTATGTTAGTGATTATTATACCGTTATTTTTCTTTCCCTTAAATTGTGTAGACGCTGGCCATATGTAATTGATTTTGATTATTATTTTATGCTGCTTTATTCAGGTAAGCCGGTACTTAGTAGGCCTAAACATACATCCCACGAATCGCTGCCGATATCCTTGATCTACGCGACAAATGCAGTGAAAGGAAACAAAGAGCCGGCTGGTCCAGCGGTTAGTTCACCAGACTGTAAACCAAAAACCAACTGACACGTCGCGGGTTCTATCCCTGCCACTGACCGATCCCTATCGCCCTGCGGGAGTTTTGTGCCTAGTGGACGTAATAATCTTCTATCCAGAAGGAACGTCTGTAAACTTATAAGATAAAGATGATAGGAGAATGAAAGGAGCAATATTTAAATAGGCACACTTAAATTAGGCAATTAACCAGGCTGGCACTATGTAAAATCAAAGCAGAACTGGGATTGAGAAACAATGCCACTACAACGAAAATTGTTTGAAGTTAAAGAAGAACAATAGCATAAGCCTACACTATGAAAGAACTATATAAGCTTATTATAACCATCACAAAGCGTGGGTATAGTAAGCTACCACCTTACAAGGAACAGGATGGACCGAATTCCTACTGCTCAAAACTGTAGGGGAACCTGGGGTAAAACGAGATACTTAGGCCTAAGGGAAAAAACCCTGTCGTATCAACGATAACATTGAAATGTAAACGACATTCTGTGTACTGAACAATCAAGTGGTGGAAAATAATGACACAGCAAAAAAAAAAAAGATGAGATTTGTTTGTTTCAAAAGAAACACAAAGGATTTATTGGGCTAACCGTATTTTCCCCCATTGTTTTGTCCTGCGTTACCCCAACATAACCTTGTTCACAAAGCCTCCAAACCAAACGCTGCTATGCTTAAGTAGGTCAAACTGATAGATCTATTACCATTGTCCTCAGAAATATCTATCAGAATGTAAATTCTTGTCTGACAAATCTGTATTTTTTTCCTTAAAAATATATCAAAATAGATAAAATTGAAATATTTGCCTCTCACCGACGCAAGCAGCTCAACCAAACAAAACAGATTTTGCCGATAAGGCAGTATCACGTGATCTCTTTATTAGACTCATTGCTAAAGAGCTCCAACTTTCTGTTTTTCAGAAATTCGTGTATCTCGTTTTACCCCGCTATCTCATTTTACCACAGTTTCCCCTATATGTATAGATCTAACGTTTCTATATAGACTTAGAGAGTCAAATCTCCCCCCCCTCCTTTTTTTAGCAAAGGACAATGACAAACTACTTCGTACACATAAGTGTAGGCCTAAGCTGCAATCCAAACACTCTAAATTAGGCACTTCAATAAAAATTTCATATTAATAATTCAGTCCTAAAACCTACACTGTTAGATAGAGCTAGATAAGATCTTTTAAATGACACCTCATTTGTATTTCTAGGTCAACTGGGAGGGGAGATATAAATTTTTAGCGCTTGAAAATGGGGTGATTTTTAATAAAGAGAAAACCTGCCATTTTTTTAGATCAAATTATGGTGTAAGGTTTTTTTAACCTTTGCACCGGAAGTAGATTAATTAAGTTTTAATAAAGCACTTATCTATGCAAGTTTATGTAAATGTATTTTCCTTCTTTGGCATTGCATTGCCTTTGTTACTAAAATTTCATCACTTCAAAATTTAAAACTTTTAAATTTCTGATCCGATTTTAATAAATGATATTTTATTGGAATCCTCTTTTCAAGCCCTTTACAGTGATACATAATTTATAACAAGGAATCATTCATTTATTTTAAAATTAAAAAAATAGTCGAGGACGTTTGCTTTAACAAAGTTTCGATTAAACTTTTTAATGTTTTCTATAAATAAACAAATTTGGGGCAGAAGTAGCCAGTTGACGAAAATGACCTAATGAGCCTAGACAGTGACTGTACTAAAAAATTCATAACTAAATCTAGGCTGCTTTAGTTTTAATGAAATTAGTAAATTAATAATATATATAAAATATATTTTATAACATAAGCTTTAAGTATTTACATTTTCGTTGGTAGCTATTTTTATTTTAGCACTTTAAACTTACCTTTCTCGGGAATTCTAATTTTTTATGAAAAAAAACGATCTAAACATTAATAAAACATACAATTAATGACACATTTTAATTTTTTTATATTTGTTTCATTCAATAGATATGCAGATGTTGGTGGTTTGTCTCAAATAGTTTTAAATACAATTTTTTATCGTCAGTTGTGTTTTACAATATTTTTATAGAAGCCATTAATTATGTTACTAAAAATACATGACAGGAAATCGGCCCATTTCGGCATGCGCGGAAGGGCGATATTGAAGTGTCTATCTAAATTAGGAAAGGTTGCAGACTTGCAGGAGTGGATGACAACCCTGCTGAGTTGGCTTTTGAGACGTTTCTCTTTAGATGAAGGCGATTCTTCGTGACACATTTAATCAAATCATATTTTTGCCTATTGAAATTATTGTCTTCAAAATATTTTTGATGCCCTAATCTTTTGCCAGGCTAAACCAGCATTGTGAAAGAGTGGAATTCATTTTGCATAGGCCTACTCTACAATTTATCATGAGATGACTTGGTCACTGTGATTACTAACATAAAAAAAGGGCCCTCACTCTGATAGCTACCCATATAAATAACGTAATTTAAAGACAAAAATTATAAGACCAACAGAAGATCGAGGTTAATAGATCTACAAATAATAGGCATAAGCCACAAACTACTTTTGCAATAGACCCTACGCTCTCTCGCAGACTTGAAACTTGTGGATAAGGTCCAGTACAGTAACCAATATTATTACACAACATGCGTTGTCAGCATTATTAGCTCCCTTTGACTAAAGAATCTCTTTTCACAAGGAAAATTATCACTGTACAATTTGTTCAAAATTGATACCGGCAGTTTAAGAATTAGGAAATTTGTGGATCGACAAGAAAAAGTAAAGAATTTTTTTATACAGTACCTAGACTCCCTGCAGACCTTATAGTCAGAGCCTCCCTATACTCATTTGGTATCTTATATAATATAGGCTACCAGAATACGCTAACATTTATTTTAAAGTTATAAGTAAAGGCCTAATAGTCTTAAAATTATACTTAAATGTCATTCAAATATGAAAAGAAAAGTTTTAACTGTTTCTAAAATTTAGTAAATTTGTGTAGACTTTTGTTTTTTATTATTTACAATGCCAATGATGACAGGGAGAAACAACAAAAGTATTAAGCTACTTAAAAAATATTGTAACAGAATATTTTTTTTACAATGTTTTCAATTACGGTCATTATAATACAACATGACTATGATAAAGATAAATAATAAACATTCACTTCTGTGAGGCCTGAAATAAAAATGTAAAAATATTGTTTTTTTCAAAAGCTCAAAAAAAAGGTAAATATAAACATATTCTAAAATAACTGTTTATAAAAATAAATGTTCCTTGTTTTTTTTTTTTTTGAGAGTATTACAGATCTTGGTAAATTGCTCCATGGCCTGACTGTAAGATGCTAAAGTCTATTTGAACCATTTCTTCCAAAGGCTCTGACCACCAGTACCAGTTGTGGCAGCGTTCCAGTAAAGAAAGACATAGGACACCACTACAAGGCCAAGCCCAAGTAACGTTGAAGGCTTGCAGAGACTTGAACCTTCCTCACAATTGGGTGATGTTGGGAGGTTCAAATTTGGGCAGCTGAAAACTCTATAAGGAAATCCATAGAAACTCTCAAGCAGAATGTCTATTTGGTTCAAAGGAAATGGAATAAGGCCATCTTCTGGTGCTTTGTCCAGAACTGGTCCTTTCTTTGAGATATCATCGCCAACAGCATTGCTCTGCCCTGGAATTTCTGAAATGGTTTTGCTCTGCTGAATTTCCTGTCTGTATTTCTGAAGGTTTTTTTCCATCAGCCTAGTAGAATCTTTCAAGCCTAACATGTTTGATTTGATCATAGAAAAGCCTGTTTCTATGCTTTCAGACAGATCACCGATCTTCTTCTTTAGAGCGCTGGTTTCCTTGCGAAAAGCGTCTGTGCTGATGAACTGGTGCTCCTCAAGGTCATCCTGAATTTTCCCCAGGGCCTGGAGGATGTCTTGCTGGGCGTCCTGGTTTTGAGCTTTTCTTTGGCTCTCAATGAAATTCTCCAATAAGGCCTGAGTCTGTTTCTGTGATTTCATGCTGTATTCTTCCCATTTCAGCTCCATATTTTTCTTCTGGGTTTCGATGAGAAGATGTAAATCAGCCTTAAATGCAGTTTGGTAGTCTTTCATGGCTTGTACATGAGCATCCATCTCAACTCCATATTCTGTCAGTTGATTGAAAATATCATGGAGCATACCAGAAGCGTCAAAGGTTACTGAAAAAGAAAAAATATTTTTTTAAAGCTACACTTAAGCTGAACATGTCTAACCAGAATACTGATTTGCAGACCTAAATGCACCATAAATAAAAGAAGGGATTTTTTTTTAAATGTGTCTAAAATGTCTATAAATGTGAAACAACACTTTTGTATGCCATATTTATTTTTGAGTTTTGCAATTTCTGGTTTAAAATGTTTATTTTCCAGTAATTGTTCTAAAAAAATATTTAAAATAGCCTAATAGTGAATAAATATATTGGGGTTTTATTTTAACTTACCCTGCATTTGTTTAAGTTTAACAAATAAACATAAGTAATACAGCTCACATAATTGATTACAGTAATTAAATAATTAATATTTTTTATTGTAAATAGTAATAGTTTACAAAAGGACAGTGTCATTGATAAGTAGATTTTTAAAAGTTTTTTTTTAAAGTTTTCTAAGCCACAGAAAAGAACATATAAAACTGCATCCATAGAATGAGTCTAGAGTTTGTATAGGTTTTTTTTTTTCCATGGAAGTAGACCTTTATTTTCAAGAAGGCCAGTAATTCATCCTAGTTACAACAAATACCAATCTATAGTGCTATTATAAGTTAAAAATTAGCAACAGAACTCATAAAACAATGTAACAAAGTAACACTGTGTCTAGCTTGATGTTCAAAACTTAAATTTCTTTTCAAACCATGTTGTAGCAAAAAAAAAAAAAAAAGTGAGTTTTGAAAATACATTATTCTTGTTAGCTTTCAATCAAATGGCAAAAGTTAATGAAAAGGCATTTCATACTAACCAGTTTCTGATGTAAAGCTTGTGGTTGAATCCCCTGTGGTGCTGAGAATCTGAAAAATAATCATTCACATTTTCAATTTTTACAAAATCTATTGACAGGACTGCACCCAAGATAAAAATACTTAACTGAAAATCATTGATCTAAATTTTAATTAATTTTTTAGTGTGAAACCAAAAATATAGAGACTGATGAAAGAAATATATTTTACTATTAGAAATTGGTTAAGAACAGTTAAAAAACAGATGGCTGGCAAATATGCTGGATTTGGTTAACTCCTATTAAATCTCACAACTAGATTTGAGTTAAGGTTTGTCTGTGTTACAGTGTAGATAATTGTCCGGTTGGGGTGGGAAGACCCTAATCATATAACAATTAATGTTGCAAAAATTATTCTGTGTGAGTGTAAAAATACACAGCCTTTATGTTATATAACCAATACCTTTACTTTTCAAGTGGCGATAAAGAGTAGTGACTTAATTTACTTAATGAGTCAATGATAAACATAATACTTATAATTTGCTAACTAACATTAGTATAGAGCAGTGATGGCGAACCTTTTTGACGTTGCGTGCCCAAAGTACAATACAAGACCAACTTATTTCTTTCAACGTGCCAACACAATACAAGACCAACTTATTTCTTTCAACGTGCCAACACAATACAAGACCAACTTATTTCTTTCAACGTTCCAACATAGCAATTATAACAAAGTACTGAGGTTTTACTTTAGAAAAAAACAGCTCATTCAGTTGTCCGAACTAATAAACATCTTTTGTAAAAAAAAGAATGACAAATTTAATGATGGGTACCTGACCTTAGTTGGGGTAAATTAAAGGCGGCTGTGCACAGTGCTGGCCACACAATCATATAGTATGCCCTTGGCAACGGAAACTGGTGAACGCTGCTTTACCGGCCCTATGGATCAATTTGGTCCTACGGGATACTCTACTTTTTTTTTTTAGGATTGTCGGTAAATGTTTTAGAATTTTTTTAATGCATTTTTACATTTGGAATATATTTCAACTGCCCACTGTAGGTCTCTTTAAATAACCTGCAAATTTCTTTCAAATGTTCTGATGTCACAAAATATTATTTCTGCTGTTTTTTTCTGAAACTTGCAGACCATATCAGTGAGCTGTAGATAGGCCTAATCCTGCTCCTTTTGAATCATTAACAGCCTAATTTCATCCAAGCATGCTACAAAGCTCTCCAATACTCGTCCTCTGCTCAGCCACCTGACATTATTGTACATGAGTAAAGTATTATACTGCGCCTTGACCTCATCAAAAAATGTGTGAAACTGTCGACAATTTAGCGCACGAGCCATGATGTAATTGACAATTATTGTGACATCTCTAAGGATATCATCTAATTGCTTGCTGCTATCCCTGGCACAAAGAGCTTCTTGGTGTATAATACAGTGAAACTGAACTACTGGGTGTTTTGCTATTTTTAACAAAGACTGTATGAAACCAGATGCGTCCCCCACCATGCAAGGTGCCCCGTAACTAGTAACTGACACAACTTTTTCTGGTCCCATCTCACTCCTAGCGGTGTGGCCAAAACTAAGCTGTTCCATTTTTTAAAATGCTCGCGTGCCCACAGAAATGGCTCCGCGTGCCAGCTGTGGCACGTGTGCCATAGGTTCGCCATCGCTGGTATAGAGTATAGTCACTTGAAGAAAAAAAAAGCTAATTTTCATTATTGTTACCACAGCAGCCCTAAAAGAACATACTTTTTGGCCTGTAATGAAGACATAATAATAAAATAGATCAGAGCATTAGGACTTTTTGCTATGAGTTGCCACCCATTCACCAAACCAGATTAAAGCTTCACCTTAACAAATTGGGAGGATCATAGTGGCACCATTGTTCACTGTTTGACCACTTCATGCCATCTTTCACAGCCACCCCTTTCATGCCATCTTTCACAACCACTCTATAACCTATGATTGCCCAATGAAGACTTCACATACCATGTTAAACCAGGTTTCAAATTAAACTGGAGATGTTTGGATTTCATCCAAGCATGAAAATGTGGTGGCCACCGCCTCAAGAAGGCAGTAAAATGAGAGAGTAGAAGAGGTATGGTGGTATAAAATGATAATTTTTAGATTTTAGCTGACTCTCACTGTATATACCAGTTTATCTTATTCTTATATATGATGGCAATAGAATTTTCACAAGCCATTTACAGAAAAAAAAAATGTTTAATTTGCACATGTATTATAATTATAGCCTTTTTTTCCTTATAAAATAAAGTATTAATAAAGATTATATAGGACAGCCTATTTTCAAGGGCGCCAGCAAAATTTTTGCAGGATGGGTGTCAATCTAGGTCTGTGTAGGCTATAAAGCTATAAATAAGAGGGTTTAATACTTTATAGGACAACAAATTATGTCATTACAAATGTATTAGGCCTACTCTGTCTTATTACTTAATATTACATATTTTGTTATTTAGACTTTGATTTTTTAGACTATTCTTAAATTGAAATGCAAGAACTGTCTGATTATTTTCTTCTCAATATCAGTGTGTAGTTGTAATTTCAAGGGACGGGGATGGGGGGAGGGGGTCTTCTGACCCTCTTGTCCCGTTCTGTCAGCGCATCAAATGGTTATTGTTAATTAATATTAAATTTAACCTGAGATGATGTCTTTATTCCTGCTTTTTGTAGTTCCATTTCAACAAGATGCAAAAGATCTTTTTTGTTTAGTCCTTTATCCATTGCAGCTTCCATTTTATCCATTAATTCCATTTTCGCGACTGTATTTTTAATTATTCATAACGATTGTTTGTATTTTATAAGGTGTGACTCTTTTCTGTGACCGATCTTACAACTTACTGGTGTGCGTGATATTTTTTACTTTTGCATAAATTCAAAAGTTCGTTAAAGACGATAATGGATAATGTTGAAAATAAAACAACCAAGGACCTATTCAATAAAAATATAGGAAGCTAGACAGAATTTGAAGGGTAAGCTTGTTGTATTCTTTTCTGTGTTAAACGAAGATATGGCAGAGCTGATAGCCGTGTATCATTTCAATTAGCATTATCATGATTATCCGTAAAAACTATAGTTTTATAGTTTAACTGACAAGCGCCATGTTTTGAGCACCAAAAGTTTGACTGTAGGCTGATATTTTTCACCGTAGAGGCTAAAATACTAAGTTGCGCAATCGACCTTTTTACTTTTGTGATCGACTTTAAAAAAAAAAATATTTTTAAATCAGTTTTAGATTTATGACTTATGATTTATAATTTAAATTATATTAAAATACAACTTTTAAAAATCTTAGTTAGTGTTTAAATGTTTACTATCATCGTATTTTTTTCGAATATTTTTTAAATTATTATTAAACAGTGATAGTGCCAACTGCAAATCATAGGGTTACATACATATTGTAAACAATGGCTGACTTCGACACTATTTACGAAGAGAGAGAAGACGAAGAGAATAGTGTGGATAGTTACAGTATTTATGTACCAGACCCAATAATTATAAGGGGAGCCGGAAATGTAACAATGTATGTTGAATAAATACTTATAATTATATCGCGGAAACAAGTAATAGACAAACTATTAAACGTTGACCTATTTAAATTGGACTTGACAATGAACGTATTCAACATATTGAATATTGAAAGTTTACCCGAAAGTTGTCAAGTAGTCAAGGCAAGGGCTGGCATGATAAAAAATATTTCATTTTGCCACTCAAGTTAGGCTACGCTATGAATTTAGGAATTTAGGCCTACTATGATTTCTAATTAGGTAATACTTTGGTTCAGCTGCCTCACGAAAAGTAGGGTTCTAAAAAATTCCAACTGAAAATTTTTTCGCGTGGATCTATTGATAAGTGTCTTAGGAAGAGCGGCAGACTATTGAAAATGGAAAAAAAATTTTTTTCATCGAAAAAAAATTCATTTCCATTGTGTTTACCAAAGGCTTGTGACGTCACATAGCCATGAAAAACACGAAGTCTGATGGCTTCCTAAGACACAATTATCAATAGCTCCGCTACTCAAATTTTCAGTGGGAATTTCTTAGAACCGATACCAAAAAGGGAAAAGGGGCGAAAAAGCACGAAATGAATACAAAAATAAAATTATTCTTACCGTATATCATATGAAATAACACAAAACGACACAAAATCCTATTGTTACTTGTGGAGACCACATCGTGTCCTCGAATCTTTTTGCGCTTGCGTGCCATGTGGTTTTCTAGATTACTACTTCCTGTCCCAAGATATGGCCAGGTTGGCCGATACTACTCATTAACAAATACTTAGAAAGCTTAGAAACTAACCGATAGTAATCATTAACAAATACTTAGAAAGCTTAGAAACTAACCGATAAAATAATGATTAACAAATAGGCCTACTTAGAAACCTTAGAAACTAACAGATAGTAATCATTAACAAATACTTAGAAAGCTTAGAAACTAACCGATAGTGGGGAAAAATCTGGTCCGAGAAGCGCGTGGTACATGGAGTGTGTGCGTTTGATATTATAGTATAGGGATAAAAGAAAAAATAAATAAAAATAAAAAAATCAAAGGGACGTAACAAAATTTAACACAAAAAGCTCAAGGGAAGTAACAATTTTTAATAAAACGTGCAAAATTACCAAATTTTCAACATTAAATAAAAATCACACAAATGGAACCGCTCAATGAAACCTAGATTGTTGTATTCAGGACAAAAAGATCTTTAAATTGATATATGGCACTTATAAAAACTCCGTGAGGCAGTTAAACCAAAGTATAGCCTCTAATTATCCCTAGACCCTAGGGCTATGACTCAAGTTATGAGATATTTATAAAGTTATAAATAGGCCTATATATATGGCATGGCAATATTTGTATGGCTGATTAGGCTTAGTAGGGCGCTTATTCAAGACAGAAACTCTGAGAGAAATAAAGGCTAATCTAACATTTTTAGGAAGTTACCAGGCCAGAAGCATTTAAAATTTAATCAATGAAAAAAAGTAATAAAATGTATATTGAATATTGTCTAATAAGTAGGGCCTATTACTTTTACCTATAAAAATTCACTCAGCCTCTATACTTATTTAACTTATTATTATTATTGACTCTTGCTCATAGTAGCTAAGTAGTCTAAAACTTAATGTAACGTATAGTTTATAGACATTATAGTCATGCCCGGATTTCCGCCTAGGCCCACAAGGCCCGGGCCTAGGGGCCTAGCCATTCTAGGAGCCCCGGTGGCGGAATCTTTACATTTATAAGCTCAAAAGCATGGCTTGCCTTATCAAAAAGCTTTATAGAAAATAATATTATAATAATTATTTTTACTACATTTGTCAAAAACAGGGCACTCATAATATAACTTACAGCCCTGCTCTTCTTAGCCGAACATTAAGCAATGATAAAATACGACCTCGAACTTGGCTCATATTTTCGAAGAGCAAGGGTGCAGTTTTTTGCGCCCCTTGTAAGATGTTTGGGAAATTGGGGTCGCTAGCTAATGAATCGTACAACGACTGGAAAAATGCAGTTCAAAGAATGAAGGAACATGAGGATTCGGACGAACACAGGTCAGCAGTTGTGACACTATTAGCTAGGAAAGTGCTGTCGGTAGAGTTGACAAGAGTCTTGTTCTTCAAACGGAAGAAGAAATAAAATACTGACATGAGATTTTGAGTCGCATTGGGGCTGTTGTGAGGTCACTTTCTGAACGTGGATTGCCGTTTAGAGTTTCCCATGAGAGATTTGGATAACAAATCAGTGGGAACTATGTTATGACCCTTGAACTTTTGGCTGAGTTCGATCATTTTCTGGACTTACACATATAACGCCACGGTAACAAAGGAAGTGGCGCAAAATCATTTCTTTCGTCAAAAATATGCGATAAAATGATCAATATCATGGCAGAAAAGGTAATAAATACAATCATGACTAAGATAAAACATGCCAAATTTTTCGCTATCTCTATGGCCTCTACTGCGGACATTTCTCATGTAGATCAACTTTCTTTCATAGTGAGATATGTCTCTGAAGATGGATGTCCTGTGGAACGATTTTTGAAATTCATTCCAAATTATGGCTAAAGTCGTCCTAGAGACATTGAAAAATCACGACTTGGATATCGCCGATTGCCGGGGACAGTCTTATGACAATGCTAGCAAAATGTCGGGGGCAGTCTTACGACAATGCTAGCAATATGCCGGGGGCAGTCTTACGACAATGCTAGCAATATGCCGGGGGCAGTCTTACGACAATGCTAGCAATATGCCTGGGACAGTCTTACGACAATGCTAGCAATATGCCGGGGGCAGTCTTACGACAATGCTAGCAATATGCTGGGGGCAGTCTTACGGCAATGCTAGCAATATGCCGGGGGCTGTCTTACGAGAATGCTAGCAATATGCCGGGGGAAGTCTTACGGCAATGCTAGCAATATGTCAGGTGTATATTCTGGTCTTCGAGTGAGAATAAAACAAATGAACCCTCTGATAGATTTCGTTCCCTGTGCGGCCGAGTCTTGTAAAGCTACTGTATCTTTCTTCGGTATTTTGCAGTAATTGTATAGTTGTTGTTTTTTTCGGCATCAACCCAAAGATGGGAAATTTTGCTGTCGAAATTCAACAAATTCAACAGTCGTGAAGAGTCTTTCTCAGACAAGATGGTCTGCTCGAGCTGATGCCTGCCGAAGTCTATGTTGCTCCTATGCAGCTCTTCAGATAATTGCCAATGATGCAAATGAAAAGCCATCTACGCGCTTTGAGGCTTCAGGTCTTCTGAATTCATTCGACTCGATGAAAACTTGCTTTTTGTCACTTCTCTGGAATGACATCTTGGAAAGGCTCAACAAAGTAAGCAAATCTCTCCAATATCGACCTGGGTACGATCATTGAACTGTATCAGTCTTTGATAACATACCTAGAACACTTAAGGAAACCCAGTAACTTTGATTATTATGAGTCGAAAGTTATTGAAAAATCCGATGAAAATAGCTATGCATTTTGACATGCAAAGGAAACTTAAGTGTTAAGTCCAGTTCGACGAAGAAAAAGGAAACTAGACCGAACGCTCTGGCAGGGACAGATTCAGAGTTACCATTTCTAACGTCATTATAGACAGACTAATTACAAAAACTACGGAGACGCGGAACTGCTTATTGGGAGTTAAGTAAAATTTTGAGTTTCTTACGAAACTGCATCGTTTGGAATCTAAAGACACCCAAAATAGAAACCTTAGAACAGGCTCAATTCACTCTCTGTAATGTACATAGAGTCAGAAATAATGGAATTGACTATGATAACGTCATTCGTTCTTTTGCACAGAAGACAGTTCGTCGTATAATATGATTCTATATATTCTATTTTATAGAATAACGTAACTATAATAACATAGACTGTATTATTCTGATGTTTATTAAAGTCATTAAATTCGATTAAAAATTAAATGTTCTGTACTAGTGCATTTAATTTGCTAAATTTCCAAAATAGCTTCGAGATGGCTGGGGGCCCCCAAATGTCAAGTGCCTAGGGGCCCTGGGGTCTCTAAATCCGGGCCTGATTATAGTCTTAGTGATCTTAGTCATAGTGTATTTTTCTGTGAATAATTTCAACGTTTTGGTGGTGGGGGAGGGGGTGAAGAAAATAGTAGGTCTATTAATGTCATTTGAAGACATTATATTTAGCCTATACATTTTCAAATTTGGTATAGGCCTGATTATATTCGTCACAGTCATTTCACAATCGCCTAAGTCATTTTTTGGGGGTTTGAAGTTAAGAAGTATAGTTTACACAGTCTTCTATTACATGGCAAATCGCCTATATCCTAAACCAATCAGAAAAAAGATTTTTTAACAAAATGTATCTAGGTTTAACAACAGAGTGAATACAGATGTCATTAGTGTCATTCAGTTTTTTTTAGTTTTCTCAAAACATGAAAAAATGACTTAGGCAATTGTGAAATGACCTTGACAAATATGCCTTTAGTCTAATGAAAAAAGGTAGGTCGACTAATGTTTGATTTTAGTGGTAAAAATTTAATAGGTCTCATCGTCAGTCTTATGATCAGGGTTCCCGCGGCCTCCTGAAATTTCAGGATGTCCTGAAATTGCAAACAAGTGCAAAAAAGTCCTGAAAACCTCCTGAAATTTGGAATAATCTCCTGAAATGTCATGAAAAATTGAGCTGACCCCTATTTTTTCCTTCTTCAACACGTGTCCCTAGTTCAACTGACCTGCCTCCTGCGTGTTATGCTTAGGCTTGCTATGTCAAGCCTCTCCCTTCTTGCTTTGTGACGTTAAAGATGATATACATATCATTCATATGGCTCTTCCTCCTCTTGCGCTCCCTCTCCCACGGGGTGGTGTCTGATAGATTAGATAATGATAAGGACTAAGGTGCCTATTTTTTCGATCTATGTTGAGAATGCCTGATTACGCTAGGCGCGGCGCCTTCTGGTCTGCTTGGGGTCAGCGAACCCACATATTTTGCCTAATTGATTTTGAAATAAATTTATATAAAAATACACTGAAATAGGTCTTTTTATTTGTTAAAAAGAAAACGATGACGTTTAAGACGCTATCTTATATCAGATGGTAAAAATTCCAGTAGGGCTTTTTAGCTTGCCCTACGAAAGGAGTTATTCGCAATGTAGGCCTACGCCGATTGGCGCCGATATCCTTATCAACTTTTTAAAGGTGTAAGCCCTACATGGTTTTATTAATTATTAGATCGTACACGTAGGCCTACAATGGAGTTTTTGCTATCTATGTGGGAAATGTAGGCAGACGATTTTGGGTCTAGGCATAGGCCTTGCCGGTGTGGCCCTAGGTCTATCAGTTTATCAGTCTAATGACTAGGCCTAATCTAGAAGTTTAAGTCATTTTATTCATCATAATACATTGATGAACCCTGTATGATTGAAAAGTAATTATTAATCTGCCTAACAAGTTTTAACCTTTACAATAGTAATAATTTAGCTATGTTTTCTCTATAATTGTCAAGGTGATAGTTTTCTTTATAGGCTACATGTCAATGCATAAATGTGTTTTCTCCTTATTTAATGTATAGGCACAATGACACATTTTTTCTCCATATTTGTCTATGTAGCTTATATTCTCTATGCCTATATGTTTTCTTAATTTTGTCGATGCAGTCAATATGTTTTCTCTATATAGGCCTACTTGTATTTTCTCTACATTTGTTTTGTAGCCGATCTGTTTTCTTTTTATCTTTATACTTGTAGATATGCTCGTCAAAATGACGTAGAAATGAAAGATTACAATGTGTTTTGTTAAAAAAGACAAAAAAAAATCACAATATTACAATAATAACTGTAGTGTGAGCGTTTCTTTCGGTATTTAGTTTTTGTCCTTTTTTATTGTTTGCAGTCGTGTGGCCATAGAACATGCATATGAATTGTTGCTGTTAAACTTCTGACTTCCTATTTAAATTATTAATAAAAATATTAAACAAACAATGATATTATCAAAAGATTGCAATAGACATCACGTCGCATGTTAGTTTCTTATAAAAATACAACCTACAAATTCTCTAAGCCAAATTGCGGGTACGTACCATTTTAGAAAAGCACGTTTGCGTTCATCATTTTGAAAGGGACATTTCTCTTTTTTTTTACAATGTTTAGTTTATAACTTTAACTCATTAGTAAAATGTTAGTTAAAAAAATTAATAAAAGAATAAAACATAAATAATATAGTTGATATGATAAAAATTTCTTTTGGAGAACGTTTCCAATTTATAAGTTTAACACTTTTTTCTGAAACTTTAAACAGTTTAGGCGTCTATAGAGGAAAAAAAAAATATATAAACATATATATATAAACGAACTCACAGTAATTATATATATTGATGGGCTGGCTTGTCATTGCAACATCTATATATTTTCTCTATATTAGTCATATATATATGTTTATATATAGGGCAAGCAGCACATTTTTGTTTAGCTATTCAGTTATCTCCGTAACAAAATGCTCATTAATCTTTTACTTATTACGGAAAAACAAAATTGGAATATTGGGGGGGGGGGGGGGGGGGGGGGAGGGGAACTTTTTTTTTGGGGGGGTTAAAATGAATAGTCATGGAAAAAATGGTATTAAAAATATGTAGGTACAGCCTATACGAAATCCTGTCCTATTGGCAACTATGGCCTACTATATATAATTATAATAGTCTAGTATAGGCCTACAGCTGTATACAGTTACTACAAGTAGTTACTAGTTTTACTGCAAGCCTTTATTAGGCTTTTAAAATGATTTATTACTTCACACATTGCTATTAATTTAAACTAATTTATGTAAAAAACAATCAGTACTAGCTTTTATCTTCTAATTGTAATTGCAGAACTTATACCACATTTGCCTGCTGCCCCCCCCCCCCCCTTCCCCCCACTAACATGACTTGTGGCAGGAGATTTTAGTAAGAAAAAGCAATTTTCAGTATAGATGAACAGCTATTTGCTAGGGATGTGCTTACAGCAATTAACTTAACTATATTATTATCTTAATCTATTAATTTGAAGAAGTTGTTATTATTTTCTCTAAATAAAAACTACTTCAAATATTAGGATTTCTGAGTATTAAATAAAATACCCTATTTTTAACATGATTCTACTTTTTCAGTTCATTAATAATGTGCCTCTAGGATTGTTTGTTATTTGATTATCTAGAGAAATCTGCATTAATTGACTATTTGGTATAACTAGTAAGCCTACACATAAAAGTTTGTAACCAATCAGCAACATTATTTCCCCTTCTCCCATAGCTATAAAAGTAAACAGTTTTACCTTTGTAATTAAATTTTCAGATGACCATATGCCTGAAATTGTATGGACATTTAGTATGTTATGCACAGTTTTTTGTTGTTGTTTTTTTTTACTCAACAATCTATACTTTTTTTTTCATGTTTATAATGTAATTTTTTTCCTCCCTTTTTTTATTCCTCTTTCTAAGTTTTGGCCTAAGCAACAAATTCGAAACAGATTTTCCACCACGTCTAGCTGCGAAGGTTTGAAAAGGCTCTTTGTATTTCTTAAACGCTACAAATGCTATTAATTTTTTTTAAACATAGATTAATGATTAATATAAGAGAATAAATGAATAGAGTATTTAAAATTGATCTTGTTTATTGCAGGTCGCACCAGAGGAATTTAAAGCGACCATAGCAAGGATAAATAATGTTTTGCGAAAGGCACTTCCTGTTAACGTGAAATGGTTATTTTGTGGCTGCATTTGTTGTTGTTGTACACTTGGCTGTTCTCTTTGGCCAGTTGTTTGTCTTAGTAAACGAGTAAGTGTTGAGCTAGTTCGCTGGGTATAGTAAAATGAATACATTTTTTTTTTTGTAAATTTTTTTTAGCTTACCAAAAAAAATTGATAATTTAGACTTAAACAAAGAGATTGGCTTGAAAAAAATTTGAAAAAATAATCATGTAATTAAAAGTACTAAATTAATTAGAGTTAATCTAGTAATATTATGGGCATGGTAGACGAGCGGCAGCGCGTTCGACTGGCGATCCGAAGGTCCTGGGTTCGAATCCTGGTGAAGCCCGGATTTTTTCCCAGGACTAAAGGGTGTCCCTGAGTCTACCCAGCTCTGATGGGTACCTGACTTTAGTTGGGGTAAAGTAAAGGCGGCTGGGCATTGTGCTGGCCACACATCCCCTTGTATGCTGTTGCCACAGAAACTGGTGAATGCTGCTTCACCAGCCCTATGATCAGTTTGGTCCGAAGGGTACTTTACTTTTAATTTACTAGTAATATTACTTTGTATGGCTAATTTTAACTAGTTTGTTAAATAAATTGCCACACTGATAAAAAAAAGCTACTTATAAGTCTTTTTAAACCTTTATCTGTCTAACGTTTAGAAGAGTGTCTCAAAGGTTCAAGGAGAAATTTTATCTTTTGCCCAAGAATAAATTTGTATTTTTTGTGTTTTACAGACACGGCATTCTTTGGAGAAAGTTTTAGATTGGGAAAACAGTCATTTATATCAGAAGGTAACATATTGTACTTTTCTTCATGTTAACAACTTTCTTCTTATTATTTCATCATTTTTACAAGTGAGTTTTGATAGAAAATTGAATGATACACCAATTGAAAATAGAAATAGTTTACACTGCAGTTTAAAAGTTTATATAAATTATAATAATATAAACATCTTTTGTGATATTTTGTGGACAATTATTATTTTACATACATTCAAATGTCTAAACATTAATTTCTTATATCTATATTAACTATATTAAGTCATTAAGTTGTATTGATTGTGAAGACAAAGTTTTTTTATGTACCTTTCTTTCTGTACTCCACTTCCCTTTTTCCCCTCTCTCTTTTTCATGCATGATTACATGTTTACTTTCCTGTTCTCTAATAGTTGATTGCTTCTGCAAAGCTAGAACTCAATCAAGTTTCTTTTTTTTCCTTCTATCTCAAAGATAATGGCCAGGGTTACACATGCTTATATGGCTGAGCTGACTGACCCTTGAGTGACAGTCTCTCTCACATCTCTTGCATATATGTGTTTTGTCAGTCTTAGCCATCTCTCTTTCTGCCAAACTCTGGTCCATAACAACACCATCATGCTAACAACAACCACACCTGCAATATAAACTAAACAAACTGTATAGCGATAATGAATTGGATAACTTATAATTTATAAACCTGTTTAACATAATGATTGGAAGCATGGGACATAGCTCTAAAAAAATCATCTTGTTCTTATACGGAAGCCATATTTTGTATACATATTTGTATACATTTTTATAACAATTCAAATGTATGAGCATAATTTGGCATATTTTTATTTATTTAAAATACACAAATTCTGCAGCATAGGTAATAAAATTAAAATATCTTTAGGAAGAATTTTCCAGTAAATGTATTTATCTTTTTGGACCAGTAGCCAACAGCCCAGGAGTCTATAGTAAAAAAAACAAATATATAAACTAAGAACCTTAAGGAAATTATATATGTTAAAGTGAAGTTTATCTGCTGAAGGAAAAGACCAAAGAAGTTGTATATTTTTGAGAGAATAAAAAAATAGTAATCTCAAATGTACAGGTATAAAACAATAATGCAAATTTAAGATGCCACTTAGGCTTTTCTCTGTTAAAAAGGATAAGTAACTATCGATTTTCTCATTTACTCTAACTTTTTTTGCTCTTCTTTATTCTTAACCAGTTGGGATTATCCTGGAGACTAAATAAGCAACGCTGTGATTCAAGTAGTATGATGGAATATGTAAGTTTTTATGCAGATAAATCAATGAAATTTGTTTTTAATTAGCTTACCAAACATAAATTGTGAAAAGTGTTTTGTTTGCGAGCATGTTATAAAATAAATTTTTTATATAATTCTGTAAACCGAGAAGTAAGATACATTTTAAAAAAATTGGTGTCAGTACCAAAATGTGATTAAAAGCTCATTATTTCTTCCATTGTGTTAATGAGGCATTAGGAAGAAGACGTCATTGATTGGATTAGATTAGTGTTTTTTGTTTTGTTTTTCACTTTTATGGTTACTGCCAGATAGGCTATTCTATTTGTGGATTCATGCATCAAATCTTGATCAATGTTCTTCTATGGTCATGCTTTATATAGAGGCCCTAAGAAAAAGATTTGAAGTCACCCTGATCCTGAATTGGTCTATTTAACCATCTTAATAGCTGTCTACCATTAAATTGTATAGCCGTCTTGAACAATGCCATATGGAAATAATAGTTGACTATTTTTATTTTCATGAACTAATACATTCTCCACTAACAGAGTGGAATGTCTGTTAGCATTTGTATCTTGAAAGTAGTTTGTATTACAAAGCACATTTATCTTAATGAAAATAAAAAGAATAACTTTAATGGACATTTTATTTTTTATTTATTTGTAGGTACTAGTTTTAGAGTTCATTCCAAAAGTGCCGATATTTCGACCAGATTAAGTGAAGGAAAGAGTCTGTGTATTTTGTCTGATTCATGCGGACAACATGACAAGCAACAGGGATATCTTATTTCATTAGCATTCCAGCCCAGCAAGCCCTCATGTCTTCATTTCTACACAATCTTTCTTCACCCACACTAACAATCGCAACCCTCTGATCTCATTTTTTGTGTAAACATTTTTATCACAGAAATGTTATTTTTCCGTTACCTTGACTTTTTTGTGTGTGTTAAATAAAAGCTTGTGTTGATAGTATCGTGAGCAGACTGTATCAAGACATAGCTTTTTATGTTTTTGCCATTTTAGTTGTCACAGTTAGGTTTAACTTTGATCTATTTATTTTAATTGTCTGTACAAAATATAAATTGCTATTGATAGAATTCAGTACCGTATATATGTTGTTGCATTTTTTTTTTTAAAGTTTTTTTGTCATCTTAATTTTTTTCTCTCCTTTGTGCCATACAAAAATATTTCTTTCATATTTTTTCCAATGCCCTTAATCAATGAAATTCTTTCAAATAAAAAGTGTCTTGATTCTGTTGATTGCAGGAAAAAAACAATAAACAAATGTGCTTCTGTACAGTGTACAAAGTTGATTATAATCTTTCATCATAAGTAAACTTACTTGAGTGTAAGGCAGTTTTGTGGAAATTTATTCTCTGATTTTTTTCAATGTAATGGTAAAAACTATAATGTTTTTTTTAAAATTTGTACGGAAATCCAATTCTTGTGGTCTTCTAAAATCTTTGCCGTTTCTTCCTTTTTGTATTTTTTTTTCCAGGTATGCAATCAGTACTTTGTAAGTGTGTTTGAGAAGAAAAGATATTCCTTAATTTGCATCTAGTCATTCTTGCATTGATTTGCATTGCATAGCGAACCTTTTGACTTTGGAATCAAAATATACATATGCTAGAAGATTTAACAAACCAAAATATCTATAATAATTGCAAATGTAAATTTTCAAAAAAAAAAAAAAAAAAAAAAAAAATGTTTTTTGCTTTTTATGAATTGCAAATGTGTAAACAAAATATTATGATAATTGTTTTAGATTCTACATTTTTTTATTGATGGACTAGTGTAAATAATTTATTTGATGATAGGATCTCTAATTGAGTGTTGCTTTATTTCATTACCATTTACCGTTGAATCAGGGTGTATATGACTGTTGTTTTATCCCATTATAACATGTCGATGTTGAGTAGACTTTATCACAAGGCTTCCGTTGGGTTAAACATTTCTCCACTCTGAATGCCAGAAAAAAACTCTAAATTACTATTAAAGTCAGTTAAAAATGTGATTATTTTGCAAGCTCTGAAATAATGTTAGACAGCAGTGATCTGCAGCTTGGAGGTGTTTATGGGTAAAGGCAGCCTTGTGGTAGGCAATATTGAGGGTTTAGTAAAAAATGTAAAAAGAAATTATTTCACAAAAAAACTAAACATAATTTTATAACTAACTATTTAGTATTTGATTTTCAGAACTTTAAAGCTCGAGGCTCCAGCCAGGAGAGCTGTTCCATGAACATGGTTTAAAGTAAATTTTCTCCATATGATGAAAGTCTTCAGAAATGCCACCCCTTAAATGTTCAAAGTGTATTTAGATTTTGCTGTTGATGCCCCCGATCCTTCCTCTTTTAAGGTTCTGCCTTGTGCAGCCGCCTCTCTGCATCAAACAACGGCACGGCCCTGGTTCAATTGAGAAGAAGTGTAATGTGTTATATGTAATTAAAATTTAATGGGCTTTGTATGTAAGGAGTTCATATAAACTTGTTTTGTATGCCTTGGGGCATTTGGAAAACCAACATCATTCAATGTCATGTTTTGTTTACACTTGATTGTTTGTGATAATTTTCTGACATAAGGATGCCTGTATCAAAAAGAAATGACAGGTTTGATGGGGGTCAAACAAACCTGTATGTTTAGGGGCTAATGATATAATGAACGATAAATGATGCTGGGCACAAGAAAGTAGGATGTTTCCTGGTAAACATTTATAACGAAACAACATATTCTAGATACTTGGAGGCTATCAGTTTTAGTGGATTGGTCGAATGCTGTTTATATTATACTATTGTTATACATTTGCATATCAGAATGTTTCTCCTGGGGCCAGTGAAGCTGCAATCAACAGCACACAAGGGAAAAGTGTGGCCAGCACAATATCCAGTTGTCTCTACTTTTCCTCAACTAATGCCAGGCATCCGTCAGAGACAGGGAAAAATCTGACATTCAGTTTAAATTTGAATCCCAGGTCTTCAGAATAGCAATCCACTAGAAAACTGTGTCCATAACTTGTAAAGATATATATATATATTTATAGATATGTATATTAAAATATATCAGCACAGGAATTATAAAGAATTGAATTGTATTTGTATAGCTGTATTGACTATATTTGAATTAGTTCCTATCTTTGCAATTACCCAGTGTAATTACCCAGTAATTGTTTTTAGGTTCACATTTCATTGGGTTGAGTTAAAAAGAAAAATGCTTAATGCTTTCCACTTACATTTGTTTTTTTTATAAAGAAACATACGATGGCTGTGTTAATGAGTTTATGTTTTTGCTTTCATACATTACAATATGATTACAGTGTCATGATATTAAGTTAGTTGAATGTTTTTTTATATCTGCATGTATGAATTGAATTGCACAACACCCACTACATACAGCTTGTACAAGGGGAACTAATGTAAAAAAGATATTACTATTTTTGTCTTTATTGGTTGTACTGAGATGACTTGATTATAAAAGCAGAGATTGTTTTTTTTTTTGTTTTATTTTAGTCTCCCGTTGATTGGCAGCCATACATAAAGTCAATAGCCAGTGGTGTTTTGACATAGCCTGGGGCAGTGTGCACTTGAGGGATCAGGAGTTAAGAGAGGATATAATAGGCATTGTGATATCTAAATTTTTCCCTAACAAAGGGCTATCAGCTATTGTTTACCTGATCCATCCACACCCTTTCTGGTTGAGTAATAATATTTGTAATAACATTGAAATCATTTCCATGTTTGTTAAATCGTGAAATCTTGTAAAAAAAAGAACAAGCTATGTAAAAAAAAAGTTTTTTATTGACAATATTTTTCTTTGAGTTCACCAGTGTCTGGGATTTGGAAATGGGGACAACTAGTGTTGCCAATACAATACACTGCAGGCATTTCTTCTATCTCTACTTATTTTCAAAAGCCATTCTAGAAAATTATAGACTACTCTTGCACTCTTGGGGCATGGTAGCTGAGCGGCAGCGTGTTCGACTGGCAATACGAAGGTCCTGGGTTCGAATCCTGGTGGAGGCTAGCATTTTTCCCAGGACTTGAGGGTGTCACTGAGTCTACCTAGCTCTGATGGGTACCTGACTTTAGTTGGGGTAAAGTAAAGGTGGCTGGGCATTGTGCTGGCCACACATGCCCTAGTAAGCCGTGGCCACAGAAACTGGTGAACGCTGCTTCACTAGCCCTATGATCAGTTTGGTCCAAAGGGTACTTTCCTTGCAATCTTGCAGATTTAAGACTAAGCCCATTTCAGAGTAGAATTGACACCCTTCTTTACCTTAAGTTAAGAGAATGAAAAATGTGGTTGAAACATAAAGTTGTGTTTTGTTAGAGAGATAACACACTGCAGCAAAAATATGTATTATGTACAATAATTTGAAAGTTGGAACCAACATATCTTATTGAAATAAATACATTGCTTAAAAAATGTATTACATGCGCAGATAAGCTGATAACAAATTTATATATAATATATATATATATACAAAAATGTACTGGTATAACTTTATTTTGTCAATTTTAATTTCACAATGTATTGAGTGTAGCAATAAACTGTTTCATGACTGTTTCAAAGTAAGTTTCTTTCATGTGTTGATTTCTTTTTTTGTTTAAAGCAAAAATTACTCAGATTACTAGGTTGTTGTTTTTTAAAAATCCGTCACCTCAAAGGTGGGTCAAAATGTCCCTACTATGGTAAATTTGTATCAATCACCTGCTATTTTGTTGATGAGGATAGCTGTTTTACAAAATTATTTGTTTCTTTTTTCTAATACAAAGATTTTAAACATTAAGGTTTTAAGGTTATATATTTTTGTTAGTTGTGCTTTAAACAATTTGTGTGGCAGAAATCATAGAAGTGTTAGAGAATAAAATTCTTGTGCAATGTTTGCTTACATGAACATTTCAAATTTTTCGTCTTTCATATAAGCAAAGTTATGAACAGTTCTTATGGTTGCAATCAAGAATTTTTAAAATTCGTATTAAAATTTGGATGTTGGGACAATATCATCAATAAGTTGATGACCTAAGCATTTTGTTGTAGTCTATTAATAGCATGTTATAAACCAAAGAACATTTAACAATGACAATCAGTGTTTATAAATAAATAGACTGCTATTAATAGGATCTAGGCCAGGAATCTTGAAACAGCGTCCTACTGATTGTACATTGATACAAGATTTTAGGGACTCCAATTAATTTAAATTGAAAAAGAAAATGGTTGGCATACTTTTTATTACATTGAAACATAAAATATTAAATCTATATTTTGTAAATGAATACATTTAACATTTAGATATGCCAATTAATGCCATACATTTGGTTTTATCTGTAATTTTACTGTTAACAACATTTAATTTACTTAATTCAGGAATATAATATTATAAATATATCCACTCACAAATGTCAATGTGACTTTCTGCTCTAAATTTAGGTCTGATAAAGTGCCCTAATTTAGAGTTTGGTGACTATAAACTTTTTTCCATGGGTACTTTTTATTTTGTAACGGCTATTATTATTTCTTAGTGAAAATGTTGACAAAAAGAATATTGAACTGAGCTATATATACACTGAGCTATATATATATAGCTCGGTGAAATATTGGCTATATTAATTATGCTTTGTCTTTGTAAATCTTAAAATTCTACCAAATTTAGTATTCTGAACACTGAAATATCAATTTAAATTACGGTACAGTAAATACTGAAAGGTACAGTTCAAAACTGTATCTATTTCCCTCTACAAATTGGTTAAAGCCATTTTGGAATGTTACAAACTCTCTGGCTTTTTAATGTCCAATTAAATTAGTCTTTGATTATTTAACATATTTTAAAAAAAAACGAATTTCTTTCCTTTTTTTCATTACAGTCTATCCTTTATTAAGAATTCAACCATTATGGTTTAAGATATTCTTTTAACAATTTCCTTTTGACATTTAGATCTATGATGTCCCTCTGAAATTTTAAATCAATTAGGCAGAAATCCTGGACATCATGTCTTGGTGGTAAAAGTTTGATTCGGGAAACATATTTGTGAATCTTTGCTATATTTCTCTCACAGCTGTTTTTTTTGCCTGCCATTCTCACAATTAGCACTTACATTTTTTGTTACTTTTTTTTTGGTGTTCGCAAAAAATGCTTAGGCTAAACTATGTTGTGTGCATAATTATTTTTTTTCCCTTTTTTATACCTTTCTTTTCTCTAATAGTATAGTTTTCTTCTTTATTTATTTACAATATTTGTAGCAGAATTATTTCTGATGACTTTCATATTTTGATATTTGTTTACATTTAGTTTTTTTTTTGCTTTTCATGTTTTTTATTTTCAACTCTTTGAATTTAAAGTGAGTGAAAGATTTTTGTTTTTCTAGTTCTTGGAATAAAAGGTTAAAAGGTTACATGTTTAGATACTATAAGCAAAATGTTCTATTGTTGTATTAAATATCATTATGCTAAAATAAAAAGACTGTTTAATAAAAATAAAACACTGTTATTATAATATTTTTTAAATAGATAAATAATGTATACATGTTTGCATTGAATTGAAATTGTAGATATTTTCCAGAAAACTGGGCCTTTTCTACAACTCTTCTATAGAGTGCTTATATTTATATGAAATTAAAAATGCTGACATGAATAGTTATGGGTGCCGGGTTCGAATCCTGGTGAAGACTAGGATTTTTTCCCAGGGTCTGGAGGGTGTCCCTGAGTTTACCCAGTTCTGACCTTAACCTGACCATAGATGGGGTAAAGTAAAGGCGGCTGTGCATTGAGCTGGCCCCACAATCACCTAGTATACCGTGGCCACAGAAACTGGTGAACCTATGATCAATTTGGTCCGAAGGGTACTTTACTTACAAAAATAGTTTATCCTAGAAGTAGCCAAAGGCTTAGCACACCCTATTACTTCTATGTCCCTGCCCCGGGTCTTCTGTCGTCCGACTAGGGTCTCTAGTCAGAAATAGTTTAACGTGCAAATTGGTTCGAACAATGTCAATCTGACTTTACATTTCAATAAATAATGTCGCATTCTCAGCAGAGTTTGCTTACCCAGGGACAACAGAATTAGGTCAACTCAAACAGAACAGAGCTGTGTAAACGCACGGACAACACAGTTGGGTCTACTAAAAAATGTCAGAGTTGGTTTTACATTTAGACATTTTTGAGTTGGGTAACAGAATTGGGTAGGCTAAAATGAAGACAACAGTTTAGATACAGGGTCACTAAAGTTTGGTAGTTCCAAAGACATTAAAGTTGGGTAAACTTCTAGGTGTCAGATTTAAAGACGCCTTGTTATAAGCCCGGCGTAGTTTTTCTTACAAGGATTTCTGTTGAGACCTTTAGAGTAACATTCCCGAAACTTTGATAACTTTAAAAATATAATAAGGATGATGGTGGTCATTTATATACCACAAATTTCTTGCTATCATACAGTACCCACACATACGGGGGGGGGGGGGGGGGGGGGGGCAGAGGGGGCATATGCCAGGGTGCGACACTTCTAAGGGCGGCAAATATAGTCGAAAGTCGAAATATAGCACTAAACAAAGCAGTTACAGTGAGCAAAGGGACGTCGCTGAAACTTTTGCCCTGGGGCGCTACATAGGCTTACGTGAGCTCTGCTATCATATTCAGCATGCTCAGGGCGCTCTTGATATACAATTTAGTTGCAGATGTAGGTGTATGCCTAGGGAAGGCATACAAACACTAGTTAAAGACAACACAAGTCTTTATAAACTACATCATTTCTTAATATATAGATTCTATCATTTATTTATTGCATCTATTTACTACCATTTCAATACTAATTCCCAATAAAACAAGTTTAGAAGTCGTTGTGTGAAAATGTGCAACTCTGTTCAAGTAGGTCGCACCCGGAAGTAAATAGTTGTCTCTCTTGGCGCCTTTTGGTAGGCAATCTACTATATCTAATATACAAAATTACATTGCCAATGCATGTCATTTTGATCTTTTAAAAAAAAGACAACTTACGTATGCACTTAAACTTATCTTATTAAATGCGTTTTTACAAAGTTAAAATTAATAACCACATAATTTATCACCTTAGTTTTGTATTAGGCATCCGGGCATGGAATGGGTTGCCTGAACTAACCAGGAAAACCAGTAACATTAATGTTGAGTTATTTCAAACACTAATAGACCCTACTAATAGAATGCAGGACTAGACTCACACCACGGATGTGCGTTGGATGCAATAATCTTCTTTATAGAAGGAGCACCTGTAATACATAAGATAGCCGTGTCAATAAATCAAATTCCTTTGGGTCATAGGGCCTTGTCTATGTTTATACACTCCCTTCCCGTCTTGAGATTCAATCTTCCTCTCTTGCCAATTATATATCCCCGCTTCTTTTAATTATTTGTACACTGTTCATCATCATCATCTCTGGCTCTACAGCCCATGGAGGGCTCTGGCCTGCCTCACCACCTCCTACAGCCCATGGAGGGCTCTGGCCTGCCTCACCACCTCCTACAGCCCATGTAGGGCTCTGGCCTGCCTCACCACCTCCTACAGCCCATGTAGGGCTCTGGCCTGCCTCACCACCTCCTACAGCCCATGGAGGGCTCTGGCCTGCCTCACCACCTCCTACAGCCCATGGAGGGCTCTGGCCTGCCTCACCACCTCCTACAGCCCATGTAGGGCTCTGGCCTGCCTCACAACCTCCTACAGCCCATGTAGGGCTCTGGCCTGCCTCACCACCTCCTACAGCCCATGGAGAGCTCTTGCCTGCCTCACCACCTCCTACAGCCCATGGAGAGCTCTGGCCTGCCTCACCACCTCCTACAGCCCATGGAGAGCTCTGGCCTGCCTCACCACCTCCTACAGCCCATGGAGGGCTCTGGCCTGCCTCACCACCTCCTACAGCCCATGGAGGGCTCTGGCCTGCCTCACCACCTCCTACAGCCCATGGAGGGCTCTGGCCTGCCTCACCACCTCCTACAGCCCATGGAGGGCTCTGGCCTGCCTCACCACCTCCTACAGCCCATGGAAAGCTCTGGCCTGCCTCACCACCTCCTACAGCCCATGGAGAGCTCTGGCCTGCCTCACCACCTCCTACAGCCCATGGAGGGCTCTGGCCTGCCTCACCACCTCCTACAGCCCATGGAGGGCTCTGGCCTGCCTCACCACCTCCTACAGCCCATGGAGGGCTCTGGCCTGCCTCACCACCTCCTACAGCCCATGGAGAGCTCTGGCCTGCCTCACCACCTCCTACAGCCCATGGAGAGCTCTGGCCTGCTTCACCACCTCCTACAGCCCATGGAGGGCTCTGGCCTGCCTCACCACCTCCTACAGCCCATGGAGGGCTCTGGCCTGCCTCACCACCTCCTACAGCCCATGGAGGGCTCTGGCCTGCCTCACCACCTCCTACAGCCCATGGAGGGCTCTGGCCTGCCTCACCACCTCCTACAGCCCATGGAGGGCTCTGGCCTGCCTCACCACCTCCTACAGCCCATAGAGGGCTCTGGCCTGCCTCACCACCTCCTACAGCCCATGGAGGGCTCTGGCCTGCCTCACCACCTCCTACAGCCCATGGAGGGCTCTGGCCTGCCTCACCACCTCCTACAGCCCATGGAGGGCTCTGGCCTGCCTCACCACCTCCTACAGCCCATGGAGGGCTCTGGCCTGCCTCACCACCTCCTACACCCCATGGAGGGCTCTGGCCTGCCTCACCACCTCCTACAGCCCATGGAGGGCTCTGGCCTGCCTCACCACCTCCTACAGCCCATGGAGGGCTCTGGCCTGCCTCACCACCTCCTACAGCCCATGGAGAGCTCTGGCCTGCCTCACCACCTCCTACAGCCCATGGAGGGCTCTGGCCTGCCTCACCACCTCCTACAGCACATGGAGGGCTCTGGCCTGCCTCACCACCTCCTACAGCACATGGAGAGCTCTGGCCTGCCTCACCACAGCCTACAGCACATGGAGAGCTCTGGCCTGCCTCACCACAGCCTACAGCCCACGGAGAGCTCTGGCCTGCCTCACCACCTCCTACAGCCCATGGAGGGCTCTGGCCTGCCTCACCACCTCATACAGCCCATGGAGAGCTCTGGCCTGCCTCACCACCTCCTACAGCCCATGGAGGGCTCTGGCCTGCCTCACCACCTCCTACAGCCCATGGAGGGCTCTGGCCTGCCTCACCACCTCCTACAGCACATGGAGGGCTCTGGCCTGCCTCACCACCTCCTACAGCCCATGGAGAGCTCTGGCCTGCCTCACCACCGCCTTCCACTCGGACCTATCCATTGCCTTCTTTTTCCAGGCCTGTACCCCGATCTGTCGCAGATCCATCTCGACATCGTCCAACCATCTCAGTCTGGGTCTGCCTTTAGGTCGTTTTCCTCTGGGGTTCTGAGCATATATCACTTTCGCTCCTCTGCTGTTAAGCATTCGTTCCAGGTGACCTGTCCAGCGTAGTCTGCCCTTTTTTTTTATTTCGGCCACAAAAGTAGGATCTTCATATAGCTCGTAGATCTCTCTGTTGGTGCGCATCCTCCATCCATCTTTATCTTTGGTTGGTCCAAAACATTTTCTGAGGACTTTTCTTTCCCAGGTATTTAGTATGTTTTCTGTACTTTTTTGTGAGTGTCTAGGTCTCACTACCATAAGTCACCTCCGGCCTTATTATTGTTTTGTAGATGTTTTTTTGTTTTTTCTTGAGATATTTTTTTATTTTTGAGCATGTTGTAGTTACTGTAGTAGGTAGTAGGTTTTATTGCCTGCTGATATTCTTACACTTTTCTGCTCCAGTTGGTATTTGGTCGGCCTCTTTTCCTAGTTCCCTGTGGATTTTACTCTTTTTGTCTTCCTGTGAAAAAATTGCTGTGTTGTTTTCTTTCTTTTTTTTTTTACCCAGTGGATACTGCTATCGGCGTGTTTTTTTTTTAATGAATTTTATTTTGTTTACATACCAAAAGTTATCGTTTTATCGACCCTTGGGAAAAAAGGTTAAAATACATTTTCTCTTACACAGCGACTTTATCTAAGAGGCCAGATCCATACTTCATTGTTTGCCTGGTGACGTTCTGACCTGCATAGCGGCGGCGGTGAGCTATGCACACGGCGGAACAGACGATATCAAACAAAGCACGCTGCTGAACCTGATGTCAGCCGCAGAGTCCAGGTTGCGTGAGATTTTAACTTTTAAAAATCCCTTAAAATTACTTGTTCAACGTAGAAGTGAACCATAGCCGTTCTAACGACCATGATTGGGGATTGGGCTCTTGTCCACGGTTGAGCCAAACATATTAGTTCTAATGGTCTTTTTTTTTAAGGCTGCCGCTATTCGGACCCGGGTCCCTTTAGCATGAAATGGCTATTCGGACCCGGCTTCAGTCAGAATTCCTTTTAAAGTCATAGAAAACATCAAAAAAGAGGGAAACAAACACAAAAAATGTTTGTTTTACCATATATATTATGAGAAGTAGCACAGAAAACACCAAATCTATCCCTATCCTTTATAACCTAACCGATAGGCTACTAACTATTACCAAAAATACTACAAATCCATCACTAACCTATATAAACTAACCGATACTAATATTTATCACTAAGTCTACCGGGTCCGAATAGCCACTTCGTTTTTTTAATATATAGTTGTAGATATTTTAGCTTTTTTAAAGCTTTTAAAAGACTTTTCCCGGTGTAGGTCTACTTGAATAGAAAAAACAAACATTTTTGCATGAACATATTCTGGCATTTGGATTATAAAGTGCATACCAAATATAAGGCTACTAAAGGGTATACAAACCTTTAATGCATGGCAAGTGCAACATGTTTCGTCATTGAACCGTATACTGTTTTTGATACAACAAGATGGACCCACACATTCTGAAAATGTGTCTACCGTGTACATTAGGGTTCGGCAACCTATGGCACGTGTGCCGGACTTGGCACGCAGAGCGATTTTCAATGGCACGCGGAAGACCTCCAAAGCGGCAATTCAAGTCTCTTCTACAAGAAATTGAGTGCTAGCGCAAGATGACTTTTAAGCTGTTGGCACACTGAATGAATTATGAAATCTACTTTGGCACTCTATTATCAAAAGGTTGCCGACCCCTGGTGTACATCATTAATACAAGAGTTTTAAAAAAATGCAGTTGGAAGCTCTTGGAAGCTACACAAAAAGGTTGGCGGGACGTCTTGTGGCCCAATGGCCGCCTGTTGCACACCCTTGTAGAATCTAATACAGTGGTAGGCCTACCTTAGGTTACGAATGCCGCAGGCCACGAACAATTCAGCTTACGAACAATTATTTTTTGCCTCGAATAACGAACATTGCCTCGGGTTAAGAACAAAGGCGAGATAGAGCACATACAAGCCTATGTAGCGCCCCAGGGCAAAAGTTTCAGCGACACCCCTTTGCATACTGTAACTGCTTTGTTTACTGATATATTTAGAGTATCTTTGCCGCGCCTATAAGTGTCTCCCTCGGGCATATGCCCCCTCTGCCATCCCTCCCTATGTGAGGGCACTGGATAGAGAAAGTTAGGTTTATCCTTGGAGACAAACCGATCGCTTACAGTAAAAACGAAGACTTCGCAGAAATAACATTGCTTAGCGCTATTCTGATCGCGTTCGCAACCTCACTGTCATCGGCACTACACGGCAGTTACAGACTTCGTAAAACGGTGACATTGTGTTCAATTGATCATTTGTCAATATTGTACTTGTTATCATCATCAATTATGAGTTCGAATAATGTGTTGAATGCTAGAAAGCAGTAAGAAAGATAGACTAAACCTTTTTACATTTTAACATTAAATTCCTTTGGTAGTTTTCTTTCCCTTTATTGAACAACGTACATATATTCTTTGCGTTTTGTCAGGCAAGCGACCGAATGTTAATAAAAATAACGATTCTTTCACCTTGAAATGGATAGTCTTTATTTCATTACTTTCAATGTTTCAGGTTACGAATTCAGGAACAAATTAAGTTCGTAACCAGAGGTACCACTGCTCTTAGATTTTTTTTTGTTTAAATGTCACTGCATATTGTGATTTGACGCTTTGAATGATTCCATAGGGGCTCGTTATGGCTGGACGAAACGAATGTGGCGGGAACAGTCAAAGAATACCACTCACTCGACCCATCGAGACCGAGCGGCGACGAAACCTTTTCCACATCTTCGGCCCCCTACGATATCCATACGGAGGAGACCGAGAGACATAGCTTCCGCGAGACGTGGTCGAGGGCCTTGGACTTTCTGTTCGCCTGCATAGGGTGCTCGGTTGGTCTAGGCAACGTCTGGAGGTTCCCGTTCCTTTGCTACAAGAACGGCGGAGGTCAGAGTTCAATCTCTACCACGTATTGAGATTAATCACGTCCTTAGCTGATTCATTATTGGTAGCCAAAAAAAACAAAACAAAGGTCACTGGCTTCAGCCACTTTTAGCTCCCCTCACGATGGTTTAAAGTTTAAAGTACGGGTTTTCCCCCCGGGTCTGGGGTGTCTCTGAGTCTACACAACTCTTATGATATTAGCCTACTTGGTTAAACCAATAGTGAAAGTAGCTCTAATAAAGGAACCTTTAAATTGGTGTTTTTCTATGCTGAGAGCAAGCTGTAGTCTATCTACTGTGAATTATATATTTAAAAAACACACACACACACGCACGCACGCACGCACGCACACACACACACACAAAGCTAAACTAACCAACTCGCCGAGTGTCGTAAACAGAGTCACAATGTTGAACCGGGGGGGGGGGGGGGGGTGTGCAAGGTTGGGTGTGGTAAGGGGGAGCAACATATTTTGAGTGATGGAGAGTGGGGGAGTGATCTAAGTATCAACAGTGAAATGTAAAATTCGTAAAAATGACTCCCCACTACTAACTCGTTGCTACGCTTGTGCATTCGCATCAACCCTTCCTTTTGTTCTTTGTATGCACCGAGTAAGCAGTAGACCTACTTTGATGAGAACGATGTTAGTTTATTTTTTTGTGCGCTTATAATATTCAATTATTTTGGGAGAATCCAACAAACAGTTCTACGAGCGCTAATAGATTTAAGAAAACTGCTGCGAACCGACCTACTCATTCGCATGGGCAATGGTTACGTAATACGTTCGCTTCCCCTTCTCCTCCCCGCTACCCTTTCCTTGTGGCTTTATTGTTGTAATTATCGTATTGATATTGCAGGGGCCTTCTTAATTCCGTACGGTCTAGCCGTGTTGTTTGGCGGCATCCCACTGTTTTATCTGGAGGTGGCAGTGGGCCAGTACATGAGTCAAGGCGGACTTCAGGCGTGGAACCTGGTGCCACTGTTTCAAGGTAACATTCCACTAAGTAGCAGTCATCTTTATTTCATTTAAATTCTGGATAGACCTCAGTGAGTGAGAAGATGTTTCGTCTTAAGCATTTGCGTGTTGAACGGTTAGTAATGTAGGCCCTATTGCTCATAAACGATTTAAATATATGTTGTTGGCTTTTCTGACTAGTCCAAGCAACCCATTTCATGTACAAATGCCAATCCAAAAAACAACAATAAAACCACCAAAGGTCATTATAAATAAACCTTGCAAAGGGAATTTCCAAATGGCTTTTTAGCTCTGTGTATGAGTGTTGCATTATAGTATATTGTATTGTTGTGTTTTCCATTGCTTGATGTGCTGTTGCTACTTTATACTTGAAATCCTGTGCTTCAAAAGCTGATGTTTTCCTCATAGAGAAGACAATGAAAACTGAGAGCAATGAGCCATACAAATTGTCATGGTGTGTGGGTGAGTTGATACTTAACCCTTACAGTCCCGGGCGCGTAGCGGAACTGAAGGCAGCATAGATAGAAGTAGGTCGGTACGGGAAGGGTTAATTATACTTCTTGTCCTTGTTTTGTGGAGTATTGTTATTTAGATTTAAACTGTTACAAAAAAAATATAAAAAAAATAAAAAAAACATAAAAAAAAAAATAGGGAACATGAATTGACTTTAACCAATCGATTAGCATTTAACTTTGTTTTCATTGGTTCAAACAACTCGCACACGTAAGTAACGGTCGCTGGGCAAGGGTTAATCAAAGCAAACAGCAAGTCTATTAAAGGTCAACTAAATAGGGAAACAAGGTTAAGTGATTAAGTAGTTTGATATAAGAGAGGTGATATTTTTGTAGGAAAACAGACAACGAAGGTAAGAGAGAGAAAGAGAGAGAGAGAGAGATAAAGTACATGTGGATGCATCTCCAAACTCCAAACAATGTCAAATCTACTTCTATAATATCTATCTATTTATGGATCTATATAGACAGTTACAGTAGATAAATAAGTGACCAATTTTTTTTTTCGACACTAAGGACCCAATAGTATCTATCTATCTATCTATCTATCTATCTATCTATCTATCTATCTATCTATCTATCTATCTATCTATCTATCTATCTATCTATCTATCTATCTATCTATCTATCTATCTATCTATCTATCTATCTTCACACATACCTACCTACCAACCAACCTACCTACCTACCCACCTACCTACCTACCTATCTACCTACTTATCTATCTATCTATCTATCCCTCTATCTCTCTATAAATAGACACAGATATAAACATGTATACATAGATACATTGGACAAACATATATATAAATAAGCAGACAGTAAGACAGAAATATGTACGTTGCAGGTGTGGGCCTGGCATCGGCTATTATAGTTTTCTACTTGGACTGTTACTACAACGTCATCCTGACCTGGGCGTTCTACTATTTCTTCTCGTCCTTCACCTACGAGCTCCCTTGGCAGACCTGCGACCACGACTGGAACACCAATAATTGCTCCATGAACTTCACGGAGACTATGTTGAAAAACGGGACAGAGAGACGATACCTCCTGGATCCGGTCACCGAGTTTTGGGAGTGAGTGCAACGGTTAGAGCTTTAGCAGCAAAGATCAACATTTGATTCTCTTTCATCTCTTTTGTTACTTGTGTTACCGTTGACTTTCTTCATTCTATATTCTATATAGTTGTCTTTAAGAAACTGTAAACGTTCTTCTAGAGTTATTTGTAGACTTCTGTACTTTTATAACTTCTTTCTTTCTTTCAAACACAGTGGGCTAATTGAAAATAAAACGTTACAACTGTTTTACAGAATAATAAATTGTTTTAATCGTCTGGATTAATAGTAAAGTAAACTATCCCGTCGGAACAGATTGATCCATGGGGGCCGGTGAAGCAGCGTTCACCAGTTTCTGTGGCCGCCTCATACTAGGGGGTTGTGTCTCTTGCACAATGCCAAGCCTCCTCTACCCTAACAAAAGTAAGGTACCCATCAGAGCTGGGTAGACTCAGAGACTCCCTCCAGACCCGAAAACAAATCCTAGCATTCACCAGGATTCGAATCCCAGGACGTTCGGTACGCCAGCCGAACACGCTGACGCTCGACCACTGTGCCTCCCTAAATGAATAATAGACAGTAAAATATTATGTCAAAAATGTTGCGACCTAACTTGCGCCTGTTCGGACACAGCATGTAATGAACTTAGAGTAACGAACATGTTCAAAACATGAAGAATAATTCCTATTAGGTGTAGGTTAAGATAGTATACATCTTACTTATTTACATAATTCAGAAATAAAGAAATATAATTGAGGAAGGTATATATATCATGACATATAACAGTTATAACATTGCATCATCACAGTACAAAATTCTCCCCTCCTTCGTTAACACACTATCAAGGCCCGGTTCCGGTGAACTCTAGTCAGCACACTTAACACTCATCAAAGTCCGATCCAGGTGATCTCCGGTCAACACACATAACATATAACAATGTCCAATTCACTCGATCACAGCGACGTCTAATTCAAGATCACACACTAGGCATCAACAACCACCCCATATGCACTCTGCTCATTTCAACAAGGTCCAGGTATTGACCTCCTCCTTTTCCAGTCACACACCAAACCACACTCGGTCATCGTGTCTCCCTAAATGAATAATGGACAGCAACAATATTCATATAAGTGGAAACAATCTCTACAATAATAATTTAAAAAGTGATATTAATAATAGACAGTAAAATATTCATATAAGTGGAAACAATCTCTACAATAATAATTTAAAAAGTGATAATAAAATTCCTACGACTGCTATGTGTGAAATTATGGGACTGGCTAAACATTATTAAATTATCAGCACGTAGTTAATAAAATAAAAGCTTGCACTCTCATTGGTTAGCCAACACTGGTGATTCACCAAGGACCTCGATGTACATGGGCCATAGCGACGGTCTAGAGTCTAGATTCTAGATTCTAGACCATAGGTTCTCAACGGGGGCGGTGAGAGGAATTAGGACATTCCCGGTGGCGATTGGGGGGGGGGGGCGGTTAAGGGCAAGTGGGCGGTACAAACGTACCTGATATAATTGTAACACCTCAGCTATTTAAATCCATTAGTTTTTGGATGAAATATGATGTTAACTCAAGTGCTGCCAAATATCTGATATCCCCCAACAGTAGGCATACTATTAAACTAACAAGAAATAGGAATCGCAATGGCTTTTCGATGAAGTAGGGGTCAGTATTTGGCAAATATGGTAAGCGGTCATCTGGTTCACCGGACCGTCGCCTGAAAGTCGCCTTAACCCTTACAGTACCGGGCGCGTATATAGCGGAACTGAAGGCAGCATAGATAGAAGTAGGTCGGTACGGGAAGGGTTAACATCTGCTAATATTATTATTTTGACCTCAGTTTTACCGAAATGTCCTTACTTCTTAATGCGTTTGAATCGTTTCAGTTTATGTCAATAAGTTAACACTATCGGTATGCGGAATAGATACGTAGTGATCATACAAACTCAAGTAGTTATAGTAGTGCTTGAAAATATACATAAAAATTCTTTAGTCATATAATATTTAAAACATTTTCAAATACTTTTACAGTTTGATCATTTCAAAGTTATAAATGTAAGTTATTTTTTTTTTTAAGAAAAAAAAAACATTAGAAATATTAGCTCAAATGAAAAGGGCTCATTATCTCCCTTTAATTAACAAATGTTTGCACATAATTTGATTCAATAGTGATGCCAAACAAGTTCTGTTTCGTAATGTAACAAAAATGACTGATTATTACTATTTCTTTATATACATTAGTGTGGAGACCTAAGGCTTTTGCAAGAATAATTGAAACACATATAGACAAACTACTAGCAACACACCAGGCAAACGATTCACATTAATATTGATTTTTTTTAAGCCTCTTGTTTAGGTAATTTTTTGATCTATTAATTCTTACAATATGTTTCCTTTTCATTTTTTTTACAGATAATAAATCACACAAAAAGTCTTGTCCGCCTAAAAAAATTGCGGAAACTATAGTACAGAAGGGGGGGGGGGAGTGGGCGCTAAAATTAAGTTGGTGGGCGGTGAGCGGAAAAATTTTTTTAAAGGGTGCGGTGAGCCGTAAAAGGTTGAGAACCTATGTTCTAGACAGAAGCCAGGAAAGAAATCCAATAGTTTCACATGAAACTCAAGATCACTTCGAACCTCGAGCCAAGTCCAACAATTGAAACAAGTTATAGTTTTTAATATTCCACCTCTATCCTCACCCTTATCCCACCTCTTGCAGAAACCCATCTCTACTTCTAAACCAAGTGTTTGTAACACTTGTAATCCGCAGAAACCCATCTCTACTTCTAAACCAAGTGTTTGTAACACTTGTAATCCGCAGAAACCCATCTCTACTTCTAAACCAAGTGTTTGTAACACTTGTAATCCGCAGAAACCCATCTCTACTTCTAAACCAAGTGTTTGTAACACTTGTAATACTTGTAATCCCCTTTTTACCTACATTTCTTTAAACATTGATCATTGTCTCATTATTTGATTTAATTTAACTTTTGTGTGTGTATGGAGATTATGAATTGTATATATTTCTGAAATCTGATTTTATTGACATCAAACAATATAAGGGGATTAAACAGCGACTGTTGTTGTTTCCATGTGTTACAGAAACAAAGTATTGCATTTGTCATCAGGACTTCACGATATGGGCCAGCTGAAATCGGACCTGGTCCTGTGCTTTATCTTCACATGGCTCGTGGTTTACCTTTGTATTTGTAAAGGTATCAAGGGCACTGGTAAGGTGAGTCCCCACGAACGCAACAGTTGTTTGTGCATGACTGTTTATTTACAGCACCGACCACCGTTGTGCACTTCATTGAACTCTTCAAACCAAGAACAACTCTGTAATAAGTAATGTCATCTTTATGCTTAGAAAGATTGTCATAAACCAATATTCCCAAATGTATTGATGACCACTCATCGCTGATTCTATTACAGAATAGGGGCATATAGTTTTTTGCTGACTTGTTTTTTTTTAGTATTTCGCTGCATAGGTAAATTTTATATGCATTAAGACTTGATAGTGTTAATAGAACTAAGAAAATAATCATTTATTTTTTGTTCAAAATGTCTCATTTTGTCAGAAACTTCAAATACATAACAAATAGATATATATTTTTAATATACAGTTGACATTAAAATGTTATCATACTTGTTATCATACTACTATCGATCGCTAGGAATTATTGTAAAAGACCATAAAATAGTTTTTTATAAAAAAGCAAATTATAAGCTCTTACCACTAAGTTTTTTTTATGCAAAATTTCATCCTTCCCCTGAAGAAAAAAACAACAACAAGCAATAACAACAACGCAAAACTAACAATTTTTATTTAAAAAACAACAACACTTCAATGTTTTCTTCTTGTTAAATATTCACAATATCGTCAACAGATGAACAGGGGAAAGTGATCGTTATCTAAATTACCCCAGGTGGCGCTTTCATTATTTATCATAACACTAAATTATGGAATCTTCGAAAACCACAATGTTTTATCGAAAAATTATTTGAAAAGAAAAAAATAACATTTCCAGATCGATTTGGTCTAATATATATGAGTGAAACAGAATTCACGAAATAAGAGAGATCAGCTGCCAGTCAAGGATCCTAAAAGTGCCATTTTATAATATTTGTAAAAACTTTTTGTCGATAGACTACTAGGCTTCGCCTGGTATCTATTTGCAATATGTATGTACTTTCAATATATTTTTACTAATATATTATTGTTAACGCTATTCACGCACTCTGTTTTATGTTAACTGCGCATATCTTTACTGTACAAAGACATAAAGAACTTCACACTTGTTAAACCGTGGGGGGGGGGGGGGGGGAATTAAGTATGTCCTTGTTGTCATCGCGTGAATCGCGTGGCTAATTTTTCAGCACGCGACTCTCTCGTTAGCAAATCTCCACGTTACCAATGGAACGCAAGACGTTCACACCGTAAAGCTTTTAAAGACTAATCTACGCATTCACCTCCCCACCCACGCATTGTTTGTAAACATGGATACAACCAAACAACAGCATTACGCGTTATCTTCACTGATCTATAAATAGTACCTATGGAAAAAGCCTCTTCATAAATTATTTTGTGCAAAAGTGATGTTAGTGGAAACTACTTATAGTCGCCTTTTTATCACATGGACCATAAGCAAAGCTTCCTAACAAATAGGGCCTACATCACCTGATCATTCTAATTTATAACTTACTAATTCTACTCGTATATATACTTGCATTGGTTCATTATGCAATATAAATCTGTTGTCGTAGGCTTATGTTGTTTTCAGTTATGATGTCAATCTTATAAATGCAAATAGAAGGTTTGCACGAAAAAAAATTGTTAAATACAAAAATATCTTCTAAATAAAAATGATTTCTCTGTTTCATTACAGTTGTTTTATCAATTGTAAAAAAAAAGACATTTTTTTTAAATATTCAATATTCTACATTAAGTTCATGTACACCCTTTAGGAATTGTTGGTCACTTTAAATGTGCATCGGTTTTTTTGCAAATGCTCATCATAATTTATGATTCATAAAGAACTGGCAAATTAGGCTACATTAAAAATATAAATATGCCTATAGCTAGTTATATCTTCTGTAGGCCAACTGTAGCCTATGCCAACATTATGATACTTTAGAGTAAAATAATTAACCCAACTAATAAAATATAGCCCTTTTAAATGTAAATATAAATAATACATATTTTAGAAACTTAGAACATAGACTTGTAAAGCGTAAAAATATCTAAATGTTTAAAATATGAAACAAAATAATTTGTATAGGTCAGTGTCTTAGAAATAGTTCAAGGGGCAATAAGTCAGCTTTGCATCACAACATTTATCTGCCGTACTTTATCCATTATTTGTATAGGTTAGTGGTAGTCACAGTTGATGTACAGTAAAGTTGTGCACTTTAAGAACAGGCAGCTGGAAACGAAATTAAAACATTCAATAAACTTGGCACTTGTGTGAACGTCTATCACTAAGAGCCAAAAATTGGTCTAACAGATATGAAATGTCGGCAAAATATGATGCTAAAAAAATCGTGAGCAATGTGGCATGTGACCCTGATCTAATAATATACAATATTATAGGCTGTTGTTGTTTTTTTTATTCTCATCGAAGACGAACGAATGGCAGATGTATACGCATTTAACAATTGTACAATCTAAATAAGCTAGTTGATATGCTATTATGATAGTTTTGTATATATTTTTTTGAGAAATCATTTTTTTTACTCCATTAGTCTAAAACAAATATTGGTAGGCCCTATACATAAATACATTGGGGGGGGGGGAGGGCATATTAAAACGGGATATCTTTTCTAGAGATAACTAGATGTTTTAGGTCAGTATTATATCTATACACCGCCCGAGGTTACAGAAAGGTCCATACTTTTTTCTTAGTAAGCTTTAGCTAACTCATGCATATATAATATATTGATCAGTGGTGTCTAAACGCGCGTGTGTGCGTTTACATACGCTCCTTCTAAAAAGAACATAAGTGCGTCCAACGCTCATCCGTCGTCTGAATCTAGTCTTGCATTTTGATAAGTGTTTTAAAAGATGTTAAGGTTTTCCTGGTTTGATCAGGCGACCCATTACATGCTCGCATGCCACTCGGAAATAAAGTGTATTTAATTTGTACTTGCATAAGGGATAAGAAAGAGTATTTTTTCCTCAGCTATATCTGAGCCTTGTTACATATTGTTATTGTGTTGTATTTCTAAGTTATAATTTAATGCCTTATGTATTATTACTACTTGACTATCTGACCTTCTGTCCTCTAGTGTTTCTAGGTTTATAGACTTAACTTTACTATTGGTGTTACTCTTGTCAGTTATGAATATTCGCTAGTAATGAACCTTGCAGCTTTTTTTCTGAATCTGTGCTAATTTCTTAATGTTTGTCCACGAAACACTCAAGGCACTAAATCTAAATATTGTTCTTTTTACAGATCATGTATTTCACGGCTACATCGCCATATTTTTTCCTCATTGTCTTGTTGATCAGGAACTCCATGTTGGATGGCGCCAAGGAGGGCGTGGCTTTCTACCTGACCCCCAATTTCACCACACTATACAACCCCGAGGTAGGACGTGCCCAGCAATTGACATACGCGCTAATAATGAATGAATAGCGATCTATAATTGTCTCACAAAAAAAGATACCGGACGAGGCTTCTGGCTCTTACTAACATGAAGTAACGATGTCAAGGGGTGGATCAGAGTGGGGGGGGGGGGAAGAGGCACAGCAAGAGCCTGTCCGAGACTAACATAGGGTGCGGTCTCCGCAGTAGCCTACATGTACTATACGTCTCTCCCCACCTGCGGAATTCCCCTCGGATCATTAACGTGGTGGCCCGCTCGTATATTTGAACTGTCTCCCGGTAACACAAATCCCATACTATAGGTCCGGACATCCAGGCACCAGGTCGGGGTCGAGACGTTCTATTGCGTTCATTGATTCGTGCTTTTAATGTAAGCGTACCCGTGGCTTCTACACTTCTCCAGTGACGAATAGCGACAGACAGACATACAGATAAATAGACAACAGACATATAGACAGACGTATATAGATCTAGATAGATGAATAGACAGGTAGACATAATGATAGATAGAACGACAGACAGAGATATAGATAAGCAGATAGATCCTAATTATACCATTTTGCCATGTTATCTTACCAGGTCTGGGTGGACGCTGGTTCACAAATATTATTTTCCGCGTCCATCGCTATCGGCACTCTGACGGTACTAGGGAGTTACAACAAGTTTCATCACAACTCTTATAGGTGAGGCATTCAAATCCTATAGGTGAGGCACTTCAACTCTTATAGGTGAGGCATTCAAATCCTATAGGTGAGGCATTCAACTCCTATAGGTGAGGCATTCAACTACTATAGGTGAGGCATTCAACTCCTATAGGTGAGGCATTCAACTCCTATAGGTAAGGCATTCAACTCCTATAGGTGAGGCATTCAACTCCTATAGGTGAGGCGTTCAACTCCTATAGGTGAGGCATTCAACTCTTGCACTGATTCTCTGCAAATGGTATTGTGTGATTGGGAATGTATCATTGTCACATTATCGTTATTTTTCCATGGATGACAGATATCACAAACTCTGTCAACTAATAGCGATCAACGACATTCGCGAAGACTAAATGTGTGAATCGGTACTATAAACTTGACGGGTTGAACCGTATACTATATTTTGTCAGGTCAGATACAACTACTTTAGAAAAACACTCACTTAGGATTTTCGTTTGTTACAGTCTCATCATTGGGATTTAAAACTATTTATGGGTTTGAAATACATAATTATTTTAACTTGGCTAAACTTTGAACGTGTTTATGTTTCATGAGGAAGGAAAATTGATCCACATTTCGTCTTCCGTTTTTACGAAGAATATTGGCAGAAAGACTTTTTTTCGATGACAACTTATTCTCTACAAAATTTTAGCCACATCACTCCCCACCCAAACTCCAAACGTCCGTTTTTACTGGGCAAAAGAAAAGGGCGCTCATTGGAAAGCCTTATTAAACGTAACTGATTGACAAATTGTCGCATATCATCAAATCATTTATGTATTCAATTATTTCCATTTTTTGGAATACTCTTTGGACGTCTACATCTAATGACTAATAAAAGTACATAAAAAGCATTTATAAAACAAAATGATTGTTTTTATGGGATTGTTTAATATAGTCCGCGATTGTTGGAAATCAGTTAGATTACAAATTTCAAGACGCACACACAACACAGACACGCTACACATACACCACAGACACGTTACACACACAACACAGACACGTTACACATACACCACAGACACGTTACACATACAACACAGACACGTTACACACAACACAGACACGTTACACATACACCACAGACACCTTAAACAAACAACACAGACACGTTAAACATACACCACAGACACGTTACACATACACCACAGACACGTTGCACATACAACAGAGACACGTTACACATACACCACAGACACGTTACACATACACCACAGACACGTTACACATACACCACAGACACGTTACACATACAACACAGACACGTTACACACACAACACAGACACGTTACACATACACCACAGACACCTTAAACAAACAACACAGACACGTTAAACATACACCACAGACACGTTACACATACACCACAGACACGTTACACATACAACACAGACATGTTACACATACAACACAGACACGTTACACATACAACGCAGACACGTTACACATACAACACAGAGACACGTTACACATACAACACAGACATGTTACACATACAACACAGACACGTTATACATAGAACACAGACACGTTTAACACTGAACACATACACGTTAAACATAGAACACAGACATGTTAAACATAGAACACAGACACGTTACACATACAACACAGACACGTTAAACATACAACACAGACACGTTAAACATACACTATGCTTTTTTTTTAATGCAACAACGCGAAGACTTGAAGAACAATATCTCATTCTCAGGGACTCTATGATATTTACGATTGTCAATTCGGGGACTTCCATCTTGGCTGGGTTCATTGTCTTCTCAATCCTGGGCTTCGTTGCCAAGCAACAAGGCAAGAACATCAAAGAAGTTGCCGAATCAGGTGAGTATAAGACTTGAATGGTGACTGAAAGAAGAACCCAGTGGCTGCTAGCGAAATTTACTGCTCGCTGATCTGGCACTATGTCTCTGTGTCCGTGTCACTAGTCCAGACTCCATAGTGGAAGCAGCAGTGGTAATGGCTAACATAGAAGCCCCCTTCAGCTTTGTTTTCATGACATGTGTCTTTGGCGCTTTGGGATAACGGAGCTTATCCTTTAGCAACTGACTCCCACAAATGGAATAAAACATTGAGTTTAAGCATTCAGCATAACCCTATTCAACATTAACATTCAGAATAATCACATTGAGCCTAATCATTCAACATAAGCCATAAGAACATTTTCAACAAATCCAATTTTTCGTTATAATCTCTTAATGAAAAAACAAACAAAAAACAACATCTTCAGTGAAACATTTCCTCTCGGATTCTTACTATAAAGATCTCCCCCCCCCCCCCCCCAGTGCAAACTTTCCCCAAGGTTTAAACTATGTAAAGTAAAAGAATAGAAATCTTGTCAGAGAAGTAGTAAGTTGCTGCCACCTTTGCTATTTTATGAGTGACAACCACTAAACCACTAACAAAAAACAGCAGATTATGATCAGTAGATGTAGTCTAACAAAGATGCTATGGTACCAGAGGAGAACCCTATAGCCTCAGTCTCCTCCAACTTCGTGGCTTTTCTCCTGATTGTGACATACTTTTTTATTAAATACATATTAAATGTAATATATCAAACTACAAAATCGGTCTCGATGAATTTATTACAGGTCCAGGATTAGCCTTCATTGCTTATCCCAACGCTGTAGCCCAGATGCCATTAGCTCCCTTTTGGTCGGCTTGTTTCTTCCTAATGTTGATACTTCTGGGAATAGACAGTCAGGTACAGTATAGGAATGTATTCATTAGGCTATTTATAGGTTTCTGTACCAACAAATAAATGTACACGCATATTATGTAAATACAGTGGTCGACAACCTACGAAATGCGTGCCAGACTTGGCACGCACAGCGATTTTCAATGGCACGCGGAAGACCTCCAAAAGGGCCATTCAAATCTCTTCTACAACAAATGGAATGCTAAAGAAGGATGGCTTTTTGGCTGTTGGTACGCTGAATGAACAAGCGATCCCATTTGGCACGCTGCTATCAAAAGGTTGCCGATCCCTGAATGTAATACGTCAGTTTCTATGTAGTTATGAGTAAAATAATAATTGTGACTTTTGAAAATGGCGAAGTAGTATTAATAAAAAAATGAATTACATTGTAACTTAGAAATACAGCACAGCAACACTTTATTATAATTATAATGCTACGATAATCAAAAGGACAAAAACACTTTTCTTCTTCAATTTGCGAGAACATAAAAGTTGTTTTTCTACACAAATGGCGTCCGGGCACGTAAAAGGGTTGCCTGAACACACAGGATTAACCGACAATTTAAATATCATGTTAAAACACGAATCAAAATTAAAAAACTAGACGGCTAAGCGTAGGACGCACTTGGAGTGTCTGTAACATTATTAGATCGTATAGTAGCAGACATGAATTATGTTAATCTTTGATCAGTTTGTCGGTGTGGAAGCGGTTGTAACAGCGTTAGAAGATCAGTTCCCGCGATACTTTCGGAGAGGCTACAAGAGGAGTTTGCTCACTGCTGGGTCTTGTGTTACTATGTTAATTGTCGGTCTCCCCATGGTTTGTGAGGTAGGTAACTAACCCCAATTGAATTAAGCTCAATCTTTTTCTTTTCAACACGTATTGCGAATTGTTTGTTCTGTGGACTTTAATACAATAATACATTGACTTTGGATGATGGTAGGTCTTAGAATCATTGCTCAAATGTTTCAACGAATCTGGCTTGTCTTAATTCTATCTATCAATCTAGACCAATTATTGTATAACTCCATGATTTGAAATCATAAATTATCCACTATAGACAAGGCCATGTAAATTATCAGTGTAGCCATTATAGGCAAGGCTGCTTAAATTATAAGTGTAGCCACTATAGACAAGGCTACGTAAATTATAAGTGTAGCCACTATAGACAAGGCTACGTAAATTATAAGTGTAGCCACTATAGACAAGGCTACGTAAATTATAAGTGTAGCCACTATAGACAAGGCTACGTAAATTATAAGTGTAGCCATTATAGGCAAGGCTGCTTAAATTATAAGTGAAGCCGCTATAGACGGGGCCTTGCAAGATTTTTTTTTTACACGAGCTTTCATTCCGTCAATCACGTTTCCCAATTAATGATATTTTAAAATAATTGTCTGACCGACTTTAGCGTTTATTCTTTATTGTTGTGGATTTTAATAATCTTGTGTCAAACTGTCAACGAATGGGAGTTAACATTTATTAAAGGTATAGGCTACATTTTTATCTAGTATTTCCGGGTACGACAGTTGTTATTACCTGACTATGTGTTATTTTTTTTTCGAAATATTGGTTTAGGGCGGAATGTATTTAGTCGATCTGTTTGATCACTACTCCGGAAGTCGTGTCCTAGTTGTAGTGGCTTTCTTCGAAGTGGTCGCTGTCTCATATGTATACGGTAAGAAAACAGACTCTCTGTTCTTTGTCACTCTCATTCTCCTATCTCTCTCTCTCTCTCTATCACCGTCTCTTATTCCCTACCTGTCTGTGTCTTTCCTCTCCTGTCTAACGCTGTCCATAAATCCCTCTATTAATGAAGTAAGTCTGTATGCCTGTCTTTCTCTTTTCGTTTTTTCTAGTTTGAAAGGACAATTAATTATTGTCCCGTGAGCAAGTCTGTGTGTGCAGCTTGAGTGTCAGTGGTGAATGTAGGGTGCACACAGGGAACCTGGAAGGAGATAATTTTAATTGTGTCACCGATTGGACCTGATTTCTGCCAATTATAGTCGGATTCATTAATTTTTACTTAAAAGTAATATATGCAGTTGTGTGTTTTATTTCCTGTGTGTGCAGCCTGGATAAGTGAAGAAAGCTGTCTGTATCCATTGAAAAAAAACAAAACAAAAAAAAAAAGTGCCGAACCACCTACAATTACAAAGGTCAAAGGTCAACATTCCAGCCATCATATCTGCTAGACAGATAAGCCCGTGATTGGTGAGCAGAGATTTTCCAGAGCCAATGTTTCCTCATTCCGTAGCACTCATGTTCCGATTGGACGCGCAGGGAATTGTGCACCTTACTGGTCACACTATCCCATCATCACACTTGTTATATTAGCAATGATGCTTCTTGTTTGTGTGTAATAATTAATAGTGTAATAATAAACGAACTTTTACAAACATTATTGAATGAAAAGTTCTTACGTTTATAAGTGCGCCATTTCATTTAATCTCCATTTGCCTTTAACAAAAGGGATTCGTCGTTTCTATGACAACGTGGTTATGATGTTGGGCGACACCTGGCTGAAAAATACTCTTCCTTACATGGTCTTCTGCTGGGCGTTCGCATCTCCATTGTTCTGTATGGTAGGTCACGACGTATATAATCTCAAATAATTAATGATAAAAGAGTAAAGACGCATTAATATATTTTAAAAGAGTGAAAGGGAGAGATAAAAATAACAAATTCGTATGTTTTTTTTTAATGATTCGGAACGAAATATAATAATTATATATTTCTGGATGAAAATATTTGCTATATGTGCATACTGGATAAATATAGAAAGCTGTATGCATCCATTAAATAGAAATATAGTGCCAAACCACCGAACGAACACTATAAAGGTAAACATTTAGCCATCATATCCACAATATAAGAAGCCATTGATTGTTGAACATAGAGTGTCAGGATGGAGAGTTTCCAAATAAAAAAAACAACAAACACAAATGTATTGGACTTTCAACAAATTTGGTGGCCAGACTCCAACTCGAGCCCCTACAACACTGCAGAGCGGTAAATAAGGTCATCACTGTGTACAAGATCATGAACCGCCAAGTGGAAATGTCCACACAGCCAGGTCGCATCCAACAGGTGACCCTCTCTACCCGAGGTCATCATCTCAAACTGCATGTCCCACACGCACGCACCGACGTCTACAAATATTGTTTTTTTCCGTCAGCCATTAGGCTGTGGAACACGCTGTACCAGGCCTCCATCACTGCCCCTACAGTTCAGGCTTTTAAATCGTCACTGAAGGGCTGGACTAAAAACCTAAAGTGAAACTCTGTCATCTGTTTACAATTCTTGTTCGTGATGGATTTTTTATTTTATGTGCAGTTAAATTGTGGACTCTTTCCTTGGTCCTGACGGGGTCTCCACAGTAATATGAAGAAGAAGAAGAATTATTTGGAAATCGTAAGAGACAATAATTCACTCGTGACTTTGATGTACTGTTTCAGGCAACTTTCATCATGAGTGCCAACATCTACACAGTGTTTACATACGAGAGGTCGAACGGCAGGGTCTACGTCTACCCTGGGTGGGCAGTGGCCATAGGCTGGACAATGGCGTTATCCTCCATCATATGGATCCCTATAGTTGGCTTGTATAAATTTATTAAGAATGGCGCCACTTGGGAGGTAATCAAAACTTTTTTATTTATCGAACACAAGCAAACAAACAAACTACTAGTATAAATAAAAAACAACAACAACGAAATGTAAGTATGAGAGCATTGGAAGTTGTACGTGATGTCCATACGGGGTGTTTTGGTAATCTCCCACAGATAATTTAAAGGTTTCCAGCTAATCTCTCTATCTTTCTATATATATATATTTACCTTTACACATTTTTCATCTCAGGGGGCACAGTGCAGCGAGTTCGGCTGGCTTACCGTAGGTCCTGTGTTCGAATCCTGGCGAAGGCTAGGATTGGTTCTCGGGTCTGGTTGGTGTCCCTGAGTCTACCTAGCTCTGATGGGTACCTGTCTTTAGTTGGGGTATAGGAAAGGCGGCTTGGCATTGTGTTGGCCACACAATCCCCTAATATGCCGTGGCCACAGATACTGGTGAACGCTTTACATTTATCTCGTTTTTTTAAATTGTTGGCGAACGTGCGGTATGATATTGATCTGAAATTGAAAATGTTGAAAGTGCTGAACCATGGTATTACGCGGCTAGTGTCTATTGTTTATGATATATGGCCGTTCAGATATCTTTGACAGCGTTCCCGATGATTTCACACAATATTAAACGCAGCACACGTCATATTCTTGCAGGTGTTTAAGCTGCTGCTGGTGCCCTACTACCTGCACCCTCACCAGATGAGGCCACAGGACGTGGGTGAGATGAACCTGAGACAGTACGAGCTGGAACGGCAGGGCAAGAAGAGCCCAGCGACGCCCCTGGTTGCCAGTGGGCAATATAGTCCAACTACGCCAGACCCACCAAAAACAGGAAATGGAAATTAATTAACTAGTTGTGACCGTCTTGTTGTTTTATTTCAAGGAGGGAGGTAGTAATTAATTTATGAAATCATGAACTGAATCTAAAAAAATTATTTTAAAAAAGTCAGTAACAAAAGAACTTGGTTCACCAATTCAATCTGGAATCAATCGCCCATTTCTAAATAAGAAGCGTTGTAATTAGGTGGTAGACTCGACCTAGGGTAAATAGCAGCATTCCACAAATAGTTTTTGTCAAGTTCTTGATATAAAAAATAACCTCGTTTTGGGGAAAGAATCGAAACACTGTTGTATATTAATACTTGTACATTGCTTTTTTTTTTTTTTTTTACCGAAGATACGCTTGTGAAAAAAGGGATTCTTAAGGTATACATGCATTTTAAGACAGGGGCATTACCCTTTTATCCTTTGTATTCATATGTATATATCATGCTTATCAGGTGAGCAAATAGATTAGTAAAGATCAGGTTTTTAGTTTAAATAATTTTTCTTGTTTCATTTAGACAAAATCTCCACAGTGAGTATTCAACTCCCATTCCATTTAAGGCTATAAACAAGGCCCGATTAGAACCCTCTGAGACCCTAAACACGAAAATATTTGATTGGGCCCTTCTAGTTACATTCAAAACTAGACTATGTGAAGTAAAGAAATAAAAGACACTATTTTGTTTGTTTGAATAATTACGCAGCCATCAACACAGTTGAACATTTTATAGGTGGAACCATGCGAGCAATTTCAAATTAAAGCTTCTTGTTTAATGGTGGGGGAAGGGGGGGACTTTTTTTGTTTATGCGGATCCTGGTTCAGTGGTTCACCTTTTCCAGTGTTGCACCATTTGCTGTATAAACTGTATTGCTTTATTTGTAGTATTGCACTATTTACAGTTTTGCTCTATTGTACTATTTGCAGTATTGCACCATTTGCAGCATTGCACTATTTGCAGTATTGCACATTTGCAGCATTGCGCCATTCCCAGTATTGTACTTTTTGCAGTATTGCATAATTTGCAGTATTGCAACATTTGCAGTATTGCACCATTTGCAGTATTGCACCTTTTGCAGTATTGCACCATATGTATATGGTCTTTGGTAAATTCGTTGTATGCAATGTTCAGTAGTGCCCCTTGTCATTGATCCTCTAAGCACGTGCCTCTTTTGCTTTAAATGTTTAATCCACCCCACATGGATCTTCACATAGATACATATAAATTATGTTACAATATTTTATTCATTTTTATTTTACCTTTGTTTTTATACATTTATCGATTGATTCAGATTATGTTTATACTCTAGCTATAAAAGTATTAAAATATTGCTCTATAATAGAATATTGTATATGATAGAAATGTGCATGTTATAGAATGACGTATGATTGTAAAGTGCGTACAGAGATTTGGATGAATGAGATGCAAACCTATAATGTAAAGTAGCGTGCTTGAGATTTCTCATATTTAACGAAACTCTAACTGAATGATATGAAATACACGTATGTTGAGATACTGTATACAAAATAATTACACATAAAATATATATTTAAAACAATTGTGTTCAATTTTAATACTCAGACAATTTCTTTGCTTCTTGTGTATTTTGTATTGTTTCTGTTCTTTTTAGTGAATTCATGTTTTTGTTTATATTGTTTTCTTTAGCTTCTTTTTTTTTTGTTTCATTTTTTTGTATCGATTATTTGGGCAACCCATTCCATGCCTGGATGTAGCCTAATTTGGGAAGAAAGACAAATTTTATGAATTTTTTAGTTCTTAACTTATTGTGTGTGGGTTTTATCTCGATGTTTTTCTGATTATGTGAATAGTGAATAGTTTAGTTTCTTGTATGCTTAGTTAATAGTTAATAGGTCCCAGACATAATATAAATATTCCAGAATGTCTAACCAATGTTATGTAGTGTGTCTATTTTAAATTTAATGTTCTTGTTAGCCTACATTAATTTTTTTATAAACTGTTATAATCTTATACTCTTTTGCTATGACAAAGAGTATTAAAACTGCATCAGCACACATTCAATAACGAGTTTCAACTTAATTTTCATATGGGCCTAATATAATATTTAGACGTTAATACTTGAGGGATGTAGCTAAAAATAGAACTCAAATTACACACATTATCCGCTTAAGCCGAGATATATCGTTATAGGAAAATCTAGGCCAATCTATAGGATGCCAGATTTGTCAGGCCAACTTTGTTAAGGTGTCAAAACTATCATCATAGTACAATTATGTAATCGTTTGTACTAAAAAAAAAGCAGGCCTATTTATACTATCAGACACATGCAAGGCCTATAATCTATTTACCCCTCTAGGCTGTTACACAAAGTCTATAAACTAAATAATATTATTTCAAAAAATAAATTTGATGAAAATATCTTTGTTCGCATATGCATTATTCAAAATCAACGAAATTTCTGTTTATATTTGTTAACTTCATAAAAAATTAACTAACTGGTTTATTATGCCCAGTAGCTATATAAAATAAACACATTATGAACTCTACAAAGCAATTATATGTGAGTTTCACCAATAATTAATAAATCTACTGCTAAACATAAATGTTTATAAATTGATTCACTTGACGAAACCAGGTTTTAGTCTTAGCTTCCTTGTCCATTTTGCTCTAGGCTGTGGTGCATTTCAGAGAAAACATTTCCTTTCATTAAGTAAAGATAATTATTTTTCTATCACCGATTCACAAAGACTTAAAAAAGCTATCTGCTGAGTTGTAGTCTAAATAATTATGATCTTTGTGTTAAAAACGAATCTTTCTACCGAGACTACTAGAGACGGAGAGCTCAGTAATAATTCCAGCCATTAAAGAAAGTGATAAGATATAGACTCTATTCGTCGTCCAAACCAACTCTTTAGCTGTGAGTCAAATCTCTCATTTAATAATGTAGGTTTTATAAATGCTTTTCTTTAGAATTGTTTCCAAAACTTGAATTAATATTTTTTAACAGAACGCTTTGTTTTATTTTCTTTTAATGCAAGTAGGCTACTAATTGTTCGAAAAAATTACAGCACATAGAATCACATAAAAGATAACATCAGTAGGCTAGGTCTGCACACACTTTAAAAAAGTATACTTCCGAGCAGTGTCTTCTCTTGTGAAACAGTATAGCCTAAGCAGTGTTTCAGCCCATCAATATACTGGGCTTGATTGATCAACATAATAAACAGCAGATGTCTTAAGTTAATACAATAACATCATTATAATATAGCAGCAACATAAACATGATATTTGTGAAATGAGCAGCTTGATCTTATATATATATAAAGTAGAAAAAACAACAACAACGAAATAAATATAATTTATCTGAATTAAAACGAAGATGTGTACAATTCCTGTAATAATTTATACATTTTAAAGTATTTTTTCATTACCTGAATAAACCCTTTTGCCAAGTATCTCTTATCTTTTGGGACAATGATGTTAGCAATTAGGAGGCGTCGTTTAGGTGGAAAAAAAAGGAAGTGGGTGAAATGGACATGAAGCCACAAGATTGAGTTGTGGTAAGAATAGAATATACTTATTAAACACAATATTCCAAAATGTTCTCAGCGGTAGTAGGCTAAGTATTCCCCCGTCCCAAGCCTTTCTAAATCCAAGATCACTATTGAACAATTAAAAAAAAAAAACACACTCCCTTAAACTCAAAAGTTTAACTTGTACATTATAATGATGAAGGTATTAACACTCAGCAATTATCAAAGTGACTTTGGATAGATTGGATAGTTTGGTGGGATCTAATGAACCCCTACCACCTATTTGTTATTTCTATAAGTTTAAATTTATTTATTTAAAAAAAAAACGGGATGATTGTGATCAAGTTGTGTGTGTGTCACAATCTATCAGTTACCGAATTCTAATCACACTGACCCGCTATTTCACCATGAGCAAGTCGGCCTGCGACCAGCTACCTTTAATCTAAGGGCAGAAATGCTAAAATAAAAAATGGTTTTACGTTTCGATCTCATTATTGTTTCAGTTGTCAATGATTTTTAAGAGCACGTGAAAATGTCGACAATGACCGCACGAAACCTGCTGTTAAACTTGTAGAGGATAATAAAGTTGGCGCTGGATCCCGAGACCTCTATGACACGGCGAATCATCTGAAGTGTAAGGTGAATGTTGTGGTACCGCCGGTACGTGTCCAGCTCTGGGACTATCACACGGGCGATGGACAGAACGATTCTCGGAAAGTTGCAGGTGACGAAGACCGCGGAGAGGAGGGTCACCGATTTGATCACCTGCAGCTCTTTGGTCGAAACTTTGTTGGGTTTAGAGATGGTGTCATTGTTATTGTTGCCGACGTTCTGTGCGGATTCGCTCGAGACGTCGCTAAAACTGTGCATCGAAATGGAGCGCCTAAACTGCAACTGGCGACGCAAGGTGTTGGTCAGGATGAACAGACACGAGAGCACGATGACCTCACACGTATTCTGCAGGATGACCCGGACGATGATGTCATTTATTCCGATGATTTCCTCCCTGTTCTGCGAAAACCAAATGGTGTAGACGGTTGCATTACTGGCGGCGACGGACACTTTCTGCAGACCTTGTGTGGCGAAGACTGGTGCATAAGCCGCCATGCAGGCGATAACGAAGCAGACGATCACTATGCAGGTTCTCTTCTTGGTGAAGACGCTCCTGAACTGCAGCGGAAGAGCGATGCAGCAACACTTTTGCAAGGCGGTGTAAGTGGTGATCAACATGGAGACGTCGTACAGCGCCTGGAAGTACCACACCCCGAGATACATCAGCGAGAACATGTCCACAGGCCACCGGCCCGGGGACCTGTACAGAGTGTAGCACAGCCAGTTGTACACGGCGATCAGCAGGCAGCACATGTCTGTCAGGGCCAGCGCGAAGAAAGAGATGGTCACCGTGTCGCCCAGCCCGATCTTGATGAAGCTGTAGATACTGAGCCCGTTGGCGGCCACACCCATCGCCAGGATGAGCGACTGCAGGACTATGAAGTTGATCATGTTCAGAAGGAGCTGGACCTCTGTGCTCATCAGCCCGGACGGCGTTGGCGCAGCGACCGCGAGAGTAGTTTGAGGCCATGTAGAAGAGGCTGAAGATTCAAAGTCCGAGCCAGTGTTATTTATGTCATACTGTCCCTCGGAATAGTTTCTGAAATCTCCATAAATAGCAGTGGACCAGCCTGCATCCTGGTTTGACATTCCGCCACTACTACTTATGTTAGTACATCAACATTTGTTAATTTCCATGATAATTCTTTAGAAACCATTCATTTGAAGATACAAGCTACATTAAAATTTATTAACGTAACCTTTGCTAACGAAAACCACATTATATGTTGCTGACTTTTTTCTTGCTCATTTCAAAGGCATCAAAAGGCTGTATTCGCGTTGTCCAACAGAGGTTACTTTATGAATGATAGGCCTAATGCTTAAGTCATGTGATAATCTGTGAATATATAAATTAATATCTATGTTTACAAATAATTGCTTTGTTTTAAAATGGCTTTTAATACATTTTTTTTTTACAGATTACAGATGATAAAGAAAATATAAAGATACTTCCTATACAAATAAAGAATAATGAGTGTTATTACTTGATTGAGCTAACGTTTTAAATAAAAATCATTCATCAAAAGTACACTTCGACACCAACAATCAATTTAATTCTATATTTAGCTCCTGTAATTTAGTGTCAGAATGTTATTTTTATCACTGCCCTGGAACGATTGATTAAAATATGTTATTTTAAAATGTCTATCTATCTATCTATCGATCTATATCTATTTATCTATCTTATCCCTGTCTATATGTCTGTCTGTTAATATGTCTATCTATATATTTTCTATCTATCTATCCTTCTGTCTGTCTCTGTCTAGTGTATGTATGTTTGTCTATCTATTTTCTTCTCTATCTATCTATCTATCTATCTATCTATCTATCTATCTATCTATCTATCTATCTATCTATCTATCTATCTATCTATCTATCTATCTACCTATCTATCTAATTCTTCTGTTTCTATCTATCTATTTCCCTGTCTGTCTATATGTCTGTCTGTCTGTTTATATCTATATATATCTATCTTTCAAACTGTTTATCTGTCTATCTATATATTTTCTATCTATCTTTCTATACCTCTGTCTGTGTCTAATTATATTTAGTTTTTCTGTCTATGTATCTATTCTTTGTCTATCTATCTATCTATCTTTCCTTAAATCTATTTTCTTATTATATATCTAATCTATCCATCTATTAAATCTACTTAACTAGCTATTCCTCTCTTTTCTTATTAACCTAGAAATCTTGATAAACTATCGATCAAATATCTTGTTCTGTATCTATCTATCTATCTATCTATCTATCTATCTATCTATCTATCTATCTATCTATCTATCTATCTATCTATCTATCTATCTATCTATCTATCTATCTATGTATCTATCTATCTATCTATCTATCTATCTATCTATCTATCTATCTATCAATCTATCTATATATCTTTCTATTTATTCAACTCTCATTTCTTTCTTACTCTCTTTCTATCCATTTCTCAGAGTAAAATGCAAGAGAAAGAAATCAATATAAATTATTATTAGTCTAAAATGGTCATATCATTAAATATTTACCCTACATAATGAGTAATTAAATATAATGAGTGTTGTGAAGACAATTGGCATCGACATATAATTAAAATGTACTCAGGATCGCTAATAGGTGGCACACTGGTAAAGTTCGTTTTTAATTAAGGGGGATGGTATGGAGAGCAAATACATTAAAATAGATTTTTTGCATTTGTAATTGAGACTCATATCAAATTAAAGAGCATTCAATTGTGTACAATTCTATGTTTATTGCTTCTGTAGAAATCAAATAATTTTTTTTAATGAATTTTCAAACAATGTAGAGGTATGTTGGTTACAAAATGTAATGGCTAAAATTTCTTCTTGTTCGTCTGCGAAAACTTGAGATTCACTAGGCTACACTTCTGAAGCCATAACGTTTTTAAAAATATTAACCAATTTGCATGAAATTTTCTCTTCTGATTTATTTCTATATAGATTATATATCTATAGATGGTAATAAAATAATGTACATAGCTATTCATTAAACATTTTTTATAAACACCTAAATTTGACACGTTTTGCCAAAAAATAAATATAATTTGGACTGTTGTAAGAAACTTTCTAATATATATAAATTCTTTTAGTACCAGCCATTCATATACCATTTTAGTGCATTATATTGTTTTGAAAGAAAGTCTACAAACTTATAATTTAGCTAAATTTCTTTACTTTTAACTCATCACTTATAGCTAACTATCTAGTGGGAATTGTATTTAAAAAAAGGGATTAAAATAATATTGACTATTGGTGACTAACGATAAGATAAGAAAATATTAGATAAGAAGCAGAAAAACAAATGCTTATATTTTAACAGTTTCAACATTTTTCCAACGGCCAGGTTTAACGCTAGATCTAGCTTTAGGTTTTTAATAATCAGCCAGGGATTCGCAAAAGATTCAAAATAGCTCAAATGTACGTTATTGACTTCTGTGCATTTTATATTATATAGGAGTATCTTAATCAGCCTGAATCAATTCAAATAAATTGTTCGAATTGTAACAACAGAAAACTTTCAATGACATTCAAGGACCAAAACTATTATAGTTCGGTGAGTCTATGAATAAAACAGCAACAAAAAAAAAACATCCCATGATGTCACATTATGAATATATAGGCTAGGCTTATGACACAAGTGCAAAACATTAGAAATTACTCCTTTTATTTAAAATTAAATCTATGTAACAATTTCTAATAATAGTCTTATTTCATTTATTATTCAATTACCATTTTTTATTCATACCTTTTATGCAACATCTTTCAGATATTAGAAAATATGACTACTTTTAAATGAAAGAAAAAATAAAAAAAATTGCAAAAACTATTCACCATAAAAGTGTACATGATTATTGTGTAAATTTGGGCATTCGCAAGCCTAGATCTATTTCAAAATATTTTATTTCATTAAACACATTATAAAAACTTATAATACCTATATTTAGCATTGCTTTATCAAAGTTATATTAAAAAAAAAGACAACAACATAATTTAACTTTAAGAACATACCTACATTTTGTAATTATTTATACCATTGGAATCGCTGACCTTTTCTGTTGTCATGATGTCTTCCTGAGAGATTGTCCAGTAAGCGTTTCAGTTTTCTATCTATATCCACTTCCCTTCGGGTCTTCACTCTCCATTGACAACGCGTTGACGGACGTGGGCAATACGTCTAGTTCCGGAATTTCACCAAACGCCGAACCAATTTCTGCAACTTGTCATTCGGTAAAATCTTTCAAAAGAATTACTTCAACCTCTCTCTCTTTTTCCCTCTATTACTCACGCTCTCTCTCTCTCTCTCTCTCTCTTTCCATCTCTCTCTCTTTGAAGCCTCGTTAAATGGAGAGATTTAACGATAATTGTGCGCGTGATGCACGAGTAAATTTTACATCGAGTTACAACTTAACAGTTACAGGCCGTAATGACCAGCATAGGCGTTGATTTTATGGACTGTGTTACACTTGAGTCCGTTAATGATGTCCAGGCGTCCTTGCTTGCCATTCTCAGTCTGCTTTGTTTTAAAAACTCACACACACTCAAAAAACACACATACACTCGTACCTGCGCGCAACAGACCCTGCCATCCTTGGAAAAGGGAAGGGGGGCGAAACTCGGCCTTGCTGCTATGGCCTTGCTGCTATCATGCTCATTTCATTTCAGTTCAGGATAACCCGAAATATGGCGCACGTGTAGAAAAAACAACAACTAAACATCTGAGTTGAAGCATTTCACCCTGCTTTTAGAGAATATTCGTGTGTAAGACAATAACAACAAACAACAACAACAACATACAGACATAAACAAAAAACATCAATTCTTGGAATAGTCACGTGATGTGCCATCTTGACTTGGTGTTATTTATTGGCATGGTAATGAACACGGCGTTCTCACAAACAAATGATAATATTACTATATACGGTATATATTGCTATATCAAATAGATATTTGTTTGTCCTTAGAACTCCAGATAGAAAGAATTCATCTATGTAGAGTCTTGAAATGGAAGATTAAATAAAAGACCTTCGGTACGCAAGCAGACCGCGTTGGACCACCGTGTCTGCTTGCGCACAAAACTATTGATGATAAATTGATAAACTAATATTGCATTTAAATAAAAACAGTGAAACGTAAAGTTAGATTATGAAATATTACAAAAAAATAAAGAAAAAAATATAGATAACAATAATTATTTTTAAAATCCTCGATTGGGAAAAAAAGTTGAATTAAAAAACAAGAACATCAAGAAATTGCAAAAACCGCTAAAATCACTCAAACTTAAACAAAAATAAAGTTGCCTTTTGCGGAAACTTGACTAAAATCAATAAGCTTACAAGCAAAATGATTTAGTTGCAGGCGATTAAAAAAAAACTCATTAGAAATGACGATGCCAGTTTAAGAGTCGAGAGTCCAGAGTTCACAGGCTCATTGGATCATACATCGGGCCTGATGATTAATTTAAAAAAAAAATAACTTCTTTAAATCTGAATTTTAAATAAAACAATTTTGTGCATCACACAACACTTTGACGCTGCTCTATAATAATCATAAAAGAAATGTTATCTCGGTTAATGCTTACCTCTGAATATAAAAAAAAATCAATTTAATTTAATGTTTATGTAAACACACTTATCTGCAAGCTCAATAAATTCAATTTCCTTCAAAGCTTATGTTTGTGTGGAAGTAATTGAAAAAGCTCTTAGTACCTAAATTGTTTAAATATTTCGAAAAATCTTTGCAATTTAAAAGTTTCTTGATATTTTTTTTAAAGATCAAAAGATTGACGATTTCAAACCACTTCTTTCGATCTTGTGATAATCTATCTTTCATCTCCTGCCATTGTATCCGTCTCTCAATTCTTTGTCCTCCAGGTGATGTGTGGCCAACCTCTTTTTCTGTTTCAGTGTTCCATTCTTGTGCATGGCGAGTTATATTAGTTTGGACCTCTCCTTATAATGTATGATCAAACCACTTCTACTTTCTTTCTTTGTAAATCGCGTATGGTGGACTTTTGGCCAGCTCTACTCACGATTTCGTAGTTCGTAATGAGATCCTCCACCCAAGCGGGCACACCACGTGTTATCGACGAGGAAAAGAAAGGTGGAAACCACGAAAACTCGTTGATACCACATTTTTTCACACCTCGATACGACGTGGTGTGCTCGCTGGGTACTTTATATAAAGAATCCGGAGTAAGCATCTGGTAATAAAGCAACAAAACAAACAACAATACATAAATATAAACATAACAATGGCTTAACGATTCAAAGATGATTGAAGCCAAAGTGCTGGTACGTCTTCAAGAGGTCCTCAAAAGATCTCTGCGTGGTCCACGGGCTGCTAAAACATGAGAACCATTGCAGTTGACAGTGCAAAAAAATTGGTCGAAGATAGGCAGATGAAGTTTGGCGTTTTATTTCCAAACAGACACCTTGCAGCGAGCAGCCGAGATAATCGATTATCTGGCATGAGCGAGTTAAGAAACGCCTTGATTTTATCTATTGAAGGGATCGATACTAATTTATTTTTAACTAGAAGCCATCAAAGAGCAGATAAATCTAAAAGGGAAGATGTATCCTTTTTATTAACGAGGGAATTTTTCTTCAGCTATCTCTTTCTCTCCGAGACAACTGACATTCGTCTGTCGACATCTGGGTCAGATCGACGGGGGAGGGTTTGGGACTGGTATTAGTATATCATTCTTGAAATTATTTTATAAGACCATGTGTCTTTGTCTGACCGTTTGGACTTTCCTTACCGGGAAAACTCAGACCCCCTTCTCTTCGGCCGCCGACTGACCTTCGTCTGTCGGCACCCGGGGTCCGAAGGCCGTAGGAAGCCCGGTCGGTATTGTATATATCGTTCAGTCAGATAGTCCCGGGGGAGGGGCTAAACGAAACGAAATTTATTAACTAGAGTTAGGGTGTCAAAGTCTTATCTTATACATTACAGACGCTCCTTCTATAAAGAAGATTATTGCGTCCTACGCTCATCTGTGGTCCGAGGCTAGCCTTGCCTTTTTATTAATGTTTTAAATGATGTTAAGTTACTGGTTTTCCTGGTTTGTTCAGGCAACCCATTCCATTCCGAAATACCACTCGGGAAGAAAGATTAGGCCCTACTTATATGCATTGTAAGCGTATGAAGATGTAGCTTGAGAAGGGAAAGCGAATGGAATGGGGGGAAAAGGGGGAAGGAGAGACGGGGTTGCAGCGTCCATTGCTTCCTCCCCACCGAGAGCAGTGGCCTCTCGGCAGAGTAATGGACCTCGGACCCGCTGCGGGGCTGTGCCCCATGCGTTCGCCTGCCAGTGTATTCTTAATAGGAATGTATCAGCGGTTTACACACTACGCCAGTCCTTGAGGCCACAATTCTTATGCATATGCCAGGGTCAGGTCGACCAGAAACAATTAAATATAACAAAAACTAAATACCGAAAGAAACATTCTCAACACTGTTTTATTAATACAATAAGCAAGAACAAAAATTAAATACCCCAAAAAATCGTTCTCACTTTAGTTTTTATTGTATTGAAATATTATTTTCTACGCTTTTTTTATTATTTACCTTTTTATTGTTTGGTATTGTGGTTCTTTTTCTTTTAGATAGTATATTATTGTTAGTTTAATAGGCTATTATTAATAACAAGTCAAGTCATCACAACTGCTTGCTACGTTTTAGTACCAGAACCTTGACAGTAACAATTATTATGCCTATGCCAGGGTCAGGGCGACCAGAAACAATTAAAAAGAACAAAAACTAAATACCGAAAAGAAACGTTCATTGTCTTTATTGTAATAGTCTCTTTTCTTTCTCTATTACCAAAACACACTGTAGTCATTCGTTTCTCCGTCATTTTGACGGGCATAACCACTAGTTGAAATATAATAGTTGAAATGCTAACAAGAAAACTTCTGGAGTATGTAGTATTTAGATAAAGTATACAATTTAGCTGGGGAGGGCGTGGGAGCTTTTAATGTGATACCCAGTCTTTCCCTCATGCACGACGTTCGGCAACCGGCTCGCGTATTGTCCGACTCAACCAAGCGCAAAATTGTTCGGTGTTTGAATTGAATTGAATTGTTGAATTTCCGGCTTATCAACATCGAAGGTTATATAGGGCCTTTTTGATAACGTTGTTGTCATTTTTCTCTTGTATCCATTTTATTGTTCTTATATCTTTAGATTCTGTTGTACAGTTGTATGTCTTTAATATAGTTTATTATATGTTTTGGTTTAATTTTGCTGAAAAGTTCATGAAGAGTTCTACAGTAATAGAATTTACGTCGAATGTCATCAAATGTATTACAATCCAACAAAATGTGAGACACTGTTAAGTTGGCATTGCAGAAAGCACACATTGGGGCCATTTCTCGTTTTAAGATAAACGGATGTGTTAGTTTCGTATGTCCTGTATGTAGTCTGCAGAGAATAACTGCGTCCTTTCGAACAAGTTGGCCTGTATCATGCCAGGTTTTTGAATTTTCCAAATACTGCAGTTTATTGCATTCGGTTTTCAAGAAGTTAGTCCATTTTTGTCTTTCATGTTTCATTATTAAAGGTTTCAAGTCTCGATATGGTATTGGGATAATACTCTCTGATAACAACAGGGCGGCTTTAGCCTCTCTGTCAGCTTTTTCATTTCCATCTATCCCTGCATGACCAGGAACCCAACAGAAAACGACACGTTTGTCTCTTTCATATATTGATTGGTATTTTGTCAAAATGTCCAAGGCAGATATATTCCTGGTATTACAGTTTCCAATAGCAGTAAGACAAGATAACGAATCGGATAAAATAACAAAATTTTGGTTTTCTGATTCCTCTGCAATGTCTAATGCCAGGCATATTGCTAAAGCCTCTGCAGTATTTATTGAGATACTGGAATTATATTTTCTTTTTTTACTTTTATTTGAGGTAAGAGCAACCGAAGATGTCGCTGTATCATTTTTCGATCCGTCTGTGTATATTTGTACATAATTTGGGTATTTTTGTAGCACTTCTTGGAACATATCCATGCAAGGATCCTTTTTATTTCTATGGTTTAATTCTAAGTTTATAGGCGGGATTTCAAAAAGCCATGGTGGAGTTTTTGGTATATAATATCTTTTTATAAATCTAAATTCAATTTTAGTTTCGATCATTTCTTTTTCAATTCTAAGTCCAAAAGTTGGTATATATTTTGAGTTTTCAGTAAAGCTGTTTTTTTCTTGTGGGTGAAAAACACATAGATTCGGTGTTTCGTTGGTTGGAGTCGTGTCCGGTCACTGTGTTTGTTTGTTGAGTCACGCGTCAACTATTGTAGACAATTTTGAAAAAGTCTAAAAATAGCTTTTTTAAAGGATTTTATCTTGTAATTGGAGTCTCTTGGTTCTTTATTAAGTTCTTTTGTATAGGAGTGTCGTTTGGTTTGGTTGTGGGTTTATTTAACAATGTTTGCGTTCATGTTTATCTCTGGGGAAAGAAGTGGGGGGGGGTGTCTTATCGAAATCTATCTCGTCTATGGGGTTCTTGACTGGTTGTTTTGGTTGGGGCGCGTATTTATAGCAAACTCTGGTGCCAGTGCAGTGTTCCAACTCTGGTGGGGGGGGGGGGGGGGTATTGGTTCGGGCGGGAATTCAATGTATGACGACCGACCTTTCATTAGAAGTTCTCCCGGTAGGGTCCTTTGTTTAGTTCTTGTGGTTTGGAATAGAAAAGGGGAGCGGGTCGTCCTGTGTGACTGCAGGGGTGAACGGGAGCTGTAGAGATCGCTGGGGGGGGGGGGGGGGGGGGATTCTGCGAGGGCAAGGCCCTCCTGTTGTTTATTGAATAGAAAGGCAGGTTGTTGGCGAAGGATTATCCTGTTGTCTGGGAGGGCAGGTTGCTGGCTTAGGATTGTCATGTTGTCTGGTAGGGCAGGTTGCTGGCAAAGGATTATCATGTTGTCTGGGAGGGCTGGTTGATGGCGAAGGATTGTCCTGTTGCCCCTGGTAGTGCAAAACATTAGGATTCATAAAAAGGAACTTTTACTAATGTAATAAGGAAATAAAACTAAAATGCTATCTGACATTAGCTAGGCCTATTTTAGAATTGCAGCATCTGTATGGGACCCATCAACTAAATAAAACAAAAAAAAATTAGAACAAATTCAAAAAAAGAGCTGCAAGGTTTATAACTAGCGAATATTCCCAATTAACAAGAGTAACACCATTAGTCAAATCAATAAACCTAGAAACACTAGATGACAGAAGGGCAAAGAGTAAAGTAGTAATAATACATAAGGCATTAAACTCTAATTTATATATAAATACAACCCAATAACAACCTGTTGCATAGCTCAGATAAACAAAAAGACAAAAACACTTTCCTTGTCCCTTATGCGAGAACAAATGTATATTAAGTACTCTTTCTTCCAGAGTGGCATCTGGGCATGGAATGGGTTGCCTGAACAGACCATGAAAACCAGTAATTTAACATAATTTAAAACACTAATTAAAATGCAAGACACAATAATCTTCTTTATAGAAAGAATGTCTGTAATGTATAAGATAAGATAATAACTTACAATTACAAAATATGAACTTGTAAAAGTGACTATGTCTTAAAAGATTTTTTATTTCTTTCAAATATGTGTACATTTGTCCGGCCTTTAGAGCATAAAAAACAACAAAAAAGAGTTTCTAAGTCTAATCAATTAAAATTGATGAAATACTCACAACCCAAGATATGGAAAATCAAACTCATTTGCAACAAATTGTCAAGCTTTAAGTGAAAATTATAATTAACAAAAAAAACAAATACAATAAATGTCAATAAACTTAAATTTTAATTAACATATACATTTTGGCATCCACAATTTAAAATTTTAAGGTAAACTAGAGTTTTTTTTACATTATTTATTTGACTGAAAACAAAAGTTAAAAGTAAAAGAAAACATTTTTAAATAAATATTGTAATATAAAGGTAAAAAAAAATTGTCTTTTTATTTCTAATCTAGATCTATTCCTGGCATGAGTATGTAAAATATAATTATTAGCTTTTACTTTTTAAAAACATTTAAGAAAGTTAATTACTTTCAATTTATTTCAAACAATATTTAGGCTTACAGTCTTAAAAAAGTAAAAATAAAACAACAGGTAGGCCTACCCAGTGTTTTTTTTCTCTAAAGACAAAGGTGCCGGAACTCTTTTAAAAAGATACCAGAACTCATAAAGAAATAGCACTGAAATTAGTAGTCTATGGAAAAAAGGTGCCGGTACGCCGTTCCACTGCGTTCCATTAGAAAAAAAGCACTGGGCTGTTGATAAAGAATTTTTTTAAAATTATTTCTTAACAGAAAAATTCAGCAAATTGTTTACTACAAATGTCACATTTATAAGGGTTTTCTCCAGAATGAATTATTTGGTGTTCTTTTAAATTTCCACTTAGAGAATATTGTTTACTACTAATGTCACATTTATAAGGCTATTTTCCAGAATGAATTCGTAGGTGTCTTTTCAAATGTTAGCTTCGATAAAATCGTTTACTACACATGTCACATTTATAAGGCTTTTCTCCAGAATGAAGTCTTCGATGTGTTTTAAAATCTCCACCACGAGAAAATTGTTTACTACAAATGTCACATTTATAAGGTTTTTCTCCAGAATGAATTCTTCGATGTGTTTTAAAATCTCCAACATGAGAAAATTGTTAACTACAAATGTCACATTTATTTAAAAAGTTTTCATTACAAATTAAACATTTAAAGGTCTGTTTTTGTGAATGCAGTTTTTAAATATAAATTATATATCACATCTAACAGTTGTCTATTTGAAAGTCCATATTATGTGTTGCTATGATACCTTCGACGCTTCATTTCTAACCATTTAAAACTAGATCAAATTAAGAATTTGTATTTCAAAAATGTATAGCAGCCAATTTCAGTCAATAAGCCCGTACCAGAGAAGTTATTCATAAGCAGCATAAAACGGTTTACTTTGGTTTATCATATATCCTTACGGTGTTATTGTAAAAGACATTTTGAGAAAATGACTTAAGTTCTTTGAAATCATCAAATAAAGATACAGCCTCCTTGGTGGGTCTTCAAGCAAGAACTTAAGTAGGGTTCTAAGAAATTCCAACTGAAAATTTGTTCGATATTGATAAGTGTCTTAGAATAATCGGCAAACTATTTCAAATAAAAAATAAATTGTTTTCCAAAAAAAATAATAATAATAGGTTTGTGACGTCACAGTCCGATCAAATACGATACATTATCATTAACTGGTCTGCCGCGCTTCTTAATTAAGACACTAATCAATAGCTCATCGTACCAAAATTTTCAGTCTGAATTCCTTAGAAGCAAAAAAAAAAGAAAAAAAAAGAGGAAAAAAAAACACGAAATATATTGCAATAAAGGGGGTTTTACCATATTTAATAAGAAATAGCACACCAAGATTAGTTGAAAACACCTCAGCCCATGTGAATTCTACCCAGGTCACTTCCTGTCCCAAGGATTGCAAGGTTGGCCAAATAAATGATGGATTCTTAAAAAAACTATACAAAGCTATCCCTATCCTATAATCTAACCCTGAACGTACTAAACCCTATTGAACCTACTGAAACCCTAATAAAACCTACCAGATAAAGTAACAATTCTAGGGGCACAAATCTGGTCCGATAGAGAAGCGTGTGGTACATGGAGTGCGTGTGTGCGTTTGATATTAGGCCCTATGGGGTGAAAGAAAAAATAAATTCAAAAAATCAAAAGGACGTAACACATTTTTTATGTAGGTCTTCAACGCAAAGTGCTCAAGGGAAGTAACAATATTTCATAAAACATGCAAAATTACCAATTTTTTAAAAATTAAAACAAAAATCACAGAAGAGGAATCAATGAAACCTAGATTTTTGTATACAGGACAATAAGATTTTTAAAATGATATATGGGACTTAGAGAAAAATTCAGTGAACCAGTTTCTTATAAGTTTACAGACTTTCCTTCTAGATAGAAGAATTATACGTCCACTAGGCCCAAAACTCCTGCAGGGCGACAGGGATCCATCGGTGGCAGGGGTATAACCCGCGACGTGTCGGTTTTTGGTTTACAGTCCGGTGAACTAACCGCTGGACCAGGTGGCTTCAGTTATCCAAAGGTATAGCCGTACTGAATACTGTCTAGAGCAGTGATGGCGAACCTTTTTGAGGCCGCGTGCCCAAAATGCAATACAAGACCAACTTATTCCTTTGAACGTGCCAACACAGCAATGATAACAAAAATACTGAGGTTTTACTTTAGAAAAAAAACAAAAGCTCATACAGTGTCCGAACTAATTAACATATTTTGTCCAAAAAGAATAACAAATTAACAGATCATTGAATGATACACTTTTTTTTATACAAAAAGACATGAACTGTAGTAACTGAAAAAATCATTAATTTATTCCAATTACACAATTACAGTTATTACAGTTAACTGTGTGCATTTGGCATGATTTTGCATAGTTAATGAGATTTTTGATGATGTGTGCAAACTGATAATTTGTCAAGCCTTGACTCATGCTCCGTATTCTAGAACATTCCGTGTAGATTTCCCGATGGCTTGTAGGATTGTCGGTAAATGTTATAGTATTTTGTAAATATACTTTTACATTTGGAAAATATTTCAGCTGCCCACTTTTGAGGTCCCTTTCAAAAACATGCAGTTTTCTTTCAAATGTTCTGATATCACAAAACATCATTTCTGCTGTTTTTCCAGAACCATGCAGTTTTATATTCAGTTCATTGAAGTGTGCTATTAAATCTGTAAAAAAAACATGAGGTTGGTAAGCCAGACCATATCAGTGAACTGTGGATAATCCTGCCCCTTTTGAATCATAAACAGCCTAATTTCATCAAAGCACGCTACAAATCTCTCCGATACTCGTCTCTGCTCAGCTGCTCAGCCACCTGACTTATTTGTACATAAGTAAAGTTTTATACTGCGCCTTGTAAAATCATTAAAATGGGAATTACTACCAGCCAACATGGCCGTTTTCAGAAAATCCACATCAAAGAGGGGCTTACCATGTTTTGCTATACAGAGTGACATTTGAAACTTTGCTTCTGTCAGATGATTTGTTTGAGAAAGATACTTACAAAAACTATCCAGACTGGGAGTGAGTGGGAGTGATATTTCCTCAATTTCTCTTGAAGAAACTCTTTCCTTTCATCGCCGATCCGACAAAATGGCCGTTTTAAATCACGATACCATCCCTATTGGTATGGCCATAACTAAGTTATTTTATGTTTGGTAAATGCTCGCGTGCCCACAGAAATGTCTCTGCGTGCCAGCAGTGGCACGCGTGCCATAGGTTCGCCATCGCTGGTCTAGAGTATATTCCTTTATTAAGTTTTAGAACATCTTTTAACATGCTTTATTAAGTCAATAAATCACTTGCGAGAAGACTTGATTCTGTTATATAAATCCTATCAACTAACATTACTTCCACACAAGTGATATTCTTATATAGCTAAATTGTCAGAGAGCTATTAGTTATTAGTAGTGGTTGTCAGAGAGCTATTAGTTATTAGTAGTGGTTGTCAGAGAGCTATTAGTTATTAGTAGTGGTTGTCAGAGAGCTATTAGTTATTAGTAGTGGTTGTCAGAGAGCTATTAGTTATTAGTAGTGGTTGTCAGAGAGCTATTAGTTATTAGTAGTGGTTGTCAGAGAGCTATTAGTTATTAGTAGTGGTTGTCAGAGAGCTATTAGTTATTAGTAGTGGTTGTCAGAGAGCTATTAGTTATTAGTAGTGGTTGTCAGAGAGCTATTAGTTATTAGTAGTGGTTGTCAGAGAGCTATTAGTTATTAGTAGTGGTTGTCAGAGAGCTATTAGTTATTAGTAGTGGTTGTCAGAGAGCTATTAGTTATTAGTAGTGGTTGTCAGAGAGCTATTAGTTATTAGTAGTGGTTGTCAGAGAGCTATTAGTTATTAGTAGTGGTTGTCAGAGAGCTATTAGTTATTAGTAGTGGTTGTCAGAGAGCTATTAGTTATTAGTAGTGGAAGGTGGTGAAATATATCCACTATTTTTTAGAACAATTCAAAGGCTAGTACTAACTAGTAGCACTAGTAAGTGTAATTATAATACTAATACTACTAACACTTTACTAATAGTATTATTAGCCTAGTACTAGTAATAGTAATAATAGTGTACTCAAATAAAGTAGACAAATTAATTTCCAGCTAATTATTAGATCAGATCATGACAGAGTCAGGGACTTTTCTTTCTTAATGAAAACTCTATAGTCTATATTACCATAATGATAAGTACTAAATGTAGAGATTTTAAGTCTTTCAGTAACAGTGGATATGACCGGTCGCGTTTGTGCCAACTGCCAACCCATGAAATATAGTCGATTTGTTTTTCATTCATACCTTTTCATGCTACTTTTTATAACAACTCTTTCTGCTACCTTTCTGTCGCCCCCCCCCCCCCCCCCCCCCCACTGCTTTGTTTACTTTCGGTATTTTAAATAATATCTTAATTAAAGGGATATAATTAGCCCGTTTTTTTGTGCTAATATTTCTAATATTAGCCTATATTTCTTATTTTCTTTTATAAAGGACTAAATGACCTAAAACTTAAATTAAAACATAAATTATAATGACCAAACTGTAAAAAGTAGTATAAAGTTATTTAAATATTATGTGAATAAAACATTATATGCACACTTCTTAAACATTACATTAACTACCCAGTTGGTATGATCACTACGTATCAATTAGGGATGTTAAATGGGTCGTAGCCCCCCAATGCATTGAACATCAATCTGGCACGAGTGCCGTAGGTTGCCGACCCCTGCTATAGATAGGCCTACGAATTTATAATAAAATATTTTCCGTAGCCGTACTTTTTTGGACAACAAATATAGTTTTATTCCTATTATTGATAGTGCCGTAGGTTGTCGTCCCCTGGTCTATTCTGTTAAAAACAAAAAACACTAGTTTTTTTTTTCTTCTAAATGTAAATGCATAGCTTGTGCCAAATGTGTCTCCTCCCCCCCTCCCCGGTATACAGATTTTTTTTTCTTGGGCGGTTGGCAGGTCTGCTGAGCCTAATGCTATACTTTAGTTCATACTATTTTAAAAGTGAAGAAAATTGATGTTTTGGCATGAAATGTATTAGATTAAAGCAATTCAGTCTAGAGTGGGGAGAAATGGCCAGGTGGGAGAAATGGCCCACCCCCATTATATAAAAAACTGCTGGACCTTAATGTTTAGGATGTAAATGAATGTATTTAGTACATTCTTTTTATGGTACTCCATCAATTTCCGGGCGAAATGTTCGATTATTGTTGGACTGGATATGTTTGAAATTTGATGTTAAAAAAATATACTTTTTGAACTTTCACATTTTTTAAATCAAAATTAAGCCTTTTTTGTCTTAATAATTAATAAGTCTTTTTCTTAATATGTCAATTATTTAGATATAACAATATGATATTTTAAATTATCTTTTATATCATGTAATTTTTTTACTAATATTTTTATATCACAACCCCCCTGTGGGGAGAAATGGCCCACAATTTGTGGGGATAAATGGCCACCCATAAAACTAACTTTTTTAGCAAACTATCCTTATAAAACAACTGTTTTATAGTAAATTAATTTAAATTTACCACTAATATTGATAATAATTTAAATTACTAATTAAATATATTTTGATATTAGAAACAATTGTGTTTTTTAAAGATAGTTTTTTTTATTATTGCAAAGTCAATAGCCAATAATAGTGAATGTAGCCCTATATATAGTTTATAGTAAGCATATTCAATTTATTGCTATTAAACTATGATTAATATGATTATAACAACTATGAATATATTAAATAGTCTTTACCAACATGTTATTTCTAAATGAAATTATGAAATTATAATTTTTCTAGTCAAACATCAAGATTTTAAAAGGACTTCAGATACCATAGCATTCACTTCGATGAAAGAGTGGACTAAATACAGTTTTTCTATATTACTAAATATGTAAAATGCTCATGCTAAGATACAGTTTACATATAAGCTTAGCCTACTTTTCAAAGCTAAATGGTAGGAAATAGCAAAAAAAGCATTCAGGGCCATTTCTCCCCACCTAGTGGCCCATTTCTCCGCGTGCTATGGCCATTTCTCCCCACTTATATGTACATCAATTTTGTTATTTATTATATTAAAATCTATATATAATTAAGGGATAAACAAGGTATATTAACTTGTATTAATGGCTAGACTAACATCTATTACAATTTCATAATTAAATATACATATTTTTATAAATTAGACACAGTTTATCAAGAAAGACTATTTGGTGGGCCATTTCTCCCCACTCTCCCGGGTGAGTGGGGAGAAACGGCCAGGTGGGAGAAATGGCCCACCCCCATTATATCCAAAACTGCTGGACCTTAATGTTCAGGATGTAAATGAATGTATTTAGTACATTATTTTTATGGTCCTCCGTCAATTTCCGGGCGAAATTTTCGATTATTGTTGGTCTGGATATGTTTGAAATTTGATGTTAAAAAAATATACTTTTTGAACTTTCACATTTTTTAATCAAAATTAAGTCTTTTTTGTCTTAATAATTAGTAAGTCATTTTCTTAATATATCAATTATTTAGATATGAAAATATGATATTTTAAATTATCTTTTATATCATGTAATTTTTTTAAAAATATTTTTATATGACAACTCCCCTGTGGGGAGAAATGGCCCACAATTTGTGGGGATAAATGGCCACCCATAAAACTAACTTTTTTAGCAAACTATCCTTATAAAACAACTGTTTTATAGTAAATTTATTTAAATTTACCACTAATATTGATAATAATTTAAATTACTTATTAAATATATTTTGATATTAGAAACTATTGTGTTTTTTAAAGATAGTTTTTTTATTATTACAAATTCAATAGCCAATAATAGTGAATGTAGCCCTATATATAGTTTATAGTAAGCATATTCAATATATTGCTTATTAAACTATGATTAATATGATTATAGAAGCTATGAATATTAAATAGACTTTACCAACATGTTATTTCTAAATGTCTAATTATGAAATTATAATTTTTCTAGTCAAACATCAAGATTTTAAAAGGTCTCCAGATACCATAGCATTCAACGCGATGAAAGAGTGGACTAAATACAGTTTTTTTTTATATTACTAAATATGTAAAATGCTCATGCTAAGATACAGTTTACATATAGCCTACTTTTCAAAAGCTAAATGGTAGGAAATAGCAAAAAAAGCATTCAAGGCCATTTCTCCCCAAATAGTGGGCCATTTCTCCCCGTTCTATGGCCATTTCTCCCCACTTATATGTAGCCTACATCAATTGTTATTTATTATATAAAAATCTATATATAATTAAGGGTATATTAACTTGTATAATTGGCTAGACTAACATCTATTACAATTTCATAGTTAAATATACATATTTGTATAAATTAGACACAGTTTATCAAGAAAGACTATTTGGTGGGCCATTTCTCCCCACTCTCCCCTAATGCTAGCCTACTTTTCTTTTGGTCTTGCTACACCGGCTACGGCACTAAATAAATTGTCTTTTAAAAATAATATAGTTGAGCAGTTTGATTTTCACGCTGTTGGCACGCTGAATGATTTAGAAATACTAGTTTGGTACATTGTAAGCAAAAGGTTGCCGACCACTGGTCTAAGGCATCTTGATCTTGAGGCCCTAGGCTGAAGCCTTGATAGCCTATAGGAAAATCCGGCCCTGATAGTATATGACTGCAAACACTTGATCCTGAAGTTTTTAATAGGCATTGTAGAGAAATTAGTTGCTAATACATTAAATGAACTTCTCTTGTGTTGTCTCAGGGACTTCTTCAAATTTGACTGCGCATGACCTTCTTTCAAGTGCAAATGAAGTGTCAGATAAATTTGAAAATGAAATTGCGTCTGTTAGCATGTGCAAGCATTCTTTCACAAAAAAAAATCATTATAGTAAAAATCATTATAGTAAAAATCATTATAGTAAAAATCATTATAGTAAAAATCATTATAGTAAAAATCATTATAGTAAAAATCATTATAGTAAAAATCATTATAGTAAAAATCATTATAGTAAAAATCATTATCGTCATCCTTTTATCTGGTTCCATGTCATGTTCCTCAAAGAAAGCAGATAAGTTAAGCAACATTTACATTTTATTTACATCCATGTCAAAGCTAAAGTTTTATTTGGAATGATCCGATCGTTTCATACAAATTTAGGTTTGTAACAAAAAGTAACTGGTCCTGCAGTGATAGGCCTACATTTTACTCATTAAAAATTTCATAGATGTCAACAAAGTAAGTTATTTTCTGCAGTTCACTTTTATCGCCAAAAAGTGCATTGAACTGCGGTCTTGCTTTTTGATTTTAAAGTTAAAAAGTTATGAGTTTATCACGGCGAAAACCGAGACAATCGGGAGAAAACCGAGACAATCGGCTAATAAGCTTAGTAGTTTGGCGCACCCGACTATTTTCGCTAGCCTACTGTTTAAAGTAGGTATGTGATGGGGTTGGTGCGCTGATGTCATCACGCCGGGTACTCTATGCCCATAATAGAAATATACTTACTCTGTGCTCGTATGTTGATGTATCTGCATGTGGGTGCTACCCGCCTGTAGACTGATAAAAAAAAAAAAAATTCCGGTGATCTTAGGTGACCCCTATGAAATTGTTCTTCGACCCCTATTAAGGATTAACATATAATGTTGGTATATTATTAAAAGCATATTCTTTTTAATTTCTTTAAACAAAATTGATTGGCCTAAAAATACGTAAAATGAATAATTAATTGATTAATGTTTTTGCATGATAAATGTGATTTTTAAAACACCTTTTTAGCCACTAGCTTCTTTTTATTAGTACGCATTTACTTCTTTTAATAGTACAGTATATTTTTATAGTACAGAGAAGAGGCATTTTTTGAAAAGCCTTATTTTTAAGGTTTGAAGACTGTAAAGAAAAGAGGAATAGACTGGACCAGAGGTCGGCAACCTACGGCACGCGTGCCAGACTTGGTACCAGAACGATTTTGAAGGGCACGCATAAGACCCACAAGATGCAATTCGAGTAGTCTCTACACGCAATAAAAAATTGATGGCACGCGTTGACTTTTAGTCTGTTGGCACGCTGAATTATATAAAAATCCTACTTTGGCACACTGTTCTCAAAAGGTTGCCGGCCACTGATCTAGACTCTAGACAAGAGATCGGCAACCTACCGCAAGCGTTCCAGATTTGTTACACAAAAAGATTTTCAATGGCACGCAGAAGACTCCTAAAAAAACTTTTCAAGTTTCTATTAGAAATAGTTCTTTAAGTTCTAAAGCAGGGTGACTTTTAGGCTGTTGGCACGCTAAATGAATTAGAAATCCCACTTTGGCACACTATTATCAAAAGGTTGCCATTCCCTGGTCTAGACTAATGAGTGTTGGTGCCAGGACACACCCCTGTTTGACCCCACTACAAACTGGGGGAAGGTTATTATGAGGTGGCGCCATCGAAGAGTACTGTGTTGTATATGTTGTTGTGGAAAGACCTCAATAAGACCGTCAAAATAAGTGTTTTCCGATGGTCCTTGTTGACCCCCATGAAATGGTAGTTCGACCCCAAAGGCGTCGCGACCCACAGGTTGGGAACCGCTGGGACTATAGAAGGCTCGTAGGTAACATGTAAGATGCAACCTTTGCAAAGCTCAGATAAACACAAAAACAAAAACACTTTCCTTAACTCCTATGCGAGAATAAATGCATATAAGTACTCTTTCTTCCCGAGTGACATTCGGGCATGGAATGGGTTGCCTGAACAAACCAGGAAAACCAGTAAAACCATTTAAAACATTAATAAAAATGCAAGACTAGACTCGGACCATGGATGAGCGTAGGACGCAATAATCTTATTTATAGAAGGGGAGTATGTGATGTACAAGATAAGATGTGGTAACAGCTATAAATGATCTAAATTCGTCGCATTGTTTCACCTTATCTATCTAAATCTCCCCTAACAGCAACTGACAAGCAGTAAAGCAGCAACAGCTTGTAAAATAAAAATTCAACATACTACAACAACCTTCCTTGAACATCTGCAACATTAAGGAGCGCAATAAAGATGGTCTATAAAGTACGGGACAACCTTCCTTGACCATCTGCAACATTGAGGAGCGCAATAAAGATGGTCTATAAAGTACGGAACAACCTTCTTTGATCATCTGCAACATTAAGGAGCGCAATAAAGATGGTCTATAAAGTACGGAACAACCTTCCTTGAACATCTGCAACATTAAGGAGCGCAATAAATATGGTCTATAAAGTACGGAACAACCTTCCTTGAACATCTGCAACATTAAGGAGCGCAATAAATATGGTCTATAAAGTACGGAACAACCTTTCTTGAACAACTGCAACATTAATGAGCGCAAAAAAGATGGTCTATAAAGTACGGGACAACCTTCCTTGAACATCTGCAACATTAAGGAGCGCAATAAAGATGGTCTATAAAGTACGAAACAAAATCAATAAACGGGATAAAAGAAAAACCATAGACCATAATATACATGGACCGCTTGCTTTAGTTTCTCCATAGACTATAATATACATGGACCGCTTGCTTTAGTTTCTCCATAGACTTTAATATACATGGACCGCTTGCTTTAGTTTCTCCATAGACTAAAATATACATGGACCGCTAGCTTTAGTTTCTCCATAGACTATAATATACATGGACCGCTTGCTTTAGTTTCTCCATAGACTATAATATACATGGACCGCTTGCTTTAGTTTCTCCATAGACTATAATATACATGGACCGCTTGCTTTAGTTTCTCCATAGACTAAAATATACATGGACCGCTAGCTTTAGTTTCTCCATAGACTATAATATACATGGACCGCTTGCTTTAGTTTCTCCATAGACTATAATATACATGGACCGCTTGCTTTAGTTTCTCCATAGACTATAATATACATGGACCGCTTGCTTTAGTTTCTCCATAGACTATACTATACATGGACCGCTTGCTTTAGTTTCTCCATAGACTATAATATACATGGACCGCTTGCTTTAGTTTCTCCATAGACTATACTAAACATGGACCGCTTGCTTTAGTTTCTCCATAGACTATAATATACATGGACCGCTTGCTTTAGTTTCTCCATAGACTATAATATACATGGACCGCTTGCTTTAGTTTCTCCATAGACTATAATATACATGGACCGCTTGCTTTAGTTTCTCCATAGACTATAATATACATGGACCGCTTGATTTAGTTTCTCCATAGACTATAATATACATGGACCGCTTGCTTTAGTTTCTCCATAGACTATAATATACATGGACCGCTTGCTTTAGTTTCTCCATAGACTATAATATACATGGACCGCTTGCTTTAGTTTCTCCATAGACTATAATATACATGGACCGCTTGCTTTAGTTTCTCCATAGACTATAATATACATGGACCGCTTGCTTTAGTTTCTCCATAGACTATACTATACATGGACCGCTTGCTTTAGTTTCTCCATAGACTATAATATACATGGACCGCTTGCTTTAGTTTCTCCATAGACTATAATATACATGGACCGCTTGCTTTAGTTTCTCCATAGACTATAATATACATGGACCGCTTGCTTTAGTTTCTCCATAGACTATAATATACATGGACCGCTTGCTTTAGTTTCTCCATAGACTATAATATACATGGACCGCTTGCTTTAGTTTCACCATAGACTATAATATACATGGACCGCTTGCTTTAGTTTCTCCATAGACTATAATATACATGGACCGCTTGCTTTAGTTTCTCCATAGACTATAATATACATGGACCGCTTGCTTTAGTTTCTCCATAGACTATAATATACATGGACCGCTTGCTTTAGTTTCTCCATAGACTATAATATACATGGACCGCTTGCTTTAGTTTCTCCATGGACTATAATATACATGGACCGCTTGCTTTAGTTTCTCCATAGACTATAATATACATGGACCGCTTGCTTTAGTTTCACCATAGACTATAATATACATGGACCGCTTGCTTTAGTTTCTCCATAGACTATAATATACATGGACCGCTTGCTTTAGTTTCTCCATAGACTATAATATACATGGACCGCTTGCTTTAGTTTCTCCATAGACTATAATATACATGGACCGCTTGCTTTAGTTTCTCCATAGACTATAATATACATGGACCGCTTGCTTTAGTTTCTCCATGGACTATATTATACATGGACCGCTTGCTTTAGTTTCTCCATAGACTATAATATACATGGACCGCTTGCTTTAGTTTCTCCATCTATATATATATAAAGACAGTGTTAAGCCCCGCGAGGATCCACATTGGTCAATTTAAAAACACGTGTGTCACTGACCTATCTAGGCCTAGCCCAATATACCGTCTAATAATTTTTCACATCGGACATAAAAGATAAAAGAGAGATAGATAAATAGATATAATAATATAGTTATCCAAAAGTCCTTGCTTTCGTTTAATCCTTATTGAAATAAAATTCTCAAAGAATTTTCTCGTCGTATGGACAGAAATCCCAAAATTATTTCATGGTCGCCACGATATTTGAAAATCAACGCCCCCCCCTCCCCCACCCTTTCTACCCTCGTGTCAACATAGCCACGAGCCACATATTTAATCCCATCATCTGATGGACAGAGACATTAAAAACTAAAAGTATTTGAAAATATAGCAAATTATTGAAAGCCTAATGCAATCAGCTATTTTGAGAGATTTAAGAGGAAGAAAAAATAACAGAATTTAAATTGGCGGTAATTTACTAGAGATCTATATATAGTGTTCATTTAAAAATAATGATGCTGAAGACCATATTTCTATAAATATTTGCTACATAATACCGTCACCGTCTACCGTGCCTGTTATAGAACTTGAGATTTTTTTCCATTTCATTAACAACATATTTGTTTTTGTTTATCTTTTAACCTTTTTTATCGCTTGGGCATGGGCGTATCCACATATGATATTATCTTAAAATGTTAATAATGCTTTATGTATTATTACTCTTGGCCCTTCTCTCCTCTAGTGTTTCTAGGTTTAGGGATTTAACTATTGGTGTTAGGCCCACTCTTGTCAGTTTTGAATATTCACTAGTAATGAACCTTGCAGCACTTTTTTTTAATTTTTTTAAATTTTGTAAATGTTTTCTTTTGTTGATGAGTACCATAGAGAAAATGGATATTATTATTCTAGTATACTTGGGGGAGCAATCTTCTCCTACCAAGCGCGTCCCTTAGTGGTGAATAGGGAATGACCTTTAGATATAGACTAAGGGTTAATGAATAGGCTAAGCGGGCGCTGACCAACTGGTTTGCTGTCATGGAGGGTGAGGTGGAATCCAAGGAAATGACTTCAAAAAGCCACTTAGAGCGATTTAACTATAAACCCGGATACATGAAGCCGTTAGCTAGATATAGCAGACTTCGAGGGGAGAAAACTCCGAAAATAAATCAACTGTTGCCTTGCAGATGGTCTTAGCTGATCAAAGGCTATGGAAGCAAATCCAGAATTAAAAAAAAGCAGGCGGATGTCGTCGGCAGTGGGCCTTAAAGGGCGCAAAACATACTAGTATAGGTCTAACTAATGTGATATAGCATTTTAGTTTTTTGTTCTTTTTACTCCCTTTCTATTAACTTGTATTTTCTGTCTGTCTGCTTGCTTGGTTGTTAGCAAAACTTTGCATCAATTTTTCGACCACTTCCCGTCGTCCAATCGAGCTGAAACTTGGGTCGCAGACTTGTCCAGACTAACAATACATTCTATCAAATTTTCAGCATCATAGCCTTTGGAATAGTCACTAATACCTTCGACCAATTTGCGAATCGAAGAAAAGGGAAACATGGTTGCCTCTACCAGAAGAGACGGGAGTAAATAAACTTTTCGGATATGTTCGTTTTTACGAAATAAATAGAATGAAAACGACACAATGTAGCCGAAACAAAGCGAGTTATCTTTTTATGGTTTTGCGGGCCAATGCTAGAAAAAAAAAGGATGCGCAAAATTTTAGTGTGGAGATTCATAAGGTATGATATCACTTATATTTATTTTAATCTATCAAAATATAAATTAAATATAAACTTAGTTTACAAAGAAAGGGAGTACATGTATAATAAAAACTGTATTTTTATGGGTTAGTTTTTTATTATTGTAAAAGTTCCTTTTTATGAAGCCTAATGTTTTATTCAATTTGTTCATTTCTTCATCAATATGTGGATTCTAAGGTAAGTTATCAGTTTGAACTAAGCAGCTCTCAATTACAAGGGAGAATGAAGCAATAGCAAATATGATCATTATTATTATCTATTTAATAGAAGCCATTAATTGCACAAGTGATAGCCTAACTAGAACGTCTAGGCCTATATCTTATTGCTCATAATAATATATAGACATATATATATATAGAGTAGATTAGACAGTAGGACGGTTAGGATTTGTTTTGTTTTCTCCTCCCCCTTTTATTTTAAATAGTAAGTTGTTGGATATTATTATATACATTACACTACGACAATATCTTTTAGAATATCTTTTACAATATCCTCTAATATATCTTCTAGAATAAATCTTATATTAGATTGTTGTTTTATTGATTGGATTCGATAAGCATCAATTTACATTCTTACGCCTATGATTTCTATTGTAGTTTAGTTTCCATTCGTAACAGCTAACCATGTATTAATACCTTCTTTAGTATCTTTCTTCCTATATATATTTAAGTCTTCTTAATTGTAGTTATCCTTTATTTGATTAGAGGAACTTCAATAATTCATAGACTTTATACTACTTTATAGTTATAGCCTAATAGTTATCACTTTTCTTGCCAGGGTTATTGGCACTATTTTCTATTGTAACCGTTAATAATCTAGCTTAGGATTTCTTTATTATGAATGTTATTTGATTGTCTTATTTTCCTTTTATGTAAATAAAGTTAATTGTTTAGTTTAGTAATAGGAGTTTTGTTCGTCTATTTAATATAGTTTGGTAATCATTTTAGATAAGTGTTCATTCATTCTTTATCTATTAGAGTCTAACGGATATTCTTGAGTTCATACGCCATCCATTAACCCCTAGACAAGTTTATATTGAATTGAGCCATTTCTCTATTTCATCTTAATTAAAATATCCAGTATGAACTCAGGGATAACCGTAACTAGATTTAAAACACTTCAACGTAATATATCACAAAAACGAAAGAAATGATTGTAGACTTCCGGAAAGAAAAACGCAAGCTGACTGATTTGCACATAAACAACCAAATAATAGATCAAGTCTCGCAATATAAATATCTTGGCGTCACAATTACTGACAAACTGACTTGGTCTGACCACTGCCAAATCCTTTGTAAGAAAATGCACCAACGACTTTTCTGTCTTAATAAACTAAAAATATTTCACATAGAGAAAACCATTATGAATCTATTTTACTCGGCGACTGTTGGTAGCATCATAACCTTTGCAATCACCTGCTGTTATGGTAATACCACCACATTGAACAAACATCGGATAGACCGCCTAATAAACAAAGCCTCTCGTACTACACAGACAGAATTACCATCTCTTGCGGATATTTTCAGTTCAAGGTGCCTGTCTATGATTGATAAAATCCTCCAAGATCATGCACACCCGCTTCATGATAGCTACATAATATCTAGTCGAAGTGGTCGGCTTCTTTCTATAAGGGCAAGAACAGAGAGATTTAAGAACTCTTTTGTTCCACTGTCAGTAAGACTCTTTCAAAAGAATCACCTTTCAGCCAGGAAATACGATGGCTCAATAGCTGACTCCTAAATAATAGGCCTACTTTTTTCTTGTATGATAAATGGTATGATAGTGTGCGTGAATGTCTATTGTGTTTGAGTACAAATGGTTCTTTAATATTGTTTTAGGTATGCTGAAAAAACGGAATTTATGTAATCAAGTCAATTTTCCATTCATTTGGATCAATAAAGCAATCTTATCTTATCTTATCTTATTATATCAGGTGATGGTCATTGGAATACAGTAATAATAATAATAATCGGTCATTTGTATAGCGCCTCACTCCATGCTAATACAAAGCATGCTCAGCGCGCTCATAAAAACGAAACGAAAATAACATTCTAAAATAGTTTTAAACAAGTTTTTTGCCGATGGAGGTGTCAGAGATAGGCTACATGATCAACTTAGTGGAAATGTCTTTAAATTCTTCTTGAATGACTGTTTTGTCGCAGAGTTTTTTAGTGTCTCGGTTAAGTTGTTCCACAGTGATGGCGACACAGATTCAAACGAGCGTACACCAAGAGTCTTTTTCATGTGACCATCCAAACATGGAATTCTCAGGAGAGACTGTGTTGATGAGCACAGCATCTTTTATGTAAACAAACACACGCAAACAGTCAAACACACACAAACGCATACACACACACATTCAAACACACATACCCTCACACTATCACTGTTCTGTCGATCAGGGTAAATAACTTAAATTTTCATCAATTATTTCGTCATTCTGAAAAGCTGATAAAAGAATACTCTTCAAAGATGCTTTTTGAGTGCACTCCCTTGCTTCAAGAGACAGAAGAATATTTTTGATTACAAAATTGAAGCGCGGGCGGTGGTGTTTTTTTTTTTTAACCTTTTAGAAAAATTCAATGCAATTCTAAGCAAAGCGAAAACAAAAACACAAACGAATTGCAAAAAAGCAATTAAATGCAAGTCCATACAAAGCACTTTCCATACAAATACGTGTATTTGTTTCCATTTTTTTTTATAGAGGCTATGGCAATATACGGCGGGTCTTGGAGTGTAAGGTAGGCCAGTGTTTCTCAAACTCTTCAATGTGGCGGACCGGCAAAACTTTACCGTTTGAAGCATGGACCGGAAAAGGAGGGGAGGGGGTGGTCGTTTTGATACTTGATGATAGCAATTGAAAACGTGTATGTTATGTTAAAGTTTATTTTATTAAATTGAAAGATTTGTCTGTGACTTTTATTTATGTTAACAATAAAAAATTTGTCTACAATAAATAATTTTGTTTATCATTAGCTTGACACTCTTTGAGCACCGGCGACTGAGGGCTCGTGGACGTGTATTGGTCCGCTGACTACCACCCTGAGACTCACTGTGCTACACAACTGTTCATATTGAATGTTTAGGACGGAGTTAACTCCCATGAAGACTCCTGGCGTAGGCCTACTCGATGATGGAGTCCATTAGATTTATATAGACAGTTGACTCTCCTTGTACAGCTGGCGCATAATGATATTGTAGAGAGGGCGCATAAGTACATCTCGACCCTTCTCTCCCCCCCCCCCTTTCCCACCTGCAGTGTAAAGGGGAGAGCAGGTATAGGCCTACTTCCCTTCTGGATAAATATGTAAAAAAGTTTTCTAAATATATATATGTCAGGTATTTATGTAATCAAATAAAATGTCCATTTATTATGATTTATTTGGATCAATAAAGCAATCTTATCTTATGTTATTGGAAAACCGGGATTATTTTTTTTTGCTTTAGAAAACGTTAACAATAAGGATTCAGTTTTAATTTTAAGGTTCAGTGCAACATACAGACCAAGCAGAATTGAGATAATTATTCTTTGATTAAAGGCTATGCACTTGCTTGCACTGCAGACATTCAATCATGGGAGTTCTTTCAAATGGCAGTATGGAAAGACGTTTAGATCACATAATAAAAATATATTTATTCTGTGGTTTAGATGCTTTTTCTGGCACGGTGTGGGAAAAATAATAGGGGGCTAAAAAAATAATTGTTTTGAGATATGTGAATAGGGTGATTGGGCTGGTGAAAAAAAGATATTTAAACTACATATTAATATATTTTTGTTTATTATAAAAGTTGTTTTTAAACGTTTATTGTTCATTTAATATTGTGAACGTTTCATGTTTGTTACTACATTTATAAAAGTAACTCTTTAGAAAGGTAGCCTACATCAATATTGCTGTTTTAACTTATATCATAGCTAAATACCAATGCCTTATAAGAAAGTACTGGTACATTGTAAAAGAAAATGTATACAAAAGAAAATTTAATTATTCCAATATTTAATAAAACTTTTTTAGGTTAATCACATTTTTTAGAATAATAAATAAAACAGTATTAACAGAAATAATAAGGTTGGCTTGTCTAACAAGACCACTAGTCACATGCAGCTCTGAGAGTTGTTACCCATTTAGATCATACAGAATAATCCCTTTTTTTTTAAATTGACTATTGTAAAGGACAAACATACTTAATTTTATGCTTCTGGACTAGATGCTTCTCTAAGGGAAGTAAAAATAAATGGGAAAAACTATTAAAAGTTCTTCATTAAATTTTTAATTATCTTTAGAATAAACATAATTTACTTAATCTATAAACAAAAAAAAACCAACAACAAAGGTGATATATTTTATAGTCTTTTAATACCGGCAATACATATTTTAAGGTATAAATAAAAATTTATTATTTAAAAGGGCCAAAAACAAAGTTATATGTTTAAAGGGAAACAAAACAATTTTTAATTGATCAGAAATAAGAGGCTGCACAAATTGTATTTTAGTCCCAGAGTCAACACACAGTCAAGTTTGCTGTTTATAATTTATACTGCACCATTGGCTCACTAGGAATGATTCAAACACTCAATGATTCTAAGCCCACATCACAACGCATGACAAACAAACATGAGCACACAATGTTTCTTTAACCGCCCTTAACTGCTTAACAAACATGAGCACACAATGTTTCTTTAACCGCCCTTAACTGCTTAACAAACATCAGAACACAATGTTTCTTTAACCGCCCTTAACTGCTTAACAAACATCAGCACACAATGTTTCTTTAACCGCCCTTAACTGCTTAACAAACATGAGCACACAATGTTTCTTTAACCGCCCTTAACTGCTTAACAAACATCAGAACACAATGTTTCTTTAATCGCCCTTAACTGCTTAACAAACATCAGAACACAATGTTTCTTTAACCGCCCTTAACTGCTTAACAAACATCAGCACACAATGTTTCTTTAACCCTTAACTGCTTAACAAACATCAGCACACAATGTTTCTTTAACCCTTAACTGCTTAACAAACATCAGCACACAATGTTTCTTTAACCCTTAACTGCTTAACAAACATCAGCACACAATGTTTCTTTAACCCTTAACTGCTTAACAAACATCAGCACACAATGTTTCTTTAACCCTTAACTGCTTAACAAACATAAGACCAAAGACAAAAACAAAAGGAGAACTATTTGCTAATGCAAGAAGTTGAAGAAGTAAACCCAATGAAAGAAGTTTACTTCCTGTTTTGTTTCATCTGGTTTATTTTGATGACCCAATATGTCCCTTTTACTCTAAATACTGCTTACAAGTATGTACAAGTCACAGATATATATATATAGAGAGAGCAAAGTATATATTAAACAAAAAGTATTATGCTAGCCACTTAATTCTGTGACTGTATAAACCTGACTAACATATTCTAATGTCATTCTTACCCCTATGTCTGACTAAAGTAAGCATATATTTAAGACAGCCTGTCATAATATTAAAATAGATTCTTCATAAAATTTTTACTCTAGTTTTTCTTAAATTATAAGAAAATAAAAAAAGATCGTGCTGATATGTATCTTTATAAAAGATACTTTGTAGCACAACAGTTCCTACCACTAAGCAATCAAGAGTTTTAACATACAAATTATGGCACAAAATACTTTCCTTTTTTTATTTATTTGTTCACAACTACAGAGTACTTCTATGTCTAGCTCAATAGATGAAAAACTATTTATTTCATTCTTTTTTTTACATTCCATTATAGGCAGGTCCCCCGCCTCCCTGCGGGCTGACCCAGTTTATATTCTGGCTGGGGTCTTTAATGTCACAGGTCTTGCAGTGGATGCAGTTTTGAGCGTTGATCTGAAGCCTGTGTCCTTTGCCATCTTCTCGTTCGACATATTCATAAACACCTGTTAAAACAAATTATCAAATGCCTATAAAAGGCTGCATACAAATCTCAAACTGGCTTCAATATGGATTAAAATTGTTAATTTCTTTCTTTTCTAATAACTATAGAATTTACCGGCTGGACAAAATTTCTGCTCTGGACCACCATAGATAGCAAAGTTTGTAGCCATGGGGACACTGTCGTCTTTCAAAGTCAAGTGAGGGGGCTCATCGTGATCGTGATTTGTGCCTGTCAAGGCCACTGATGAGAGCAGGTCAAAGGTCACAACATTGTCTGGCTTGGGATAAGAGATGGGCTTACAATCCTTTATAGCCTTAAGTGAAGTATAATCAGCATCTGAAATTATAAAAAAAAAATCCACATTTTCAATTTGCAAAAGATGGCAACACAAATGGTGTGCATTTCAAACATGACAAAATGTAAAAAAAAGCTTATATTGATGCAGTGTTTCAGTAGTTGAGCCTTAGATCTTTGGATTTCCATAAAGATGTTTCAAATATTTTTGTTACCCTTGGATTGTTTGCCAGGTTTTTTTAGGTCACCCCCTTGAGTTTCACTAATTTCTAATAGTAGTAAAACAGATTTGATATTAAACTCAGCTGGACGATGTGCTGGCTGTACAATCTTTTTTTGTATTCCATGGTCACTGAAACTAGTCATGGTGTTTAGTGACTTGTGATGAAGCAGATTTGACCATATCCTAAGCTTTAGTAATGTATTCATGAAAAATTTTGAAATATGACAAGTTGAACCTCTCAAAAGGATAAAAAAAAATGTAGTTGTTCATCATAAACTAAACTATAGCGTCTATTGAACTGAATGCTGTGACTATTATTTCATTAGATGCCTGGATATTAACTCCTAGTTACATTTAGAGCGTAATGGTTTCGGAAAAGATCAATGGAAAAAGGGTTACCAACTCAGCAGTCTAACTAAAGTTGGAAAGTGGTGGGCAATCATAAAAGTAGACCATTTAAATAAAAAAATAAATGACTTTAGAAAACTATGGGCACAATGATTCTGTTCAGTAAAGTGTGGAACATAAAAATTTGCTAAGAATGACCTTTAATATGACCAGTATAAGGTTCCTTTCCCCTCAGCAGATAGTAAACCACACCAGTGTAGAGCATGCCACCGTACAGACCCAAGGGTGTGTGGAAAGAGGTGCGGACATTGCGCACAGACTTCATCTCTGACCAGGCCCAGCTGGCTTTCATTTTCTCCTCATATGCAACTGGATCTATGCCTGGATCAGAAAAAGGGAAAAATATTTTATTATTTTGAAGAATGAATAACAAAGATAGACATCAGATTGTGATAAAAGCTTAGCAGAAGAGCAACCATATATTTAAACATGAAATTTCATCACAATCCATTTTCAAAAATGTACAAGAAATTGACTGAAAATCAATCCAAAAAAAAGACAAATGTTTTACTAGCTAAAGTTATTAGACCATGTGTATGGTTTTTACTTTTTTTTAAATGAAATTAATATAAAATCTATTTACTACATTCTTTTACATACAATAAAATACCGGTATGTAAAATTATGGCATTTTGAACCAATTAAAATAGCCAATATTAAGACATGACATAAAAAATATTTGGATCTTAATTGTTTATAATTCATATAATTTAAAATCAGCTCTTTATTTATAATAAGTAAATTCAATTGTTTATGATATTTTTGTTTAGCTCATTACTAGAGCATTGATTTAGTGAGAACATAAAGAAAAAAATGTTTTCTATATATTTTTCCATTTAAAATTCCTATAAAATTCCTGCCACATGCATTTCCCTTTCATCTTTGTATTATTATTAGTATCTAGGGCATAGGCCTAAACAATTTTTAAGATTGTTTTAAGATTAATTAATTGTCACCTTTTGTTTTTGAATTGGACACTGCATTCTCATCTGTGAGCAGCTCATACACAGCCTCAGCAGCAACCATGCCGCTCTTCATGGCATTGTGGATGCCCTTGATCTTGGGGAGGTTCAGGAAACCAGGACTACAGCCAATCAAACATCCACCAGGGAAAGTAAGCTTAGGTATACTCTGAGATTAGAAGCAAGGGAGAAAACCTTATTATACAAAGGTTCATTTGGTCCTATAAGTATAAGCTGTTTGGTTTGTCCAATTAACTTATTATTTCATGCTTCCTTTTTTTTTATTGACAAAAATGGTCATTATTTTTCCTATGGAAATATATTTTCATTGTTTTTTTTTTAAGGTTTGCATTTTTATTACTTTTTTTTTTATTTATTGTTTTACATTTCATGTTAAAGCTTGCTTGTTTAGTTTTTTTTTAAGGAATATATTTTTGTCAAAATTATGATATTAAAATGGCTTACAATTAAAAGATAAAAATAAGAGTTACCCCTAAATTTCAACAATATGTGATTAGTACTAAAAAAAAAAGAATATCAACAATGATAAAAAAATTCAACCAATAGATTTTTCAATAAACATTTGTGTAGGTTAGCTTTTGAGTTGTCTTTGCATATTCTGAATAGCATATAGTTTTCCCAGGAACTGGTGCACAGGACGGCCAATACAGACATGGCAACGGCCAATACAGACATGGCAACGCCAATACAGACGGCAACACAGTGTAGTGGAGGACGCCAGGAATGCAGGGAAAATTTGGAATGAAATTAAGAGGCTGACAGGAGATTGAGTGTCAGGTACAATGTATGATTACCTGAAAGCCTCCTTCATTGAGTGCCCTGGCTCCGTAGCTTATCCTTTTTCCAGTCTGAAACATTTTGATGTTTGCAGGGTGTGTCTTAAATTTCTGCAGCTCTAAGAAGGGACTCAAGTAAGGATTGGTGTAGTCTAAACCAACCTGAAACACAAGCAGAGGATATTGTTAATGACCACTGGCATTGCAAAGATTGACCTAAACCATATAATTATTACAAGAGAAGACTTCCTCTTATGCAGTACAAGTAATACAAGATAACAAGGACAGTTGGTACTTAAAACCACATACAAAATGTATGTCTATATTTGATTTAGACTAATGGAGTAAATAAATAAATAAAATTGTAAATTCCTGTCATGTAGGTTCTATTTAGAAGGAATGCTGTGTCAGGAAGCAAGCCTGAATGATAGAGCACTACATGTAACGTTTTTAAGAGAATGCTTTGGTTTTGACACCAGAGTTTGTGGATAAACAAAAGCCATTTTTTTGTGCCAAGCCTGATAGAATAGAAGTCTTGTGAGATTAGATCAAAATATAGATGTCTGGTAAGTCCTTCACTGAAAGATCAGAGTATAATGATGGCTGAAGTATGAATGGATTAACATCTAAGATATCAATCTATAATCATTCTATATGTCTTTGAGTTATTTATATTAATAAAGTATTAAAATAATCAATATTCTTGACTTGATGTCACGTCTTTGTGTATCGTGCATTTGTACATATTCTACTCTTGATGTCAATAATAACAACAATATCAGAATTTATGATTCAGCTAGTTCATTAGATTTTATTACTTTTTTTTTAGGTGAATGTAAGTGTATGATTGATGGCTGACTTTCTTTTTGGCTCACATGAAAACTAAATTGCTTTCTCAGGAAATGCAAATACATTTTGTCAATAAAGATCAAACTTTAATTTGTCCGCTAAACAAAAACATTTTGATGGCAAGGAAAAAAATCCTTTATATTTCAACCTAGAGCAAAATCCCACAGAAAACCTAGTTTCTTTCTTGTATTATATTTGGCAACATCAATATAAAAAAGTGCTAAAATTAGTAAAATGGAGATGTTTTTGCAAAATATATAATTATTCTAAAATTTTGAATTTATTTTTATGATAAATCAAATTATCAAGTATAAACAAACCACTCATGTTTAAGTGATAAATATTTATATGAATCTTGCTGCAACATGTTAAGTGTATTTGAAAATAATTTGAAGCTTATTATTGAAATAAAACTTCTAATGCCTATCAGCTAATAAGTTTAAAAAAACAAATTTACTCACCACAATGCCCACGGCTACAAGAGGTGCACCCTCATCTTTTATGTGATAGAGAAATGAGCCTCCGTAAGTGTTCTTGTGCTAAATAAGAGATGGTCAAGCCTTAATTATTATCATGTGCCAGACGCACATATCACATAAATAAACACACACACAGAACATTAAACAATTGCTTCTATTAAATTCATATCATGGGCATTGGATAACAATCACTGATCTATAAAAAAAATTGATTAGGCCATAAAACAACGAAGCAGGACGTTTGGGCGCAGCCATTTTGGCGCGACGGACGTTTTGGCGCAGGACGTTTTGGCGTGATGGACTGAAAACACATCACACCGTTTAATCAAATTAACTTAAAACTTCACTTGATGAAAACATTATATTTTGTATAATAAATGAAACATATATGAAATAAACACATTTTAAAACCATATATATATTGGATTATTAAATTTTAATAATTTAGTCTTTTATAAACTGAGTGAATAATAAACAATGTAAATAATGACAAATAATGTAATAATATTAAATAATGACAACAGAAACTGCTTATTTGCCGCTCCTAATCGAGATAACCACAACCAAATAATTATATCTGATTTGTACGCATGTTGTTGACTGGACGCGATGACCACTCCTCATTGACCATTCCAAATAAAAAAAAAGGTTCTTATTATCTTTTTACTACCCACGCAGTATTCTAAAACATCCATTGTTAGCATTAATTCTCTGACCATCTTGTCTACGATTGACCCTGGTTTTAATCACTCCCAACTATTTTACAACAGTCAAGTTTTTGAAAGGTGTGGCCACTGAGTTACTTCATGAACATGTGTAGTTATTAGAATTTTGTTGAAAGACTAGCACGCGTAATTTTCGCATATATGCCTAAAGTTCTAGGGGTTGAATAAAAAACAACAACAAACAACGTCCTTATTAAGACGACATATACATAAACAGATAAATAGATAAGCATTTTATGCCCACAAATAGATACTTAAGTCTTTATGCATATATAAAAAAACAAAGTTTTTAAAGTTTAATAGTCCTATAAATGCATTAAAGTAAGCCTACATCGTTTTAAATTATTATTATTTATTATTAGTTTCATTTATTAAATAACAAAAAAAAATGTTTTTCTCAATTATTTCCTCGCGCCAAAACCTCCCGCGCCAAAACGGCTGCGCCAAAACGGCTGTGCCAAAACGTCACGTACCGATAAAACAATATTCTTGATGCAAAAAGCACCCACCATTGTTATAAGCTTTCACTTACAGTATCTATAAAATTATATTTCCTAAGCGACTTAGGGTAGCTACACAATTATATTTCCTAAGCACAGACCTGTAAATACATTGCAAGTGAATTAGACATCCTTTTTATCATAGAGATTTTTTCTAATTATAGAAGGAGGTTTATTCCTCTAACTCACTTATATTAGTTATATGGATAAGTGAAATGTGTATAAAGTGTATACAATTTTTTTTTCGTCTGCCTGCATCAAATTTATTATGGAGACTCTATTTATTCTTTTCCTATAGACCAGTGATACAAGTGGATGTATAACTATATGGGGTACTTACAAAAGGCCACCCTACTGTATGTTCCACAAAACCAGGCTTGTGCAGGTCTCTGTCAACTTCCCATAACTCCTTAACACCTATTCCGTACAACTGGGGGTCACAATTTTCACGAAGGTTGAACTTCTTGAACAGGGTCTTTGCCAGGTGGCCGTGGCAACCTTCTCCAAACATTGTGACCTTGGCGTGAAGCTCCATGCCCCTTTGGAATGAATCCTGAAAACAAGAAAGAATAACTTTTCATCATAAACAACTTAGCACAGGGAAAGACAAATTATTTGCCTTCATATTATATATATATACTTACTTTGGGTGATCCATCTTTAGCTATGCCTAAATCATTTGTTGCAACACCCTTTACACTGCCATCCTCATGGTAAAGAACCTACAAAGAAAATTAAAACAGCTTAATTTTATGTTTAGTGAGTAAGACAACTAAAATAAAAATCTACAATTAAAGAATTCATATACCTGTGAACTGATCTAAAACGGCCTTAAAACAAGCACCTCTGCTTTGGTGGCCAAACTTGAACTGGAGCCCCAATAACAATGCAGAGCGATAAACAAAGTAACCACTATTTACAAGATTGTGAACCGCCACGTGGAAATGTCCACGCAGCCAGGTCGAATCCAACAGGTGACCCGCTCTACCCTAGGCCATCAGCTCAAGCTGCATGTCCCACATGTACGCACCGACGTCTACAAATATAATTTTTTTCCATCAGCCATTAGGCTGTGGAACACCCTGGAACAGGCCTCCATCACTGCCCCTACTGTGCAGGCTTTCAAATCGTCACTGAAAGGCTGCCTGGTCTATAAATCCTAAAGTGACACTCTGTCATATATATAATTCTGTATACGGTATATCTGTATATAATTGTTTGTGTTTTTTTATGTTTAGTTAAATTGTGGACTCTTTCCTCGGTCCTAACGGGTCAGTAATATGAAGAAGAAGCTTGCCTCTTCATTGACTTAATTTATTAATTGTTATAAGGTGTGGTGGCCCAGCACCAGTGCCCTCAAATGGCATACCGAAAGTCCTGGGATGGAAGACTAAAGTGAAGGCTAGAATTTTTTTCTCAGGTCTGGAGAGTGTCCCTAATTCTACTCAGCTCTGAAGGGTACACGATATTGGTTGAGGAAAAGTAATGGAGACTGGGCATTTGGCTGGCCACATAATCCTCTATCAAGGTGAAACTGTGTGTAAAATAATTCAATGAAGTCACTAGTATAATAACAATTATGGAAATGCGTTATAAAAACATGACGACTTTTCAGCTTAACTTTCTTTCTATAGATGATTCTGCAGATTGGTAATATTGTCGGACGAAGATCCCTGATCCTGCTTAAAATATCTCTGAACTTTGCTCCCATAAGTTAAGTCTAGAAGTAAAAGACAAGGAAGTGATGTCTGATCTATAGAGGTCTTGTAATATCTGCGTAAGGAAGTGACATCAAATGACAAAGAACACAAATATCCTTCTTAATGACTATCTTGAAAGCCACACATATAGAAATAATTCTGTATAACACATATATTTATATATATATTTATTATGACAACCCTAATCCTATTATATTTATTACAATAATCTTAGTGAAGAATGTTATGGCGAATAATAAACTTTACCTCACTTGCTGCAGTGCTCGGGTACAGCTCAACCCCCAGGTTTTCTGCCTCCTGGGCCAACCACCTGACAAAGTAACCCAGTCTTATGATGTAGTTACCATGGTTCTGCATTGGCATGCCTCTCAAAAGCAAAAGGTAAAATAAATAATTTAAGATGTGCAGTAGGAAACACAAAGCTTATAACATAGTACATATTATCATAGAAAAAAGATGGTTACTTTGTCCTACATAAACTATGACACAAATGAGCCTGAAGTTTTAAAAGCTTTTTTTACATTTAGGAATAAAAGATAACTTAGATTTTACTGTATAAAAGAACATATATGCGGGTAGAGAAATTTAAGCTTTGAAAAATCATTCAAGTTACTAAACTCACCAGGTAGCAATGGAATGGGTATCCTGGATTTCTCTGTCAGAAAATAAAATTTGTCTCCTGTCACTTCCTGATGAACTGGTGCCTGGAAGTAAAGTTGCAATTACAGTTTCAATAGCGAGGGGTAAAATGTCAATCTTAGACATCCAGCTCTGTCCATTTAATGTCTAGAAGTGAAGTGTCCATGTTGTGAGCTATTTTATCTAGGGCATTGTGTTTATTATTAGTATTTAATGTGTATATTTTTGTTGAGTAATCTCTAAGCTCTATGTCTAGGAGTATGACGTGTTCGATAGTTACAGAAGTGCGAAATGGCGTGTTTTGGTAGCGAACTTATATATACTGGTCTCAACAATAAACCTTGCTATATAGAAGAAATAATAAAGATTGGAGCTAAAAAGGTGTGTCTTGATTTATTAAAGTATTTATATTTTAAACATCTCTGATACAAAACATCACAATGCTGATAGTAATACTCCAACAGTCCATTGCAGATTAAACATTTAGAAGTAATGCGTCAATAACAGGTCGAATGTAAAAAGAATTGTGTGTCAATTGCAGATTGAATGTCTAGAAGTGTCTATTACAGATTATATATCCAGAAGTAAAACGTCAATTACAGATTGAATGTCTAAAAGTCATGTGTCAATTCCAGATTTAATGTATGAAAGTAAAGTGTTCGGTAAGGATTCAAAGTAAAGTTGCAAATTTTATGTCAAAAAGTAAACTGGGCCATTTAAGTTTCCAGAAAGAATAAGCAATGTTTCAACATTTTAACTTGCATAAATTATAGTTGACACTTCCTATAAAAAATAACAACTCACTCCCATTTCTTTCCATTGAGGTATCAGCTCGTTTAAGGCCCTTGGCTCTAAGCAAGCCCCAGACAGAGTGTGTCCACCTGTAAAAAAACAAAGCCAGCTGCAATGTAACATACTATAAATCTGATAACAGTATCAAGTTTCTGTGTTTAAAATGGTAAAAAAATATTTTCTACAACAGATTCCAAAAACAAAAAGGTACTAAGACAAAGTCTACATGCTAAATAATATAATAATGGAATTTGTCTTAGGCAACATTTCTAAAATGGTAAAAAGATATTTTCTACAACAGATTCCAAAAACAAAAAGGTACTAAGACAAAGTCTACATGCTAAATAATATAATAATGGAATTTGTCTTAGGCAACATTTCTAAAAAGTTTCAGTCTAAAGACATTACAATTTTATAACTCTTTCCCCATTCTACTAAATCAGGTTCTACTTTTTGTTTAAACAGTGAAAGATGTTACAAAAAAAAAAAAACCTTCACCAACCATATGAAAAATGTGTCAAAATAACAGTTACAAAAAAGGTAACATCTAAAATCTAGAGCTCTGTTTTTATTCTGGTTCAATTTACTGTAGCAAAACTCCTAAACAACAAAAATTTGTTGAAAAATAAAAAGATACAAATAAAAACGGCAGCTGCAATAATATTTACTGACCCATTCCTGCAGATTTTTCCACAAGGCAAACCCTGAGATCTTTTCCGGCTTCATTCGCCAACTGTTTTAGTTTTATCGCAGCCGAAAGTCCAGATGGTCCGCCGCCAACAATGACTACGTCAGCTTCATCTGTAAACCTCTCCATGTTGATGTCTTTATGTTGGGGGATAACATTTGAAATATTTATGAGCAATTTAAGCTAAGGGAACTTTAACATTAATTATAAACAATTTTTTTTAACATTTTGTAAATCCAAGATTCCAAATATTTATACTCAAACATCCCTTATAAACAATGTTTTTTCATATAAATCCAATCCTGTACACGCATTTTTGTTTGTACAAAGTAATTGTACGAGATTTATCATAAATATGTCATTGCAGCACCTGATTTTTTCCATCTACACCAAACCCAGCAAATGGGTTTTCAAGTACCAACAAATGCAAGACTAAAAAAATGTGCACGATAAAGTGTATTGAAAAAACATGACAACAAATTTTTCAAGGGTTGTCATTGGCAACAAGTCTATGTGCTAAGTTTCACCTTGATAGGATCAGGGGAAGTGGGTCCATTTGCCTTCTTGTGAATTTTACCACAAAGCCACAAATACACAAAAGCAATTTTAATACAAAATAAAGGTTAAAAAACCATGATAAAATTCCCTATAAAAAATATGCCATACTTGACCATCTTGGATCTTTTTCTCTAGGGTGTATTGTATAATGAGTTGTGATTTTTGGAACATCTGTGGCAAACAGTCTTGTACATCGTAAAACATGGCATCCTGAAAATCCATTAGAAAAGTAAAGTGATTATCTTAAAAAAAATTATCTGTCATATTTTGGCTATAGATATATTACACGTCTTACGCTTTTAAAATTTTAAAAAAAATCTAAGAAGTCAAGTTAGCTACATAACTAATATTTATGATAAAACTCACATAAAAGCTTCTGTATTATAAATTTCATTTGGATTATATGGAAGAAATCTGCTTTCACTTATAATTGAGCATTTAAAGTAGGGCTATGTACTAAGAGTTGTAATTATTTATCCTTTAGAACCATGGCTGTGCCTAATGCGTTAAAGTTAAGGTCTCCTATAAGAGGTAAAACCCACGGACAGGCGTAGAACACAATAATCTTATATATTAGAGAAGGAGTGTCTATAACATAGAAGGGTTGCCTGGCTTTGTGCAGCCTAAATCTAGCAATCCAGGAGCTGACATAAAGGATATATATACTCTACATGTACTGACTCCTCTTTTCTCCCTACAGTGGAAGCATCTTGAATCAAAGTAAGATCTGCCCTGAATCAGACACATCTCTAATATATCGCAGTTCAGAAAAAGTACAATTATTATTATTGTAAAAGAACAAAGTAATTGCAAAGAAAAATTTTGTTCTTAGTTGACTAGAAGTGAAATTAAAATTTAGAAATCTTAGCTTTAAAAAATGTATTGTTTATATAGTGTTGATCAAATGTGTGAAAAAAAAAAGTACTAAGCCACTAAGCAATCAGAATTGTAAAAATACTATAATAACTATATTGTTTGATGCATTCATTTAATTATTTGGTGTTTGCTGTCTATGTACTATGTGGATATCAAAATCAAGCCTAGGGCCTATAGGCCTATGTTGAATTGAAAACATTTAGTGATAGAGCAAGTAGTATTTTTGCCATTTTTAACTGTGATATCAAAGATAGCTGACGCCTAATAATAAAACACAATGGCCATGAGTTAGCGCAGGGCATAATGCTGCCAGACCCATAGCCTATACCAAGAAAACACAATATTCATTTTTTAGTTTTAAAAAATATATGGCCAAGGCAATTAAAAATATTTCTTTAAATTAAACATATTACAAATTAATGTTAATGTTTTGTTTTTTAATTACGGGCTACATGTCATGTCACACGCACTCATTTCACTAAGTTGACTACAAGTTTTTAATGCTTAAGCCTACAGGCAGTGATTAGGCCTATAAGTAGAAGAACAAGACGGCAAGGTAAAAATCAATGATATCATATCAATATAATCAGATAGACTTTGAACTCTGGTTTACAATTTTTATACAAGTAACATTTTTTTTAAATCAAAAGGCTGGGTACAAAAGAGCTAGTTGGCCCCAGTATTATAGACCTAAAACTATAATCCTAAATGTTTTCTGTATTCCCAAACTTTGAAAACAAATATTCTCACATTCACATGGTTTACTGAAAAACTAATTAATTTATATTTATAATATCAAATATAAAATACACATAAAAATTTTTTTTAAAGAAGTGAGAAAGATGAAAAATAGCTTTTTAAAAGTAACTTAGGCCTAGGCCGCCTACATTTAGATATATTTATATATGCTTTTATTTATTATTTAATATAGGCCTAACTAGTCATTGGACACAGCCCATTAATCCATTAATATATTTGATGTGGTTAGGACTAGACTAGACTAGTGAAAAGGGTTCAGTGTAAAACTAAAAGTAGACCTAGACTTCTAGACTATTTTGCCTTTACTTTTACTTGACTTACCTTTCTTAGCTATCTCTGGCAAACGATTATAAAAAATTGTCATTTTTTATATATTCAATTAATTAAAAGCCTGTCGAAATTTCTAAAATTCAGATGTCATTATACTTTATTTAAGTAGAACAGAAATGCAAAATATCCTACACAAATCTACTATGTTATTAATATCTCTCTCTGAGAGTCACAGTCAGTCACTGTAACAAATTTATTTGCCATGAACTTTGGCACGACCTTTATGAGGTTGTGTATTTTTAGAAGTTTGAAGTACATAGTATCTATAATTATACTTTCCGACATATTTGTAGTCGATAAATAATAAAAGTTGATAGTATTTGTTAGCTAACTTTGTTGTCAAAAAAGTTGACGTGGTCTATACACAAATAAAAACCCATACATATTCGGTCACAGTAAGTCGCTTATAATTATATTTGATATTTTGTTAATTAGGCCTATCCTTTAGGTATACCATCCTTTTCATTGTTTAATTAGATTAGGGCCCTAGGCCCTTGACCGTGGCGATATTTTAAATATTTCTATTCTATTAGATTATTAGACCTATCATAATCATATGATATAGATAGGGCCTATAATAGATCTAGTCTTAGTCTCATAATAACTCATATGAACTCATATATCATATAGACCTAGACTGAGACTCTAGACTCTAGACCTAGTAATATTTAATTATTATAACCTAATTATAATATATTATATATCATATTCATATATGATGGGCTGGGCCTTTTCAGCCTTTTCATTAAAATTCATTTGCACCATCATCACCATGATGACCATGACTGGCCTGACCATATTGGCATATTCATATATGATATGGTATGATATGGTCATAGACTCTAGGCCTAGACCAAGATTTGAAGATACAAATTAGTAATTAGTAAATTAGGCCTGTCACAGTCAAGACCGTCAAGTCAGTGTGTTAACTGTAGCCACACTGTGATGTTAGGCAGTGGCGTATTTAGGCATGTTCCACATGTCACATGTCACATGTTCCATTGGACAGGCCAACAGGCCCCCCCCCCCCCCCATCACAAGAAATTTTTTAGCGACATCCCCATTCTTTTGTTGAAAATGTAAAATAAAATTCAGTTATTCCAATACAATTTTAAGCGCTCCAGTCCAACCAAGCTAAGCGCAACATACAATTTATGATTTTACAGAACGTAACATGAGTTAATGGGCACATTTCTGAGGTATGTGGAAGGCAGGAGCGAGGCCACGTGGGGCCCCAACATAAATTTGGGAACAGGGCCCCCACAATCCTAATACGGCCCTGACGTTAGGTCTAAGTCTAAGCCAGCCTTGGTTATAAATACTATTTTAAATAGACAGTGACACTGCGTCAGTCTAGCAGTGACAGTCTGATGAACATTATTAATTAAATAATTAGTTTAATATATAAATAGGCTATGGTAATATTTATTATAATAGGCTAATACATTATAAATATTAGATTAGTCATTGAAAATTTTAACTTTTTTTAAAATTAGGGTCATTAACTAGTCTAATACTAATATAATATCTTAAACTTAAGTTAAGTGGGCCTACTTAAACTTTTAAAGTCTTAGACGTCTTAGTAGATGTATAAATATATAACCTATTGAGCAGTAGGCCTATATATTCATATTCTATAGGCCTATAGGCGATAGCCATTATAATGATTTATACTATATAGCCTATACTATAGAATTATTGGCCTACTAATTTATGATTTATTTGACAAATTATTAAACTGTAATTACGATACAATTAATTACAATAATTTTAGTAAAAAATTAACTTCAACTTACTTCAAGCCAATAGTACCAATAAACAAGTCACAAGTTGATAAAAGTTCTAATTATATCATTTAAAATTTATTTGACTTAACTAAAGTTCACAAACGTTCCTTCCAGGTAGAGGATTATTAAATCCTAGGCCCCAAACTCCTGCAGGGCGGCAGGGATTGGTCTGCGGCTGGGCTAGAATCTGCTTTGTTGACAGTGTGGTGTACTAGCCGCAGGACCAGTTGCCTTATTATTAATTTTGTTTAAAATTGGAGCGTACAAACTAATTTTAAAGTTATTTTTAGAAATAATTTACTAGAATATAATATCTATGCATTTTCTGTATGGGACCCATCAGCTAGAGAAAACATTACAGAGCTGCAAGATTCATTACTAGTAATACTAGCCAATAGTAAAAAACTGACAAGAGTAATGCCAATAATTAAATCACTAAACCTAGAAACACTGGAGGACAGAAGGGCAAATAGTAAAGTAGTAATAACAGATTACAAGGCATTAAGTTCTAACTTAGAAATAACAATCTGCTGAGATAAGATAAACAGAAGAACATCCCATTTATATACAAGATCAAATACATATAAAAAGTGCTAATTTGCCCCGTAGCATCCGGGCATGGAATGGGTTGCCTGAACAAACCAGGGAAACCAGTAACAAAATGAAAGACTAGATTCAGACCAGGGATGAGTGTAGGACGTAATACTCTTCTTTATAGAAGGAGGTTCTGTAATATATAAGAAAAGAGAAAAGATGAATGAAGTTCACAGATTTTAGTTAAGGTATTCAACATTAAAAATCATTCAAAATCTGATAAAATGACCTAGGATTTTTTTTTCTCATTATTTTGCTTCTAGCAAGAAATTAGCTTTGTAGGCCTACTGATTCATGAGGCAATATATCACAAAGGTTCTTTTGTCTTTACAGTAAAATGTCTGAATCAGATGATGAAACAGCTTTTGCCAGTGCAGATGAAGGCGATGACAAGAAGTCACAAGATGGTAATAATTTCAAATTAACCCTTCTGTGACTGTTTATTTTGTAGATAATTATATCCGATACATGGATCTCAGGGTAGATCACATTTTAAGATGAACACAACAAAGCAACTGCAGTCTTGTAGTAAATAAGAATCGAATGTTTAATCAATAAGAACAATCTGCTAACGTATGTACAGCATGAACTGAATAATACAGAATAGATTCAAGAGCCTAGGCGAAACACGCCTTGTCGCTCCCAAAGTCTAAGGTCGTCTAACGTTTCTGCAATATCTATGCGACGTCAAATCTAACTCACGCGTCATCGTTTTTATCATTCTACGTCACACGTTTATTTAATAACTGTACACCGTGTTAGAGATTATAAAAAATGCGACTTACTAAAGCCACAAGATATATTTTAAATCCTAACACCAACCTATTTATTGTAGAATGGCTGACACATCTATAGGGTTCCAAAACCAAATGTTTTTGTTTGTAAAAAGTGATAATGTCACATAGAGAGTAAATTAAAGTACATTTTTTGAAACTGGATAACTTTCCCTATAAGCCAGACACTTTTTCCAGGATGGGTTGAACTTTTACATGACAAACATTTATGAACTAGAGAAGATTGTGTTTTTTTATTTATAAAGCAAGAAACAAATTAGAAGTCAGAGGCGTACTAAAACAGCAGAGGAAGTAGAAGTAGACAATTAACTCTAAAATGAGTTTAACATTTTTGAAAATGTATTCAATATAATATTTCACACTAAGGTCACTGGAAGTAAGTTTTGTTAACCTGAAACATTTAACAGGATCAAAGATTGAGACAAAACAGAACAAAGGCAAAACATCAGAGGCACAACAAGAGGTCCCTGGAAAAGGAATAGAAAAGAAAGACACTGGACAGCAGCAACAGAAACAGGCTCAGAAATCTAAGAAAAAGGGTAGAGCATGGCAATAGCAATTAAAATTATTTGTTTTCTTATATCCAAACTTTATAATATTTAAAAGATGTTTTTACTCTTTTTTTTTTTTCAACTTGCTAACAGCATTTATCTTTAAGTCTAATAGTAAAGTTTCCTCTTCAGTTCTTTTTGGTCCATAGAGTACTAATGCAAAGTTTAGATTCCCAAGATAATCAAAGCTGGGTAGGGTCATGGATAGAGAATCTAGGTGATTCTTTTCAAGGGTTTGAGCCCAAGAAATTTAAGAATGGTGGCTCTGCCAGTGGACTGGTGCACCACCATATAGGCTGTTTCAATTTTTAAAAAATAATTATTTCTTTGTATAACGTCTGATAATATAAGTAGTTTATTCACAGCAAGAAGGCAATAAAGAGTAGTTATAAAGATAAAATCTAGCTTGCTTTAATTGCTTTTTATAATATATTTGCAATGTTATCTCTTTTTGCATCTGTTTACAAATTCATATTTATCTGTCTAAAGGCAATAAAAGCAACCAAGCTAATGCTAAAGAGTCAAAACCTGGCTCAAAGCCTTTAAGTCCGACTGCAGCAGCATTTTCACCCAAATCTGATGCAGGTAAAAATTCCAGCCAATCAACTGTTGAAATAAAGAAAGAGAACAAGACTACATTGCCCAAGGCAGAAATTCACGAGAAGAAAACATCGGGGCCCGGTGAGACAGGTCCTGTCAAATCTTTGGCCAAGTCAGAGACATCAGGAGACAATGACAAAAGCACTACAGACTCACCTGCAAAGTCAAAGGGGGACGCACAAACACAAGAGGATGAGGCGGCCAAGGTCAGTGGTGGAGATGAGGTAAAGGCTCTGACCACAAAGGTGGAAAATACTCAAGCAGCGTCTGCAGAACCTGCAGCAGAACCAAAACAGAACACAGAGACAAAAAGCACAGACACAGCAACAAGTCCAGAAAAACAAGATATACCAAGAGAAAAGATGACCCGAACTGTAAAGCAAGAGGAGGTTCTTCACAACTTAGAAGCCACAGCAGAAAAGGTTTAGTCAATTTTGTTCATTATGAACATTCAACATTTTAAAAATATTTATTGCTCCATATGTTCTTTTTATAAATTTAAAGGTTAGGTAAGAATATAAATAATAAAACAAATATATAGATGTTAAATATATTTTAAATTGCATGTCAGGTTAAAAGAAATTAAATGATGCAAATTTTAAATTAATGGTATTGTTACTAATATTTTCATCATGTTTTTGTTCTGGTTTATTCAGAATTCTGGGGGTAGCTGGGGCTGGTCAAGCTGGGGGTCATCAATTATATCAGCCGCCACCAGCTCTGTCCAGACGTTCACCCATCAAGTTGGTAGGTTGCATTTAATATAATCAGATTTATATATAAATAACCATTATTATTATTATTTTGTCTGTCTACTAAAATGATTATAACAGAAGAAACTCCTTGAACTTGTTCTCGTCATCCAGGTGATGGATTATCTACCATTATTGATTCAGTAGAATCATCTCTAGGGATACCTGACCCAGAGGAATTGGTTAAAGAGAAGATGGAACAAGAAGGTGAAGAACAGGCAACTGACGACACGTCATCAGGTCAGTTCTCTTTAGGGTTGAAAAATATAAATAAATGTAAATCTCTTTTGATATTATTGTCTCTTCCAATTGTATGAATAGGTGAGAACTGGAATATAACGTCTTCATCTTCATCATCTTCCTGATCAGGAGACAACTGGGCACTTGTCCTTCAGCCTGAGGCTATGGTGAAGAAATTGCAGACATTTTGTAGCTGTTCGTAGTTTAAATATAGTGTGTTTGAGAAATGTGGTGTTTTGTAACGTCTTAAGTATGACGTGTTTGATTATGTACCTCAGGCTGGCTCCTTATTCTCTCAACATTGATACAGTAAATATTAATTTTGTACACATATATTGCTGTATTCAAATTGAGTCAACAACACTATAGGTGATTGTACAATAAAATATACTTGTGCAAATACATATCTACCAGCCTTAATAGAAGGAAGAAGAAGGGTCTTGATACTAGCCATAAATCCTATAAAAATAACTTCACTGATTCAACTTAACTCAATACAATATGATCATTTCTTTATGTCAAACTACAACTACGTCCAAGTAGAATATATTGACTGACTGACCAACTAACTCTGTCTAGATTAAGTAGTGACTCATGAGTTCATAAAAGTAACTTTACCATTTACAAATTTTATTACAAAAGGCAAATATTATATATTAATCAGAACTCAACTAGAATGTTTCTTCCATTTGATTCACAGCCATCACGTCACAGCCAGAAGACTTTCAGGTCCAGGCGCCACACGAGGAAGACAAACAGAAGCCCAAAGAGAAAAAAGCAGAGGTCCAAGTAGTAGAGAACACAGAAGGCACGCAGGAAGAAGAGAATAAAGAACAGAGCGGGGGAAGTGGATGGTTTTCCAGCTGGGGTGTTTCCGATCTGGCCAAAAAGGTCACAAACACTGTAAGTTATTAAAGAGTATTCTTTGTCACAATTTTACTTTGAAATGGCTTAGGAGAAGTTAAAGATATTTTACCTTGCTTAATATTATAATTTGCCACAGTTTTCAGTATCGGGCATGGTGGCCGAGTGGCAGCACATCCTGTGTTCAAATCCTGGTGAAAGCTAGGATTAGTTCCTGGGTCTGGACTGTGTCCATGAGTCTACCCAGCTCTGATGGGTACCTGACCTTGTTTGGGGTAAAGTAAAGGTGGATGGGCATTGTGGTGGCCACACACTCTCGTACTATGCCACAGAAACTGGTGAACCCTGTTTCACCAGCCCTATGGATCAATTTGATCTGACGGGATACTTTACTTACTTATTTACAGTTTTAGGTATATGCTGCATTATACTTATACCATTTTAAAAAAAGTGTTTGTATTTATTTATGTTAGTATATAGTTCATATGTCTTGTTTGACAATGTACATACAAAAGTCATTGTACTTTAAACTTCTCTTTTTTTTCCAAAGGGAAAGTCTTTGGCTTCAAAGGGCCAAACATTAATGGCTGGTGGGTTTGACGCTGTGGAAAATCTGGCAGCCGGCGGCATTGATGTCCTGGAGAATATTGGCAAGAAAACCTACAACACTTTGTCTGAACACGACCCTGCTTTCCGTAAAACAAGAGACTTCCTGACCCCAAAGTCCAACAAGCCCAATCTGTCCAGTGTCTTAAGGGAGGCCAGGGACAAAGCAGAAGAAGAAGCAGAGAAAGCCAGGGAGAATGAAGAAGCAAGGAAGGCTCATTTTGGAACTTTATTTGATGACAATCAAGGTTAGGTTGTTGAAACAATATGACATTTTACTTTAAGAATCACATTAGCATGTTTGTTTAATTGAACATTTCATTTGACTAATGTTCATTCTTTAACATTATATCACATCTTGACTGATTCTTTATTTCAAGGAAATAGACAGAGCAAAGAAACATTTCTTTCAATATTAGATTGATTCATCTGATTAAGAGTAACAGTTTTAAACTATAAAAGTAAACCATCAAAAGCAGTCTTTTTGTCATATTACTGCCATTGGCATGAAAATGTTTAGCTTGCCTTATAGAAGTTTATCGGCATTGTTTTCTTTTAAAATAAATTTGTCAGAATTCGGCACTGAGCTATATATACATGGAGTGCTCAAGCAATTAAAATAGAGAAGAAAAAATGGGAGAAAATGCGGACTTTTTAATATAGATAGGTGCACTGTAGACTGACCTATATATACATAAAATTACTTAAAATTTAAAAACTTTTTGTAATTGCGTCATTGTAATTTGATAAAAATGAACTATTTTATATAGACTCTATATACTCTCTTATACTAGAGAGTTGTGTTAACTTAAATAAGTACCGGATTCATTTCTTTGTCAAGTCAAAAGATGAAATGGTTGATCATTTGTCTGAATAATTCTTTGAATACCACATATGCTTATATATGTTAACTCAGTAAGTAATTTTAATGTATATAATAGTATATATGTATTATTTAGACGCTAATTTATATATAGTTCAGTCTACGGTGCACCTATCTATATTAAAAAGTTTGCATTTTCTCCTACAATTTACTTCCTTTGAGCACTCCATATATTAGAGCTCAGTGGAATTCGGATTAACACTGACCTATGTATAACTTAAAAATATGACTTGTTTTTTTAATACTTCTGCAGTACCCTTTAATTAATTTTAGATAATTATACTTACCAGAAATATTGTTGTCCCCTTATATGAGTATATCCCTGGTACCTGTTTTAATGTTTTAATTCTAATTTAGGTTACTCTTCTGATGTAAAATTATAGTTTGACTATTTATTATTTGAGTTGCTATTGATGTAGATGCATGAATGGTTTATGGTTGTCATGTCCATTCCTCTAGGACTGGCACACCTTGAAGCCCTGGAGATGCTGTCCAATCAGAGTGAAAAGAAAGTTCACTCCCTTCTGAACTCTCTGTCCTCCAAGGACCTTGGAGAGATCAAGCCGCTATTGATATCCATCAAGGAGACTTTTTCTGTCAATGAGGAGGAGGATTCTGGTATGAAGTTTATTTTTTGCACATGTAATAGCATATCATGAAAGTTAGTTGGTGAATGTAAATGCAGCTAGGCTGCACAATTCCCTTGTAGGCAGTGGCCTAAGATAAGACTGAACAGTGCTTTACACGCCCTTCTGTAAAGCGTAAACAGAAATTGCCTCAGACATTTGCAAAATACAAATTTTTTTTAAGTATTAGCCTTGGCAAATAATACACACATAAATTGTTACAAAAAAAAAGAACAACATAAAAATTATATTTTTTAAAACTGTCAAACTTTTTATTACATAACCTGGACTTGATAAGTTTTGCTAAAGTCCTAACTACGATCGACCCGTTTTGGGGGGTGGGGAAGCATTATCAAGAGAACAAGCTTTGCATATGATAGCAAAATTCAGGTTTTGCAATGACTACTTAGTTTGTACCCAGGCTTGACAAATAGTTCATACAAATACTCAGTTTTGGTACTCTGGGAAATGATCTACTCGGTTAATGCCCTAGGAATACTTTTATGTTCATCTATGCATACTCTGATTTTTTTATTAAAATATATCACACAAACACATATATATATATATATATATATGTAAATTATATAAGTATGTGTAACTATTTATATTTTTCACAGATGCAATCATGGATCAAGATGTCAGTGGCCTTGTGAGTCAGTGTCTGACACAGCTAAAACTCGGCACAGCCTCAGATAAACTGAACACAGTTCTAGACATGGTCAGGCAGTGGATAACTGACTTTGACAAAGGGAACCATGAAAAGGATACCACAAAGGTCTGTTGTTTCTATTAAATGACATTAAAGCTAAAGGCTGTAATCAGACCTCTACATGAGTGTTAGCAACAAGATTAAAGTTGATGTTATGGAGAAGAGGGCGGCTAACAATAATAGTGTCGGTAAATATAGCCTATCAGGCCAATAAGACTAACAAAGATTGTGATGCTTTGCCTTGGGGTCATTAGTTGAAATCCAGTTTAAAGCCAGGATTTTTTGCACGGTCTGAAAGGTCTCTCTGAGGTACACAGCTCTGATGGATAGCTGGGCATAGGGCTGGGCGCACAATCCCTTTTATAGAATTTTCTCATGGAAACTGGTTAACACTGTCTGTAATGTATATTGAATTAGGACATCCATCAAAAGAGTATCCAAGCTCTAGCTGAACTGACGGCTAAAGGTGTGGAACAGTTTCATAAAGCAGGGGAGCTCATTCTGTTGGAGAAGAACAAGGAAACTGATTTTATTGAAAAATCTCAAAGCCTTGCCAGGTAACAGTTTTGTTCATTAAAAATATTTTTAAATAGCTAGCACATATTTGTGATGGGCACGGTAGCCGAGCGATAGCGTGTTCGACTGGCGATCTGAAGGTCCTGGGTTCAAATCCTGGTGGCGGCTAGGATTTTTTTTACCCAGGACTTGAGGGTGTCCCTGAGTCTACCCAGCTCTGATGGGTACCTGACACTAGTTGGGGTAAAGTGAAGGCGGCTGGGCATTGTGCTGGCCACACATCCCCTAGTATGCCGTGGCCACAGAAACTGGTGAACGCTGCTTCACCGGCCCTATTGATCAATTTGATATGGCGGGTACTTTTATTTACTTTTTAGCACATATTTTAAAATTTATAATCAATATTTTCCTATATTTTGAAATATAAAAAAACACAGCTTTCTTTAAAAAGCTTTTTATTAGTTCTTTTATTAAATGTGTTTATTTGTCTTTTTAATCTTTCCTCCTGAAGGCTTACCAGTGTCCTGTGTCATGAGGTTGGTAACCTAGCAACAGGCTTTGTTGCTTGCCTGAATAAGATGGCTGTAAGTGTTCTTTTTTTTTTTAAATCAATAAGACACACAATTTTCTCTGCTTGTGATTGGGATTGGGATGCTCCTAACACTGAACATTAACTTTCATTTCTTTTGCAGGAGAAAAGTGAGAGTTCTGATGAGATTACACAGTTTGTCACAAATATTTATCTTGAGGTAAGGTGGTTCAATTTTTAGTGATTTGTCTCTTTAGTATATCTCTCTTTAAAAATGCTCAACAAAAAGTCTTAGCCCCACTGATCTATATATACATGAGCTGACAAGGCTTATATGAAACTAAACCTTGGTGAACAGAAACAATGACAAGTTCTAGTTTATTTACTCTTCCAATGTATATCTAGTCTATAGATCTTGTAATAAAAAACGTTCTTTAAAATACTGTGCTAAATGTTTTATTTTTACTCTGCAAAAGACTGTAATTTTTTGTATAAAGCTTACTGATACTGTGGTGGATTATATTTTTTTATAGGTTGGTTTTGAGTTTTGGTGGCACAGTCATTTGACAGCCAATCCATGTTTATATCTTTTAATATATATAGAGAGAAAGAGAAATTAATGGGACAAGATTTGAAGGGAAATTAGCTGTCTTCCTTGGGTCTGTTAGAGGTCTCAATACTTATATTTAAATGTAATCAGGAAAATGGGAAAATAAAGAATGCAATTCTAGTCTTTTTAAAAATAGCATTCGTTTTGTTTTCTTGTTTAATTTCTTCCAAGCTATGTTCCAAATCTTTTCTCCAGGCTACAAACAGCAGTACATACATACAGGATGCCTTTGTACTCCTGCTGCCTGTTGTTCAGCATGCCGCCATTGAGCACTCTGTTCTCTTCAGGGAGTCTTGACCGTTGACCTAACAACTTTCCTGGTGACATCTTGTGTAAATAGTACGAATGTACAACACCTACTGTATACATAATAATGTGATTTCCATAAGGTTTGGCCAGAAATGTGTTATATGTTTTTTGCTAATGTAAAGTTTCTAATTTAAAGACATGTTAAGCTAAACAAATATGTATAGGACATTGAATGTATATAGAGATGTCCAAGTTACAGAAAAAAAAACAAAAAAAAACTCGTACTTCTGTTTAAGAAACAATTATGTCAAACATTGATATAATATTATAGCATATCAAATGAATATGACACTTTCTGTATGTTATTTTTATTGCAGTACACATTTTTTTTTAAACAAATGCAATTAAGGTTGTATTATTTGTTTTTATAACTAGAAATCTACATAGCTATGTAAGTTTAATTGTACAATATGTCATACATCCTGCATTTAGTTAATTTTTTTTTTAGAGTGTCATTTTGAAGTAAAAAAAATATTTTATTATTGAAAAAAAACAAAAAAATCGTTATCATAAATTGTAATATTCTAAATAGAATGAACTTGATTTATGATATATATATATATATACAATTGTGATTTTTTATTTATATTTTAAAAATGTTCTCTCAGAGTTGACATTGATTCAGAATTCAGATAACCCATTTTAAATAGCTCAAGCCGTGATTGCTATTGCAAAATTAAAAAAACAACACTTTATATTCATTTTGCCTAGATCGCTTTGAGTTTTTGTGATTACCTTATCACAACAGTCTCAAAGTTCACTATATACACCATAGATCTATATCATATTGTGTTCATGTGTAGCTTGGGAGTTTATTTTCTTTGTAGGAATTCACAATTTATTTTTTCTCTTGTTTATCAATGTCAACAGTGGGTAATAAGTTGATTATTGTTTTCATTATATTTTTTGTTTCAAAACTTTGTTTAAAAAAAACAACAACATATAAAGAACTTCTATTGGTTCTTGATAGATAAGTTACATTTGGAGAGACGGCTGGATTTCAATTCTGGTACATGTGTAGCATTATTTTAGTTGGAAAATTTTAAAGAAGCCTGTTTTTTTTTTCTCTTGTAAAGAAAGTAATTTAATTAATGTATAATTAAGAAAATTTGCAATAAAAAATTTTTATCACTATTAAAATTTGTCATGATATTTTATTTCTAAATGTCATAATATATATACTGGCAGTGCTTTTTTTTTGTGACGGTACGCACCGGTACAGCGTACCGGCACCTTTTTCAATGTGGGGAAAAAATTATTACTTTTCTTGTATTTTAACGTTTATTATTAATTTATTATATTATTAATTTGTTAAAATTGAATTATTTAAAAATTGCGCGCACTAAGAATTAACATATAAAATGCGAAACTGCTTTAAAAGTTAGGCAATTCATCACTGAGTACCGGCACCTATTTTTTAAACAAAAAAAGCACTGTATTTATGTCCGTCAATGTGACAGAGAAATGAACAAATACAATGAATTTCGTTAAAAGAATGAAAAAAAACAACCAAAAAGAAAAAAACAACAAACAATAAAAATGAAAAATTAAATATTTTGCAGCTTGGGAAAACCCGGTCCGGAAGAACACATATGAAAGCATTTTGAAAGGGACATCACTCTGAATTTTTTTTTATGGCTCTCATTTATAACCATTAATATAATTAGTAATATGTTTATTTAAAAATAATTTATGTGTTACAAAATATAGTATAAAATATAAGGAAAATTTCTTCTGAAAGGCATTTCCCAATTTGTGTATTGACCTTTTGTCCCAATTAGTTAAGCAGCCTAGAAGTTAGTGGACAAATTAAATATATACGGATAAAAACAAACATATAAACAAAATCAAGATAATTATATATATTGATTCTTCTTCTTTACGTGCCAGGTCTGGAACAGACATCGGCGGTCATGACTCTCCATTCTTTCCTGTTGTTAGCTTTTTGCAGAAAGTTATTATTACTTATGTTGTTGTTCGTGGCCCATTCGTTCAGGATTTCTACATATGTTAGCCTTTACTTTGTCTTCCTCTGTCTCTCTTACCAGATATTTTCCCACACAAAGCCAGTCTTTCTATACCATTTTTCCTATAGATGTGTCCTAGAAATTTCATCGGTCTTTTCCTAATGGTGTTAATGAGTTCTCTTGAGGTACATGCTGTTTTCAACACCTCTGCATTAGATTTCTTTTCAGTCCATGATATTCTCATCATCCTTCTTAGAAACCACATTTCTACTGCCTCCAATCTTTTCCTTGTTTCATTATCAATAGTACAACATTCACATCCATATAGAAGAACAGACCAAACATACCCCTTCAGTATGCACATTTTGGTACATATTCTGATATTCCTGTTTTTCATGATACTGCTTAAGCTCATGAAGCTGTTTTTAGCTATTGCGATTCTTCTCTTTATTTCTTTGTTGCATTTGCCTTCCTGTGTTATTGTATAGCCTAGATACTGGAAAGAATTGATTTGCTTGATGGTTTCACCTTCACTTGATAAAGAGCATCTTGGAGGTTGTCTTTTCTTAGAGATTACCATTACTTCGGTCTTACTGAGATTGAGTGTTAATCCTTTAAGTCGGCTCTCTTCTACCACCTTATTTAGAATAGTTTGCAGGGCACTTTCTGATTCTGCTATTAGTACTGTGTCGTCTGCATATCTCAGATTATTTATATTCTTTCCTCCAACTTTAATACCATCTAGGTGTTTGATGTTCCGGAGTATTATTTCACTGTAGATGTTGAAGAGGTCTGGTGATAAAACACATCCCTGTCTTACTCCTCTCTTTATTGGTTTGAATGCACTTAACTCCCCTTCATATCTTATGGCAGCTTCTTGCTCCCAGTATAGATTTCTTATTATTCTGAGGACTTTACCATCTATGTCCAGATCTTGTAATATATTAAATAGATCTTGATGTTTGACTTTGTCAAATGCCTTAGAATAATCTATAAAGCATAGATACAGGTCTTTTTGCATCTGAATGCATCTTTCAATTAACATAGATAGGGTGAAAATAGCATTTCTTGTGCTTTTATCTGCAACGAATCCAAACTGGGTTTCTGAAATTTCCAGTATATATTGATACATTTCCGGTATATATTGATAAATAATTGAAATACCATGAAAGGGGTACAACTCCTGTATGTAAATTGATTTTGGTTGCTTATTGAGCGCATTCCTTAAAGGGAAAATGTAGTAGTAGCACACGATATTTTAACCACTTTCCAGTTAACTTGTCAAACACCTACAACTTAGGTTTTATTCATGTTGTGTATTATGACCTTCACCTTTGAATTAAAAGCATTTATATAGAAAGCTACAGAAATCTGTACCATAATAATAAGTTATAGAGACAGCACCAGACAAAAATAGTATATTATGGTCACAGGATAGGATTGGGGTTCTCGCTATCAGTGTATGCCACTGTCATTTTTCATTTGAATCCCCTTCAATCCAATTCATGTCTATATATATATTATATATATATGTTATGGCCAAACCATTATAAACTTGGGAAGAGAGATGGGGTTAATTTGATGTGCTGATGTAAGACTGTCCAGTGTAATTCACACAGTAATTCACTATAGTTGTGACAGTGGATTTCATGTGAAATAAAGTAGATTGGAACTTGACCAAATCTCACTGCCAAAGTGTAAAATGGTTTGGCCATAACTTATTTATTAGAACCATTTGAGTTACCGGTAATTGAAATGAAATGTAAAACTTGAATTTTCTTATAACCAGAAATAAATTTTTTTAAATTGATCTAGAAAAAAACTAAGTCAAATTATATAAAGGACGAGATCATGCACAGAATAAAACATGATATGATTTACTTGTTAAAGAAAAAAAACCTACTTATTCTATATTTATTTCAAATGAAATGTAAAAACAACACAATTTTTATACTGACTAAATACTAAATCTATTAAAGAAATTTAGTAACGAGCCATCAAATTTCAAATAAATATTTTTATTGTCGACTGTATGAACATAAATTAACCAAATCAGATCATTTAGAACTAAGAACGTCATTCATCCATTCTCGTAAAAACAAGTAAATATAATTTTAAAAATGCTTGTAAAAATGAAAAGCTAAAAATAGTCACCAACAGAAATAAAAATGTTTAAATACTTAAAGAACTGGTTGGACGGTGCAAGTAATACAATTATCAAGAAATATAATTTTTTATTTAATATTGACAGAAGAAAAGAATTAAACTGAATGTCTTGCTTTTTGTCACAGGATCAAACTTAAAAATTCATTTGTCAACTAATGAAAATGTAAAGTTAACAAGTTATTTTTATTACTTCCTTTGTTCATTAGAGGCATAAAAGCAATTATAACAGACATCAAAAATATTTGTTCTATTTGAAAACACTTGTACAACTTGTACTTGTCAGAAATCAAAAAGTGGTCAAGCATTGATCTGCGTGAACTGCTGTTTCTATACAAATACTTACAAATATATATCACACCCACATCCCTTGAATTCCCTAGAATCATTCAAATAGATTATCTCAGGGTGTTGTCATACCAGCTAATAATCAATACTTTACTTTACATGTACAACTTATGATATCACCTTCAAACAACTGAAGTTTTTTCTATTTAAAAAAAACAACAATACATGGTGGTCATGATTTTATACTACAAGTACGACAAGCCAAAATTATTGTTTTAACAAAAAAAAAATGTTTGGGATGAAAAAATGTTCAATGAATGAATGATTGCATGTGTATCACAGGTCATTGAAGCCTAACTTATACATTGTTGGCCGTTGATAAATAATAGCGTCAATAAATAGTAAATAGGCTTAAATAGTTTAAGGCTTAGGCATTTCTTAAGTATGAAAAAAAAATATTTTCAATTAAAACATGGCCTTCAATGAAATTATGCTACATCATCACCAGTATTTAACTCATTCCCTACAATGTGACCAGACTTTGAAGAACAAATTTACTTAATGTAGATAATAAGCATGGGCTAATTTAGCCATACTAATTTTTTACGGTACAGTAAATAATGAGGTACGGCTACTTTAGCAATTCTGATTCCCTTCACAAATAACGAAGACTTGACAGTTTAACATTTGGAAACCTGAGGAGAGAGTGAAGCCAAAACCAGCATTTACATCTATACATCAGTGATCAAAGGAATTAGCCCAATTATTTCTCACACAGAAGCCTGATTTATTTAGCCACTTTCTGGAAAGGTCATTACCATTGACTTTACTAGCCCTATTTACTTAAAACAGTTCTCATAGAAAACAATAAAACTATGTTTTTTTCTTTTCTGTAATATGTATTAAATCCAAAAGTAAACAGAAAATGATAAAACTCTTATGGATTTATTATACCGGTACATGATAAAAAAACTATCAGGGCAGTCAAGCGAAGTCCAACTCACACCAGGGAATGAGTGTTTTTAATAAAAAGGTGCTGTATACAAAGTCATCTAGTACTGTTGCAAATTAACTTAAGAGGCTTTCATGCTTTAGGTTTTAGGCTATATTCCAACTTTGATATGAATCCAGCTTTCCAGACAGTCCAAGAGTAGCAAGGACTTAAATGTGAGTAGAGTCAGTGACCACACAAACAGTCAATGGAGTAAAGAGTTGATGTTTGAGTCTTGCCGTTTCCTGTAGTAGAGAAAAAGTATAATATATAATGATACATATAGTTATACTGCAGTCATATAGCTATACCAATATAAACCTTAACTAGAGGCATACATCTACACCGGTAATACACTGCAGCCATATACGAATATAAAATTATACTGCAGCCCTATCGTTTTTCCAATATAGATCTTTGCTGAAGCTTTACAGCTATACCAAATTATTATGACACTGAAGCTATACATCTATACCATTATATACTTAAATATACATACTACACCTCCTATCATTTTCGAGTTGATAAATGTTCATTAAGGTAGATGTACTTGTTCGCTAATATTAGCTAATACCGTAATAATAATAATGGTTGTGTGGAGCAGCATGCACTTTGCAAAAAAAGTAACTTAGTCCACAGGCCCCCAAACATAATTCTAGTATTGCTTTATGCCAGATTTTACTTCATGTTGTTATTTTTAATAACTCATGCATACAGGAGTATAAGTGGATGTAACAGAATTACTGACATAAAATATATTTAAAAATTACATTTGGCTTGGGTTTTTAAATAATTAAATGTAATTAAGACAAGAAGCACACTGTTTATGAGTAGTTTATGTATCCCTTTTAATACTTTATAGCAACACAAATAACATAGTAGACCATTACAGCTCAAAAGTGATTTCAATGTCAAAAATATAATGGGGGATTTTATTTCCAAAATGAATTTTAGCATACATGAAAGACATGGACAGACTAAGGAATTGATGTAGAAAATATTGGCCTGGCCAGAATGTCTTGACATGACAGTATCCAGCTCTGTCTCTCTAGACCAGTGGATATTTTTTATTCTAGACAACATAAAGTAACTTACTTCCTGGAACTCTTTGGTCTGTTGGCAGTCTTTGGTCGACCACTTTTAACACTTTTGCCAGACTTCGGTCTCAGGGCTTCCAGCTCGCCATCTCTGGTGTAGGCCAGGTAAACATGGGATAGGTCAATCTCTGGACTCTGTGGTTTCAGGAAAGTGGAAATATACAATGTAACATTCAGTTAAACATTAATCTAAACATAGACAATACAAAAATATTTCATCACTTTTCTAATAGTTCTACAATGCAAAAGAAATTTTTATACGTAAAACATAACTGTAAAATACAGAAAAGACATTGAGAACAAAAAAAACAACAATTATTTTCATTTTGTCGTGTATGAAATTCATCCTTATACACTTATATAGTTTTGAATAACTAAAAGCAAATTCTATTTTATGATACCCTTTTAAAATAATTTCTTGATTGATCTAGAAATATTTGTGTTTTAATGCCCCAATGATTTCAACAAATATATCACATTAAAAATAAAGAAAAATCCTACCTTTTCTTTCTCTTTTTCTGGCTGTGGCGTCTGTTTCCTCATGTTGTTTCCTGTGTAGGCCACACACCGTAGCTGCCACTCACCAATGTCATCATTCCAGTGGACATGTCGCTCAATCATATCCTAAGCACAGACAGATTTAAAGTATAGATGCACTTATGCAAGGGGTCCACTCACACAGAAAATGCTTTTTTACATACACAACAAGGAATTCTCAAATATAACCGGTTTAAACCGGGGAACAGTGGTCCAGTGCCAAGGCACTTCGGATCACCATACCAAGAACAGGCTAAGATTTTTCCCAAGGTCTGAATGGAGTCCTTGAGTCTATCCAGCTCTTAATGGTACCTGCCATTAGTTAGGCATTAGTTAGGCCATTGCACTGGTCACACAATCCCTTATATGCTGTTGCAAAAGAAACTTGCTAACCCTGCTTCAATTGTCCCATAGGCCAACATGATTTAAAAGGAAATCTGATTTTTATAACTAGTAAAACCTCTTCCTTACATGCAGGCATCTTAGTGTTACTCAGACAAACTGCGGTATTGAGGGCTCATTGTTCCTATACACATGTTTTAATGTTAAAATCCATTGCAAATGTATTCTTATTCTTAATCTAATGCTGTCTGCTAAATTCCATATAGACTAAAATAAGGGTGCAAAGAAACAACACAGATATGGACACTCTTTAAAAGTAAGCCAGGTTTTTTTGGACAATGAAAGAGAATGGACAGGAAATAGGCTAGGTTTAGAATGAGTTTAAAAAAAAAATTTTTTTTACCAGAAGGTTTTTTTATACTTATATTTACTGACTTTGTTATACTTTTACAGTTAAAAAAAATTGTTTCTCATCAATGAGACTTCTTTGGTAGTAAAGTGTAGGAAACACGTGGCATTAAATTGTTTGGAGTGTGATATAGGATCACATAGTCACATAGCTTGTGTGGACTTTGTTAGGGAACGGGCTACCCATGTATTTGATTAGGTGGTAAAATATCAACAATATGTTTAAAAGAACACTGTTTCATAATGCAATGTCAGAGGCTAATTAAAAAAAAAAAATTCTCCAAGACTAAAATTGGGTTGTCAAACTGGAGTTTACAGTTAGAAGGACCAATAGCTACAAGAATACAATAGTGCAATAATGTAAGGCTTTAATACAAACTTGATATTCTTGAGGGATGAAGCTATCTATGCTGGTCATCTGTAATTTTAAATCTCTGCTGAGCTGCCGGACATTTTCCAAGAGCCCTTCCATTTCTCTCTGGTGTTCCTGCTGCATGTCTGCAATCTAGAAGCAAAACAAACACATCATACATTGATATGGACACAAGATTGAATGTCACTATCATTGAAGTTTATGTTTATGTGTCTCATCACAATGATATGTATTATGGCCTGTTGCATCTTTCATAAACTTGAGAATAAGGTTAGAAAAATGGTAAGTCTTAGAGATACATCTTTGATACATGCAAACAGCTGAAATTCTAGATTAGCATAGTACCTTATTATCCAATCCGAACTAAACATGAGACAATTTTCTTCTCAAATACAAAAACTTCACCATCAACTATTCTTCTTATTTTTTTTTCTTCCTTAAAGAGGACTTCTATTCTTTTATTTAAAATATATTCGAGTTCAGTAATGCATATAAATATAAATAATGAACAGTATACAAATATTGTTTTACAGTTTAATGGCCATTGAATGGACTAGGGTTTACTAGATTCAACTTGCAGTTCCTAAGTCATACACATTGCCATATAATAAGGAATAGCTGTAAGCAGCCTTTCTCCCCCACACCCCAATGCTACACACCAGGACAGAGGTACAATATTGAAACGTGGGGCCAATGTGGTAAGAAACCAGGAACCAACCTCAGATTTTGCCTGCATGAGCATTGTCCAAACTCTTTTTAGCTTCTTAGTTTTTCCTGCCACTTCTTCCTGCAGGCTGGAATATTTTTCTTCAATGTCCAAACGCTCTTGCTGGAAAACATGAGAGAAACCATCATTAATAAATTATCTAAAACATTCAAGTGTAATCAGTTATTATAATAACAAAGCAAAATATGTACAAGTGACAACAGGCAATATAAACAAACAGAAGTTGAATAAAACAATGGCAAAGATTTGACAGAGTAAATACTTTAGGGTGAGCATACAAAATAATAATTTATTCAATCATTTTTTTAGCCTTATAAGGGTGTGAACTGAGTGCATTCGTTTTGCTCTCCTTTCCCTTTTGTCTCAATTCGACGAACGGCAACGAATGTGTTACATTTGTGTAACGTCACTGGCGAAAATGTATGCAATACTTCCTATCACATGTTTCCTATGAACTATTTCAGACAATGTTCTTGATAGAGAGAGAGAGAGAGAGAGGGAGGGAGGGAGTGAGAGAGAGAAAGAGAGAGAGAGGGAGGGAGTGAGAGAGAGAGAGAGAGGGGGAGGGAGGGAGTGAGAGAGAGAGAAAGAGAGAGAGAGGGAGGGAGGGAGTGAGAGAGAGAAAGAGAGAGGGAGTGAGAGAGAGAAAGAGAGAGAGAAAGGGAGGGAGTGAGAGAGAAAGAGAGAGGGAGGGAGTGAGAGAGAGAAAGAGAGAGAGAGGGAGGGAGTGAGAGAGAAAGAGAGAGGGAGGGAGTGAGAGAGAAAGAGAGAGGGAGTGAGAGAGAGAAAGAGAGAGAGAGAGGGAGGGAGTGAGAGAGAAAGAGAGAGGGAGGGAGTGAGAGAGAGAAAGAGAGAGAGGGAGGGATTGAGAGAGAGAAAGAGAGAGAGAAAGAGAGAGGGAAGGGCGGAAGAGTGAAGGGAAAAAGACGAGGCAGATAAGCTAAAAATAAATAAATAAATAAAAATGTTATCATCAGTTCCAATTTCTTTGCCAATTTCTTGGGATTGTTTAGCAATAAAATCTCTGTTCGAGTAGTTATCTACAGTTTTGTCATACAGTGCATGCCGTTTTTGCACTGCGGCGATTAGAGCTTAGTTGATGGACATTTTTGCGGCTGGTCTAATCACTTGCTGAGAGTAAACTGGGAGAAATTTTAGTTGCGAGTTAAAACGTTCGTTTTCGATTCAGCAAATGGGAGCGGCAAAAAAAGGAGAGGAACGCGAGAGGGGTGCACTCCGTTGCCTAGATTGAAATATGAGACGCTTCCGGTGATTCGGCAACTGAGAGCTAAGGTCAAGCTGGGACCATCACGAAGCGGAGAGGAAAACAAATGCACTCAGTTCACAGGTTAATTGAAAGCAGTAGAAAAGAATTGTTCTTTTGGATTGACAAGGATGATTTGAAGAGCAAGGAGTAGCTTGTGGTGTTACAAGGAAACAGAAATACGTTTGTTATTTTACATACACATATTGGCAAGACATTTGACAACACAGCAAAGGATATCATTCTTAATCTAACACACCCACACTTATAAACTTCAAATTCTGCTACATGCCGCATTGTACAACATGTCACACTATGCAGCATGTAATGTTGTACAACCTGTCACATTGTGCAGCAGGTCACATTGTATTTACCTCTTTTTCCTCCAAGGCTTTCTTCAATTCTTCCTCTTTCTCCTTCCTGGCCTCCAGCTCCCGGGCACTTTCCTCCAGTAGCCTTTCCTGCTCCTCTGCTTTCTCCAGGAGATTCTCTCCTCCAACAATGATCTTCTTCTCTATCACAGAAAGCTTCTGTTTTAGCTGCTCCTGTTCATCCCTTTAAAAACATAATACATGAAACAGCTATATAAAAAATGTAAAGTTATGAACACTAACACTTAAATGGTAAAAATAATTTAACCAATGTTGGGCAAATATTTTTTTTTCACTTTTGGAATAAAAGCTCTAAATAGGCCATAAATTGCTTATGGGGACAGGGTGGCAGAGTGACTGGCATACTCAGGGTCCTGTGTTCGAATCCTAGTGGAAGCTAGGATTTGTTCTTAGGTCTGGAGAGTGTTCCTGAGTCAACCCAGCTTTGATGGGTACCTGACATAATTTAGAGAACAAGTAAAGGCATTGTGCTGGCCACACAATCCACTTGTATGCTGTGGGCACAGAAACTTGTAAACGCTACATCACAGCCCTTAGGGATCAAATTAGTCTGAGCTGTATACTTTACTTTTTATATTTTACATGAAATTTTTTACAAAAGTTTCTATTTCATGTGAGTAAAATAGCAAGCACTGACTGAAATCGCTTGAGCTCCGTTTCTTTCTTTTCCAGGTCTGACTTGACCTTGTTCCTCTCTTCTTCTGCCATGTCCTTCTTGGACTCCAGCATGCGCCTGTCTTCCTCAATCTTGGCCTGGATCTCCGCCATCTTTTCCTTAGATATGTGTCGCTTGGCTATAATGATGAATGGGGGGTGTAAGGATAAGGGGGAGAAAACAAACAAACAAAATGGAAGATTTGGTTCTCAGGGGGTAAAAGTTTTTAGGAAACTAACAACTCAAACTAGTGAAATTTATAAATAAGCACAAAAGGAACAAAAAGATGAAAAAAAAAGCTGATGTATATTATATACAGGTACTTTTGATTTAGCAGTCAATTTGAATCTTATGAAGTTTTTTTCTTGATTTTTAAACAACTCTCAGATTGGCATTCAAAAAGCACTTTATAAAAAAACTTTTTAAAAATAGTAATTTGAATTTAAATGTTATGTTTAGAAAATTAATCGTTCATAAAGAAAAACTTTTTAGTTTTTGTTTTTTATTTACCTCAGAGTAAACATTGTGATAAAAAAATAATGACAATAATCATTAAAAAGTTTGACCATTGGTACTATGTCTCATGCAGCTTTGTAAATGTATGTGTAAATGGGTATTTTTTGTTGACTTGCCACAAACACATTTAAACCAGCAGTAAAAACAAAACAAACCACTATACTAAAGCCAAATGAAAACAAAAAAGAGCAGATGGTAAATGTTAAAGCACACAGCAGTAACATTAACTGATTTGGTTCATTGTTATGTGTTCGTCATATTGTGGAACTCTTGAGAGTCAGTACAAGGGCTGCTGGACGGGTGGGGGGAGATTAGCTATTGCAGGCTAAAGGTTTGCTGTCTAATAAATATGTGTATCTCAACTGCAGAGACAGAGATGTGGAGGCAGACGGATTGCAAAGTTTCTGCAAGCATCCGCCCACTGCATGGAGAAGCAGTGACTTAATAGCGGTCCAAAACAAATAGCTTCAGTCAACAGTCAAACTGTAGCATTAGTCACAGAAACAAATCAATACTTCACTCTTTGTTAATTAAGGAATAAGTGAATATTCACATAGATAACTAGTTAGTTTGGCTACAATGTACTTTGAAGGTTTTGAAATTCTATTATAAAATAAATTAGAACCAATACAATAATAATTAAACTACTTTGGGAAAAAAAAATCACACATACAAATTCATCATGTGCTTGAAATTCAAGAAAACCAAATTAGAATATCTATAAAAACTAGATTATAACGCCACACACTTAAGCAAAAGTGTTCAAAAACCATCTCTGACTGCATGTTAAAAAACATAAAAGCAGAAAGAAAAAAAACACACACACAATGAAAAGAAACTTTTTTTTACCCGAGTCTGAATATATGGGGAAAAAAATATTTAATGAATCTTGAAATTTACTACCATCTTTTTTTTTTTAAATTTGTTTAACCTTAATATGAAAGTACGGTAGTAATAAATATTAAAAGTAGGGAAATTTTAGTTTTTATTTTCCAAAGGAAAATGTTTCTTCCAGCTAGAAAAAATTAATTCTAATCATTTTAAATATAAAAAAAACATAAGAAATTAAAGAAACTAAAAAAGAAAAGTAAATGATGGTTTAAATAATAGATGAAATGCTTTTATTAAATTGTAGAAAAATATTTTTTTCAAGTTCAAATATTATTGTAGATAAACCTACTTTACAAAAATACTCTAATTAACCTAATTTGAAATAGGGAAAAGTAAAACTTCAATTGTTTTGATTTAATATAAAACAAAAACAGAAGTCTAAAAAAACAAAAAGGTTGGTATGAACTCACCATCTGTGTACATTTTAAAGTCACAAAGCATTAGGAGAAGATAGAACAGACAGTAAGTGTTAGGTGAACTTATGAACTGAGCAACAAGTTAATACAAAAATCACATGCAACTTTCACATCAATTCAAAATTTCAATAAGCCAAGATATTACATTAATTTTCTGTTATTTTTTAACCAGTTCTAGAAGTTTTGAAATCATTTTTGTTTATTCATAATATTTAACGTAATTTAATATTTATGTTATTACATCTAACATATTAAACCCCTTATGTTTCAAAATATTAAGACATAATTACAAAGGGTCTACCGCAGGTGCTGTAATTCAAACAGGGGACCTACCTTTCTTTTTCTTTTTGATAATCCTCTTCTGTCCATTTTCATCGATGATCTCCTCTTCAGAACCAGACTCTTCCTCGCTGCCTTCATCATCTGTAACCCCTGTTGGTGTAAGAGAACAATTTACACATTGGCTTCAAACAGACAGTGCAGAACTTTTTCAAAATCAATGCCACAACATTGCATTTACAAGTCCTGCATACCATCTTCCAGCTGCTTCTTGAGTTCCTCTATCTCCTTCTGGAACTGCCTGAGTAGAGCATCCTTGGGGTCCTCGTTGATCTTGGCTCTGTTCTTGATATTCTTGGCCCTGTTGGCGTACCTGAGTGAGCTGATGCTCTCGTCATAGTTGTAGTCAGCAGGCCCCACATTGGCAACCTAGCCAAACAACAAAAAAATTATTCATCAACCATGTTACACAAATAAAAAGCTATATTTGTATAGCGCTATTTGTATACTTGTCATAATATTATAGATTTAAATGTGTTGACTTAATGAATACTAAAAAGTCCATTCCCCTATTATCAAGCAAAAACTTTTCAATGAATCTAACAAAAAATGTTGACTTTCTAACTAGATAAGGTTCAGTCTAAAGAAGAGAGACCATTGCTTCTAGAAGCAACAATATGTTTAAAAAAGATAACTTTAAAGACTCAAAACCAAAAGATGATGACTTTGGATGTGGCATTTTATAACTACAAGGCAGCAACAACAGGTTAGCAGAAAAGATAACTTAGCATTGATTACTTTACTGGAACTTCTAGGAAAACCACAGACATATGAGTAAACTAGCCATAGCTATAGATTATTTCATGAACATAGTCATCATCTCACCATCACAGTCTTTGAGTTACCACCCAGGGAGTCCTGCAAAAGACGTGTCAGTTTTGAATTCCTGTAGGGTATGTGAGTACTTTTGCCGTCCACCAGTGCAGAGATGACGTTGCCCAGGGTGGAGAGAGACAGGTTAATTTTTGTTGCTTCCTTCAGTCTCTGACCTGTTGCACCAGTTTTGGCCTGACGCTCAGAACCCTGTAACAAATTACACATTAGTTAAGAACTTACAAGTAAAAATGTACAATAGAATATATATATATTCAAAAAGTGATATCTAAATTGAAACACATTTTTATCATATTGTATTGATAGCAATGTGGTTTTTGTACTAAGAAAAAAATCATACATTTTGAATAGTCTAACAGAAATGAATTGTAACTAAGTCTGAAAGATCATGTCTCAACTAACAGGAGCAGGGGTGAAGGTGGGCCACTGGCGCCTTAAAACCAGTAGTTTCGGGCAGATGGGGCTCGTAATCCTTGATAGATAGCTCATCTAGGAAAGGGAAACTCTGATCTCAAATCGCAGCTGTCTCGCGACTACACCTGTCAATGGAGAGGCTAACAGAGTAAACCTGGAGAGGCTCAGGGAGAAAACCCTTTTAGAAAATCAGGAGATGGAGTCCCTAAGGCAGTCTTATAGCTAACACGCTATCTCTATGGCAACTCCTGCGATGCAGATAGTCCATTGCTACATCAGCTTATCTGTTCCCCTGTAATCACCATCTGCAAGGAGAGAGAGGGCCTCCTGCCTGGGCAACAGCTTGCTCTTTAAAAGCATTGCCTAGGCTATCGTGGCCTCCTTTTACAAAGGGGGATTACACCATCGTCCCCTGAGGACGGACAGATGCCATGCAACAGAAAATTGCCTGAATTATTTGCCTCCTCAGAATAGTCCATTTTTCTGCACTACTAGCCTCGTAAAATAAGACGCTCACAAATAGTTACACATAAGAAAAAAAAAATTCTATATTTCATTAAATATGAAACTTTAAAATACATAGTCAGTACTTGATCAGTTTTACCACCAAAGACCTAACTACTGCTATTGTACTACTATTGTTGTAAGTGTTTAACAGGACTTTGGTAAAGGAGGGTGCCGTCATTTGGATATTATCAAGATAATAGCAAGACTCTGGAGTTGACGCTACTTGTGATGTTTGCACTGGGATTCAGCAAATAGTAAAGCCTAAACTCAGAGTCCAAATCATCAAAACTCAGTTAGGCCCTAATTTTAAATAACCACCTTTTATAAAGTACCTAAAACTAACATTTTTTTCACTAAAATAATCTAAAGTCAAATGTATATGTTCTAAGAAAAATGTGAAACTTACAGCAAGATCTACCAAATGGAGTTTCCCTACTTTCACATGCTGTTCTCCATCTAGCCCCTTCTCACTACACTCAATGGTGACAGTGAAGATGGCATGCGACCTTGAACTGTGCAAATTCATGTTGGTGGCGCCAACAGATCCTATTTTGAAAAAAAAAAAAAGGTAATGAAAAGCATCTCACTTTTTTTATTGTTCAGGTTTCAGTTTATTGACAAAGTATTTATTTAAGCAAAAGCTTTTAATAACCGTTATTTCTTCAGATCAATGATAATTTCAATTTGCTTAGAGACATTTTATTAATTTTTCGGTTTTATATTTTAGCTTATAGTGCCATTGACTATCAAAATCATTGTCAGTTAACTGAGTAGTGTCCCTTTTTGTTTACAAACCAAATATATGTGTCCATTATATCAAATATTGTTTGACTAAAATGATGTAAGTAATCATGTCTTCCTAAAGCTGCCAGACTCTAAGTCTGGAAGATAGTTGAAAACTAAGGCTCTTGTGTTTTCTTTTTACTACCCACTCAAACAAAGAGTGTTAAGATTTAAAAAACAAAATAATTTATATAGATGACATATATATTTTACAGAAAAATGACTCTCTAATAAGAGCCCTTTGCAATTTACATAAGTAGCTCACTATTTTTATTTCCTAAAGTCATAATGCGGTCCATATCATCTGCATTGTTAACCACAAAAGCTGACAAGTCCTTCACATATACACCAACGTCTGGCCGCTCTTTCACCTAAAAAGAAAAAAAAGTTTCACAGAGATACATTTATGTGATGAATAAAAGTTGGCGGATGTTTTTCTCTGGAAAAAAATAATTTTTTTAGTCGCAACACAAAGACAGTTAAAAATCTGACCTCCAGCCTCTGGTTCTCATCCTTCCCCAACAGATCCCGAACTTCTTCATTGTAGATCTCAAGGTAGGACACACGCACCAAGAACCTAAGGAGAAAAAACAATATGGTTAACAAATGTATTCTGTAAGGAGAATATAATGTCCCAGGGATTTATGTCTTCCGTCAAGCCACTCGAGGAACTTTGAAAAACTTATTTACAATAAATTAAATGAATGTTCACTGATATCTGATATTAAGAAGTTCATTTAACAATCTAAAAACAACAACTAACTACACCTCTGAAGTTGTCAGATACAAGAAATATGTAAGACTATGAGAACCCACATATTTGACAACTTAAATAATCTCTAAAACAAATTAAATATAAATAAATAACTAGATATGAATTATAGATACAGTTCTAAATAAGCCATATGAAAAACATGCCTTTGTTTATAACAAGAAGTAGGTTTACATTTATGGTTCCTATTGGTTTAATTAGCAAAAATACCAGCAATACAAGTATTTAAGCTAGTAGCAAGATAAGGAATTACTGTACCTAGTGTCCCCCTCTGCCTTTGCAATATGACCAAATATGTGAGCAAAGGAGTTTGGTATTATGCCCCTCTTTTCAGGGATAGCTCTCAGCCCTTCCATGGTGAAAGTCTTGCCTGTCCCAGTCTGGCCATAAGCAAATATTGTACCTGAAACAAACAAAGGGACACATCACTGATCTAGGTTGCTTATTTTTAAACGCACATGGCTGACAATAGTTGTTTTTTCATTTTACAGTAGACTTTGATCAGAAGACTTTTAGGCCATTTCTGTAAATGGGGCCAAGCTGTAAATGAGTTCACTGGTTTTATTTAAGCCCAACATACAAGGACTGTGTGGCCAATCGCAACACCAAATGATCACAGGCACACATGAGAGCTGGGGGAGACAAACAACCTCCAAACTAAGGAAAAGAATCCTAGAAGGATTTAAAGCTGAAACAAAATATACTTTACATAACAAGCATGTAACTAATGTTATACTCATCAACATGCCAAACCAAAGACAAGTTTATTGTGACTTGATTTGAAAGGAAACATTACCCACAAAAAACACCGTAGCTAAGAACATATTCATGAACACAAAACAAAAGTTTGCCAACAACGTTCAAGATAAAACAATATTGGTGCAAGCTAAATTTACTTTGAAAGATCCCAAAGAAAAACTCTATGTAGCCTAATATGATTCTCTCTCACAGATTAAAGTCTACACAAATTTAAAATAAGCCAAAATGTTGAAGAAATAATATGAAAGTTGCATATATAGAATATTTAACTATAAAAGGGAAGTTTGAAGAAAGGGCTGTGTAGAATCTGGGCATCATCGTTATAAGCTACTTAGAACTAAAAATTCACCATTGTATCCTTCTAGTACGCAATCGACGACAGGCCTGGCTACTTTATTGTAAACATCTAGCTGTTTACAGTCGGGCCCAAACACAATGTCAAAGGTGAAGGTTTTTGGCGGCTCCGAATGAGTGGCTTGAGGGTTTTTCACTGTCACTGATCCACGAACTTCATCAATCTTGGTGGGAAAGTAAAATAAAAATATTAAGAACAATTATCAACTAAGTGCATATCTAAAAAAAATATATTAAAATGTCGCTATGAAAAGTAACAAACAAGTTTCATTCTGAATAATTTATTAACATTATACATTTCTATTTGGCATAATTCTAAGAGAAAACTTTAAAAAAAAAAAAAGAAAAAAGACTTCAATTAAAAAAAGGTTAGGCATTTCAGGTGGACATTGGTAGTAAAAATCTAAATAGGATACTAAAATGTATTTAGCATAGAGAAACCAAAAGTATTGTACATAGCCATTGCATAGCATACTTACATGAACCACAACATTACAATGAGTCTCAATTTCTTTCTCATTCAGGGGTCTTGATCTTACGACCACCCTGACATTATCAGTATCTTTCATACTCTGATTTTCCTGAAGGATAAAGACCAAATGAATCACATATAAAACATATCAGATATTATTACCACAATATATCAACATAACAAGATTTGACTCTGAAAACATTGATTGATTTACTTGATTACATGTGCTATTTGTGATAATGTGTGCTATGTGTGATAAAGGCAGCTGGATATGAGTGTTTCCAACTGTTATTACTGCATTTAGCTACAAAAAAATAATACATAGATTTTACAGTCAGTCAACAAATTTCTGACGGAAATATATATTTTAATAGTGTTGTATATATAATTTTTTTTTAGATATATGCTAATGATATAAAATTACTTTTATTACAAAAATTAGAAGAGTGAATAAAATATGTCAATTATAGCTTTTATCTAAACAAAAACATAAGTTTACAAAAAAGTTGACAACAAATTGAGGGAAGAAAGTTTTTAATATATGATCATGTGAAGCTTGCAAAGAGTGTAAACTGGAGCTTGGTATCAAATAGAACTCGAACCCTTCTTAGAACAAAAATTCTTAAATTTGACTTAGTCTGTAATAGATTCTTTACTACTTAAAAAAATGAATCCAGAAACAAAACTAAGGATATTTGCAGAAAATTTTAAAATTATCTAGGCCTATAAAATCAACACAAGATACTGAAAGACTGAAAGAAATTATAAAAATAGGAATCTAAACAAAGCATGTCTTTTCATCCAGAACAAACAAACAGGCACTAATAAATACAATACTATTGCATAAGTGGAATACATCTCATTAAAATTTTGAATCAAGCACATCTGAGAAAAAGTATCAAAACCTGAGACACACAGTAAAGATTGATCAAAGCCGCTTGTGTTCGTTAGGACTTGCTTCCATATATATAATATAATTTTCTACTATAGCCTGGTATTTAAGATGAAGCAAAAAAAATATTAGATTAGTACAGAATCTCTGTGCATGAATCTTTTATTGACAAAGCTATAATAGACTTAAGAAGCACTGCACTAATATTGGTTTTCATTGTCAAAGTTTCCAAGATTTAGGGATGCTAATTTGACAGACAATCAGACAAAATTGAACTTGTGGGCGTGGGACATGAGTAGGCCTATAGCGTGTATAATACTGGACTCCTTTGGGTTTCTAAGAAAAGCATAAGCCTACATCAACTGTTAAATAACTAATAGGGCCTTAAGGAAATAGTCCGTATTCATATTATTTTTCATGAAATGGAAAAATATTTAGTCCCCTCTAAACTTTATAGTCAAAGGATACCGAGTGGCATGGAAGGGTTGCCTGAACAAACGACTAATTTAACATTATTTAAAACTCTAATCAAAATACAAGACTAGACTCAAACCACACAGAAGTACAGAAGGCGTGTCTGCAATATATAGGCCTAAATATAATTTAAATAAATATAAGAAAATATAAGCCCTAAGAAAGATTTTTAGTTGTGAATGTAATTGTAGTTGAGTTGTAGGATAAAAGTTTTAGTATAGCCCAGTATAGGTCATCTGCATTTTAGGGAAAAGCCTGGGCAAATATTAGCGGGTCCTAGGCTGCCCAGGCGACAAGAACCGCCTCTCTACCATGCTGGCAGGGTCCAAAGGGATGGGTAACCGTCACAGTTTGGGGTCAGATGGCTGCAGGAGTTTGTCGGAAAGCAGAGGTTATACCACTGTCCATCCGCCTACGGGGCTCCACTCCGGATTTTCTGTCAGGTTTACTCCCTTAGCCTTAGTCCCTCCCATGACACGCACAAGGCAGTGCAGCTATTAACCTATAGCAAGGGGTTTGGTTTGTGGGCAGCAGTGCGTGTCCGCACACCGTCGGGCCATGCCTGCCTCACATCTAGAGCCAAACCTCCTCCAAGATCCTTGCAGTTCAGCCTGGAGCCTTGCAGCTCCAGTGTACATCTGCCACCATGAGGAGGTACTGCATAGGACTTGTTGTGGAGAGGCTATATACTGGCAAGAGAGTAGAGAGACTTACTAATTGCACTCCTTTTACAGTTACACTGCTAGCCAGCAGTATAGGTATACCACAGTATAGGCCTAATACAACTTAGGAATATTACATATTTATTTTTAAAGAAAATATTTAAGCCTAACACTAACATTTAGGTCTACTAACAATTATTGCCATTAATTTTAATGATTAAAAAAATGTTTATTTTAAACTGGCTTAATGACTTAATGGAGACTGAGGCTGGAATTGGACTCGTGACTAGTTGGTTGTAGGTAGGCCAGAGTGAGAGTGGCTGTCTGTCTCCTGTCTTTGGGTCACTGTGGCAGACTGTCACTGTGACTGTGGTCACTAGTGTACTAGTGGACAAGTGTGGACTGTGGGTGGACGTAGTCGTAGGTAGATAGGCCTAACTAAGTTATAATAACATAAGTAACATAAGTTATAGGCCTACTGATATAGCCAATTTATAATCAATATAGTAATATAGGATATAGGATAGGCCTAAGCCAAAATATTTAATTTAATCAATTTCACCAATCAAAATATTTCTTCGATATCACTTACTGGCATTTTTGAAGTTTAATCACATATATTCATTCAAGTAAAATGATTGAGGCAAAAAAAGATAAAGTCCGGTCTTTTTTTATATCACTACATTTACCGTAGTTTAGATTCTCATTCGATACAATTTTTGTCGGTAGTTAACATAAATATGTATAAGTGCGCAAGCGTAAATAACGGTAACTTCCGTTAAGAATATTAAAAAAAGCTAACTCCTAGGGAACAAAATAAATATATAATAAAAGCTTCGTTTTTAAATCTTCCTAAACGTTTAATAATGAGTAACAATTTAATACTGTCTTTAAAAACCAGGTTCTAGCTTATAATGATATTTAACTTAAAAGTAATAATTTCTTGTGTAAAAATGAATTATTCTTAACCTGTAAATGGAGACCTGGATCGCGAGTTTAAGTTTTATAACTTTATAATTTTATTAACGTTAAGAATAGGCGATTTTTAACACGCTCACATAAAACACACTTAGATCTAATTCTATGTCTTATAAGTTTACAGACGTTCCTTCTAGATAGAAGATTATTACGTCCACTAGGCCCAAAACGCCTGCAGGGCGACAGGGCTCCGTCGGTGGCAGGGATAGAACCCGCGACCTGTCAGTTGGTTTTGGTTGACTGGCCAGTGAACTAACCGCTGGACCAGCATTTGTATTCAATTATAATTTGTTTAATGTACACCAAGAATTCTTTTTAAACATTTCATCCTGATAGATCTAATGAGTTTTAGTACATAATAATTTATTTTTTTACAACTACAGGTGTCGGCAACCTACGGCACGCGTGCCACACTTGACACGCAGAGCGATTTTCAAAGGCACGCAGAAGACATCCAAAAAGGCGATTGGAACTCTTCTACAAGATATTGGGTGCTGGTGCAAGATGACCTTTAGGCTTTTGAAACGCGGAATGAATTAGAAGTCCTACCCTGGCACACTTTAATCAAAAGGTTGCCGACCCCTGTAGGCCTACTAATTTAAGCTTACTACATCTAGATCTAGGCCTGCATTACCCCGTAGTCTATTGGACCGTTGGGGCACCACAGTTGACATGAACACCAGCATCCTCCACCCCTCCCTGTCTCCGCCCTTCTCATTGCATTGTACAGCTTTACTCCCGTCCAGACCCTGATGTTGTCCTCCTATCATTCCCTTTATCTTACTCTATTTCTCCCCCATTCTGGAGGTGCCCTGCAGAATAGCCCATTGGCTCGAATCTTGTTATGTGGCTTTACCATTCTAATTTTCTTTTCTATTGACTGTGGCTAGCAGGTCGTTGTATTGTCCAATTTCCTGGAGTATCCTTTTTTGCTTGGCCTCTTTGACATTCGACATTATAACATGAAATAAAAACCAATTTGGACACTTCTTTGGGGGCCCCCTTCAAGTAGGGGCCCGGGGGAACTTTCGAGTTTGGACCCCCCCCCTTCCCCCATCCTAGATACTCCACTGGTCTGTCATTAGCATGTGGGATTATTATTCAGACGGTCTAGGATTCGAACATATAAAAGAATACAGCAATTATTTTAACGGGTTGGGACGTTGTGATGTCCATAAAATCCCATTGTTTTTTTTGGACACGGAAATTGGTGACATCTGCTTCACTAGACCAAAATTGTATGAAAGGGATCGACTATAAATAAATATTTAGCGACGGATAACGAGTTTTAAGCAAAGTATATAAATCTAATACGTAAGACAAGTCTTGACTAGCTCATTTTCACATCGTCGGGCATTCTAAATGTTAACCATAGTCATGAAATAGCAGAAATATCTAAGCAAGCAGCGCCTTCTCTATTACAAGTCTAGAGTCTAGACTAATTTATGTTGTAACTACATTTTGTTTGACAAATTTATAACGGACAAAACTATGATAAAGCGTAGAAAATAATTAATTTTTATAAATCAATAATTAAAAACACGCTTTTATAGAAGATGTTCCGAAAAGTAGGCTAAAAAGCGTTTAGAGTTCGTCAGGGTTTGTGAAAAAATAAAAGCATAAATAAATGTGCCAAAATAAAGACTGCACGATCGCAGTAAATAAGCTTAAAGGCCTAAGGACTAATCCAATAGATAAACAATTTGTTTATGGCCATAGAAAAATTATTTGCATTGATAGAATTCATGGAATTCTGAATATTATAAACACGTTTTTCCTTTTTATTCTTCTTTTAAACGTATTCTCAGAATAAATAGAAATTATTTCTTAATCCAATGGGAAAGCTCAAAAACACGATGAACGAGAAAAGCAGAAAGTGTCTCTTTTTTTTTCAAAGCTGTTCAATTGAACCCATTTTTTGTTCTTTATTCACATTCATAAATCGTTCATTGGAAGGGGTGGGGGGAGGAAGCAAAGAAAAGGGAAGGGGCGTATTTATGTGGGTAAGGAATATTGTGAAAACTTTTCAGACGCGAGGACACAAAAGAAGACTGATTTGCGTATTATAATAATCGATTTCAGGTCAATAACCCGATACCGCGTTTGACTAAACGGATTCAGGTAAGCTTATAAAACAAAATTATATAGGGTGGTATGAAAATAGCAGACGGCACCGCGCTTGGGTGTTTATAGCTAGTCTGGTTACAGGTTACCTGTCAGAGATCAGCGTCACTGGGTAGTAGGAAGTTTACTTCACGACTGTGGTGAGTTATTATAACAAATGTTATAACATGTTATCCGGGATTAGTTAACAAATGTATATCAAGTTATCATAACTGTAGAGTTCCTTTGATATCTGCTGCATTATACACTTCGTACGGTTGCGATTAAACTAGCTGCTAGAGGGGCACGGGCACATTTCACGCAACCAAACAACCACAAACAACCACAATAAATGTTAACAAAAGTATCAATCTTTGTGTTAATTTTTTTAATACTTTAAATTAACTTCTTATTTCCTAACTGTACTTTCTTAATTCCTAACTGTCTTTCTTATAGTTTTTTTTTTACACAACCAATCAAACATCGGTGTTAACAAAGAAAAAAAGTTACATATTATTAAAATTAAACTATTGGTATAGACCTAATAGTTGCTACTTAATACACAGAAATCGTGCAGGGCCTGCAATACCGATATAGGAGGGGTCAAAGGGGGTGCCCGCCTCGGCCTCCACAATAGGAGCGGCGCCTGGTATCTTATCAAATATTAGGTCGGGAGGGAGGTGCTCGGGAGGGGGGGGGGGGTATTTCAATCTCCCGGGCCATCCTTAATAGTAAGAAAGTAGAGTTCTTCTTCGTTTAAGTTCTTCGGATTTACGAGAAAGTATAAGTTGACATTCTCAGTGAGGAAACAAGGGGATTGTGTGGTCTACCTTTTCTACCGATGATCCGTACACAATCGGCTCTCGAAGAGCTTAAGCCTCGATATGAAAAGGACCCACAGTCCAGTGCTATGTCAATGGACTACTTCAGTGACTTCACCCTATAATATAGATTATACGCACCATACACTTAGTGATCCAATATTTCAAAAAGAGGAGCTTACTGTATAGGTCTTTTGTGTGACGCAAAAGCAAGTCCGCGATGTCTGACGCCGGGGGATAGAACTATACGTAATGAATGGGGATCAGAGAGTACATTTGCTTGAAAGACCAATCATATGCAGCTCTTGGAATTTCGAGTTCAATTGAGGGAATCAAATGGCTTTGGGGTTGTTGTTTTTTTTGAAAGAGCAATTTTTATAAGTGTTTTTTTCCCCTCCACACTGAAACGTAGGGCGATCTGCATTGAATGCACGTTAAAGATTGACAGGATAGGATTAAAGGGGAGCGATTAAATGGAAAGTATTTGGGTTAAAATAGACATAGTTAGAATTGGGTAAACATTTTCTGGTAGACTGGTCCTGTGGTTAGTATTATTGACTGTCAACACGATGACCCAGGTTCTAAATCTGCCGCCGTCCAATCCCCTACTGCCCTGCAGACGTTGTGAGCCAAAAAACGTAATAATCTTCTATCTAGAAGGAACTGAAGGTACGTCTGTTTCTTATATAAGACGAAGTTATTACTTTAAATTAACAGAATTAAGAGGCCGCCACCAAGACCTACTTAAATGCAAGGCCTCACTGAGAAATACCCGGCCTTGGTATGGGATATCTTCTTCTATTTTGTGTGTGTGTGTATTTTATTTACACGCAGAGCGATTTTCAATGCCACGCGGAAGACCACCAAAAAGGCTATTCAAGTCTCTTCTGCAAGAAAAGAGCAGGATGACTTTAACGTTGTTGGGGAACTCTACTCTGGCATGGCATTATGAAAAGGTTGCCGACTCCTGCTCTAGCAGCAATCGAGCTGGGTGCCCTTACAATGAAACGAATTGTGACTAGGCAAGAGAACCACACAACAAACCCTGTCGGCAAGGTCAACCAGATCTAGATCTACTAAGCTTATTGTGGGAACTGTAGTGCAGGCTGTGGGGAAATTCTAACCAGTACAATCCCCCCCCCCTTTTTTTTTTGTTGTTCGGCCAGGCTACATTAAAAAAAAAAGCACTATTTGTTTGAGAGCGTTATTTTTTTTTTTACCCTAGCTACTTTTCTTAGTCACAGAAATAATTTAGAGGAGGGGGCGATAGAAAATATTTAATTAAAATTCTCTTCCATACACACACTCGTTATGTTTAAGACACACTGGTGGAAAACACACACACTACACATTCCACGGGTCAGTTACGTAACTAGAGAGAGGGGCGGAGATGGCGGAGTGGACGGACGCCCCAAGCGCCAAAGTTTGGCTAGGCGCCGAATGGACACTTTTTGTTTAATTCGATCATTAATAACAATAAAAACTAATATTTTAAATAGGTCACCTTTATTCATTGTTGTAGGATAGATTATAAGATGTCACTGACCTACACAACTGTAAAGAGCACCATGATCTTTAGTATACGGAAGTTTTAGGTGAATTGCACCATGTCCCACAAATACCATTGAACTCGATATCCCTAGCAATGAACTTTTAAAATGTACTTACACTTACATACAAAACTGCTCCGAATGATTCACTTACACACTCTCATACACAGCAACAACTGATAAACATTCACACTGCAGATACAAGCCAAAGTAAAAATTGCTTTCGAATTATTTTTTTTACAGACATTCCTTCTAATAGTATTGATGCTATAATAATAGATATAATATGGTATCATATTGTTGCACTTGAGCACACACCCCCAATAAAAACGGAATGATCTATATATAGATTAAAGAAACAAAAACATTGAGTAAAAAATATAAAGACATTGAGATTTCCATTTTGATATATTTACAAGTACCTGTTACTTTACAAAAACATACCGATAGTCAATAAAATTCTACCCGACCAAACAAAATATGTTTTAGTCCAATAGAACACAATCAATCCGTACTGCCCGATACTAATTTCCGGTTGTAGCAATGGCCGCGAAACGTGTTCACCGAAGCGGATTTCCTGAAGACTAAACAAAAAATATAGTTAATCATCGACTTACAACTCGGGAACTTATTAAAAAACCAATGATGTAGCAATGATGTAGATGTGGAAAAGCCAAAAGGGAAACACAAAACTCGCATTAAAAAAAAAAGTTCAACTCCAGTGTATTTCGCCTGAATAGAATAGACGTATTATTTCTATTACCTTTACAGATTTTGGTCGCCATACCAATTTTTAGAGTTTAATCCCACCGATGTTTTACTCCTTCTCACAACTTTTGAGTTTGGTTATTATGCTAATGTCATTACCATAAGCCTTTTTTTTTCAGAACATAAAACTTAAAAAAAAAAAATTAAAAAAAATAAAAATGACGTTTTAAATTTTTACTTTCCTTTAGCATTTTTTGCCCCCCCCCCCCACCCCCTATTTACTTTTACATTAAGTCGGTAAAACTATATTTTTTTAAAAATATTTAGTTCTATTTTGTTTTTCGCAATTTTTTTAACAAATAATTTGCCAACGGCACTAGATTTATATCTTTTGATCTAATCAATTTTTTTTTGTAGACTTATATCTATTCTAGAGAATTGTTCTTGCATAAAAATTCTATCTATGTATGGTTTAGTTGCTAGGTGTTAAATGCGCTCTGAAATTACAATGTGTTTGTTGGCAGCGCAAAAATAATAAAGAATTCTTTTTATTATTATATAGCATTTTTTTTTCGGAACCACATTTTCAATTTTGTATGTATAGGCCTACATGCATAGGCCTAGTTTATACCGAAGGTCGATTTCATTAAAAACAACTTCTTCGATTGGAAATATTATTTATTATTCAACTAGATATTCATTTTGTTGCATCGTCCATGAATGTAATCAGGTAATTTTTATAAGACATTTGGAGACGATAGCTCTTGTTTTGATCCGATTAAATGTTTTCACACCCAATACTGTTATTAAGCTTATGGTTTAAATCGTGATGGCACGCTAAAGTGTTATTGCCTTTAAAAGCCACGTTATTGTTAGGCCTATACATTGTTTTTCTCTGTGAGATTGCACTCTAACTAGACTATAGGAATATTAGAGCATGAAGTTAACCAACAAAATCAACGGAAATGGTATCATTATGTTACGTGGTTCATTAATTAAAAACGTGGTTAATCGATAGAGCAATATTGCCCCCCCCCTCCACCCCCAGCTTTGATTGAATGTTCCGATATCTATACCAAATCATTTACAATTCATAAAGTATGCAGTCATGTGCTGCTGTTACGTACATAAACGAGTTAAAGGACCACGTTAAAGATCACGTTACCATTTGCCTATATTATCGTATCATTTAATGATCTTTCTATTCTGAGAGGCGTCGATGTATGGTCTGGTTTAACTGTCCAGCACGATATGCCGAGTTAAAAGAGTATGTCATATTTTTAAAAGCATTACTTTAGCGGGTGTGGCAAATACAAGACCTCTCGTGGATCTATTTGCAAAAAAATTAAAAAAAAACTATCTGAAAGACCTTCACCTTGAACATGAGAACAGAAAAGGTGGTGTAGGGAGGGATGTGAAGCCAATATAATGAATAGATCATTGCTCGAAATTCGTTTGAGACACATGCCTGGTGCTAACAAGGTTCTTTGTGAGTAGAATCTGATGTTATGGAAAAAAATGTGTCAACTACTTCTTTTTACCCCCCCCCCCCAAAAAAAAAACCACACTAAAATAAAATAAGAATAGACCAATTGAGATTCTCTTAGAGTTTAGAGCTTAGAGCTACACCCCCAGGGCCTTGGAAAACTAGCCAGACGTGAATCAGGAGCCTGTTGGAAGTGCATAGTAAATACAAGCAAGACTTAGGTTAATGTAGGATTTACCGACAACTCTTCTACTTCTAGACAGAAGAATATACTTTCCTATGCATCCTTAGTTTAAATGCAGTCCAACTGTTGATCCAGTTGATCGATAGAATTACGGATCACAATGCTTACAAAATCTACACCAAGTTAATACGCCCCGTAGATACAAACCAATTCGTCACTCCAACTTGTTTTCTTTAGTTTTCAGCAAGTACCACGCTATTTTTTTTAAGCAATTTCACAGCTAATTCCGAACTAATTTCTTTTTTGTTGTAAGACCTATTTGTTGTAGCATGCCGATTGATATTGTTGTGAGGGAAATCACTCATACCACCACAAACCCACTCAAAGTCCCACTTACTTATCGGGAGTTTTTCAATTGAAACTATTGATTAAATACAAATTACAATATCGCCTAAGGCCCTAAAGCTTTTAAGTTTGTTATTTTATGCAAATTAAAAAAAAAAAACTTAAAGGGTCATGCTTTAGCGTTGAATGCATTTCTCACTTTTCAATAGAATAATTTAACAGCGTTTGCGAAGTAGAAAATAAATCTAGATCTTCACGAAGATAAAAATATATACATTTAAAAAAATAATAATCTTGATACGTTATACCTTTAGAGAAATAGATCTATTTATTTTTAAGTTAAAATTTCAAAGAAGTGAAATTTAGATTTCTATTTAGCATTCCCTAAATTTAAGAAAAAAACTAGCCATAGGTCTACTGCTACATGTCAAATGAAAACTACTTAAATACTTTAAATCGAAAACTTTTCAATGGAAATAAAAATAATTTGATTATTTACTAAAGTGGTTATTTACACCATTCTTTGATAACTTAAAAAATAAATAATTCACCATATTAAGAACTAAAGATTTATCACCAAGTTTTTTCACGTAACGCTAAAGCCATGACAGTAAAAACAAAATTAAGCTTCCCTTTCTGGCCATGCTTCGTCCATAATATGGCCAGCGACGCAGCAATCATACATTTCCAAAGGGATTATGTGGCCAAAACAACTCCCTAGCCACCTTTTATTTTTCAATACTAGTATCTGGTGCCTATCATAGCTAGGTAGATAAGTTTCGAAATTACCAAAGAAAGTGTCAGTCTTGGTCATATATCTATTTTTAGAACTGTTATTTCTAATGACACACACACACACGCACACTCACACACACAAACCCACATAGAAGCCAAGTATCTTTTTTCAATATAGAGATCTTTTTACATACATTAAAATAAGAAATTGGCCATAGACGGATTGTACATTTAAAGGTTCCGTGTTACTACTTGATAAGATACTCCATATTTATATCAGACAACAGTAGACGGAACTAGCTGATACGACTTTTCTCTAATCTACAAAGACACTTTATCATAGTCATAATCCACTGTAGAAAATTATCGCGGGTATGTTAGCATTTGTGTTATCGCTCAACATGTCCAGCTCTTGAAATACACACTGAAGCAAAAATAAAAACATGTAACGGTTCTCAAAAATGTACAGACACGTTTATTTAGTCACAAATCTACACAAACAAACATTTGTGTGTGTGTGTGTGTGTTCTTTGCTACTCTAATCACTACTGGGGTTTATCAGGCAGTCGTAAAGTAAAAAACAAAATAACAACTAAAAAAACAACATTCACAGCATTAAAAAAAACCAGATGCGTTTTAATAAATTTGATGCTCGGTTTATTGGGAAATTTAGAATACGCGTAGCGAATCAAAAAATCATTCATTGCATGCCGTTTATTGCATGTCAAAAAAAAATCAAAGCAAATAATAAATTCACGTCTAGATTTCGAGTTCGAGTGTCTGCAATCTTTGTATTTAAGAATACCATAAATTCAGGTGAACTGTTTATCTTCGAATATCTAAAATCAATCAAACGGATCGTTCAATAAATTCAGCTGGTCTTGTGTTCTTGGCGTGTTAAGAATCGCGGAGAGCAGGACTTGAACATATTGTAAACCCAGTTCTTTAAAAAACAGCAATAATAAATTAAAGTTAAGGTCATGTAATCTGATCTCGTTATGTACAAGTTCCATAACTGATCAGGTCTTGTACAGGTTCCAGAATTAATTGCAATTTCATGTACAGCTATTGGGGGCAGTTTGCATAGGAATAAATTTGAAATCCCAGTGAATTCCAAAGATTTGAGAGATTGATATCGTATGAAAACATGTTATTTATCTTCACCCTTACAGAATTATATTTAGTTTCCCCGTGTAATTGTCTGCGATCGATTGATCCCCCCCCCCCCAATCCCATTAACTGCTACAGTTTTAATCATTTTCGAGTTCAACATCACTTGTGTTTTCTTATAGCCCCCCCCCCGCAATATAGCCACTGGCCTTCTGTCTATATTGCCCCACACTATATGCCGATTGCCCACTATCTACAGCCACATAATAAAGCCACCTGCCTTCTATCTATAACCACCTCTTATATCCACTTGTCTTCTATTCATAACTTTTTTTTTCTTTACAACAGCCCCGTGTCGTCCCAATAAATCAACCATGACAGGCTTTTGAAAGTTTTTTAATACTGTTTGCACCCTGAAATATTGATCTTCATTTTGTCTTTATCTCCCATAATATGCTCAGCCCAAGCCTTTACTTCCTGTATCAACAGTTCCCAACAGCCTAGGTAGGCGTGTCACAAACTTATCTTTTTTTTTAGACGGTTATTTTTATATTTCTACTTTGCGACTCACTAAAACACAGTTTTCCTTACACAAGTCTATATAAAAGATATCAATCTGTAAAATTTTCGAGACTAGTTTAGTCTACACTCTACACTCTATAGCTATCACAACATGTCAAACTGGGTGAAAGATTCTGCAATTGGTCTATTTCCAGTTGGCCTACTTCATGATAATCTGTCCTAGGTATTGCGGACCCGGTAAATTTCATTTCGTGCCCCGGTACATGGTTAATAATAAAAACAAATAACGAATGAGAGGGTTTAAAAGAAGGGAGGTAATAAAAAAGCCTAAACACGTTGGAGATGTATGGGACCCGTCAACTAAAGAAAACATTAAAACAAATTAGAATTAATTAAGAAAAGAGCTGCAAGGTTCATTACTAGCGAATATTCACAAATGACAAGAGTGTAACACCAATAGTTAAATCACTGAACCTAGAAACACTGGAGGACAGCAGGGCTAATAGAAAAGTTGTAATAATACATAAGGCATTGACTTCTAATTTAGAAATACAATACAATAACAATTTGGAGGGGAATGTTTTGTACGTGGAACGTCAGTATATTATAGTTGTTATTTACGGTGCTAATTATATTGAGCTCAATCATACGCAATGAGCTTGTGGTAATGTTTACATGGACATAACAGAGAGAAACCAAATTTAAAGCGAAAGTACTAGGATGACCTCCACTAGGTAGCATTCTACCCAGTGAACATATAAAACTGTAATAGAAAACTGTATCGTTATAATGAAACATTTGTTTACATTGTATTCGAAATGGGTACATATTAGATTCCTTTCATGCATAAGGATTTCCAATCTGAACGAAGTAGTGGCTCAATTCAACTCCAATACTCATATTTCATATCGATTTCAACACAGGTTAGTCCAGTACAGTTCAGTTAGGTGGAAAATGTGCTCAATGATCTCATCTTGACTTTTATTTCATTACCCAGCCTCTTTTTTTTTCTTTTTCTTCAGTTTTATCATAAAGTAACCGAACCTAGTCTATATGCCTTCTTTCTCCACTGTGCGAATAAAGGCGTTAGGTGTGCTTTTCAATCTACCAGATGTTTCTGTATTCATATTAGAATATTTCGTTCCATAAAACCATCTATTAGACACAACAACAACTTCACTAACTCTTCCTAAATAAATATTTTTTGTTCCTCTCTAATCAGCCTTTTTATATTCCCTTTCCATTATCCGTTCAATTGTACACAGTATAGGGCTCTCAATATAAATGCATTTATGCATGCACGTTTTCGATACATCTTTGTGTTATTTATCACTCTGTAACAATTACTCTATCAAACACTATCTATCTACTTTACCTATTTCTCTACCTACTTACCTTTCTACCCTCCATAAATTGCCTAATCAGCCTGTTCATCTACTTGCCTACTTACCTATATACCTACCTGCATATCTACCTACCTACCTACCTGCCAGTGTGTCAGGCTGTCTATCCTTCTATCTATTCATCCATCCACCCAACCCATCCATCCATCCATATAATATATATCCTTCCGTCTGTCTATATATCTATAACAATATATTACATTTTCAAACCTAATAACTAAACTAAATTTTATTTTTCACAGGCAGCTAAGCATGAAGAAAATGAATCAAATCAACAAACCCAGAAATCGCTGACTAAATAAATCTCAAGGCTACAGACGTTTAAATATTTTTCAAGCTGTCTATTTGAAACTATACTCACCAGTAAAGACATTTCAGTTTCATTTCCTCAGGACACAATGTTTAGTACCGGGGATTCCACGATTCATTTCTCCAAGTTGAGGCCAATGGAAATGGCTGAAATACGGTCGGTTATAGAAAAGCGCCCAAAACAGAGTTTCATCTCCAGCTTGTCCCCAGAGGCACAGGAAGCAATGCAGCAGGTCTCGGAGGAGGCCAAGATACAGATGGCCGCGAAGAGGGGTCACCGCGGGTCAAAGGGCAACGTTCTATTCAACGAAACCGTCCAGATTCGCCAAGAGCTGGCCCCTCCTGGCCCCAACATGGGGCGCCGGGGGAGCGTCTCAGACGTTTTCGAGAACGCCCAGCTGGACAGCATGTACACGACCCACATGGCGCAGCTGCTGGGGAGCGGGAACGAGCTGGGCGAAGAGGCGGCTTCCCCGAGGAGGTCACACGGGCGCAGGCGCAGCTCTGTAACCAAATGGGTGATCGAGAGAAGGGGCTCCTTGGCGGGGTCAGCCGTGGACGAAGTGACGGAGGTTCAATCGGCAAACATGATTCGCCAAACATCGACTCAAGGAAAGTAAGGTTAAGACTTTTGTTAAAACAGCATGCTGTGTATGTAACATAATATATTATTGAAATGCCCAGATTGTTGTTAAATTATGGAACTCTAATGCACAAGTAATCTTAAAGAGCCCGTAGCTATCAACAAACTGTGTTATATAGGTCTATAGACCTTAGCAGGAATGCATTTGTGACATCATTTCCTCCACGTAAGCACAAAAAGGCATATAGCTAAGCAAATAATAATATGACATTGCGTAATATATATATATATATATATATATATATATATATATATATATATATATATATATATATATATATATATATATATATATATATATATATTAAATAGTAGTCTATTAAAATATTTATTTTTATTTAATCTAGCCCACTAGTGCATAATGTAATATATACATACTATTTTTTTTTTACTGTAGACTTGTATACTAAACCAGGGGTAACAGTGTGCCGAATTATAATTTTTAATTCATTCAGCATGCCAACAGCCTAAAAGTCATCCTGCTGTAGCACTAAATTTCTGGTAGAAGCGACTTGAATTGACTTTTTGGGCCTTTTCCTCGTGCCATTGGAAATCCCTCACCGTAGGTTGCCGACCCCAGGCCTATACCATAACGTAAAAAAAAAGTATAAAAGAAACTAAATGAATTGACAATCTGAATAAACAGTTTTGAAGTCACTATAGCAGCATTACGCCAAATTATCATAAAAAGGACTGGATAGTTTTCCATTTAGATATAGGCCTGCCTGCATTGTTCACAAGTTAAAAAAGGTTTATATTAAATGTAAATGTCTAAAATTTGTTGTATATTGATTTCCTAGTTGTTGTTTTTTTAGAATGGAATACCAATATGGCTATTGCCATAATCATTATTCAATTGCACCTTTCAATTTAAGATGTGATTTTTCTGTATGTTTGTTATAAGCTATGTATTATATTGCTTTGTGATATACTGTATATATTATTTATGTATTTTGTTTTATGATGTATATATATATTATGGACTATATTCTAGTGACAGTAAGATATCATGCACAATTTTCACCAAACTGCGCATCTATAAATAATAATATGTGTCGCCGAGCCGCAGCGCGTTCGACTGGCGAGCCGAAGGTCCCGGGTTCGAATCCTGGTGCAGGCTAGGATTTTTTTCCCGGGTCTGGAGGATGTCTCTTAGTCGACCCAGCTCTGATGGGTACCTGACACTTAGTAGGGGTAAAGTAAATGCGGCTGTGCATAGTGCTGGCCACACAATCACATAGTATGCCGTGGCCACAGAAACTGGTGAAGGCCTAATGGATCAATTCGGTCCGACGGGTACTTTACTCGACTGTATACAATATATATATATATATACTGTGTGTATATACACACAAGCTCAATTCCCTGGCGTTGCCCGGTGGAAAATAAAACAGGCCTGTATAGTAAACAGAAAGTAAAGATATACTATTTGAAAAAATATATTGCTTTTACCGAAGACATTTAGGAAAGTTTTTTATAAATTTTGTAGTCGGGTTAAAAATAGGCAGGTCTTTTTATTTAACAAAAAGCTAAATTGCCCGGTGATGTCCGTAGAATTACAATCTTTTTTTTTTTAAAGTAATATTAACTGAAATTTAAAAAAATATATTTAGAAAAAAAGCTATATACTAACTGGAGAACCGAGCCCGGGTCGACCACATGGCAGTACGATAAGTTATCCACTCAGCCAGAGAAAACACGTGTGATAAGTCAAATTGCAAAGGTAAAATATGAGGCAATAAGGAAACGTGTCTTTAATATAAACCAATGTAATTGGTTATACACACACACACACATAGCCTTTTATATATATCTATAGATATACACATATTAACAGTAAAATTCGCTTTATATATTATATTTATCTGTAAATACAACTTATATATTTAATCCACTAAATTGTGTAGGCTAGGCTACTGTTAAGAGTTTGTCCTAATATATAGATCTATTTATATAAATATGTCTTTTCTTTTCAATGTTTTTGATCATGTTAAAATACTATAAATAGATTTATTGTTGCTTTTTTAAATTAATGAATATCATGTTTATTCAAAAATAATTATAAACTATCCTGTTTAAAATTTTGCTTTTTTTTGTGTATCGATAATAGTCAGTGACGTAAAAAAGTCTTTTATTTATTAAGTAAGGAGCGCCTTAAACTTATTTTTATAATATAGTAAAAAATGTATTTTATTAGACAATTATTGAAACCTATATTACAATTGGTACCCTTAAAATCTGATCGCAAGAAACTCTAAATTAAAAGACATCGAGGTAATAAAAGAAATATTATGTTTTGTAAATTTTCCCCAATAATTATTTATTTATAAGTCTACTAGTAAATGTAACCATTGCATATAGTTGTTATTTACTCTTACAAAGCCCATATAACTATAATAGATAGTTTACTCTCTGCTGATATTTGACTTTGGTTACGGTGTAAAGGAAGCAGAATTTTGTCCCAAGTACGTTTGCACTTTATTCGTCATCGTTGATGTTGAAAATAGCGTTTTCTTCATCGTCATCCTCCTCATCAGTCTCCTCCTCCTCATCCACTTCATCCACGTCATCGTCATCAGAATCGTAATCAAAATCGTAACGCTTTAAAGAGTGATGGAACAGGAACACATTCCTTCTGCGCACATCTTTAATATCATTCTCTGCGACATTCCTGAACATCAGCAAGTCCTGAAGTTGTTGCGGAAGTCTGAGCTTTTGGACTTTCAAATTTCTGTCCTGGGTTGAGCCCAAAGTGTCAGAGATGACGATGAAACTAAGGGCTTCCAACGACATTGGTTGCAGGCTGACGCTCTTCAAAAATTCAAGACTGTTTGTGATACCCTTGGATTCCAGATGTTCCTGGAAATGGGTGTTTCCAGACAAAATGGAAATGTCTGACCCCAAAAGGTACATGACACGGGTGAAGTACTGCGCCAAGTCTGCGTGATTCATCAGGAGCGCCGTCACTAAGGGAGAAAGGGTCATTGTGAACTCGGGCTTATACCATGCGTTCGATTTCTTGTGTATCGTGAGATGGACGGGAGCCAAGCCAAAGGATATAAATTTTGACACGAGTGATAAGCAGCCCGATGAAATAAGAGCGTGTATCACGCACGGGTGTAGCATGGATACGTTAGCCCCATGGTCGAGACAAAAAGCTATACCTTCTTTCGCCCGATGGAAACGAAGACATAAAAACTGCAACAGTTTGGTGATGACTGTTTTATTTTTAGAGTCCTGTGTTGACATGTTGATGTCCGCCCCTGATGTGACAAGCAGTTTAATATTGTCTACATCAAAATGATTTGCGGCTACCATTAAAGCCCATTCACCGTAAATGTTTCTCTGGTTTAAGTTAATGCCTGCTCTAATGAGAACTTCAATATTTTCTGGATTATCAAACTCATCGATTAAAGCCTGAATTAATCGCGTGTTTCCAGCAAACCGCGTGACAGCGTTAACATCTGCGCCACCTCTAAGCAATAGCTCTAATATTTTCGGATCTCTAGTCATAAATATAGCAGTTAGGCCAATCGAATTAAAAATCTCCAAATCGATTCCCGCGTCGATGAGACATTGAATGTTTTCAAGGTGACTTTTAGTGACAGCAACATTTAAGGCGGTCATCCCCTTGATGTCGGTTTCGTTCACATTAACCCCGGATGTAATCAGCAGATTCAAGATGTCTGCGGAGTTCTTCCTTTCTGAAGCGATGTGCAGCGCAGTTTGACCCTCGGCGTTTTTCAAGTCAACTCGCGCGCCGTGGCGCAGCAGACTTTTAACGATCTCCACCGTCTCGATGTTCAAGACGGACTCATCAACCTCGGAAGCGTCCTGACACCTGGTCATGAGAGATGTCTTGAAGTCATTGGATACAAACTGGAGCAACGGGTACGTGTAGGTGGCCGAGTCGATCTCCACATTGGCGTCAGCACACCTGGACAACAATAAGTCTATGACGCGACGGTCCTTCGCCAGGGTGAGTGGATATTCGCCATCGAGTTCCCTATTGACCTCAGCACCGCAATCCAGCACAATGGGAATAACATCAACGGCACTGTTTCTTACCGCCACATGGAGTAGGTTTGAACTTCTAACTGTACTGTGAGCTTCATGCTTATAATCCTTCACAATAAATTCTAAAACCTTTACATGACTGTAATGAACTGCGTCTCTCAATTCTGCTTCAATATTCAAAATAACTCCTTGATTGATTAGCATCTTGGCACAGATTATTTCTTCACACTCTAAGGCTTTCCTTAAAAGAAAGTTTATCTGGATCTGATCCTCCTCCGACTGGAGTTTTCTAAATACAAACTCTAGCACGTCTGGTTTAAAAACAGCTTGAGAAAGGTTTGCATAGGAAATGGAAAATTTATGATCGTCTAGAATTTTTAGAATTTCGCAATTAGCTATGGACACGGCAAGTTCCACAACTCTACATTGGTCTTTGAAAGTCAGAAATATATACTTTGTGCAACGTAACATTTCTTTGAATATTTCTATATCAATCTTTGAAATCATCTTTTTCTTCTCATCAAATGATCTTAAAAAATTAATAAAAAGAGTTGCTAAAGAACCACTCGTTTCATCCAGAATCGAATATTCCATTGTTGTAATGGCTTGAACTGAATTTAGATCCCCGTTTAACGCTGCAATCAAAAGAGGTGATTTCCCGGTAATTTTCTGCAAATGAAAAAGCGTCACTAATTTTAAAATCCCCTTCCTCTCTGCGACGTCTTTCCATTGCCAAAACACTTTAGAATTGTTGCTTGATCTGATAACAGTCTGTTTCTTTAAGTGTGCCCCTGCATCTATTAAAATCTTTATAGTATTGAGATTGGCAGCCTCTATAGCAAACATTAACGCGGTGTAGCCCTTCTTGTTGCTGTGATCTAGGTTGACCTTCTTGCTGCCTACCAATACTTTAGTAATGTCGTGGGAGGTGCTGCTGCGTGACGACAAAATCAGCGGCGTATCGCCGTCAAAGTTGTGGGCGTTGACATCGGCGCCGGACATGAGCAACAGACGCGCGCAGCTCGTCCAGCCGCGAAGCGCGCAGAGGATGAGAGGGGTGTTGCGTCTGTTGTCTGGATAATCGATATCCGCCCCTGCAGCGATGAGCACCCGTGCACACATGGTGTGGCCATGCAGGGCGCTCAGCGAGAGAGGCGTCATGCCGTTCTCGTCAAATGCCCGGAAGCTCGCCCCAGCCTCGATAAGAGCGGGAATGAAATGGGCGTCGCCATTGCGACAACATCGAAATAATCGTTCATTTTGAACATCTTTGGTAAGGAAGTTTTCTCGAGCTTTCAACGTCTCGTTCAGTGTCTCTATCTTTTCGACAGGAAGATTTTGATTGGAAACAGTATCGATGACCTCATTGCTATTTATTGCAAACATTTCTTACAAGTTGTTGGCCCTGGCAAAAAAAAACACAAGGCATTTTAAAACATAAAAAAAAATATATTATATACTTAAATTCACTATTTAAAATGGTTTAAAAAGGACAATGAACACGTTAAACACTAAACACAAAAACAACAACAACAATTAAACAAACAATACACATTAATTTACAAAGAAACTAGTAAATGTAACAAAATTTAAAGTATTAAAGGTTTAAAGAAACTAGGAAGTTTAGCAAAAGTTCTAACTATAAAACTTTATCCAAAGAAACGATATTATTTAAGAAACCAGCAACCAAAGGTTATTTCAAGTTTCATTTATATTTTTCTATTGCTAATCATATAACGATCAATTAGTTAACAAGAATTATGTTTTTGTCATTTTTTTTGTTGAAAATTAGATCTATGTACCCATCATTATCATAAATGAATCAAATGAAATATCTTACGTGAATTAAACTTATATTTTTGAATCTTCATGAACTATTTCAAGTAGATCTAGATGTTATTGGATGTATAATCATCAGTCTTGATGTGGATAAGATTTAGTTGCATATCTTTGGTGCGCTTACGCAGGCCTAGATGTTTATTCACAGCTTGATGCGAAATAACTAATAAAATAAAGATTGGCGTCATAATAATAGGAAATAGAGTATGGTTATGTCTAGAAAATAAATAAAAAAATAAGTAAAAACAAGAAAACCATAAAAACGAAGTTTTTATTATTTTTTTATTATACTCCCTTTATTTGCAAACTAATTTTACCATCATGTAATTAAATAATTGATTGACTACTGCAAATGAAACGTACAGAAAAAATATCTGTGTCGCAAATCTCAAAAATATCTCCTTACTCCGTATGAATTGTTCTAAAAATAATCTTAGCGCATAATTTTTTTTCTAGCTTTGCGCCGAAAAACTATAAAAAGTTGCACAGGGATTTTTAAAGTGAAACCAAAATGTTTCTTATACTTTTCTTTTAAGAAATGAGTATTGTCATAAGTGTAGTATTATTAAGTTGTTTTAACTCAAAATTTGATAGAATGTATTGTTAGTCGCCACAAGTCTGCTGTCCAAATTTCAGCTCGATTGGACCACGGGAAGTGGTCGAAAAATCAAAGCCAATTCTTGCACGATGATTACAATTCTTGCACGATGATTACAACCATCCAGACAGAAATTACAACTTAAAATAAAGGGAGTAATAACAGTTGAACATCATTCAAATGTTAAGTCTAATGCACTTACGGAAACTTTTCCATAGATTTTTAATGGTTTACATTTTAGCTTTGAATGTTAATTAACATCGCTTGACAGTGTTTTATATATGTTTTACGATATATTGCTGAAATGATCACATTTAAAAATAAAACCTTCTTAAGGCTATAGTAATACGGCTGCCATTTATCACCACTAGACAAAGTAAACAAATAGCACGTGCTTTTTGTCACGTGATTGCAATCGCTCTATAGAGAAGAAAAAAAAGCTATAAAAACTGAGGTGAGAAAGTTTCTTTCGGTGTTTAGTTTCTGTTCTTTTTTTTATCGAAAACTTAGAAACCGGAAGTAATACTAATATAGACAAACCAAAGAATCTCTCGCAACGCCGAAGTTTAACCCCCTCCACACACACACACACACACACACACACACACACACACACACACACACATACATCCTCTGAAAGTGAAACCAATGAATCCCGTGAGCGGTGATAAATAAACAACTTTATTCAAAGGGGAATTATTGGGAAATAGTAAACGAACGTACGAGGGGAGATCAGTTTAGAACCTTAACTTATGGTGATTAGTAATAGGTCTAAGTTTATTTAAAAAAATAAATTAACGAATTAAGCAATATTGTTGATAAAATAAAATAATCTTTTGGAGGACGTTTCCAATTTATACATTTAACTTTTGACCCGATTGGTCAAATGGCCTTAGGAGCCTATAGCGAACAAACATCTAAATAAACAAACAAACTCACGGCAATTATATATTTTGATGATTATTCAGATAGATACAAATAATGACCTCAAGGGGAATAAAAACGGGGTTGTCAAATTTTAATTTCATATTTCATTAGTTCTTTCCCTTTGTTTTTTTAGGTCATTTACCTAAGACCTAAGCAAACGTTTATAGAGTTTTATCGCTTATGCTGGTAAATTATAGTCGATTTCATCTATGAGTCGAGAGCATTTTTTAAAACCAATAATCATGCAATATTCATTAGCCTATCTAGTGTGTAAGTCGACGGTGAAAGTGAAATAATGTGACTTTTACAATATTTTTTGTGTGTCAGAATTTATTAACTAGCAGCGATCGCCGCACTGTACCTGAAACTATATTCAGAAAAGCCTACCATCCAAGAAGAGGGGTAAGGGGCATGCGAATTCAGAATTAATTTCCCAATGCAGATTCTTCCAAGACCACTGTAAGTATCCCGCCTCTCCAACCCAACAACCGTGCAGATTATGCTACGCCACTGATGCACAGGCAGGTTATCCTACAGTGTGAGGTATCAAGTGTTATTATCAGGTTCCCCCCCCCCCCCCCCAACGATAAAGGTTGTCGGAGCAATCACATATTACGCATATTAAGGGTTGGTATCAGCTCTTGCTGTGTGTGTGTGTATCTGGGTCAACATAGAACCACACTTGATTCAGCAAAGAAACTTGCCGCTGCCTTTATACTCTCGCGTCTCGACTACTGTAATGCTCTGCTAATCGGGATACCTGACGATAAGGTCGCCAAATTACAGCGCATTCAAAACAGTGCCGCTCGCCTAGTCATGCGTAAGTCAAGGCGAGATTCTGTGACAGTTCACCTGCGTCAGCTCTATTGGTTCCCTGTGAAAGCCAGAATTGAATATAAAGTTGTGCAACTATGCCACCAGTGCCTTTATAATAATGAGATGCCGTCCTATCTCAAGGAACTAACTAAACCATATGTTCCGCAAAGAACACTTCGTTCTGCCGACTCCTCGCTACTGGAAGTGCCCCGCTTCTCTCGACCGTTGGCCTTTGAGCCTTCTCAATATCCGGTCCGAATGTGTGGAATCTACTTTTCATTCAATTGATACCTTTAAAAAGAACTTTAAAACTCATTATTTCAATATTTATCTTAGTTGACATGCTTTGGAGCCCTACTGTCTTATGTAAGCCAATGTTAGGTCGGTTATTGTTTTGTATTAACCCTTACAGTCCCGGGCGCGTATATAGCGGAACTGAAGGCAGCATAGATAGAAGTAGGTCGATACGGGAAGGGTTAATTGTTTGATTTGTTCTATGTTTGTACAATTTTTTGAATCATCATTTATTTTTGTATCTCTTGGCCTATAGATTGTATCTGTCTTCTTAGTTGTTATGTTAAATGCGCTCTGAGCTTGCATTATGTTTGTTGGTAGCGCTATACAAATGTCATAATTATTATTATTAAGTAATAGCACAGTAAACCGCAGGGCCGGGTTAAGAACCTTAGAGACCCGAGGCACAAAACGCTTTTCGCGCCATTCCCGCCCACCAATTATAGGCGTATAAGGAATTCAAACATAAATAATACCGTGCATAACAATTTTATTTATTGCAGTGCAAAGCAAAATTTACAGTACGACAGAAACACATTTTCTGATGTCGTTGATTCTTTCAATATTTTTATTTGAAAATTTTTCTAATACTTTTTATACCTGCTGATTCTTTGATATATATATATATATTTTTTATGCAAGGCTCTTTTTATTTGGTTCAGTAATAAATCGTATGGGCCATGGACCTTTGTAAATTCCTGTTTTTTAAAAACTCCCCCCCCCCCCCTTCCGACCCTCCCTCCTTTCCTTCATGTCCTCATAAAGTTTTGTTCATTTTGTTTTTGCGCAGTGGTTAATCCAGCCCTGGATACAATAAACATTGTCTCCTAATTCAATGTAGCGAAATTATATCTTAGCTTAACTACTTCTAGTACCAGGCACCAGGGCTACTACATTTGTTACCATATTAGATCTTACTGAGTAAAGCATACTAAAGCCGAATAGTACTGTGTTGAGGGGAGGGGGGGGGAATAGGCAGTAAATAATTGAAACATAAAAATTTGACAAATTACATTGACCGATAATTTCATAGAAAAATAAATAAATAAATATTGTAAAAAAAATTTTTTCATGGGGGCATCTAGACGAAGGTTTTTACCCCCCCCCCCCCTTTCCTTCACGTTGTGGCCACGCCTTTGCGAACTAGACTTAATAAGCCTGAGAATTCGGTAGTAAATAGTATGCCTTCGCTACCCATTGGATATTGACAAGTCTTAGCGATTATGCATGCATAAAAGGTCGACAACAAAAACATTTCCGGTTTTATTCGATCACTTAATTAAAAAAGCATGTCTATGTGCTACGTTACTGGTTGTAACAAAAGATGTGAGAGATTAAATGTTATTTCATTTCCAAAAGTTGTTGCCAAAAGAAAACGATGGATTGTGAATGTCTAGCGTGAAGAATCACCTATGTAGGCCTATAACCTCAAACGTCTTGCTTCATGCAAAATAATTTTCGTTTTATATTTTTAGGAATCTACGAATTGTTTTTTTTTAATAACCAACTCTTGACTAATTTATTTTTATAAACAAATCTAAATTTAACTTTACGCAACTAACACTTTGAGTATTAATTATCGCCTATTCACTTTTGATGTTAAAACGGATTCCTCATAACTAATATTGTAGCCTTTATATATTTGTAAAAGACTAGAACTGGCCGTCGAGGTTGAAATCAATTGTTAAACACCTGCAAAAGCATGCTTTTTTTTTGTTTACGGAAATGACTAAAATAATAAACAATATAAAAATAGAACCGGAAGCACGTGACCTCTTCCATTTGAATAGGGCGTTTGCAATCACGTGACAAAAAGCACGTGATTTTTGTTTACTTTGAGTAATGGTGTACAAGTAAAAATGGCCGCTGTATTAATAAAGTTTCATATTATAGGCTCGAGCTTTTTTAAAATGATGTTTTGTGTTTTATGTCTTGTTAAGATTTAAGCTGTATTATGTCTGTTAAATAAAATAGGCTATTTTATTATTATCATAGACATAGATCATAGACGATGTGAGCATATTAGTGACTTGACTAGATAGCCTATTCACCAACACTATAACTTGGCATCCCTACTTAGCCATTAGCCTAGCCTACGAAACATTAAAAGTGTAGGCCTATAAAGTGAAATTGAAAGTGTAAATAGGTCTAGCCGGCCCTAGCCTAATCACATTAATCAATTAATCTACTGTACTACTATTTATCTCCTTATTTTTGAGTAGGATAGCCAATATTCAGATGTGAATTTTGCATGATAAAGAAGTACTTCACCATTTTTGTACACCAATAGTGGCTTCTATTTACACAAATACGTCACTAAAAAACCTAAGCCACGCCCATTGGGAACGCTCTATAATTTACGCCTTATTAAGACTTGTCAATCTTCGACGAGAAAGGTTATTTCTCAGCTCCAAAAGAGTTAACGTGACACACCCCGGATGTTGACAGAAGCCGAAAATCTATTAATAAATCGTAAGATCAAACAGTGTAAGCCAGTGTGTCGTAGGTGGTTTGAATTTTGGCCTTACAGACACGTCAGGGTGCAGTAATGTGTACTCACACCCCCGGCTGGTCTAGTCAAGGAGTATGGCGCTATTGCAGTAATTGGTTATATATCGCAAAATTTATATTTCCATCAACTATTATTGATATAAGTAGGGCGGATTCACCAGCTTGCTACTTTCTTTAATATATCATCAGCCACACAGAACACATAGACTAATAGAACTATAAAACAGTTAATAACTTGTGATGAATTACATATATCTGCAGTTTATTGATTGAAAACAAAAGTACTAATGTCAAATATCGGATGATCTGATGTAACAAATGCAAACTAAATCACTAAGTTGTGCAGGTGAAAATAGTGGAAATACTTAGTGAAATTAAACTAGACTGGCTATACTAGCAGGGTACCACCTCCCCGCACCAATACCGATTCGAGAGATGTTTCCTATAAGGAGTCTCTCAGATGCACTGAAGAACTTTCAGTCTAAATTTCCTATTTTCTATCTCGAATAATTCTGGTTGGACATCCCGAACACGTGACTAAACAGGACCGTTTGATTGGCCAACATTGAACAGTTTCCTTAAAGACACAAGGGGGGGGGGGAGAATATCAATGGCCAGCCTAACAATAACAGACTGAGTTTCCAAACTATAATTATGGAGGGGAACCTTTCTGGGCGTTTGACACTATCCGAAATCTATAACCGTGGTCACTTTACATGGCAATTATGTCATAAACCTGCCAGGAAAAAGGGGAAGGACGGTGCAGTAGGAAATGAATGGGTCAGTTTAGTCTCTGGGTGTGGTCTTATCTCAAAACTGAACAAAGACAGGGCTATTGTATTGGTTTCTTTACTGACTATCTGAAAGGACAATGTCACTTCTTAACACAATAAAACATCCAAGGGCTGGAGGGGAAGGAAAGGGAGGGGCATTGAGGTTGGGCCTCCAATCTCAGTTATCTTACACCACCTAGAGGGTCACGGAGACAGTAAAATCTCGACCTATAATTTTAAAATCTTCAAACATCGAATTCCTTAGTTTAAAAATAAATGTGACGAGCGTCACATATCTCCCCTCTTTTGAGATTTCTTTACGCATGTAACGAAATCTAATAGGACTAATTATAAGTCTCAATATGTATTGCGAACCTATAACTGCATGGGAAGTGCAGGGGTAGTAGGGAAATAGATGTACATAAATTTAACAATCTACAGTAGTTTACATATCTCAATAGTAAATATAGAAAAATCAAAACAGATAAAGGCATGCACAAGTAAAGGCAAAAGAATAAAAAAAGCTACAAAGATTCATGCATTTATATACAAGCTCACACATTCTTGCAATATTTGAGTGTCCGATCATATCAACGGATGAGCCGTGACCAAGAATCAGAGATCAGTCCATAATATTACACAACTATTATAATATCGACGAGTATTAGGAAGTATATGTTATATTTTAAGGAAGTACTGATATATTTATACTCATATGTTTTTGTTTGTTGTTAAACGAACCGTTAAAAGAAACCGCGAATAAATGACTCGAAGAGAAAACTAAATAAAATGTATTCCTTATGACATTCCTTGTCGTAAGTTACGCGTATTAGGGACAACATAATAAGCTTATCCAAATCAAAGTTAGCGGTAGATAATTGAGCTATATTTAATTACTTTGAGTTTTCAATCGGACCTCGATTATTGTGAGACTTTAGAGGGGGGGGGGGGCGTAAGCAGTGAGCATTAGACTCAATTAGAGTTGGGCTAAACACAACTGACAAGTTATTTACAGCAGCATGGGGCGCGAGTTTTCGTTACTTTTATCTCCCTACTTTGGAGAGTGTATAGACCTTCAAACTATTGAACTAGAGACTAAGTGTTTAATTGACAGATGGTTTTTTCTTCTTGTATGATTGACTAATACCTTTCAAGTAAATAGATCTAGGTTTAGCGAAATTATTAGATAGGCATATTATACGTTTATTTTTCTAGTAACGAAATTCTTGCAAAGTATATCATACTATTATCTCCGTAGAGGCGGTACCTGGCTAAAGGCATTCTATTTTTCTTTTCTAAGAAAGGTCCTACTTGTTTGACAAACAAGTTAGAAGCGAAGGGGGTCGGCGAATTTAGTTTAAATTCCCATGTGACCGACTGCAAAATACTGGATGCGAAACCGAGTAGCTAGAGTAAGCGTACATTTCAATGTGTTGATTATTCTTAATCATGACCGGCGTTTGCTTATTACGAGCATGTTTTAGTTCAGTGACGTAAGCATAAATAAATTTCCTTAGAAATTTCTGGGGCACTATGAGCATTATATACGTAAATTCAACAAGTCTTGTGTAAGACATAACATTCTGAGATAATTGCCAATTGTGGCGATTTCTGAACAGCGGCGGTAATTACGGTACACCATAGGCATAGGTTACACTATGCGGGCCATACAAACTGCAATTGACGTATGGTTGGAGCTTAAACAGACCTGGAAAGTGATATATTTTTGGGTTGTTGTTTTGTTTAAAAGTGAATTCGCAGTCTCACACCCTGATTCAGTGACTAGCACTCAATTTATATCCCAAGGTATCCCGATAAACTCGCTATGCACCTACATTTCTGTGAGGGGGAATTCCCACATAGTCAATAAAGGGGAGGGGTCTATTTCCGTTTCAGGTGACAATGCCATGTCTTCACAACAGTGGCGTCTGGCCTAAATACATCATATAGACAATGGGATACAGTGTGGTCCCTTCAATGGCTACGGCAATTGTAAACTTCCTTGGAAGCGGCGGATAGGCGATGCGGATAATTGCTCATTTTACTTTCCGTTAGCGAGTGTGCTTTCTACGGAGGGCGTTAAATATAGCCACCTGGGTGGACTCAGATTAAAATATCCAGCCGAAGCTTGGACGCGAATAACTGGGCGAGTTGTAATAGTCTCTCCTGTGTTTCGGAGGGCGGGGACAGCAGGTAGCTGCCCGGGGCTGAGTGCGATTTGGTGCGGGGGGTGATACGAAGTTAATTATTGTTCTTGTCCTAACATGCGGTGCCCTTGGTCGTCCGCCTCCGAGTGTATCCGATTAGTTACAGGGTCAGCGATAACATATTTACTAGATTGCTTGGTCCTAAAACATTCCTTACCTAAACCAAAACAACATATAATTCTTCCCCACCGATTTGAACTTACAACCTGGCTATAAGGCTGCCCATTTGCTTCCACCGTGTTCATTACACTGGGCTATGGTAGGCCACTTGGTAAGTGGTTTGGCCCGATTAACAGGTGCCAATATGGGGCCGACTATGCTAAGTCGGTGTGGACACCAATGTAGGTCTCACTCCTATCATTGACGACCACGGGAAGGTGGTTTTTATGGGTCGGTGTTAAGGGAAATGTTGACTTACATGGTCGGTGAGTGTTTAGGGTTGCCCTGTCGGGGCGCTATTGTTGATGGGGAGGCGAGTGGGCTGTACATTTGCATTTTATATGTTGCGTCCTGTTGAGGACAATTTCTATGCCAGATTAATTGTTCTTTACATTTCTTGTTCTCGGTACTTTCTCTTCTAATGTTAATTTACATTTTAAAACCTGTGACGCGTTTCCTATCGTTTTACGGAAAATTATCTCCTACCTTTTTAATGAATGTAAATACTAATAACTCACTGTCAATGAGTCTTAATAGCTTTGTCTTTTATTAAAGACTAAAATTATGTAACTCGTACAACATGATAATAGCTAACTGATTGACTGATCACTGGAAATTGGACACTGACCCACCAAGATACAAAAAAACGAACACTCACCTTGCGTTTTATTGAGACTTTCATTCAAAACCATACACTCTTGATACAGCTGGCTTGTGGTCCAGTGGAGTTAAGACTGCGGGCGTTGTACCTTGGGAGGTGAGGTAAGCAGAAGGATGTCTCTACGGCTTGTGACAGGCAGTGAACATGCGAATGTAGGTTAAAAGTGTCGCCTATGGTGTCAGGCACATACAGGTGATGTCTGTGTTGAAAAGTGAAGGCAGGTGCTGTCCACGGTGCCAAGTGCAGGCAGGTGCTGTCCACGGTGCCAAGTGCAGGCAGGTGCTGTCCGCGGTGCCAAGTGCAGGCAGGTGCTGTCCACGGTGCCAAGTGCAGGCAGGTGCAGTCCACGGTGCCACGTGCAGGCAGGTGATGTCCACGGTGCCAAGCGCAGGCAGGTGATGTCCACGGTGCAAAGTGCAGGCAGATGACGTCTGACTTGATCTGTACTGGCAGAAGACAGGTGTAGGCTAAGCAGTTTGATATGCTGTCAGGTGAGGGTTCTGTGATCTAAGGTGACAGGTGCAGGCGGGTGACGAGTACAATCAGGTGTTGCCAGGAGTAGCGGCTATCAGGAACGATGTGATGCTGTTTGTAGTGGTTGACGAAGTTGATGTTTGGCGAGCCCCCAGCGATATCTAAGCGTCGATTGTAATATTCATAGCTCCAGAGCGTTCTTTATGTAAGATGTGCATATCTGGCGCTCTTCGGGTTCAATCCGCGGCACGAGCCCACATATATGTCGTAGAAGGTTTGAATTTTGGCCTTACAGACACGTCAGGGTGCAGTAATGTGTACTCACACCCCCGGCTGGTCTAGTCAAGGAGTATGGCGCTATTGCAGTAATTGGTTATATATCGCAAAATTTATATTTCCATCAACTATTATTGATATAAGTAGGGCGGATTCACCAGCTTGCTACTTTCTTTAATATATCATCAGCCACACAGAACACATAGACTAATAGAACTATAAAACAGTTAATAACTTGTGATGAATTACATATATCTCCAGTTTATTGATTGAAAACAAAAGTACTAATGTCAAATATCGGATGATCTGATGTAACAAATGCAAACTAAATCACTAAGTTGTGCAGGTGAAAATAGTGGAAATACTTAGTGAAATTAAACTAGACTGGCTATACTAGCAGGGTACCACCTCCCCGCACCAATACCGAGAGATGTTTCCTATAAGGAGTCTCTCAGATGCACTGAAGAACTTTCAGTCTAAATTTCCTATTTTCTATCTCGAATAATTCTGGTTGGACATCCCAAACACGTGACTAAACAGGACCGTTTGATTGGCCAACATTGAACAGTTTCCTTAAAGACACAAGGGGGGGGGGAGAATATCAATGGCCAGCCTAACAATAACAGACTGAGTTTCCAAACTATAATTATGGAGGGGAACCTTTCTGGGCGTTTGACACTATCCGAAATCTATAACCGTGGTCACTTTACATGGCAATTATGTCATAAACCTGCCAGGAAAAAGGGGAAGGACGGTGCAGTAGGAAATGAATGGGTCAGTTTAGTCTCTGGGTGTGGTCTTATCTCAAAACTGAACAAAGACAGGGCTATTGTATTGGTTTCTTTACTGACTATCTGAAAGGACAATGTCATTTCTTAACACGATAAAACATCCAATGGCTGGAGGGGAAGGAAAGGGAGGGGCATTGAGGTTGGGCCTCCAATCTCAGTTATCTTACACCACCTAGAGGGTCAAGGAGACAGTAAAATCTCGACCTATAATTTTAAAATCTTCAAACATCGAATTCCTTAGTTTAAAAATAAATGTGACGAGCGTCACACAGTGTAAGGGTTCACGCGATTTGCTTTCTTAGAAAAATCATTAGAACTAACTACCCTGTGAATATCTGACGTTTTGTAAGTTATGCTCTTAAGTTTTATTTATTATTTATGTTTCATCATTTTTCTTAGGTAATTCGCCTTCTTAATTAAAGTAACATAGGCCTAATAAGAAATAATAGCTAAACTTTTTTTTTTTTTGCATTTAATAGTCCGTAGCTTTTGGGGTCGTAAGGAAAAAAACACACGTCTCAACGAATCATATTGGATTGGCGCGAATGGCTTGGCTTGAATCAAATAATTAGAATCTTAGAAAACATTCTTTAAACTTATGATTTTTTTTTTTAAATGACAGTCTTTAGCCGATTGTTTTCATTGTAGGCTAATATAGCCACAAGGTTGCTGAGGTTGTCCCAAACTGTATTCTGCATTGACAGGACGCTGCAAAATCTCTCATAGTCCTAATACGTTTGTTTTTTTCATTTTGATTTAATATAAAAGTTAATTTCGTTGATTTTGTTGAGGAGCTCGTAAAAATAAAACCTACTAAACCAAGGGCCCCTTTGAGTGGGGAAAGTTCGTGTAGGCGTACCACTATTTCTACTAGATTCTTCATACAAATTTGCTATTTTAAATGCTTGCACGTCTTTATCTTTACAAAGCATATACGTACTCTTTCTTCTCGAGTGGCATTCGGGCATGGAATGGGTTGCCTGAACAAACCAGGAAAACCAGTAACTTAACATCATTTAAAACACTTATAAAGATGCAATGACTAGACTCGGACCACGGATGAGCGTAGGACGCAATACTCTACGTTATAGAATGAGCGTCTGTAGGCCTAATATATAAGATAACAAAGCAACATCAAGTTGTACATATGAAAAAACGACAGTCTTTAGATCAGCTTCAACATGATCAAATGTCTAAAATCCGGGATTTGTCAATTGTTATTACAAACTTGTGGAAAATCTGGGAAGTGTCAACGTCTTAGAATTAACTTTAGCATAGTGTCGCATGGCGCCGAGTCAATAATTCCTGATATGAAAACAACTTGCCTTTGACAAAAGTTCCACAACAGAATAGTAGACAAAAAAATGAAACGCGCTATTTACAACGACCTTAATATGAATGTTGTCATTCGACCACTTTACTTTTAGATTACTTGGAGACGGTTTGAATACTCAGGCATTAGGCCTTGTTTAAGATTTACGATGTTTCCCTCCCTATATATAGGTGTGCTATGTCCTAGATTTCATTTTATGTGTCGAGCATATTTTATTACGATCACCCTTTGTATTAAATTTGTCTTTTTTTTCCGTGTGTCCTTTTCCTAGAAATTGTATCTCGAAAAATAAAGTAGACTACAAGAACGGTGTTAACGCTGTTAAATTTCATTAGTTTTCGTTATCTAGAGTCTATATAAATTGTTATTTACATAGCCTTTGTGTTTTCTTTATTTATTCTGTAAATACAATAACAATTGGAGGTTTAATACATTTTGTCGAACGAGGTATCTTATAATAAAATAGTTTACTTGTCTAAAAGTTGATCACGTAGGCCTACATATTTAGTTGTTTTCGTATAAGCGTATAAGTTGTTCTTTTATATAAGTTGATCTCGTGTATAAGTTGTTCTCTTATATAAGTTTTTCTCGTATTTAAGTTGTTATCGTATATAAGTTGTTCTCTTATATAAGTTGATCTTTTATATAAGTTGTTCTCTTATATTAGTTGATCTTTTATATAAGTTATTCTCTTATATAAGTTGTTCTCGTATATAAGTTGTTCTCGTATAGTATAAGTTGATTTATTGTATAAGTTGAACTTATTATATTGCATATTATAATGTCATCATAATTTTTTAGTATTTCTAATGGATAAGTCGATCTTCAGAATAAATCGATCTTTAGTTTAAATTCATCTTGTGTATAAATATAAATTGATATTGTGTATCTCATTCGTTTCATGCCTATAGTAGTTCTAGGGGATAAGTTGGTCTCTTGGATAAGTAGGCTTCGTGGATAAGCATAATATCTGATGTTTAAACATAAGGACAGTTTGCTGAGTAGAAATAAATATATGGAACATGAGCTATAGTAAGTTGAAGAAACAACTTACAATGATAATGTAGCCTGCCTGTTTAAGTGATCATTTTCTTACTGTACAGACTGAATCCTAAGCATACGTATACATTTAACTTAATTATACGGCTAATGTTTATACATAACAAAAAACAATTAAATTGTTATTATAGATGGGCATACTAAGGGCTCATAAATAATTTAGACCCTTGTTAAACAGTACTAGATCAATATTTATATTTTTAGTGTACGGTTTTGCTTCTGTTCCTTCCGAAAATATCAGTTTCACACTTTTTGGGGCCTTTTACATCGATTCCTGCCATAGGGCCATATATTAAAGTTCGTATAGATGCAAACAAACCTGTTGTTAACCCTGTATTAAAAAATAAAAGTACAACTTCGTTTGCAAACATATTTGCTTCAATAATTAGATCCAAATATATGTTTTGTCAAGACATACATCTATCTATCTATTTATTTGAAGTAATTGAAACATTAGCTTTTTCTTTCAGACTTTATGGGCAGATGGCAAGGAATCCATATTTTAACTATGATTCCTTCCTCTTCCAAGCTGCAACATCACAGATTACAGAAGAAATCACTTCAGTGGTCCAAACGTTATTGTGCAAGCCAAATGTCTTCTCACAGCCAGTCCTTAACGACACCTTACTTTACTCTTCTGAGAACGGGCCGAGTATCTTGGTGGAAGCTCTGATAACAGCCGGGGCTTACCTGGAGAGCAGAAACCAGACCGGAAAGACGCCACTGTTGATTTCTGCGGGAAGCAATCAGATCAACATCACGAGGCTTTTGTTGGCCAAAGGAGCAGACGTGAACGCGTTTGACAACATTGGAGACACCGCGCTCATTCTGACCACGTATTTCAAAACATCGCATGGCACGACCAGACTTCTGCTGGAAACAGAAAACGTGGACGTGGATCATCGGAACATGTATGGCTTCACGGCTTTGGCGTGCGCCGTACTGGAGATGAATCTTGTGGCGATCAAACTGCTGATCGACGCGAACGCTCACGTGGAACTGCCAACCTGTGCTGAAGTTTCCAGAAGAAACGACATTTCTAATTTAATCGAGCTTTTTAAATTAGAGAATGACACTGGTGAGCTAGCAATTGTACAGGCAGCTGCTAGGAGAGATTCTAGGTCCATCCATTACATTATTACTATGGACAATACTGTTTTAAACTATGATAGAAGTATTTACTTGCAGTCACTCATTGAAATTCTAGGAACTATTCACACTTCGACAGTAAGTGTTAATGAAATGAACATTATTAGAATTTTTATCCACAAGTGTTTATCTTTACGTAAAGGGCCCGAAGAGAAACTTCTGGAAGAGAAAGTCATGCAACTGGCAATCAATATAGGTCACACTTCTATCATTCAATTGCTATGTGAAAGCAGATTATTTGTTTCCAATAAAGTTCTTGGGATAGTAGCTGCCAGTGGCAATTGTTGCCTACTTGATATGCTTGTTACACACGGAGCCAGTGTATGTGAAATTAGCAGTGGTGGTCAACAAATTTACTCCGGGTCTGCCCTTGAGAAAGCAATTCAGAATGAACAATTTGAATGTGCCAAGCTGTTGTTATGCTGCGGGGCTTTTCTGGATCTTCCTTTGGCCTTAAAGTTGGCAGTGGAATCGAGGAATGAAAAATATTTACAATTTTTGTTGAGCGAAATCCCAGAATCAAAGTCGGTATTAAGGTCTTCAAATCTACTTCACTTAGCAGTAAGTGAAAGTGATCTCAATGTTTCCAAAATATTATTAGATAAAGGGGCAGATGTAAATGGGCTGCATGACAATAAAATCCCATTAATGGAAACGACGGACATAGTATGCCTAAATCTTCTAGTCTCTAGAGGAGCTGATGTAAACATGGTTATTGGTAGCAATTATTTATTTAGCTTAGTTCTACATTATTTCCTTTCCTATCAATACAAAAATTACTTCAAGAATAAGGTTACGATGAAAGGAAAAGACCACTCGTCCATTAACCTGCTCCATGCCGCCCTGCTGAAACAATTGATACTCCATGGAGCGAGTGTTGATGGGCTCGATGGCATGGCTAGAACTCCCTTAATGGTGGCATCAGAAACTGAGGACTCTTGTGAGGCTATAAAAGTACTTTTTGAAGCCGGAGCTGACGTCAACAAATCCGGAAATGATGGCGCTACGGCCCTACATTTGGCTTTAAAGCACAGGCGAGCAGAAAATGCAAAATGCCTTCTGGAGCTCGGTGTGGATGTCAACGCAGGCTCTGGTATAGGAAAAAGTGTTTTATTTTTATGTGACGACGTGGACTTGTTGAAATTTCTACTCGCCAGCAAAGCAGATGTCAACGCCGTAAACAGGGATGGCGACAACGCCATCATGATCCACATAAAGCAGTGGTCTGGTGATACCGAGCTCATTACGGCCCTGATTGACGCTAAGTGTGACGTTAATCACCGAAACACAAAGGGTAAATCTCCGCTACTTCTTGCGGCAAGGACTTTGGAGCCAGAACTTTTGCTAGAGCTGTTGCGCTCTGGCGCCGATGTAAACTATGTTTTTTCTGAAAACGGCAAAAATAAATGTGCAGCTTCTATTATCATTAAAAGTTTATGGAATCGATGGTCAGGGACAGGCGAGTGTTTAGAGGTCTTACTTGATCACGGCTTAAATATCAAAAACATCCCGCCGTGTTTCATTCATGCATTAATCTCCGTAGGATTTTTCTCCATTGTTATTAAATTAATTGCACTTGGGTTACCGCCCATTGAAATGGTTGTGCAAAGAACGGTAACACCCTGGTTTAAATCTATATGCACTATTTCTCCTTTGGTTGCAGCTTTATTGGTAGACAATATTCAAGCAGCCCAGCTTTTTGTAGACATTCGATTTTTGACACAAAAGGATCTTCAGTTATTGTTTTCTGGAAATAATGACGCCAAGAAATATTTTCAGTCGCAAGGACAACTACGTTGCTTAGAGTTTTTGGACAAGATTTGTAGTCAGCCAATGTCTCTGGAATCCTTATGCATCATTGCAGCATCTGAAGTATTTGGAACTGGTCCTGGTAGAAAAGATGATATTAAAAAGAGCGGACTTCCTGTTCCACTCCAGGAATTGATACTGCATGAAAGAATTTCTTTCAATCTAGACGACAGTAGCCGAAAGGACCTGTTTCTTTATAAATCAGCTTTGAGAAACTTAAATCTTTGCTCACGTGCTGAAAGATACTATGAAATGATGGACGAATATGACAGTGACTTTGATTCGGACAGTGATTAATTCATTTTCTTTTCTTTAAAAAAAATGTAATTGTAAATTTTATATCATGATACGATCATGTAGTCTTAATGTTATTTTTTAAATAAGTTAGCATGTCATCTCTGCCATGTCTTTGTATCCTGGCCGAACCAACACATTTTATGCCAAGTTTTGTTAATGGCATTCACTTCTTGCGTGCTACTTTTCCATGATGTGCCTATTGGCGTTCATCTCCTGGGTTTACTTGTAAGTCTTTTCCAGTCCATTAAGAAAACGTATCTCAGCCATCTCTGTTGTCTTTACTTATTTCGTCCTTGAAAATAGTTTAGTTTTAGCACTTCACACAAAGTTTACATTTATATATATGCACTCTTTTTTAATTAGCTCTAATCCCCAAATTTATATTGATTGGATTTTAATATTAAACTCTCTAAATTAATGGAAACATTCTAATGAAATAATTTATATTTGTATATAAAATGTACAAAGAGCCCTGTTCTTTCTTTAATGTTTTGTTTAAATGTAGTAATTCATTTCTACCTTTTGGGAATATCAAGCGCCCTTTAACAAATAAAGAGGGTTGACGATATATGAAATGAACTTGTTTTATTCATAAACATACGCAAAGTATCCTTTGTAAGTATTATAATAACAATATAAATGATGATGAATCATCAAGAGAAATATTTTTTTTCTAAAATTTCGTCACATTTGAATAAGGAAAACCCTGCAGTAAAAATAAAAATATATTTTTTTTCTAGATAAGATACATTCAAGAAATATTAAAAATGGCAGGGGGGATAAGAAGAGTTTATGAATTTTAATTTTTGTACATGTTTCGTTAAAGTAAAATTATATAATAATAAGACAAGGCTAATCAACGTAGAATTAAAACTAAAGTATCCTTCGGACCAAATTGATCATAAGGCTGGCGAAGCAGCGTTCACCAGTTTCTGTGGCCACGGCATACCAAGGGATGTGTTGCCAGCACAATGCCCTGCCGCCTTTACTTTACCCCAACTACTGTCAGGTACCCGTCAGAGCTGGGTAAACTCAGATATTAGGTACACAATATCTGGGATAATATTGGATGAACTTTTCTATAAAAACATAACGAACAAGACTCCATAAAACTAACATTTAAGCTAGACCCTTTTTCTTAGAAATTTTTCTTTTAAAGTATATTAATTACCTTATGTTAAGTTTATGATGTTGTGCTATTTGCCTGTTCTGGTTTTAGTTTTGTGACAAGTCATATACAAAAAAATCGCTAAAATAAGAAGCGAATAGGTAACAAAATAAATAGTAATATAATTTATCTTTGGATTTTATGTCTCATGTTGTTTTTATGTTCGATAACAAAATATTGCGCAGTGTATTTTTTTTTAAAAAGGCAATTTAACACATATTTATGGTATTAGTAAAGTAATTAAAAAGTCTACCCCCCTGCTCAAACTAATGTAATACATGGTGCCTATGAGGCTGCGATGACTAGTTATATATATATATTTAGCATTATGTACTATTTCTTCCCAAGTGGCATTCTGGCATGGAATGGGTTGCCATAACAAAGTAGTAAAACCAGTAACCTAATACCATTTTAAAAACTAATCAAAAGTCAAGACTAGACTTAGACCACGGATGAGCTTGGGACGCAATAATCTTCTTTAAAGAAGTAGCGTCTGTAACATATAAGATGAGATAACATCATTTTCAAATATTCGTTTTAAGTTTGGAAACAAATCAAATATTTGTTAGGTTCTATTGCTTTGTGAGGTCAGGAACATTTATAACCCGCTAATAAAAAAGGAGAAACAAAACAGCAAAGACAAACCATGAGTGCAAAGTTGGGGAGGGAGTGAATCAGTGCCATGCAGGATGGCAAATGTATTAAGGTAGATGATCAAAGAGTGCTTTGTAAAGATGTGGGGAACAATACTTGTGCTAAATCTTTGTATCTATTTAAAAACTAACATTTTATCTAATTATATCAATGGTTGAAATTCTAATCATCATCATCCTGATCCAGCAGCCAGCCATAGCTTGAGGCTATTGTGAAAAAATTGCAGACTTTTTGTAGCTGTTCGTAGTTTGAATATAGAGTGTTTACTCAGTGTTTGAGAGATTTGGTGTTTTGGGGAGGTAGACGTTTCGTATGTCCTGAAATTCTAAAGAACTACGTTTAAAAATAACGGAGCGCAACGGCTATTCAAAACTATGACCTAACGGGTTAAAAAAAGATTTCTAAGGAAAGCCGAAGTTATCATATTTAAATTTAGACCAGCATAAAAAGGCCATAAATTTATTGCAACCTACGATAAATAACGATTTAATTGAATAATAATTTTGCAGGTACTTATTAATACGAATGCAATGTAAACAATTCTCTTAACTCGATATTGTCTAGCTGTCAATAGAGTAGTACATTTATCATCCCTTAACACCCTTCTCCTTTCTAGAAAAAGAAAATAGGCTAGGCCAGCTAGTAAATGATCAACTGTTTGTTACTATAAGCTTTTTTAAGATGAATATCCTTCAACCATTTTCTCGTGTGTAATTTAAGCTCAAGAAAGGTAAAATATATTGCATTTTCCCAAAAGTAATTCTGCAGGATATGATCTAGCTAAAGGAAGAGGAAGTCAAAATGAAGCTTCATTGCTAAAGCAAAAAGAAAAGTGGAATTCTCGTTTACAGTGCCTTGCTTAAGGTTATGGTATATGGGTCATCTACCAACATATTAGCGTCATTTATAATGACGTTTCATAGGTAATTCCCTATCGTTGGTGTTATTTATTGGCCTACTTTTGTGACCAGCGAAGAAGGTGACCAAGTTTTTAATGTACCCGGATGTAACTGCGCATTTTAGAGACCGCTCAGTTATAGATTCTTGCAGAAATCTTTCTTAATTTCATTTTGTAGAATTTATTAAATGTTCCAATTCGCTTGAGTTTTTATTCTACTTATTGAATATAGACTTAATGTTCATAATAAAGATTATATCTATTAACCTTATAAGTCTGAACCATTGACATCTCTATTGCTATCAACCGGATTGTCGTCAGGTTGGCGTAAGGCCTATTTTTAGCATGTTACCTGGGAGATATAAACTCTTATACAACGTTTTGGACATTGTAGATAATAGCTCTTTATGCTCTATTTTGTTTGATAAGAATTATATGTTTTTTTAATATATATTTTGTTATGAAAAATAATTTCATATATTTGGTGTTACTGGTCGTTATCTACATCTATCTATCTATCTATCTATCTATCTATCTATCTATCTATCTATCTATCTATCTATCTATCTATCTATCTGTCTATCTGTCTATCTATCTATCTATCTATCTATCTATCTATTATAGGGTCTGCATCTTGAATCTCAAAAAAAGACTGTCAGTGCTAATAGTAAAATATAATTTTTGATTAACGGATCAAAAGTTTTTGTCTCTAATTATTGTATGTATGTTCTAATTATTGTATGTATGTTCTAATTATTGTATGTATGTTCTAATTATTGTATGTATGTTCTAATTATTGTATGTATGTTCTAATTATTGTATATATGTTCTAATTATTGTATGTATGTTCTAATTATTGTATTTATGTTCTAATTATTGTATGTATGTTCTAATTATTGTATGTATGTTCTAATTATTGTATGTATGTTCTAATTATTGTATTTATGTTCTAATTATTGTATGTATGTTCTAATTATTGTATGTATGTTCTAATTATTGTATGTGTGTTCTAATTATTGTATGAGTGTTCTAATTATTGTGTGTGTGTTCTTTTTATTGTATGTGTGTTCTAATTATTGTATGTTTGTTCTAATTATTGTATGTATGTTCTAATTATTGTATGTATGTTCTAATTATTGTATGTATGTTCTAATTATTGTATGTATGTTCTAATTATTGTATTTATTTTCTAATTAATGTATGTATGTTCTAATTATTGTATGTATGTTCTAATTATTGTATGTATGTTCTAATTATTGTATGTATGTTCTAATTATTGTATGTATGTTCTGATTATTGTATGTATGTTCTAATTATTGTATGTATGTTCTAATTATTGTATGTATGTTCTAATTATTGTATGTATGTTCTAATTATTGTATGTATGTTCTAATTATTGTATGTATGTTCTAATTATTGTATGTATGTTCTAATTATTGTATGTATGTTCTAATTAATGTATGTATGTTCTAATTATTGTATGTATGTTCTAATTATTGTATGTATGTTCTAATTATTGTATGTATGTTCTGATTATTGTATGTATGTTCTAATTATTGTATGTATGTTCTAATTATTGTATGTATGTTCTAATTATTGTATGTATGTTCTGATTATTGTATGTATGTTCTAATTATTGTATGTATGTTCTAATTATTGTATGTATGTTCTAATTATTGTATGTATGTTCTAATTATTGTATGTATGTTCTGATTATTGTATGTATGTTCTAATTATTGTATGTATGTTCTGATTATTGTATGTATGTTCTAATTATTGTATGTATGTTCTAATTATTGTATGTATGTTCTGATTATTGTATGTATGTTCTAATTATTGTATGTATGTTCTAATTATTGTATGTATGTTCTAATTATTGTATGTATGTTCTAATTATTGTATGTATGTTCTAATTATTGTATGTATGTTCTGGTTATTGTATGTATGTTTTAATTATTGTATGTATGTTATATTATTGTATGTATGTTCTAATTATTGTATGTATGTTCTAATTATTGTATGTATGTTCTAATTATTGTATGTATGTTCTAATTATTGTATGTATGTTCTAATTATTGTATGTATGTTCTAATTATTGTATGTATGTTATAATTATTGTATGTATGTTCTAATTATTGTATGTATGTTCTAATTATTGTATGTATGTTCTAATTATTGTATGTATGTTCTAATTATTGTATGTATGTTCTAATTATTGTTTGTATGTTCTAATTATTGTATGTATGTTCTAATTATTGTATGTATGTTCTAATTATTGTATGTATGTTCTAATTATTGTATGTATGTTCTAATTATTGTATGTATGTTCTAATTATTGTATGTATGTTCTAATTATTGTATGTATGGTCTAATTATTGTATGTATGGTCTAATTATTGTATGTATGTTATAATTATTGTATGTATGTTCTAATTATTGTATGTATGTTCTAATTATTGTATGTACGTTCTAATTATTGTATGTATGGTCTAATTATTGTATGTATGGTCTAATTATTGTATGTATGTTTTAGTTACTGTATGTATGTTCTATCTCAAAAGGTTAATTCTGATCATTGTGGTATATGAGATTTATATGCATGTTATCAAAGTTCCAAAACTTGTCTACTTCAAAAAATGACTTTTTTAAAAAAATATACGGACTGTAGTTAGGCGTAATCTATATATCAACTATTATATCGCATTAATTTGATAATATCTTACTGTGACAATGACAACGAAATATTTTTATTCTGCATATTAAATTACATTTTATAAAATATGATATTTTCGCATAGGCCTATATTTAAAAAAAAACTTTTTTTTTTACTTTGGAAAGAAGAGATACTTTTTGATGTGCTGTAAATGCTGACATTGCTAAATGCATTAAAACATTCTATAAAAGTATTTTTTTAGTCTACATATTCGCATTTTTTTAAAGTCCAGTTTTTAGTTTATTTTAAATTTAGAAACATGATATTGCATTGAGACCACTGATCTATAAAAAGAATGGATTGCGCCTTCATAATAAATTATTGGTTTGAGCAAAGTGAAGAAAAGCACTGATCTATAGAAGAACGGAAAAACAACAAATTTCCACTGCACATACCGATATAAACAAAATTGTGTCTAAAACTTACTGTGCCACTGATCTATAAATAGATCGCAACGGAATCTATGTTACTGCCATTTTACACAATATGCAAATGGATTGTTGCTGTCAAGCTTCTGACTTCTTATTAATAATATACAACTAACAATAATACGATCAAAAGAAAACAAATACCAAACAATAAAAAAAGTTAATAATAAAAAATTTAAGTAGACAGCAATATTTCGCAGTACGGAAAAACCCGGTCCCGAACACACACTAAATTTGAAAGCATTTTAAAGGGACATCATTTGGAAACTGCGCCCAATGTATAACCTTAACATACGGTGATTAGTAATAGGTCTAAGTTTATTTAAAAAAAAAAAAATTAACGAATTAAGCAATATTGTTTAAAAAATAAAACTTTATTTATACATTTAACTTTTAACCCGATTAGTCAAACGGCTTAGGAGAATATAGAGCAGAAACAAACAACTAAATAAATAAACAAACTCACGGTAATTATATATATTGATCAGTGACAGTATAAACAAAATGGCGGAAATTTCCTCAAGAAGGTTACTTCCAAGCCTAATCCATTCTTCTTAGAGATCAGTGATTGAGACACTAAATTATTATTAAAATACTGTAGTAGTATTTAAAATAATAAAATAATATTAATGTATAGAAAATGTAGAACAACATTTTTCGAAAAATATTATGTAAATAAAGTATAGCATACTTTATTATTACATTAAAATATGTCTTTTAATATCGCCTATTGAACACGATAACAACAATAAATATGGCATCATAGATATAGTTTATAAATGCTAACAAATAAATTTAAAATGATAATATGGAAGAAAAAAGCCTTCATAAAAAACATACATTTAACATATACATTTCATAATCTCATCAATAATGTCTTACAATAGCAACTAATAATTTTATAACATTTGAGATATCATGTAGCTGATTCACGTAGATCTGTATAATCTTAATAAAAAGTATATTTATATAATAAAATATATTCTTTACGTCTCAAATGCTGGTTAATTTATTAATTTTTTTATTTTAAATTCAATAACTATTAAAAACATAATTTATTGTCTTATTATTACAGGACAGTGTACTTCTAGACCACTTTTCCCAGGATTGAAGTTCTTGTGATAGATTATATACGAGTGTATTTCATATCATGAATGGCAGCAGAAGATACATGCAGGGAAATCAATGCTGATGAGATGTTACTGGAAGCAACAGAACATGTATTTTCAGACAAAACACAATTTGTGAAAAATCTACTCAAATCCAGCAAGCAATTATTTGTGAAAGATTTTTTAGATCAAAGTCTACTGTCCTATTGTCGGAATGGCATATTACTTCTGATGCCCGCCATCATTTCAGCAGGAGCGGACTTGGAAGTTATTGAAAATGGAAATACTCCTTTATCGGTGTGCGCTTGTAACTGTTAAGAAAGTTGTGCCAGATGTCTGATTGGAGCTGGTGCAAACGTGAATGCTGTTAATTTCGATGGTAATACGCCTTTAATTGTTTCAGTGTTTAACAGTGCCTCTATTGGGGTGACAAAACTCTTAATTTATTCATGGTTGTTCGCAGCCTGTTTTTTTTTCAATTCAATTCTGAGAATGATTGTTCACTAGACGCATTGTCAACCATAAGTACAATGCCCTCACAGCCCAGGGCAACAGTTTCAGCGACGCCCCCATGCATACTGTAACTGCTTTGTTTAGTGCCTGTGCTTAGTTAATTATTATGATTAAATAAATTTTAAATTGCAATTTTTCATTAAGAATATTCTAGTTGAGCCAATCTTTTATGAAATTTTTGTATAAAACAGTTTGAGTGTAAATTTTTTCCATTATTATTCATTATTCTCTTTGTTCACAGTTTGTGTTTAAAATTTTATTTTCCCTTCAACTGTCCTCAAATTTCTGGTATGAACTTAGGTTATATTTGCCGCCGCCCCTAGAAGTGTCACCCCCGGGCATATGCCCCCTCTGCCCTCCCCTAAGTGAGGCCACTGCATAAGTACCAGATACATGTATAGGACAACTTCAATGTTCGGAAAAGTATCTGTCAGACGTTTATCAACAATCAATTTGTGAATTAACTGTTCAAACCCAATGTCATGATTTTGTGTATCCTTCATTAAATCAGCATGTTGTTTGGATAATTCAGCAAATTAAACCAGTTCATTACCGAGGTGATCTTCCAGACCTCTGTCATAAATTTGGACAAATTTCACAGCTACATGTTGAATTTCATCAGCTGATAGGCCTACATTGTTAAGTTTACCAAGGAATTCAAATCGTTCACAATTAAACAATAATGTATGCATTAGTACCCTGATCTAGTGATTGCTTCAACTGGTCTATAAACGGAAGAAAACTTTCAACACCGAAGTTCTCTCTTGGTAATCACTCTGCTTCTTGTGCTTGTCCACAGTCTAGTGATGTCACATGAACACTGCGAAGACGTTTTGGTATTCATTTTAACATATTATTCGGCTGTACCAGACTGCACAGCATATATGTCCACCTCCAAAGATGACATTGGGTTAAAAAGGTCAACTGCCTGTAAACGGTTGATGGCTCTTTCGTCATCATCAGCGTCAATAGACTCGAAAGCTTCTTGTATCAGGTGATTGCCTGCTGCAAATGCTCTCCTCGCATCATACCGGCAAGAGAAGCATGTTTCTGACAGTTTCTTTGGTACATACAGTGGTACATCAGAAGATTGTGATTTCTGTGTTAAAATATAGTAACGGTGGGTACATGCTGTAAAAAGAAAGTATAACAATGTTGCAGGAGGTAAGAAAAAAATGAGACATCTGATGAACAGCTTTCAGCTGCTGTTTTACCAACTAAGTTCAGGGAGTGTGCGGTGCATGGCACCCAAACTGCGAATGGGTTGCTGTTCAGAACCAAAGCACGAAGTCCAATGTATTTACCATTCATTGAAGAAGTGTTATCATATGACTGTCCACGACAATCATTAATATCAATCATGTGCTCTTGCAGGAACTCTTAAAGTGGAACATTTCTGCAGCCCCTGTTGGCCATAACTGTTACAAAACTATTCTAATAGCCAATGGAAAAGACAAAAAAAATCGGGGGGGGGGGGTGTGGGGGCCCCTTTTGTGTGGGGGCCCCTGTTCCATAGGAACATGTGGAACATGCCTAAATACGCCACTGAGGGAAGGTGATGGATGTGAAGCGCCAATAGAATGAGTAGATCCTTGTTCTAAATTCGTTCGAGACACGTGCTCGGTACTAACAAGGTTCTTTGTGAATAAAATCTGATGTGATGGAATAAAATGTGTCAACTACTTCTTTTACCCCCCCCCCCCCCCCAATACTCACATACTAAAATGAATTAAGAATAGACCAAACCCTTAGAGCTTCACCCTCAGGGTGAAGCCAGACGTGAATCCGGAGCCTGTTGGAAGTACATTGTAAATAGATGCAAGACTTAGGTTATTTTAATGTAGGATTTACAGACAGATCTTCTACTTCTAGACAGAAGAATATACTTTCCTATGCATCCTTAGTTTGTTATGCAGTCCAACTGTTGATCTATAGAATTACAGATCACAAGGCTTACAAAATCTACAGCAAGTTAATACGCCTTGTAGATACAAACCAACTTGATGCGCCAACTTGTTTTCTTTTGTTTTCAGGAAGTACAATGCTATTTTTTTTAGCTATTTCACAGCTTATTCCGACCAAGTTTCTTTTTTGTTGTAAAACCAATTTGTTCAGGCATGCCGATTGATAGTGTAAGGGGTGGGAGTAAGAGAGAAGAAAGAAGGGTAAGGAAGGGGAGTAAAAGGGGGGATCGTGGTCTGTGCAACCTTGGTCTAACCGAACCCAAGGTGACTGTCAAGTCTAAGGCTTTAGCTAAACTAAACTATCCTAAAATAAAAGTTACTACTGGCTAACCAAAACAGCACGACACAGCACAAGAGCACAACACTTAAAAGAAACAAAGATATAGCAACAAAGGCCGAAGTAACACTATACAAACTATAACTTTATTCTACATAAAAATACTCTTAATCTAAAAACTTCAAGAAAACTATTACAAAAAAGACACAATTATCTAACAGTCCAACAAAAAAACCCAACCAGAATATCGCCTGGCTGAAACATACAATAAACATATAAATAAATAATCAATTTAAATTCATAACAATATATACATAAAAAAAGGTTAACATAAAATAGTAAAGGATACCATGTCAGACAAGTAGTTATGCCAAATGTGGAATGCATTATAATAATATACACAAAAGGACTACAAAATCACCACCACCAGTGACTATGAAAAAGCCACTGAAGGCTACATTAGAAAACAATTAATTAAATGTGATTCTGGCGCCCAAGCCAACCACATTTAAAATCAAACATATTCGACCTCATATTACAAAGTAGGTAAGAATGAAGTAAACCACATGTAAATAGGAAACACAACCAATAATACAGAGTGGCTGGCAAATAAATGCGCCACCTGTTACAACTTGTAAACAAAGGAGCCATGGGCACTCCCAAAAAAACACACAAATTGTAGTGCTATTTACCACGTGGTAAACAATTAAGTGTACCACGTATAACAACATGAAAACATCATAAAAATAAACCATTCAATAATAAAATGACAAATTACACACAAGACTCATACCAGTCCCGTGTGTAAACACTAAATACAAGGCATAATAAAACATCGATTAAAACTATTATAATTACCTTAGTCACACCATGCCCAGTACAACCACTAGACACTGTCCACAAAGGTAGGCACACAGCCTGATAGAAAGGCACACAACCAAATAGAGGGGCACACAGCCACCTAGCCTCGCATCAAGCCAAAGACTTTCTTCCCCAAAAACCAAAGGGACCCACCAATAGGCCTATTTATAGCCCAAAATGGCGGACAAAAATCAACAAAAATAAAAACACGGAATCAATTCAAACGAAACAGTTGCCAACTTAAAACAGTTACAGACCCTTACAATAGTGTTGTAAGGGAAATCACTCATACCACCACAAACCCACTCAGAGTCCCACTTACTTATCGGCAGTTTTACAATTCAAACTATTGATTAAATACGAATTACAATATCACCTAAGGCCCTAAAGCTTGTTCTTTTATGCAAATGAAAAAATAATGAAAAAAAAACACTTAAAGGGTCATGCTTTAGCGTTGAATGCATTTCTCACTTTTCAATAGCATCTTTTAACAGCTATTTGGGAAAAAGTAAATAAATCTAGATCTACACGAAGATAAAAATAAACAAATTGTAAAAAAATTCTTGATACTTTATACTTTATTAGAAAATATCTATTTTTAAGCTAAAATATTAAAGGAGTGAAATTTTGATTTTTATTTAGCATTCCATAAATTAAGGCAAATAACTATACCACTACATGTCAACGGCAAATTATTTACATACTAGTTTACTTCAAATCGAAAACTTTGCTATGGAAATAAAAATCCATAATTTCGCTATATTAAGAATTAAAGATGTATCACCAAGTTTTTTTACGTAACGCTAAAGCTATGACAGTAAAAACAAAATTAAGCTTCACTTTCTGGCCATGCTTCGTCCATAATATGGCCAGCGAAGCAGCAATCATCCATTGCTACTGTTAAAGGGATTATGTTACCAACACAATTCCCTAGCCACCTTTTGTTTTCTCCTACGCTAGAATCAGGCGAATATCATAACTAGGTAGATACGTTTCAAAATTACCAAAGAAAGTGTCAGTCTTGGTCATAAATTTATTTTTAAAAGGTATGTCTCTTATGACACACACACACAAACCCACATAGAAGGCAATAGAAGCCAATTCTCACTTTTCAATATAGAGATTTTTTTACATATAGTAAAAAAAGAAATTGGCCATAGAAGGATTGTATATTTAAAGGTTCCGTGTTTACACTTGAATAAGATACTCCATACTTATATCAGACAACAGTAAGTAGACGAAACTAGCAGATACGACTTTTCTCTAATCTACTGTCATGTATATTGTTTTTCCAAGAATTGGAACACGCAATGTTTATTCCCCTCTCTCTCTCTCTTTTCTTACTACACACAATATTAGGACGTTTAGTAGGAAAACAAAAGGTTCTAGGTAATGTTGGGATTCTGTGTTGATCTCAAATTCTCAGAGTCTGGGAACGACTCATTATTTAATAGGGGAAGTTCCTATCGTTTTTGTTATGAGTTTTGTAATGATACCATGATTTTCACCCCTACTGGTAATGGGTCTATCCCTTGCACCACTCGGATAGTATTTAATGATTTGTTTTGTCTGAAAGACAGAGAGTTTCAAAATATGTTCCTTTGAGAACGTTTGTGTTTGCACTATTTTATTCTAACTGTACATAATAGATATATTGTATATATTGAACATACCACCTGAAATAAACTATCAACAACAGTTACACTGAAGCTTCCTTGTCAAGTTCCTATTATATTGTGTTGTATACATTACAATAAGATTGATCTACTACTCTAATGTACAAGAAAGGAAATGTTGGAATACAAATACTGAATTTGTGCCCAGGACTATAAGAAGAGTTCGTGTAATACTGAAACATAAATACTAATAATTAAAGTCTCCCCTAGGACTAACGAGAATTATCAGCAAGATCTACACAGCTCTGGCCACAAGGGGATTGTGGACGTAACAAAATTTGGTGGTCTCGCCCGGTATATTTGAGTTCTACTTTTCCTGACCTAGGATTTACAAAATTTGGTGGTCTCGCCCGGTATATTTGAGTTCTACTTTTCCTGACCTAGGATTAACAAAATTTAGTGGTCTCGATCGGTATATTTGAGTTCTACTTTTCCTGATCTAGGATTGGAAAAAATTTGTTGATCTCGTCTGGAAAATTTGAGTTATATTTTTCCTGACCTATAAATATTTTGTGACATTAGTAGTACTGAGAGCGGCATATTTGTGTTTCGTTTTCTAGGACTGTGAAACTATTCTTTTTAAAAAAGAGGAGAGAACTGGTTTGCGTATTTATGCCTGGGGAAGTGTGAAGATTCCACGAAGTGTGTAATATTATATTGTGCAAATTTCTGGACAAATCGTAAGTTGGAACTTTATATTTTATTATACAATATATACTACTCTACTATCACAAATATTTCGAACGCTATACTATGGCTTCGAATATATCAAGTGAGGAACTTAATGCCATGTGATTTGCTGAACTAAAAGAATTAGCTGAGTCCTTTGGGATTGAGGCAGGACAGGCAAGACCTAATCGTAATCGTTTGACCAAAGAAATTATGACATGTTTGAACGGGCAGAATGCCATGAACACTGGTAGTGTAGTTGAAGTGGGACAGAACGATATCAATGAAGGTTATGTAGCTCCCAGTGGGGGCGAGGTAATTGCCCACGGAGACGAGGTAAGAAATATGTCATCTAGATCATCAAACAATGATGAAGATGAAGGGTTGAGTGAAAACCTAAAATTCCAATTAGCTATGAAGAGAATGGAATTGGAAAGAATTAGGATAGAAACTGAATGGGAAAATGAAAGAATTAGGATAGAAACTGAAAGGGAAAATGAAAGAATTAGGATTGAAAGCAGAGAAAGGATAGAGATGGCACGCATGAACAGACCTGACCATCGTAGGGACAGCAATGGTATGGATATTAGCGCAATGAAGCAACACTTGCCTATATTCAGAGAAGAAGATGTTCAAGATTTCTTTTTGCTTTTTGAGAGGATAGCTGTAGATTATCAGTTCCCTGATGATAAGATGGCTTTATTGTTAAGGTCAACTCTCAACAAAGGAAAAGCATTGGACGTAGTGTTGAGTTTAACACCCGAGGAAATAAATGACTATGAAGTAATCAAAGATAGGGTGCTAAAAAGTTATTCCCTGACACCAGAAAAATATAGAAAGCTATTTAGAGACAGAAAGAAGGCATATGATCAAACTCATGTAGACTTTTTGAGACAAAAGGAGAAAATGTTAGAACAGTGGCTAAACTCAAGAACCTAATATTGTTTGAGGAATTCAATGATTGTATTCGAGTGGATATTAAAACCCACATCTCGGACCGAGGGGTTGAAAATGTGCATGAAGCTGCTAGATTGGCAGATAACTATGCCATAATTCACGCCAGCATAAAGCCATATTATGCTGACAAACCCAAAGTGCACAAACCAGAGCCCAAGGAGGCTAGTAAACCAAAAGAGACAAGTGAAAACAATAATAAGAACAGTGGTGTAAATAATAATAGTAACTTAGTTCATTTCAGGAAACAGACAGATGTAAATAAAGCAAAGGTGGTATGTTTCAATTGCAAGAAAGAGGGCCACATGAAGAAAGATTGTTGGATCCTTACCAAGAAGCAAGGTGCTATTCTACACTGTGCCAGAGTGCAGAAAGATAGCAAGCAGACAGAAGAAGTGTGCAACACAGGGTCAAGAAACTCAAAAGAAATGCGGCCGGCATCGCCCATAGTTGTGGAGTCGATGGTTTTTGAGAACAGTCTATCTAAGGTAAAAGAGAATAGCTGTACTCAATCTATTATGCTTTCAGAAGGCCGTGAGGAACAGATGGTTCCTGAAGTCCCGGAAGAGGACGACCTATCCGATTTTCGACCCTTTGTCTACGAGGGGACAGTGTCGACAGAAGTCGATGTACTCAGCAAGAAGAAAATACAGATATTACGTGACACGGGTACTGCTGTCAGCGTGATCCTGGAGGGCAGTGTGCCGTTAACAGATGCCACCAGTACCGGTGAGTCTGTTGTGCTGAGAGGTGCTAGTATGGAGGCTGTGGAAGCTCCACTGCACAGAATAAAACTCGAGTCGGATATTTTTACAGGTAACATCGTAGTGGGAGTGTGGCGCGCACTACCCGTCAAAGGCGTTTCCATGATATTAGGAAATGACATTATGGGCGGCAGAGTCACTGTCGAGCCCATGGTTAAAGTGTTGGAGACAAAGATGGCGGAGGCCAAAAACCTACGTCCTGCCAATGAACGCCCAACATGTGCACTGACAAGAGCAATGCAGAAGAAGAAGTCGGTAAAGACTCCTGCTACGCCGTGTAGTGCAACGAAAGTTGTGTTTGTCTGTTCTGAAGACACACATGCGAATGAAACAGTGATAACAGAAACACCTGACATCGATTTAAGTGCTACGTTCTTTGCTGAACTAACAACTGGTGATGCAACAGAGAACGATAACATTTTGTCACCAAAGCAGAAATTGGTGAAAGAACAATTGAATGACGAAGTAATAATGCAACTCAGAATGAAAACTGTTGATGAAAAGACTGCAGATGCAATGGCGGAATGTTTCTACATGAAAGATGAAGTGTTGATGAGAAAGTCGAAACCGCTCAACTCAGGTACAAACGAGTGGGACAGTATTCACCAGATTGTAATACCTAAGTGCTATCGTCAAGATATACTGCGTATGGCGCATGATCTTCCTTTCGCTGGTCACATGGGAGTCCGAAAAACGCACCACCGTATCCCCCCTTACTTCTACTGGCCAGGACTGAGAAGAGATGTCGAACAATACTGCAAGACTTGCCACGTATGCCAAATGGTAGGACGTCCTGACCAACGAATTCCTGTCGCTCCACTCCAGCCGATACCAGCGTTCGACGAACCATTCAGTCATATACTCATTGATTGCGTGGGCCCGTTGCCGAAAACAAAAGCCGGTTTTCAATACCTGCTCACAGTAATGTGTTCATCCACTCGCTTCCCGGAAGCCATTCCGTTGCGGAACATAACAACAGTGAAGGTGGTAGACGCCCTGACAAATTTCTTCACACGTTATGGCCTACCGAAGACAGTACAGTCCGACCAGGGGACTAACTTTACTTCGAACATTTTCAAACAAGTCATGGAACAATTAGGGATAAGCCATAGGCTATCAAGTGCCTATCATCCTGAGAGCCAGGGAGCTCTGGAAAGGTTTCATCAGACATTAAAATCGATGCTTAAAAAGTACTGTTATGAAAACGAGAAAGACTGGGATAAGGGTGTGCCTTATGTACTGTTCGCTGCAAGGGAGGCCACTCAGGAATCCCTGGGGTTTAGCCCATTCGAACTTGTGTATGGACACTCAGTCAGAGGTCCGTTGAAACTTCTACATGAAACTTGGCTAACGGACAGTGAACCGATTGGACTTTTGTCATATGTAGATAAATTTAAAAATAGGCTTTATCATGCTTTTAACCATGTGAAGATTCATTTTCCACAGATGCAGGAGCGTATGAGACAGAACTATGACCGTAAAGCTACAGCTAGAACTTTTGCACCAGGTGACAAAGTTCTTTGCAAAATCAGCCTTTAAGTGCAAAGTTTAGTGGACCCTATGAGATAGAGTCAAAGCTTGGCGAGGTCAATTATTTGATAAAGACTCCTGACCGGAGACAAAAGCAGAGGGTGTGCCATATTAATTTGCTTAAGCCCTATGTTTCCAGGGAAAAGAGTAAACCACGGGAGGTCCACATGATTTCGTTAGCTAGAGTCCCGACGGACTTATCTAGGATAGAATATGAGTTTGCAGAAAGTAAACTTAATAATACAGAAGCCCTTAAGAGCTTAGATACAAAGCTAGAACATCTTCCGGTAGAAGATAAGGAGAAGATTATTGAGCTGGTACATGAAAATAAGTCAATGTTTACAAATGTTCCCAGTAGGACACATGTCATAGAGCACGATGTAGTGTTAACCAATAGTGCCAGGTCTATTAAACAGCATCCATTTGACCCCATCAGACCTGAGCATATTAAATTAGATGTAAAGTATATGTTAGAAGATGACATAGGAGAAAAATGTGATAGCAAATGGTCTACACCCTGTGTGATGGTACCAAAAGCCAGCCGACCACACACTGCAGTTTTATAGAGACTTTGGGAAATTAAGTAATTTGACAAAGACCGACTGGTATCCCATTCCCGTATCATCGACAAGATAGAGACTAGAGACAACTTCACAGCTGATACTCTATCTCGGGTGCTACATGATTGACTGAATAACCCTATACTTCTTTTTCAGATCATCTCATTTATTCATTAAGAATGTGTCATGATAACCTATCATTCGTTTGAATTTTGATTATGGAATACCTATAGAATACTTGTATCAAACAGAAGTCAAGTCTTTTGAAAGTATTAATAATTTTTATAATCATGTATAATATTGATGTTCGGATATATTTTAAATTCATTTGATTCAATTCATTTTATTATGGAAAAGAAATTCCATTTAAATTTTGATGCACTATGCAATAAATATATATGCATGTATTTACTTGATATGGATGGATGAAAGTTAATTGTCATTGCATGCAATTAAGTGGGAAACTTTAAGCTAATTGATTTATTATCTTGTATTATTTTAGTTAATGAATGGAACTAAATAATAATATGTACAATTTTTATCTTAGAAAGAGATGTAATCTCAATTGGTATAAATTAATAGATAATATTGGAAATCTATTGCTAAATTGTTATATCATTGTAATAGAATGGGAAAAACTAGTGGATATTCACTATGTTGTATAGGTTGTTATATATTCCATATATCCGGGAATGGAGGGAAACAAAGGTACCTAAAGGTGTGCACTCATTCAACCCTGAACAATCTTTTATATTAAACTTTTAAATTTGCCAAAAACGCATAATAGTGGATTACATTTTAATATTTAGATTACTGTAGTAATCGTAACTAGAGTGTATTTTCTCCTCATATTTGAGAAAAGGGGAAGTATCATCATCCTAGGTATGAACCCTGTTAATGTCAAGTTGACACTGTAATTTAAAGGGGAAGTAACCTATAGTTTGATTCGAGTTACGTATTACTTATCTTTTGGTTTGTATATTAGAAGTAAACTGTTGAAAATTGACAGAGTTTGAGCAATGTTATATTTGTTTAAATAGATTAAGACTTTTTGCAAATTTTTGGTGGAAATCCACACAACTGTACATAGTTAAAATAAGAATGACTAGAATATTTTTGAATTATTTGTACTTGTTGAGACATTAGTTAATATTAATACTAACGGTGAAATATTTGTCCATCACGTTATAATCACAATTACCATTGGGTAGTGACACTTTTTATAATTTAGTTGTGCCAGTGAGCCATGTTTGCTTAAATTGTCTTATAATCTTCCATTGATTGTTGGTTATTAAAACGATAGTGTTAAGTACGAAAAATGTACCATGTTGAGTATTACTTGGGTAATTATGGTGCATTATTTCTTTCATTGGGTGGGGGCGTGTCATGTATATTGTTTTTCCAAGAATTGGAACACGCAATGTTTATTCCCCTCTCTTTCTCTTTTCTTACTACACACAATATTAGGACGTTTAGTAGGAAAACAAAAGGTTCTAGGTAATGTTGGGATTCTGTGTTGATCTCAAATTCTCAGAGTCTGGGAACGACTCATTATTTAATAGGGGAAGTTCCTATCGTTTTTGTTATGAGTTTTGTAATGATACCATGATTTTCACCCCTACTGGTAATGGGTCTATCCCTTGCACCACTCGGATAGTATTTAATGATTTGTTTTGTCTGAAAGACAGAGAGTTTCAAAATATGTTCCTTTGAGAACGTTTGTGTTTGCACTATTTTATTCTAACTGTACATAATAGATATATTGTATATATTGAACATACCACCTGAAATAAACTATCAACAACAGTTACACTGAAGCTTCCTTGTCAAGTTCCTATTATATTGTGTTGTATACATTACAATAAGATTGATCTACTACTCTAATGTACAAGAAAGGAAATGTTGGAATACAAATACTGAATTTGTGCCCAGGACTATAAGAAGAGTTCGTGTAATACTGAAACATAAATACTAATAATTAAAGTCTCCCCTAGGACTAACGAGAATTATCAGCAAGATCTACACAGCTCTGGCCACAAGGGGATTGTGGACGCAACACTACAAAGACACTTTATCATTGTCATAATCCACTGTAGAAAATTATCGCGGGTATGTTATCATTTGTGTTATCTCTCAACATGTCCAGTCTTGAAATGCACACTGGAAGAAAAATAAAAACAAGCAATGGTTCTCAAAATTTACAACCATATTATTTAAAAGCACAAATCTTCACAGACTAAAAATTTGCTGTTGTGAGTTACCAATAACTACTGGATTTTAACTTTTAAAATTACCCCCCAAAAAAAGCGAATATAATTTTAAAATGGCTGCTTGATTTATTTGGACATTAAGAATACACGGAACGAATCGTAAAATCTTGCATGCCGTTTATTGCATGCCTAAACTTAAAAAAAAATCAAATCAAATAATAAATTCACGTCTAGATTTCGTGTTAGAGTGTCTGCAATCTTTGTATTTATGAAACGATAAATTCAACGAATATCTAAAATCAATTTAACTGATCGTTCAATAAATTCAGATGGTCTTAGCGTGTTAAGATTGGTGGAGAGCAGGACTTGAGCATATTGTAAACGCAGTTCATTAAAAGACAGCAATAATAAATTAAAGTTAAGGTCATGTAATTGATCTCGTTATGTACAGGTTCTTAAATCAATCACGCCTTGTACATGTTCCAGAATTAATCCCATTTCATGTACAACTATTGGGACTGTATGCCTATGAATACATTTTAAATCCCAGTAAAATTCAAAGATTTTATACATTGATAGCATATGAAAACATGTTATTTATTTTCAGACTTACAGATTTATATATAGTTTCTCTGTGTAATTGCATGCGATATATTGATACCCCCCCATCCCATTAACCGTGCTTTGTTATTGCCCCCTACAATATAGCCACTGGCCTCCTTCTGTCTATATTGCCCCACACTAGATCCACTTGACCATTATCTATTGTATCAACTGCCTTCTATCTATTGCCACCTCTTATATCAGCTTGTTTTCTATTCATAACTGTTTTTTTTACAACATGTCGTCCCAATGAATCATCCGTGACAAGTTTATGAAAGTTTTCTTAAAACCCATTGGACCCTGAAATATTGATCTTCATTTTGTTTTATCTCTCATATTCATATGCTCAGCTCAAACCTTTACTTCCTGTATCAGCAGTTCCCAACAACCTAGGTAGGCGTGTCCAAAACTTCTCTCTTTTTAATTAGACGGTTATTTTTATATTTCTTCTTCGCGACTCACTAAAACACAGTTTTGCTTACACTAGCCTATATAAAAGATATCAATCTGTATAATTTTCGAGATTAGTTTAGTCTACACTCTACACTCTATAGCTATCACAAAATGTCACAAAATGTCAAAGTACGCGAAAGATTCTGCAATTATTGGTCTATTTTTAGTTGGTCTTTGATTATATGGTTCCTATCTGTTTCGCAAGACAATTGATGCGCCCTTAGCATTTTAACGAGGGACAGCGCTTGCTGTGACTGACCAGCCCGATCCTCGAGTGGCAGTCCCTTGAGCATCCCACGCATTTATACATTGAGGGCGGCTGTATGGAGGATGCTTTTGCCTTCCTTTTCTGCCTTCTGTCAATGTCAGCCCTGGCCCTTTTTGCATCCTGGGAGGTTATCCCATTGTAGACGGTCCCGCTTGCATACATCTTTATATCGTAGAAGAGGCCGACCTGTGGCTCGAGATCCTGCAGCCATTTCTCCGTAGAGGATATCCTTCGTTTTTCGGCCATCATTCATACGCCTGGTGTGGCCAAGCCAGCGCAGTCTGCGCTGTGATAGCAATGCATACATGCTTGGTATATTGGCCTGGCTTAAGATTTCTTGGTTAAATTTGCGTTCTTCCCAGGTGGTGCCTAAAATTCGACGCAGTTGGCCTACTTCATGATAATCTGTCATAGGTAATGCGGACCCGATAATTTTCATTTCGTCACCCGGTACATGGTTAATAATGAAAACAAATAACGAATGAGAGGGTTTATAAGAAGGGAGGTAATCAGAAAGCTTAATCACGTTGGAGATGTAAGGGACCCGTCAACTAAAGAAAACATTAAAACCATTTAGAATGTATTAAGAAAAGAGCTGCAAGGTTCATTACTAGCGAATGTTCACAACCCCCAAGAGTTAGTTAGATCACTAAACCTAGAAACACTGGAGGACAGCAGGGCAAATAGAAAAGTAGTAATAATACATAACGCATTGACTTCTAATTTAGAAATACAATACAATAACAATTTGTAGGGGATTTTTTTAGTATATGGATCGTCAGTATAGTTGTTATTTACGGTGCTAATTATATTGAGCTCAATCATACGCAATGAGTTTATGGTAATGTTTACATGGACATAAAAGAGAGAAACCAAATTTAAAGCGAAAGTACTAGGATGAACCCACTGAGCTCAACTAAGTCGCCTCATACACAGTGAATATATAAAAAAAACTGTATTAGAAAACTTATCGTTATAATGAAACATTTGTTTACATAGTAATCGAAATGGGTACATTAGTTTCCTGTCATGCATAAGGATTTCCAATCTGAATGAAGTAGTGGCTCAATTCAACTCCAGTCACTTGTGGCATGTAGTTTTTCATATTTCCATATCGATTTCAACACAGGTTAGTCCAGTACAGTTCAGTTAGTTGGAAAATGTGCTCAATGATCTCATCTTGACTTTTATTTCATTACCTAGCCTCTTTTTTTTTCTATTTTTCAGTAACCGAACCTAGTCTATATGCCTTCTTTCTCCACTGTGCGAATGGCTTTAGGTGTGCTTTTCAATCTACCAGATGTTTCTGTTTTCATATTAGATTATTTTACTCCATAAAACCATCTATTACACACAACAACAACTTCACTAATTGCTCCTAAATAATTTATTTTTTTGTTCCTCTCTAATCAGCCTTTTTATATTCCCTTTCCATTATCCGTTCAATTGTACACAGTATAGGGCTCTCAATATCAATGCATTTATGCATGCACGTTTTCGATACATCTTTGTGTTATTTATCACTCTGTAACAATTACTCTATCAAACACTATCTATCTACTTTACCTATCTCTCTACCTACTTACCTTTCTACCCTCCATCAACTGCCTAATCAGCCTGTTCATCTACTTGCCTACTTACCTATATACCTACCTACATATCTACCTACCTACCTACCTGCCAGTGTGTCAGGCTGTCTATCCATCTATCTATTCATCCATCCACCCAACCCATCCATCCATCCATATAATATATATCCTTCCGTCTGTCTATATATCTATAACAATATATTACATTTTCAAACCTAATAACTAAACTAAATTATATTTTTCACAGGCAGCTAAGCATAAAGAAAATGGATCAAATCAAGAGACACAGAAATTGCTGACCAAAAACATCTGACGGCTACACATGTTAAAATATTGTTCAAGCTGTCTATTTGAAACTATACTCACTAGTAAAGACATTTCAGTTTCATTTCCTCGGGACACAATGTTTAGTACCGGGGACTCCACGATTCATTTTTCCAAGTTGAAGCCGATGGAAATGGCTGAAATACGGTCGGTTATAGAAAAACGCCCAAAACAGAGTGTCATCTTCAGCTTGTCCCAAGATGCGCAGGAAGCAATGCAGCAGGTCTCGGAGGAGGCCAAGATACAGATAGCCGCGAAGAGGGGTCACAGCGGGTCAAAGGGCAACGTGCTGTTCATCGAAATCGTCCAAATTCGCCAAGAGCTGGCCCCTCCTGGCCCCAACATGGGGCGCCGGGGGAGCGTCTCGGACGTGTTCGAGAACGCCCAGCTGGACAGTATGTACACGACCCACACGGCGCAACTGCTGGGGAGCGGGAGCGAGCTGGGCGAAGAGGCGGCTTCCCCGAGGAGGTCACACGGGCGCAGGCGCAGCTCTGTAACCATATGGGTGATCGAGAGAAGGGGCTCCTTGGCGGGGTCAGCCGTGGACGAAGTGACGGAGGTTCAATCGACAAACATGATTCGCGAAACATCAATTCAAGGTAAGTAATCTGATAAGACTTTTGTTACAAAAGCATACTGTGTATGTTACAACATATATTATTGAAATGCCTAGATTGATTGATGTTATATAATGGAACTCTCATGCATAAGTAATCTTAAAGAGCCCGTATCTATCAACAAACTGTGTTATAGGCCTATAGACCTTAGCAGGAATGCATTTGTGACATCATTTCCTCCAATTAAGTGAGAGAAGCACAAAAAGGCTAAGCAAATAATATTATGACATTGAGTAACATAATAATATTATAGTTTTTTTTATCTCTTAGCCTATAGATTGTATCCGTGTTCTTGGTTGTATGTCTGAGCTTACAGTATGCTTGTTGGCAGCGCTATACAAATGTCATTTTTAGATTTGATTATGTTGTTTCTTTAAATAGTCTATTAAAAGTAATTGTTATCTTTATTTAATCTAGCCCACTAGTGCATAAAGTACTGTAAACATACTATTTTTTTTTACCGTAGACAGGTAACCTAAGCCATAACTTTACAAAATGTAAAAAAAAAATTATCTAAATTGACGATCCGAATACAAAGTTTTGAAGTCACTATCGCAGCCGTGAAGCCGGCTGGTCCAGCAGTTAGATCACCGGACTGTCAACCATAACCAACTGACAGGTCGCGGGTTCTACCCTGCCATCGGCGGATCCCTGTCGCCCTGCAGGAGTTTTGGACGTGGACGTGGAGTGGACGTAATAATCTTCTATCTAGAAGGAACGTCTGTAAACTTATAAGATAAGATAATTCTCATGCAGCATTATGCAAAAAAAAAAAAAAGAGGACAGGCTTGTTTTCCATTAAGATAGTCCTGTATGTAGTAATCATAAAAAAGTTTATATTAAGTGTGAATGTCTAAAATGTGTTGTATATTGATTTCTTAGTTGTTTGTTTTGTTAAATGGAATACCAATATGGCCATTGCCTTAATTAGTAGTCAATTGTACTTTTCATTCAATTTAAGATGTGATTTTTCTGTATCTTAGTTATAAGCTATGTATTATAATATTTTGTGATATAATGTATATATTATATATGTATTTTGTTTTATGATGTATATGTAAGATGTCATGTATAATTGTCACCACACTGCACATCTATAAATAATAATATGTGCACTGGACACAGTCCAGTATATTTATATAATTAAAAAATATTTACTTTTTACTGAAGACATTTAGGAAAGTAATTTAAAATAAATATTGTAATCGGGTTAAAAATAAGCAAGTCTTTTTATTGAACAAAAAGCTAAATTGCCTAGTTGTGCCGTAGATTTACAATCTTAAAAAAAAAATAATATTAAATCGATTTTTTTAAATAGAAAAATTGGTATAGTCTAATTGGAGAACCGAACCCGGGTCAACCACATGGCAGTCCGATATGTTATCCATTCAGCTAGCGAGGGCACGTGCGCAAAGTCCAATTCGCAAACGTAAAATATGAGGCAATAAGGGCACGTGTCTTTAAATAAACCAATTTAATTGGTTAAACACACACACACACAAAGCTTTATATATATATACACATATTAGCAGTAACATTCGCTTTATATTTATCCGTAAATACAACTCATATATTTAACCCGTTAAATTGTTTACTGTTAAGAGTTTGTCATAATATTATTTATATAATTATGTCTTTTCTTTTCAATGTTTTTGATCATGTTAAAATACTATAAATAGTTTTATTATTGCTCTTTTTTATCAAAGAATATGTTGTTTATTCAAAAAAAATCTCATGTTAATATTTTTTAAAGGGACTGTTTTAGTTTTGTGTATCAATAATAGTCACTGGCGTAAAAATAAGTCTTTTATTTATTTAGCAAGGAGCTCCCTAAACTTACTTTTATACATATAGTAAATAGTGTTTTATATTAGACAATAATAATTGTTGAAACCTATATTACAATTGATACCCTTAAATTCTGATTGCAAAAAAACTCTAAATTAAAAGACATCAAGGTAATACAAGAAATCTGCATTGTGAATATTTCCCATGCTTATTTATTGATAAATCAACTAGTAAATGTAAGCATTGCATATAGTTGTTATTTCATCTTACAAAGCCCATATAAATATAATAGATACTCTCTGCATTTTCACTATACAAAGCCAATAAAAAATTAAATATAATTTATAATTTACTCTCTGCTGTTATTTGACTTTGGTTGACATTTTACACGCTTACACTTTATTCTTCATCGTCGGGGTTGAAAAGACCGTTTTCGCCATCGACATCCTCCGCCTCATTCTCATCCGCCTCATCCACTTCATCGTCGTCAGAATCTTCCTCATAATAGTAATGATTTAAAGAGTGACTGAACAGGTACAGATTCTTTCTGCGCACATCTTTTATAGCATTCTCTGCGACGTTACTGAACATCAGCAAGTCCTGAAGTTGTTGCGGAATTCTGAGGTTTTGGACTTTCAAATTTCTGTCCTGGGTTGAGCCCAAAGTGTCAGAGATGACGATGAAACTAAGGGCTTCCAACGACATTGGTTGCAGGCTGATTCTCTTCAAAAATACCAGACTGTTTGTAATACCCCTGGATTCCAGATGTTCCTGGAACTGGGTGTTTCCAGACAAAATGGAAATGTCTGACCCCAAAAGGTACATGATGCGGGTGAAGTACTGCGCCAATTCTGCTTGATTCAACAGGAGCGCCGTCACCAAGGGAGAAAGGCTCATTGTAAAATCTGGCTTATACCATGAGTTCGATTTCTTGTGTATCGTGAGATGTACGGGAGCCAAGCCAAAGGATATAAATTTTGACACGAGTGATAACAAGCCCGATGAAATAAGCGAGTGTATCACGCACGGGTGGAGCATGGATACGTTAGCCCCATGGTCGAGGCAAAAAACTATGCATTCTTTCACCTGACGGACATGAAGATAGAAACACTGCAACATTTTAATGATAACTGTTTCATTTTTGGAGTCCTGTGTTGACATGTTGATGTCCGCCCCTGATATAACAAGCAGTTTAAAACTGTCAAAAATATAATCAGTTGCGGCTGCCATTAAAGCCCATTCACCGTAAGTGTTTCTATGGTTCAAGTTAATGCCTGCTCTAATGAGAACTTCAATATATTCTGGAGTATCAAAGTTATATTTTATAGCATGCAGTAATAGCGTGTTTCCAACAAACCCCGTGACCGCGTTAACATCTGCGCCACCTCTAAGCAAAAGCTCTACTATTTTCGGATCTTTAGTCTCAAATATGGCAGTTAGGCCATTCAAATTATAAATCTCCAAATCGATTCCCGCCTCGATGAGACATTGAATGTTTTCAAGGCGTCTGTTTTTTACAGCAACATGTAAGGCGGTCCTCCCGGTGTTGTCGGTTTCGTTCACATTAACCCCGGATGTAATTAGCAGATTCAAGATGTCTGCGGAGTTCTTCCTTTTTGACGCGATGTGCAGCGCAGTTTGACCGGCGGCGTTTTTCAAGCCAGCCCGCCCGCCGTGACGCAGCAGACTTTTAACGATTTCCACTGTCTCGATGTTCAAGGCGGACTCATCAACCGCGGAAGCGTCCTGACACCTTGTCATGAGAGCTGTCTTGAAGTCCTTGGATACAAACTTGAGCAACGGGTACGTGTAGGTGTCCGAGTTGGTCTCCACATTGGCGTCAGCACACCTGGACAACAATAAGTCTATGACGCGACGGTCTTGCGCCAGGGTGAGTGGATATTCGCCATCGAGTTTCGTATTGACCTCAGCACCGCAATCCAGCACAATGGGAATAACATCAACGGCACTGTTTCTTACCGCCACATGGAGTAGGTTTGAACTTCTAATTGTACTGTGAGCTTCATGCTTATAATCCTTCACAATAAATTCTAAAACCTTTACATGATTATTATGAACTGCGTCTCTCAATGCTGCTTCAATTTTCAAAATAGCTCCTTGATTGATTAGCATCTGGGCACAGATTATTTCTTCACACTCTAAGGCTTTGCTCAAAAGAAAGTTTATCTGGATCTTATCCTCTTCCGACTGGAGTTTTCTAAATACAAACTCAAGCACGTCTGGTTTAAAAACAGCTTGAGAAAGGTTTGCATAGGAGATGGAAAATTTATGATCGTCTAGAATTTTTAGAATTTCGCAATTAGCTATAGACACGGCAAGTTCCACAACTCTACATTGGTCTTGTAAAGTCAGAGTTATCCACTTTGTGCAACGTAACATTTCTTTGAAAATTTCTATATTAATTTTTGAAACCATTTTTTTTTTCTCAACAAAGGATCTCAAAAAATTAATAATAATAGTTGCTAAAGAATCACTCGTTTCATTATGAATCGAATGTTCCATTGTTGTAATGGCTAGAACTGAATTTAGATCCCCGTTTAACGCTGCAATCAAAAGAGGTGATTTCCCGGTAATTTTCTGCAAATGAAAAAGCGTCACTAATTTTAAAATCCCCTTCCTCTCTGCGACGTCTTTCCATTGCCAAAAAACGTTAGAATTGTTGTTAGATCTGATAACAGTCTGTTTCTTTAAGTGCGCCCCTGCATCTATTAAAAGCTTTATAGTATGGAGATTGGCAGCCTCTATAGCAAACATTAACGCGGTGTAGCCCTTCTTGTTGCTGTGATCTAGGTTGACCTTCTTGCTGTCTACCAATACTTTAGCAACGTCGTGGGAGGCGCTGCTGCGTGACGACAAAATCAGGGCCGTGTCGCCGTCAGAGTTGTGGGCGTTGACATCGGCGCCGGACATGAGCAACAGGTGAGCGCAGCTCGTCCAGCCGCGAAGAGCGCAGAGAATGAGAGGGGTGTTGCGTCTGTTGTCCGGATTATTGATATCCGCCCCTGCAGCGATGAGCACCCGTGCACACATGGTGTGGCCATGCAGGGCGCTCAGCGAGAGTGGCGTCATGCCGTTTTCGTCCGATGCTCGAAAGCTCGCCCCAGCCTCGATAAGAGCGGAGATGAAATGGGCATCGCCGTCGCGACAACATCGAAATAAATGTTGATTTGGGATTTCCTTTGTAAGGAAGTGTTCTAGAGTTTTGAACGGCTCGTTTAGTGTCTCTATCTTTCCGACCGGAAGATTTTGATTGGAAACGTTATCCATGACCTCATTGCTATTTATAGCAAAATTTTCGTTCAAGTTGTCCCTGGCACAATGAAGTTTTGTGTTAAAAAAGAATAAAAACTATTAATTTTAAAATTTGAAACAAACTCTATTAAATATTCTAAATTCACCATTTAAAATGGTTTAAAATGGCAATGAACACGTTATACAATAAACACAAAAAAAAAACAACAACAATTAAACAAAAAACAAACGATACATATTAGTTTACTAAGATACTAGTAAATGTAACAATATTTTAACTCTAAAGGTTTTACAAGGAAACTAAGAAATTCAGCAAAGTTCTAACTATAAAACTTTATCCAAAGAAACGATATAATTTAAGAAAACCGCAAACATAGGTTATAATTTTCTATTATTAATCATATAATGATCAATTACTTCACATTAAGTATGTTTTTATATTATTTTTGTTTTAAAATATGTACCCGTCATTACCAAAAATTGAATCAAATGAATTATCTTACGTGAATTAAACTTATATTATTGAATCATCATGAACTAATTCAAGTGGATCTTACTAATTCAAGTAGATATAGATGTTAATTGATGGCTTGTGGATAAGATTTAGTTGCACATCTTTAGCGCGCTTACGCACAGTTTTTTCACAGCTTTGTGCGAAATAACTAATAAAATAAAAAAAACTAACCCATAAAAACAAAGTTTTTATTATACTCCCTTTCTTTGTAAATGTGGATGTTGCCTTTCACTAAAATAATGATTGGATCAGTCATTTGATTGATTTTGTATTTATATTTAAATGTTTCATTTAATCGCAATGTATTGTTCGATATTCATAGTCGGTGGTTTCTAGTTGGTAATAATATATATATGTCAGTGACTAACACTTTGGGTGGTCGTCTGCTGAGTTAAGGTTTTTAATAAACTAAGTTAAGTTTGACTTCCGCCATGAAGAGGACTGGCGTAAAATATAAATAAAATTGCGTAAAATATAAATAAAATTAAAATACTAAGAAGTTATTATATTATAAATTTGGATGTGCATTCTTAAATCATCAAATAACATGTATGTTCATATCTGTGTTTATATTGTTCAATAAATATTGAAGTAAGTAGAAACTACAATTGTCACATGATCATTTCTCAAGTCTACGTATACAGTGCTGAATAGAAAAAATTTCAGTTGTCTGAGTTGGATCTGAAAAAATGTTAAGTGCTTATATGCGCCATCACGCTACCAAAAATAACAAAGAATATAGGCACTAACAGTAAACTAAGTTTATATTTAATTTATATTTTTATAGATAAAAATAAAGATAAGTGATATCATACCTTATGAATTTCCACACAAAAAATTATTTTGCGCATCCTTTTTTTTTCGGGTCAAAGCCGAAAAGTTTATTTACTTCCGTCTCTTCTGGTAGAGAAATGCAGCCATGTTTTACGTAAAATTTTCTTCGATTCGCAAATTGGTCAAAAATTTATTGTCTGCTGCTCAAGTTTGAGCTCCATCGGACGACGGGAAGTGTTCCAAAAATCTATGCACAATTTTGCTTGCAAGCAAACAAGCAGACAGACAGTACGAGTTAAGAGAAAGGGAGTAAAAATAGTAAGAAACAAACCCATAAAAACAAAGTTTTTATTATATTCCCTTTCTTTATAAACTAAGTTTATATTTAATGTATATTTTGATAGATTAAAATAAATATAAGTTATATCATACCTTATGAATTTCCACACTAAAATTTTGCGCATCCTTTTTTTTTCTAGCTTTGGCCCGCAAAAACCATGCAAAGATAGCTCGCTTTGTTTCGGCTATATTGTGTCGTTTTCATTCTATTTATTTCGTAAAAACGAACATATCTGAAAAGTTAATTTGCTTCCAACTCTTCCGGTAGAGGCAGCAATGTTACCGTTTTCTTCGTTTCGCATATTGGTCGAAGGTATTAGTAACTATTCCAAAGACTATGATGCTGAAAATTTGATAGAATGTATTGTTAGTCGGGACAAGTCTGCGACCCAAGTTTCAGCTTAATTGCACGACGGGAAGTGCTCGAAAAATCGATGCAAAGTTTTCCAAGCAAGCAACCAAGCAGACAGACAGACATTCAGTGCGAGTTAATAGAAAGGAAGTAATAACAGTTGAACATTGTTCCATTGCTACTTCTTAAACCACAAGATGCAATCTTTTTCTAAGAAAAGACAAAAATACTGAAAACGTTAAATATTATACAAATAGATACAAATAAGGACCTCAGGGGGAATAAATACGGGATTGTCAAATTTTAGTTTCATATTTCATTAGTTCTTTCCCTTTGGTTTTTAAAGTTTTATCGTTTATGCTAATAGAGCCTTCTCTATGGGCGGAGCTTAAGTTTTTTTGTGTAAATTTAGTGACGTATTTGTGTAAATATAGAACCCACTTGAGGTACAAACGTAACGTGGTGAAGTTGTTCTTCATCATGTTAAATTCACATCTGAATATTGGCTATCCTACTCGCAAATGAGGAGATAAATAGTCGTATATCATCTTCCTAGTCCAAGAGAAAGCCTGACATGGTATTTTTTCAACATTTTACGCCCATTTTATCATCTTCATATCCGAGCGGTAAGTGTTGCAATTGAATTGATTTTATTGATATTATAATTAGGCCTAATAATCGTTCGGTACAACATTAATTATATGTATTCCCCTATTTTAAAAGTTAAATGCTGCAGATTAATTGATTAATGTGATTAGGCTAGGGCCGGTTAGACCTATTTACACTTTCACAAAACATAAGTAAAAAAAAGCTCTGGCCTATAGGACACTTTATTGATACAGCGGCCATTGTGTACACCACTACATAAAAAAAAAAAAAATCACGTGCTTTTTGTCACGTGATTGCAAACGCCCTATAAAATTAGTCGATTTCATCTATTGGTCAAGAGCAATGTATTAACTAGCAGCGATCGTCGCACTATATAGCTATATATTATATAGCAAACTATAGTCAGAAGGCCTACCAGTTTAGAAGAGGGATAAGGGATCTGTGAATTCAGAATTAATTTTCCAAGACCATGTTAAGTATCACGCCTCCCCAACCCAATAACCGTGAAGATTTGGCTACGCCACTAATGCCATGGTAGGCGATCCCGCAGTGCGAGGTATCCAGTGTTATTATCAGTATCCTCCCGACGATAAAGGTTGACGGAGCAATCAGCGTTTACTCATATTATGGTTTGGTATCAGCTCTTGTTGTGTGTGTGTGTGCATCAACATACAACCACAAGTAATAGCACAAGCCCTGTCGGTAAACAGCAGGGCCGGGTTTAGAACCTTAGAGACCCGAAGCACAAAAAAGCTTTTCGCGCCATTCCGTCACCCCTCCACTGCCCACCAATAATATACGTATAAGGGATTCAAATATAAATAATACCATAAATTAGAATTTTTTTTATTGCAGTGCAAAACAAAATTTACAGTAAGACAGAAATAATGTTTTTGTTGTTATTGATGTGTTCAAAATTTTTATTTGAAAAGCTTTCTCATACTTTTTAAACATGCTGATTCTTTGATATATTTTTTTATGTAAGGCTCTTTTTTTATAAAAAAAAATCATGGTTCAGCTGCACTTTTTGCAATATTGAATCGTATGGGCCATGGACCTGTGTAAATTCCTGCTTTTGGGAAATTTCTTCGGAACCCTTTTATCCCCTCCTTTCCTTCATGTCCTCAGAAATGGTTGTTCATTTTTTTTTTTTTTGCGCAGTGGTTAATCCAGCCCTGGATAAAATAAACGTTGCCTCCGCATTCAATGTAGCCAAATTAGATCTTAGCTTAACTACATCTATTACCAGGGCTGCTACATTTGTTACCATCTTAATGGAGAAAGCCTGTTTAAGTGATCATTTTCTTGCTGTACTGAATGAATTCTAAGCATACGTATACATTTTACTTACCGCTAATGTTTATAAATAACAATAAAAAGTTAAATTGTTATATAGATGGGCATACTAAAGGCTCATAAATAATTTAGGCCCTTGTTAAACAGTACTAGATCTATATTTATATTTTTAGTGTATGGTTTTGCTTCTGTTCCTTCCGAAAATATCAGTTTCACACTTTTTGGGGCCTTTTACATCGGTCCATGCCATAGGGCCATATATTAAAGTTCGTAAAGATGCAAACAATATCTGCTGTTATGCCTGTATTAAAAAATAAAAATACAACTTCGTTTGCAAACATATTTGCTTCAATAATTAGATTCAAATATAGGTTTTATAAAGACATACATCTAGTCTACAAACTATAGGATGACAATCAAATTTGTAGAGAAACTAGGAATGAGAGGATTTATATAATTGAAGTAATTAAAACATTAGCTTTTATTTTTCTTTCAGACTTTATGGGCAGATGGCAAGGAATCCGTATTTTAACTATGATTCCTTCCTCTTAAAAGCTGCAACATCACAGATTACAGAAGAAATCTCTTCAGTGGTCCAAACGTTAATGTGCACGCCAAATGCCTTCTCACAGACGGTCCTTAACAGCACCTTAATTTACTCTTCTGAGAACGGGCCGAGTATCTTGGTGCACGCTCTGCTAACAGCCGGCGCTTCCTTGGAGAGCAGAAACCAGACCGGAAAGACGCCGCTGTTGCTTTCCGCGGGAAGCAATCAGATCAACATAACGAGGCTTTTGTTGGCCAAAGGAGCAGACGTGAACGCGTTTGACAACATCGGAGACACCGCGCTCATCCTGTCCACGTATTTCAGCGCATCACACGGCACGACCAGACTTTTGCTGGAAACACGAAACGTGGACGTGGATCATCGGAACATAAATGGCTTCACGGCTTTGGCGTGCGCTGTACAGGCGATGAATCTTGAGGCTATCAAACTGCTGATCGACGCAAACGCTCACGTAGAACTGCCCACCTGTGCTGAGGTTTCCAGAAGAAACGGCATATTTAATTTAATCAAGCTTTTTAAATTAGAGAAAGACACTGGCAAGCTAGCCATTGTACAGGCAGCTGCTAGGAGAGATTCTAGGTCCATCCATTACATCACTACTACGGACAATACCGTTTTAAACTATGATAGTAGTATTTACTTGCAGTCACTCATTGAAATTCTCGGAACTATTCACACTTCGACAGTAAGTGTTAATGAAATGAACATTATTAGAATTTTGATCCACAAGTATTTATCTTTGCGTAAAGGGCCTGTGGACAAACTTCTGGAAGAGAAAGTCATGCAACTGGCAATCAATATAGGTCACACTTCTATCATTCAATTGCTATGTGAAAGTAAGTTACTTGTTTCCAATAAAGTTCTTGGGATAGTAGCTGCCAGTGGCAATTGTCGCCTACTTGATATGCTAGTTAGACACGGAGCCAGTATATGTGAAATAAGCAGTGGAGGTCAACGAATATACATTGGGTCTGCCCTTGAGAAAGCAATTCAGAATGAACAATTTGAATGTGCCAAGCTGCTGTTAAGCCGTAGGGCTTTTCTGGATATTCCTTTGGCCTTAAAGTTGGCAGTGGAATGGCGGAATGAAAAATGTTTACAATTTTTGTTGAGCGAAAAAACAGAATCATGGTCGGTATTAAGATCTTCAAATCTACTTCACTTAGCAGTTAGAGAAAGCGACCTCAAAATGTCCAAAGTGTTATTAGATAAAGGGGTCGATGTAAATGGACTGCATGACAATAAAATCCCATTAATGGAAGTGACGGACATAGAATGCCTAAATCTTCTAGTCTCTAGAGGAGCTGATGTAAACATGGTCATTGGTAGCAATTATTTATTTAGATTAGTTCTACATTATTTCCTTTCCTATCAATACAAAAATTACTTCAAGAATAAGGTTACGATGAAAGGAAAAGACATTATGTCCATTAACCTGCTCCATGCCGCCCTGCTGAAACAATTGATACTCCATGGAGCGAGTGTTGATGGGCTCGATGGCATGGATAGAACACCCTTAATGGTGGCATCAGAAACTGAGGACTCTTGTGAGGCTATAAAAGTACTTTTTGAAGCCGGAGCTGACGTCAACAAATCCGGAAATGACGGCGCTACGGCCCTGCGTTCGGCTGTACAGAACGACCGAGCAGAAAATGCAAAATGCCTTCTGGAGCTCGGAGCCGATGTCAAGGCAGGCTCTGGCACAGGAAACAGTGTTTTATTTCTATGTGACGACGTGGAATTGATGAAGCTTCTACTCGCCAGCAAAGCGGATGTCAACGCCGTAGATAGCGATGGCGACAACGCCATCATGATCCACATAAGGAACTGGTCTGGTGACACCGAGCTCATTACGGCCCTAATTGACGCTAAGTGTGACGTTAATCACCGAAACACAGATGGTAAATCTCCGCTACTTCTTGCGGCCAAGACTTTGGAGCCAGAACTTTTGTTACAGCTGCTGCGCTCTGGCGCCGATGTGAACTATGCTATTTCTGAAGACGGGAAAAATAAATGTGCAACTTCCATTATCATTAAAAGTTTATGGAATCGAAGTTCAAGGGCAGGCAAGTGTTTAGAGGTCTTACTGGATCACGGCTTAAATATTAAAAACATCCCGCCGTGTTTCATTCATGCATTAATCTCCGTAGGTTGTTTCTCCGTTGTTACTAAATTCATTGCACTTGGGTTACCGCCCATTGAAATGGTTGTGCAAAGAACGGTAACTGCTTGGTATAAATCTAAATGCACTATTTCTCCGTTGGTTGCAGCTTTATTGGTAGACAATATTCAAGCGGCCCAGCTTTTTGTAGACATCCGTTTTTTGACACAAAAGGATCTTCAGTTATTCTTTTCTGGAAATAAGGACGCCAAGAAATATTTTCAGTCGCAAGGACAACTACGTTGCTTAGAGTTTTTGGACAAGATTTGTAGTCAGCCAATGTCTCTGGAATCCTTATGCATCATTGCAGCATCTGAAGTATTTGGAACTGGTCCTGGTAGAAAAGATGATATTAAAAAGAGCGGACTTCCTGTTCCACTCCAGGAATTGATACTGCATGAAAGAATTTCTTTCAATCTAGACGACAGTAGCCGAAAGGACCTGTTTCTTTATAAATCAGCTTTGAGAAACTTAAATCTTTGCTCACGTGCTGAAAGATACTATGAAATGATGGACGAATATGATAGTGACTTTGATTCGGACAGTGATTAATTCATTTTCTTTTCTAAAAAACAAAATGTAATTGTAAATTTTATATCATGATACGATCATGTAGTCTTAATGTTATTTTTTAAATAAGTTAGCATGTCATCTCTGCCATGTCTTTGTATCCTGGCCGAACCAACACATTTTATGCCAAGTTTTGTTAATGGCATTCACTTCTTGCATGCTACTTTTCCATGATGTGCCTATTGGCGTTCATCTCCTGGGTTTACTTGTAAGTCTTTTCCAGTCCATTAAGAAAACGTATCTCAGCCATCTCTGTTGTCTTTACTTCTTTCGTCCTCGAAAATAGTTTAGTTTTAGCACTTCACACAAAGTTTACATTTATATATATGCACTCTTTTTTAATTAGCTCTAATCCCCAAATTTATATTGATTAGATTTTAGTATTAAACTCTCTAAATTAATGGAAACATTCTAATGAAATAATTTATATTTGTATATAAAATGTACAAAGAGCCCTGTTCTTTCTTTAATGTTTTGTTTCAATGTAGTAATTCATTTCTACCTTTTGGGAATATCAAGCGCCCTTTAACAAATAAAGAGGGTTGACGATATATGAAATGAACTTGTTTTATTCATCAACATACGCAAAGTATCCTTTGTAAGTATTATAATAACATTATAAATGATGATGAATCATCAAGAGAAATATTTTTTTTCTAAAATTTCGTCACATTTGAATAAGGAAAACCCTGCAGTAAAAATAAAAATCTTTTTTTTTCTAGATAAGATAAATTCAAGAAATATTAAAAATGGCAGGGGGGATAAGAAGAGTTTATAAATTTTAATTTTTGTACATGTTTCGTAAAAGTAAAATTATATAATAATAAGACAAGGCTAATCAACGTAGTATTAAAACTAAAGTACCCTTCGGACCAAATTGATCATAAGGCTGGCGAAGCAGCGTTCACCAGTTTCTGTGGCCACGGCATACCAAGGGATGTGTTGCCAGCACAATGCCCTGCCGCCTTTACTTTACCCCAACTAATGTCAGGTACCCGTCAGAGCTGGGTAAACTCAGATATTAGGTACACAATATCTGGGATAATATTGGATGAACTTTTTAATAAAAACATAACGAACAAGACTCCTTAAAACTAACATTTAAGCTAGACCCTTTCTCTTTTGTACCTTATCATAAGTTTATGATGTTGTGCTATTTGCCTGTTATGGTTTTAGTTTTGTGACAAGTCATATACAAAAAATTGCTAAAATAAGAAGCGAATAGGTAACAAAATAAATAGTAATATAATTTATCTTTTGATTTTATCTATCATGTTGTTTTTATGTTCAATAACAAAATATTGCGCAGTGTATTTTTTTTTTTTTTAAAAAGGCAATTTAACACATATAACACATATTAGTAAAGTAATTAAAAAGTCTACCCCCCCTCCTCAAACTAATGTAATACATGGCGCCTATGAGGCTACGTTGACTATTTATATATATATATATTTAGTATTATGTACTATTTCTTCCCAAATGGGTGCTTTGTAAAGATGTGGGGAAAAATACTTGTGCCAAATCTTCTTATCTATTTAAAAACTAACATTTTATCTAATTATATCAATGGTTGAAATTCTAATCATCATCATCCTGATCCAGCAGCCATCTAGGCACTTGCCATTCGGCTTGAGGCTATTGTGAAAAATTGCAGACTTTTTGTAGCTGTTCGTAGTTTGAATATAGAGTGTTTACTCAGTGTTTGAGAGATTTGATGTTTTGGGGAGGTAGACGTTTCGTATGTCCTGAAATTCTAAAGAACTACGTTTAAAAATAACGGAGCACACGGGCTATTCAAAACTATGACATAACGGGTTAAAAAAAGATTTCTAAGGAAAGCCGAAGTTATCATATTTAAATTTAGACCATCATAAAAAGGCCATACATTTATTGCAACCTACAATAAATAACGATCTAATTGAATAATAATTTTGAAGGTACTTATAAATACGAATGCAATGTAAACAATTCTTGTAACTCTATATTGTCTAGCTGTCAATAGAGTAGTACATTTATTATCCCTTAACACCCTTCTCCTTTCTAGAAAAAGAAAATAGGCTAGGCCAGCTAGTACATGTTCAACTGTTTGTTATTATAAGCTTTTTTAACATGAATATCCTTCAACCATTTTCTCGTGTGTAATTTAAGCTCAAGAAAGGTAAAATATATTGGATTTTCCCAAAGAAAATTCTGCAGGATATGATCTAGCTAAAGCAAGAGGAAGTCAAAATAAAGCTTCATTGCTAAAGCAAAAAGAAAAGTGGAATACCCGTTTACAGTGCCTTGCTTAAGGTTATGGTATATGGGTCATCTACCAACATATTAGCGTCATTTATAATGACGTTTTATAGGTAATTTCCTATCGTTGGTGTTATTTATTGGCCTACTTTTGTGACCAGCGAAGAAGGGGACCAAGTTTTTAATGTACCCGCATGTAACTGCGCATGTTAGAGACCACTCAGTTATAGTATAGATTCTTGCAGAAATCTTTCTTAATTTCATTGTGTAGAATTTATTAAATGTTCCAATTCGCTTGAGTTTTTATTCTACTTATTGAATATAGACTTAATGTTCATAATAAAGATTATATCTATTAACCTTATAAGTCTGAACCATTGACATCTCTATTGCTATCAACCGGATTGTCGTCAGGTAGGCGTAAGGCCTATTTTTAGCATGTTACCTGGGAGATATAAACTCTTATAAAACGTTTTTGACATTGTAGATAATAGCTCTTAATGCTCTATTTCGTTTGATAAGAGTTATATGAGTTTTTTAAATATATATTTTAATAATATCATATATTTGGTGCTACTGGTCGTTATCTACATCTATCTATCTATCTATCTATCTATCTATCTATCTATCTATCTATCTATCTATCTATCTATCTGTCTATCTATCTATCTAATTATCTATCTATCTATCTATCTATCTATCTATCTATCTATCTATCTATCTATCTATTTATCTATCTATCTATCTATCTATCTATATATCTATCTATCTATCTATCACTCTATCTATCTATTATAGGGTCTGCCCCTTGAATCTCAACGGAGCCAAAAAAAAAAAGACTGTCAGTGCTAATAGTAAAATATAATTTTTGATTAACAGATCAAAAGTTTTTGTCTCTAATTATTGTATGTATGTTCTAATTATTGTATGTATGTTCTAATTATTGTATGTATGTTCTAATTATTGTATGTATGTTCTAATTATTGTATGTATGTTCTAATTATTGTTTGTATGTTCTAATTATTGTATGTATGTTCTAATTATTGTATGTATGTTCTAATTATTGTATGTATGTTCTAATTATTGTATGTATGTTCTAATTATTGCATGTATGTTCTAATTATTGTATGTATGTTCTAATAATTGCATGTATGTTCTAATTATTGCATGTATGTTCTAATTATTGCAAGTATATGTTCTAATTATTGCATGTATGTTCTAATTATTGTATGTATGTTCTAATTATTGTATGTATGTTCTAATTATTGTATGTATGTTCTAATTATTGTATGTATGTTCTAATTATTGTATGTATGTTCTAATTATTGTATGTATGTTCTAATCATTGTATGTTTGTTCTAATTATTGTATGTATGTTCTAATTATTGCATGTATGTTCTAATTATTGTATGTTTGTTCTAATTATTGCATATATGTTCTAATTATTGTATGTATGTTCTAATTATTGCATGTATGTTCTAATTATTGTATGTGTGTTCTAATTATTGTATGTATGTTCTAATTATTGCATCTATGTTCTAATTATTGAATGTGTGTTCTAATTATTGTATGTATGTTCTAATTATTGTATGTATGTTCTAATTATTGTATGTATGTTCTAATTATTGTATGTATGTTCTAATTATTGTATGTATGTTCTAATTATTGTATGTATGTTCTAATTATTGTATGTATGTTCTAATTATTGTATGTATGTTCTAATTATTGTATGTATGTTCTAATTATTGTATGTATGTTCTAATTATTGTATGTATGTTCTAATTATTGTATGTATGTTCTATCTCAAAAGGTTAATTCTGATCATTGTGGTATATGGGCTTTATATGCATGTTATCAAAGTTCCAAAACTTGTCTACTTCAAAAAATGACTTTTTAAAAAAAATATACTGACTGTAGTTAATAATAGGCGTAAGCTATATATAAACTATTATATCGCATTAATTTTATAATATCTTACTGTGACAATGACAACGAAATATTTTTATTCTGTATAAATAATTACATTTTATAAAATCTGTTTTTTTCGCATATATTAAAAAAAAAAACTTGTTTTTTTACTTTGGAAAGAAGTGATGCTTTTTGATGTGCTGTAAATGCTGACATTGCTAAATGCATTAAAACATGCTATAGAAGTATTTTTTTAGTCTACATATTCACATTTTTTTAAAGTCCTGTTTTTAGTTTATTTTAATTTAGAAACATGATATTGCATTGAGACCATTGATCTATAAAAATAATGAATTGCGACTTCTTAATAAATTGGTTTGAGCTAAGTGAAGAAAAGCACTGATCTATAGAAGAAAGGAAAAACAAAAAAAATCCACTGCACTTACCGATATAAACAAAATTATGTCTAAAACTTATTGTGCCACTGATCTATAAATAGATCGCAACGGAATGCTGGTTAATTAATTAATTTTTTTTATTTTAAATTCAATAACTATTAAAAACATAATTTATTGTCTTATTATTACAGGACCACTATTATCTAGACCACTTTTCCCAGGATTGAAGTTCTTGTGATAGATTATATACGAGTGTATTTCATATCATGAATGGCAGCAGAAGATACATGCAGGGAAATCAATGCTAATGAGATGTTACTGGAAGCGACAGAACATGTATTTTCAGACAAAACACAATTTGTGAAAAATCTACTCAAATCCAGCAAGCAATTATTTTTGAAAGATTTTTTAGATCAAAGTCTACTGTCCTATTGTCGGAATGGCATGTTACTTCTGATACCCGCCATCATTTCAGCAGGAGCGGACTTGGAAGTTATTGAAGAAAATGGAATCAAAACACTCCTTTATCGGTGTGCGCTTGTAACTGTTAAGAAAGTTGTGCCAGATGTCTGATTGGAGATGATGCAAACGTGAATGCTGTCAATTTTGATGGTAATACGCCTTTAATTGTTTCAGTGTTTAACAGTACCTCTATTGAGGTGACAAAACTCTTAATTGGTAACAAAGATATCAGAATAGATGATGCCAACAACAACGGCTACACTGCACTTTTTTGTGCCATTGAAGCTGCCAACTTAAATGCAATCAAATTGTTTATTGATGTTGATGCTAGCTCACAAAAAAATGAAGTCTCTAATGAAACTTGTTTGAATTTGGAAATTGAAAGCAGAAAAGGGCTATTAAATTTAGTTAATTTGTCTCAATTACAAAAAGTTACAGGCAAATCATCTTTTGTACACACAGTCTTAAATAGAGATTTAGAATCTGCACAGATTCTCATTTGTATGAATGCTGCAATTATAAATACAACGAATGATTCATTTGCAAGCATAATGATTCATTTTTAAAATCTATACAAGAAAACAATAACGCTGTTAACCAACCAGAGGTGGAGATGTTTAATATTCTATTAACACATGTAACTGGAAACTCCCAGAGTTCAAGTGAGAAAGAGACAATTATGGACATTGCCATCTCTATTGGTGATCATACCATAGTTCAGCGTCTATCCAAGTTTGACTTTGCAGGCGTCTGGTGTGTCAGAATCTTTCTTGAACAGCGAAATTGAGGACATTATTTAATGTCTTCTGCGCCACGGAGCAAAAGTTGACCTCAAGGATGGTTATGGTGGAACAGCATTACACATCGCAGCGCAAAGGTCTAACTCTGTGGGTATTTTTAATATTTTAATTGATTCTGGTGCTGACTTGAACAAAATGAATGATGACGGAGAAAGTCACTTATGGAAAGCTGTGTTTTTTGACAATGTTGAAAACGTTGAATGTCTAATTGATGCTGGAGCCGATATTGATTTTGTTTGTAAATGCACCGATGAAAGTGACATATTTCGGGCAATAAATGAAACTATTTTGAAACTACTGCTTGACAATTATCCTGATGTTTCCATTACAACGTTGCCTAATCCTCTAAAAAGTTAATTGAAACAAGTCAAAATCGGACCCGAAAATGTAAAGCGTTTGATAGATGCCGGCTGTGATGTTGGTGAGGAAGACATCAATGGCTGCACTTCGTTAATTCTCGTCCCTAGGTATGTTAACATGCAACTTTTGACTGTACTAGTTCAAGAAGGCGCAGATGTTAACGCATCAACTGGGACACCTCGTTTTATAACTGCAGTGCTTATTTTTCTGTTTATTATCAGATTTAGCAATAAATGTCTTGTTAGCATAAGCTAATATTTCTTCATTACGTTATTGATAATCACCTATGTGCCTTTTAGCCATTGTAGGTCTATGTATATTATTATGACCTATGAGATGATCACAAACGGCAAGAGTGTGTAACTTTTGTGGAATATTCTTTTTTTTGTTGCAATTTTCAATACTATTTTTATATTTATCTCTCTAAATTTTGGGTTCCGCTCCACTTAGAAATGCGTGTGTTGGAGTTGCTATTATCCTTTATAAATATTTTTGGCATTCGTTACACTATGCTTTCACCTGATTTTCCTTCTATTTCACTTATAACAGCCAATGTCTGTTTAGCAGAACCTAAATGATCAAACTCTATGATTTGATCAAAGATTTTTAAGTTGATGTTGAAGCCAGGGCCGTATTTAGGTTTGTGGGGGCCCTGTTCCTAAATTTATGTGGGGGCCCCTTGTAACCTCGCTCCTGATTCATGGTTGTTCGCAGCCTGTTTTTTTTTTTCAATTCAATTCTGTGAATGATTGTTCACTAGACGCATTGTCAACCATAAGTACAATGCCCTCACAGCCCAGGGCAAAAGTTTCAGCGACGCCCCCATGCATACTGTAACTGCTTTGTTTAGTACCTGCGCTTAGTTAATTTTTATGATTAAATATATTTTAAATTGCAATTTTTCATTAAGAATATTCTAGATGAGCCAATCTTTTATGAAACATTTGTATAAAACAGTTTGAGTGTAAATTTTTTCCATTATTAATCATTATTCTCTTTGTTCACAGTTTGTGTTTAAAATTTTATTTTCCCTTCAACTATCCTCAAATTTCTTGTATGAACTTAAGTTATATTTTCCGCCGCCCCTAGAAGTGTCGCCTCCGGTCATATGCCCCCTCTGCCCTCCCCAAAGTGAGGTCACTGCATAAGTACCAGATACATAATTAGGACAACTTCAATGTTCGGAAAAGTATCTGTCAGACGTTTATCAACAATCAATAAATTTGTCATAAATTTGGACAAATTTCACAGCTACATGTTGAATTTCATCAGCTGATAGGCCTACATTGCTAAGTTTACCAAGGAATTCAAATCGTTCACAATTAAACAATAATGTATGCATTAGTACCCTGATCTAGTGATTGCTTCAACTGGTCTATAAACGGAAGAAAACTTTCAACACCGAAGTTCTCTCTTGGTAATCACTTTGCTTCTTGTGCCTGTCCACAGTCCAGTGATGTCACATGAACACTGCGAAGACGTTTTGTTATTCAATTTTAACATATTATTCGGCTGTACCAGACTGCACTTTTCCTTGATCTACATATTCATCAAAGCTGTTTCGCTTGAATCCAACAAAAGTTTTGAGATATTTGAGACAGGCAACGGCCATATTGAGGAAAATATGTGGGTCCTGAATGACTTTACTTGTGGCATTGAAACTTTCTAAATTATCATGCCAAAATACAGCATATATGTCCACCTCCAAAGATGACATTACGTTAAAAAGGTCAACTGCCTGTAAACGGTTGATGGCCCTTTCGTCATCATCAGCGTCAATAGACTCGAAAGCTTCTTGTATCAGGTGATTGCCTGCTGCAAATGCTCTCCTCGCATCATACCGACAAGAGAAGCATGTTTCTGACAGTTTCTTTGGTACATACAGTGGTACATCAGAAGATTGTGATTTCTGTGTTAAAATATAGTAACGGTGGGTACATGCTGTAAAAAAAAAGTATAACAATGTTGCAGGAGGTAAAAAAAAAATGAGACATCTGATGAACAGCTTTCAGCTGCTGTTTTACCAACTAAGTTCAGGGAGTGTGCGGTGCATGACACCCAAACTGCTAATGGGTTGCTGTTCAGAACCAAGGCACGAAGTCCAATGTATTTACCATTCATTGAAGAAGTGTTATCATATGACTGTCCACGACAATCATTAATATCAATCATGTGCTCTTGCAGGAACTCTTAAAGTGGAACATTTCTGCAGCCCCTGTTGGCCATAACTGTTACAAAACTATTCTAATAGCCAATGGAAAAGACAAAAAAATGGGGGGGGGGGGATGTGTGGGGGCCCCTTTTGTGTGGGGGCCCCTGTTCCATAGGAACATGTGGAACATGCCTAAATACGCAACTGAGGGAAGGTTATGGATGTGAAGCGCCAATAGAATGAGTAGATCCTTGTTCTAAATTCGTTCGAGACACGTGCTCGGTACTAACAAGGTTCTTTGTGAATAAAATCTGATGTGATGGAATAAAATGTGTCAACTACTTCTTTTACCCCCCCCTCCCCCCAATACTCACATACTAAAATGAATTAAGAATAGACCAAACCCTTAGAGCTTCACCCTCAGGGTGAAGCCAGACGTGAATCCGGAGCCTGTTGGAAGTACATTGTAAATAGATGCAAGACTTAGGTTATTTTAATGTAGGATTTACAGACAGATCTTCTACTTCTAGACAGAAGAATATACTTTCCTATGCATCCTTAGTTTGTTATGCAGTCCAACTGTTGATCTATAGAATTACAGATCACAAGGCTTACAAAATCTACAGCAAGTTAATACGCCTTGTAGATACAAACCAACTTGATGCGCCAACTTGTTTTCTTTTGTTTTCAGGAAGTACAATGCTATTTTTTTAGCTATTTCACAGCTTATTCCGACCAAGTTTCTTTTTTGTTGTAAAACCAATTTGTTCAGGCATGCCGATTGATAGTGTAAGGGGTGGGAGTAAGAGAGAAGAAAGAAGGGTAAGGAAGGGGAGTAAAAGGGGGGATCGTGGTCTGTGCAACCTTGGTCTAACCGAACCCAAGGTGACTGTCAAGTCTAAGGCTTTAGCTAAACTAAACTATCCTAAAATAAAAGTTACTACTGGCTAACCAAAACAGCACGACACAGCACAAGAGCACAACACTTAAAAGAAACAAAGATATAGCAACAAAGGCCGAAGTAACACTATACAAACTATAACTTTATTCTACATAAAAATACTCTTAATCTAAAAACTTTAAGAAAACTATTACAAAAAAGACACAATTATCTAACAGTCCAACAAAAAAACCCAACCAGAATATCGCCTGGCTGAAACATACAATAAACATATAAATAAATAATCAATTTAAATTCATAATAATATATACATAAAAAAAAGGTTAACATAAAATAGTAAAGGATACCATGTCAGACAAGGCATCTCAAGTAGTTATGCCAAATGTGGAATGCATTATAATAATATATACAAAAGGACTACAAAATCACCACCACCAGTGACTATGAAAAAGCCACTGAAGGCTACATTTGAAAACAATTAATTAAATGTGATTCTGGCGCCCAAGCCAACCACATTTAAAATCAAACATATTCGACCTCATATTACAAAGTGGGTAACAATGAAGTAAACCACATGTAAATAGGAAACACAACCAATAATACAGCGTGGCTGGCAAATAAATGCGCCACCTGTTACAACTTGTAAACAAAGGAGCCATGGGCACTCCCAAAAAAACACACAAATTGTAGTGCTATTTACCACGTGGTAAACAATTAAGTGTACCACGTATAACAACATGAAAACATCATAAAAATAAACCATTCAATAATAAAATGACAAATTACACACAAGACTCATACCAGTCCCGTGTGTAAACACTAAATACAAGGCATAATAAAACATCGATTAAAACTATTATAATTACCTTAGTCACACCATGCCCAGTACAACCACTAGACACTGTCCACAAAGGTAGGCACACAGCCTGATAGAAAGGCACACAACCAAATAGAGGGGCACACAGCCACCTAGCCTCGCATCAAGCCAAAGACTTTCTTCCCCAAAAACCAAAGGGACCCACCAATAGGCCTATTTATAGCCCAAAATGGCGGACAAAAATCAACAAAAATAAAAACACGGAATCAATTCAAACGAAACAGTTGCCAACTTAAAACAGTTACAGACCCTTACAATAGTGTTGTAAGGGAAATCACTCATACCACCACAAACCCACTCAGAGTCCCACTTACTTATCGGCAGTTTTACAATTCAAACTATTGATTAAATACGAATTACAATATCACCTAAGGCCCTAAAGCTTGTTCTTTTATGCAAATGAAAAAATAATGAAAAAAAAACACTTAAAGGGTCATGCTTTAGCGTTGAATGCATTTCTCACTTTTCAATAGCATCTTTTAACAGCTATTTGGGAAAAAGTAAATAAATCTAGATCTACACGAAGATAAAAATAAACAAATTGTAAAAAAATTCTTGATACTTTATACTTTATTAGAAAATATCTATTTTTAAGCTAAAATATTAAAGGAGTGAAATTTTGATTTTTATTTAGCATTCCATAAATTAAGGCAAATAACTATACCACTACATGTCAACGGCAAATTATTTACATACTAGTTTACTTCAAATCGAAAACTTTGCTATGGAAATAAAAATCCATAATTTCGCTATATTAAGAATTAAAGATGTATCACCAAGTTTTTTTACGTAACGCTAAAGCTATGACAGTAAAAACAAAATTAAGCTTCACTTTCTGGCCATGCTTCGTCCATAATATGGCCAGCGAAGCAGCAATCATCCATTGCTACTGTTAAAGGGATTATGTTACCAACACAATTCCCTAGCCACCTTTTGTTTTCTCCTACGCTAGAATCAGGCGAATATCATAACTAGGTAGATACGTTTCAAAATTACCAAAGAAAGTGTCAGTCTTGGTCATAAATTTATTTTTAAAAGGTATGTCTCTTATGACACACACACACAAACCCACATAGAAGGCAATAGAAGCCAATTCTCACTTTTCAATATAGAGATTTTTTTACATATAGTAAAAAAAGAAATTGGCCATAGAAGGATTGTATATTTAAAGGTTCCGTGTTTATACTTGAATAAGATACTCCATACTTATATCAGACAACAGTAAGTAGACGAAACTAGCAGATACGACTTTTCTCTAATCTACTGTCATGTATATTGTTTTTCCAAGAATTGGAACACGCAATGTTTATTCCCCTCTCTCTCTCTCTTTTCTTACTACACACAATATTAGGACGTTTAGTAGGAAAACAAAAGGTTCTAGGTAATGTTGGGATTCTGTGTTGATCTCAAATTCTCAGAGTCTGGGAACGACTCATTATTTAATAGGGGAAGTTCCTATCGTTTTTGTTATGAGTTTTGTAATGATACCATGATTTTCACCCCTACTGGTAATGGGTCTATCCCTTGCACCACTCGGATAGTATTTAATGATTTGTTTTGTCTGAAAGACAGAGAGTTTCAAAATATGTTCCTTTGAGAACGTTTGTGTTTGCACTATTTTATTCTAACTGTACATAATAGATATATTGTATATATTGAACATACCACCTGAAATAAACTATCAACAACAGTTACACTGAAGCTTCCTTGTCAAGTTCCTATTATATTGTGTTGTATACATTACAATAAGATTGATCTACTACTCTAATGTACAAGAAAGGAAATGTTGGAATACAAATACTGAATTTGTGCCCAGGACTATAAGAAGAGTTCGTGTAATACTGAAACATAAATACTAATAATTAAAGTCTCCCCTAGGACTAACGAGAATTATCAGCAAGATCTACACAGCTCTGGCCACAAGGGGATTGTGGACGTAACAAAATTTGGTGGTCTCGCCCGGTATATTTGAGTTCTACTTTTCCTGACCTAGGATTTACAAAATTTGGTGGTCTCGCCCGGTATATTTGAGTTCTACTTTTCCTGACCTAGGATTAACAAAATTTAGTGGTCTCGATCGGTATATTTGAGTTCTACTTTTCCTGATCTAGGATTGGAAAAAATTTGTTGATCTCGTCTGGAAAATTTGAGTTATATTTTTCCTGACCTATAAATATTTTGTGACATTAGTAGTACTGAGAGCGGCATATTTGTGTTTCGTTTTCTAGGACTGTGAAACTATTCTTTTTAAAAAAGAGGAGAGAACTGGTTTGCGTATTTATGCCTGGGGAAGTGTGAAGATTCCACGAAGTGTGTAATATTATATTGTGCAAATTTCTGGACAAATCGTAAGTTGGAACTTTATATTTTATTATACAATATATACTACTCTACTATCACAAATATTTCGAACGCTATACTATGGCTTCGAATATATCAAGTGAGGAACTTAATGCCATGTCATTTGCTGAACTAAAAGAATTAGCTGAGTCCTTTGGGATTGAGGCAGGACAGGCAAGACCTAATCGTAATCGTTTGACCAAAGAAATTATGACATGTTTGAACGGGCAGAATGCCATGAACACTGGTAGTGTAGTTGAAGTGGGACAGAACGATATCAATGAAGGTTATGTAGCTCCCAGTGGGGGCGAGGTAATTGCCCACGGAGACGAGGTAAGAAATATGTCATCTAGATCATCAAACAATGATGAAGATGAAGGGTTGAGTGAAAACCTAAAATTCCAATTAGCTATGAAGAGAATGGAATTGGAAAGAATTAGGATAGAAACTGAATGGGAAAATGAAAGAATTAGGATAGAAACTGAAAGGGAAAATGAAAGAATTAGGATTGAAAGCAGAGAAAGGATAGAGATGGCACGCATGAACAGACCTGACCATCGTAGGGACAGCAATGGTATGGATATTAGCGCAATGAAGCAACACTTGCCTATATTCAGAGAAGAAGATGTTCAAGATTTCTTTTTGCTTTTTGAGAGGATAGCTGTAGATTATCAGTTCCCTGATGATAAGATGGCTTTATTGTTAAGGTCAACTCTCAACAAAGGAAAAGCATTGGACGTAGTGTTGAGTTTAACACCCGAGGAAATAAATGACTATGAAGTAATCAAAGATAGGGTGCTAAAAAGTTATTCCCTGACACCAGAAAAATATAGAAAGCTATTTAGAGACAGAAAGAAGGCATATGATCAAACTCATGTAGACTTTTTGAGACAAAAGGAGAAAATGTTAGAACAGTGGCTAAACTCAAGAACCTAATATTGTTTGAGGAATTCAATGATTGTATTCGAGTGGATATTAAAACCCACATCTCGGACCGAGGGGTTGAAAATGTGCATGAAGCTGCTAGATTGGCAGATAACTATGCCATAATTCACGCCAGCATAAAGCCATATTATGCTGACAAACCCAAAGTGCACAAACCAGAGCCCAAGGAGGCTAGTAAACCAAAAGAGACAAGTGAAAACAATAATAAGAACAGTGGTGTAAATAATAATAGTAACTTAGTTCATTTCAGGAAACAGACAGATGTAAATAAAGCAAAGGTGGTATGTTTCAATTGCAAGAAAGAGGGCCACATGAAGAAAGATTGTTGGATCCTTACCAAGAAGCAAGGTGCTATTCTACACTGTGCCAGAGTGCAGAAAGATAGCAAGCAGACAGAAGAAGTGTGCAACACAGGGTCAAGAAACTCAAAAGAAATGCGGCCGGCATCGCCCATAGTTGTGGAGTCGATGGTTTTTGAGAAAAGTCTATCTAAGGTAAAAGAGAATAGCTGTACTCAATCTATTATGCTTTCAGAAGGCCGTGAGGAACAGATGGTTCCTGAAGTCCCGGAAGAGGACGACCTATCCGATTTTCGACCCTTTGTCTACGAGGGGACAGTGTCGACAGAAGTCGATGTACTCAGCAAGAAGAAAATACAGATATTACGTGACACGGGTTCTGCTGTCAGCGTGATCCTGGAGGGCAGTGTGCCGTTAACAGATGCCACCAGTACCGGTGAGTCTGTTGTGCTGAGAGGTGCTAGTATGGAGGCTGTGGAAGCTCCACTGCACAGAATAAAACTCGAGTCGGATATTTTTACAGGTAACATCGTAGTGGGAGTGTGGCGCGCACTACCCGTCAAAGGCGTTTCCATGATATTAGGAAATGACATTATGGGCGGCAGAGTCACTGTCGAGCCCATGGTTAAAGTGTTGGAGACAAAGATGGCGGAGGCCAAAAACCTACGTCCTGCCAATGAACGCCCAACATGTGCACTGACAAGAGCAATGCAGAAGAAGAAGTCGGTAAAGACTCCTGCTACGCCGTGTAGTGCAACGAAAGATGTGTTTGTCTGTTCTGAAGACACACATGCGAATGAAACAGTGATAACAGAAACACCTGACATCGATTTAAGTGCTACGTTCTTTGCTGAACTAACAACTGGTGATGCAACAGAGAACGATAACATTTTGTCACCAAAGCAGAAATTGGTGAAAGAACAATTGAATGACGAAGTAATAATGCAACTCAGAATGAAAACTGTTGATGAAAAGACTGCAGATGCAATGGCGGAATGTTTCTACATGAAAGATGAAGTGTTGATGAGAAAGTCGAAACCGCTCAACTCAGGTACAAACGAGTGGGACAGTATTCACCAGATTGTAATACCTAAGTGCTATCGTCAAGATATACTGCGTATGGCGCATGATCTTCCTTTCGCTGGTCACATGGGAGTCCGAAAAACGCACCACCGTATCCCCCCTTACTTCTACTGGCCAGGACTGAGAAGAGATGTCGAACAATACTGCAAGACTTGCCACGTATGCCAAATGGTAGGACGTCCTGACCAACGAATTCCTGTCGCTCCACTCCAGCCGATACCAGCGTTCGACGAACCATTCAGTCATATACTCATTGATTGCGTGGGCCCGTTGCCGAAAACAAAAGCCGGTTTTCAATACCTGCTCACAGTAATGTGTTCATCCACTCGCTTCCCGGAAGCCATTCCGTTGCGGAACATAACAACAGTGAAGGTGGTAGACGCCCTGACAAATTTCTTCACACGTTATGGCCTACCGAAGACAGTACAGTCCGACCAGGGGACTAACTTTACTTCGAACATTTTCAAACAAGTCATGGAACAATTAGGGATAAGCCATAGGCTATCAAGTGCCTATCATCCTGAGAGCCAGGGAGCTCTGGAAAGGTTTCATCAGACATTAAAATCGATGCTTAAAAAGTACTGTTATGAAAACGAGAAAGACTGGGATAAGGGTGTGCCTTATGTACTGTTCGCTGCAAGGGAGGCCACTCAGGAATCCCTGGGGTTTAGCCCATTCGAACTTGTGTATGGACACTCAGTCAGAGGTCCGTTGAAACTTCTACATGAAACTTGGCTAACGGACAGTGAACCGATTGGACTTTTGTCATATGTAGATAAATTTAAAAATAGGCTTTATCATGCTTTTAACCATGTGAAGATTCATTTTCCACAGATGCAGGAGCGTATGAGACAGAACTATGACCGTAAAGCTACAGCTAGAACTTTTGCACCAGGTGACAAAGTTCTTTGCAAAATCAGCCTTTAAGTGCAAAGTTTAGTGGACCCTATGAGATAGAGTCAAAGCTTGGCGAGGTCAATTATTTGATAAAGACTCCTGACCGGAGACAAAAGCAGAGGGTGTGCCATATTAATTTGCTTAAGCCCTATGTTTCCAGGGAAAAGAGTAAACCACGGGAGGTCCACATGATTTCGTTAGCTAGAGTCCCGACGGACTTATCTAGGATAGAATATGAGTTTGCAGAAAGTAAACTTAATAATACAGAAGCCCTTAAGAGCTTAGATACAAAGCTAGAACATCTTCCGGTAGAAGATAAGGAGAAGATTATTGAGCTGGTACATGAAAATAAGTCAATGTTTACAAATGTTCCCAGTAGGACACATGTCATAGAGCACGATGTAGTGTTAACCAATAGTGCCAGGTCTATTAAACAGCATCCATTTGACCCCATCAGACCTGAGCATATTAAATTAGATGTAAAGTATATGTTAGAAGATGACATAGGAGAAAAATGTGATAGCAAATGGTCTACACCCTGTGTGATGGTACCAAAAGCCAGCCGACCACACACTGCAGTTTTATAGAGACTTTGGGAAATTAAGTAATTTGACAAAGACCGACTGGTATCCCATTCCCGTATCATCGACAAGATAGAGACTAGAGACAACTTCACAGCTGATACTCTATCTCGGGTGCTACATGATTGACTGAATAACCCTATACTTCTTTTTCAGATCATCTCATTTATTCATTAAGAATGTGTCATGATAACCTATCATTCGTTTGAATTTTGATTATGGAATACCTATAGAATACTTGTATCAAACAGAAGTCAAGTCTTTTGAAAGTATTAATAATTTTTATAATCATGTATAATATTGATGTTCGGATATATTTTAAATTCATTTGATTCAATTCATTTTATTATGGAAAAGAAATTCCATTTAAATTTTGATGCACTATGCAATAAATATATATGCATGTATTTACTTGATATGGATGGATGAAAGTTAATTGTCATTGCATGCAATTAAGTGGGAAACTTTAAGCTAATTGATTTATTATCTTGTATTATTTTAGTTAATGAATGGAACTAAATAATAATATGTACAATTTTTATCTTAGAAAGAGATGTAATCTCAATTGGTATAAATTAATAGATAATATTGGAAATCTATTGCTAAATTGTTATATCATTGTAATAGAATGGGAAAAACTAGTGGATATTCACTATGTTGTATAGGTTGTTATATATTCCATATATCCGGGAATGGAGGGAAACAAAGGTACCTAAAGGTGTGCACTCATTCAACCCTGAACAATCTTTTATATTAAACTTTTAAATTTGCCAAAAACGCATAATAGTGGATTACATTTTAATATTTAGATTACTGTAGTAATCGTAACTAGAGTGTATTTTCTCCTCATATTTGAGAAAAGGGGAAGTATCATCATCCTAGGTATGAACCCTGTTAATGTCAAGTTGACACTGTAATTTAAAGGGGAAGTAACCTATAGTTTGATTCGAGTTACGTATTACTTATCTTTTGGTTTGTATATTAGAAGTAAACTGTTGAAAATTGACAGAGTTTGAGCAATGTTATATTTGTTTAAATAGATTAAGACTTTTTGCAAATTTTTGGTGGAAATCCACACAACTGTACATAGTTAAAATAAGAATGACTAGAATATTTTTGAATTATTTGTACTTGTTGAGACATTAGTTAATATTAATACTAACGGTGAAATATTTGTCCATCACGTTATAATCACAATTACCATTGGGTAGTGACACTTTTTATAATTTAGTTGTGCCAGTGAGCCATGTTTGCTTAAATTGTCTTATAATCTTCCATTGATTGTTGGTTATTAAAACGATAGTGTTAAGTACGAAAAATGTACCATGTTGAGTATTACTTGGGTAATTATGGTGCATTATTTCTTTCATTGGGTGGGGGCGTGTCATGTATATTGTTTTTCCAAGAATTGGAACACGCAATGTTTATTCCCCTCTCTTTCTCTTTTCTTACTACACACAATATTAGGACGTTTAGTAGGAAAACAAAAGGTTCTAGGTAATGTTGGGATTCTGTGTTGATCTCAAATTCTCAGAGTCTGGGAACGACTCATTATTTAATAGGGGAAGTTCCTATCGTTTTTGTTATGAGTTTTGTAATGATACCATGATTTTCACCCCTACTGGTAATGGGTCTATCCCTTGCACCACTCGGATAGTATTTAATGATTTGTTTTGTCTGAAAGACAGAGAGTTTCAAAATATGTTCCTTTGAGAACGTTTGTGTTTGCACTATTTTATTCTAACTGTACATAATAGATATATTGTATATATTGAACATACCACCTGAAATAAACTATCAACAACAGTTACACTGAAGCTTCCTTGTCAAGTTCCTATTATATTGTGTTGTATACATTACAATAAGATTGATCTACTACTCTAATGTACAAGAAAGGAAATGTTGGAATACAAATACTGAATTTGTGCCCAGGACTATAAGAAGAGTTCGTGTAATACTGAAACATAAATACTAATAATTAAAGTCTCCCCTAGGACTAACGAGAATTATCAGCAAGATCTACACAGCTCTGGCCACAAGGGGATTGTGGACGCAACACTACAAAGACACTTTATCATTGTCATAATCCACTGTAGAAAATTATCGCGGGTATGTTATCATTTGTGTTATCTCTCAACATGTCCAGTCTTGAAATGCACACTGGAAGAAAAATAAAAACAAGCAATGGTTCTCAAAATTTACAACCATATTATTTAAAAGCACAAATCTTCACAGACTAAAAATTTGCTGTTGTGAGTTACCAATAACTACTGGATTTTAACTTTTAAAATTACCCCCCAAAAAAAGCGAATATAATTTTAAAATGGCTGCTTGATTTATTTGGACATTAAGAATACACGGAACGAATCGTAAAATCTTGCATGCCGTTTATTGCATGCCTAAACTTAAAAAAAAATCAAATCAAATAATAAATTCACGTCTAGATTTCGTGTTAGAGTGTCTGCAATCTTTGTATTTATGAAACGATAAATTCAACGAATATCTAAAATCAATTTAACTGATCGTTCAATAAATTCAGATGGTCTTAGCGTGTTAAGATTGGTGGAGAGCAGGACTTGAGCATATTGTAAACGCAGTTCATTAAAAGACAGCAATAATAAATTAAAGTTAAGGTCATGTAATTGATCTCGTTATGTACAGGTTCTTAAATCAATCACGCCTTGTACATGTTCCAGAATTAATCCCATTTCATGTACAACTATTGGGACTGTATGCCTATGAATACATTTTAAATCCCAGTAAAATTCAAAGATTTTATACATTGATAGCATATGAAAACATGTTATTTATTTTCAGACTTACAGATTTATATATAGTTTCTCTGTGTAATTGCATGCGATATATTGATACCCCCCCATCCCATTAACCGTGCTTTGTTATTGCCCCCTACAATATAGCCACTGGCCTCCTTCTGTCTATATTGCCCCACACTAGATCCACTTGACCATTATCTATTGTATCAACTGCCTTCTATCTATTGCCACCTCTTATATCAGCTTGTTTTCTATTCATAACTGTTTTTTTTACAACATGTCGTCCCAATGAATCATCCGTGACAAGTTTATGAAAGTTTTCTTAAAACCCATTGGACCCTGAAATATTGATCTTCATTTTGTTTTATCTCTCATATTCATATGCTCAGCTCAAACCTTTACTTCCTGTATCAGCAGTTCCCAACAACCTAGGTAGGCGTGTCCAAAACTTCTCTCTTTTTAATTAGACGGTTATTTTTATATTTCTTCTTCGCGACTCACTAAAACACAGTTTTGCTTACACTAGCCTATATAAAAGATATCAATCTGTATAATTTTCGAGATTAGTTTAGTCTACACTCTACACTCTATAGCTATCACAAAATGTCACAAAATGTCAAAGTACGCGAAAGATTCTGCAATTATTGGTCTATTTTTAGTTGGTCTTTGATTATATGGTTCCTATCTGTTTCGCAAGACAATTGATGCGCCCTTAGCATTTTAACGAGGGACAGCGCTTGCTGTGACTGACCAGCCCGATCCTCGAGTGGCAGTCCCTTGAGCATCCCACGCATTTATACATTGAGGGCGGCTGTATGGAGGATGCTTTTGCCTTCCTTTTCTGCCTTCTGTCAATGTCAGCCCTGGCCCTTTTTGCATCCTGGGAGGTTATCCCATTGTAGACGGTCCCGCTTGCATACATCTTTATATCGTAGAAGAGGCCGACCTGTGGCTCGAGATCCTGCAGCCATTTCTCCGTAGAGGATATCCTTCGTTTTTCGGCCATCATTCATACGCCTGGTGTGGCCAAGCCAGCGCAGTCTGCGCTGTGATAGCAATGCATACATGCTTGGTATATTGGCCTGGCTTAAGATTTCTTGGTTAAATTTGCGTTCTTCCCAGGTGGTGCCTAAAATTCGACGCAGTTGGCCTACTTCATGATAATCTGTCATAGGTAATGCGGACCCGATAATTTTCATTTCGTCACCCGGTACATGGTTAATAATGAAAACAAATAACGAATGAGAGGGTTTATAAGAAGGGAGGTAATCAGAAAGCTTAATCACGTTGGAGATGTAAGGGACCCGTCAACTAAAGAAAACATTAAAACCATTTAGAATGTATTAAGAAAAGAGCTGCAAGGTTCATTACTAGCGAATGTTCACAACCCCCAAGAGTTAGTTAGATCACTAAACCTAGAAACACTGGAGGACAGCAGGGCAAATAGAAAAGTAGTAATAATACATAACGCATTGACTTCTAATTTAGAAATACAATACAATAACAATTTGTAGGGGATTTTTTTAGTATATGGATCGTCAGTATAGTTGTTATTTACGGTGCTAATTATATTGAGCTCAATCATACGCAATGAGTTTATGGTAATGTTTACATGGACATAAAAGAGAGAAACCAAATTTAAAGCGAAAGTACTAGGATGAACCCACTGAGCTCAACTAAGTCGCCTCATACACAGTGAATATATAAAAAAAACTGTATTAGAAAACTTATCGTTATAATGAAACATTTGTTTACATAGTAATCGAAATGGGTACATTAGTTTCCTGTCATGCATAAGGATTTCCAATCTGAATGAAGTAGTGGCTCAATTCAACTCCAGTCACTTGTGGCATGTAGTTTTTCATATTTCCATATCGATTTCAACACAGGTTAGTCCAGTACAGTTCAGTTAGTTGGAAAATGTGCTCAATGATCTCATCTTGACTTTTATTTCATTACCTAGCCTCTTTTTTTTTCTATTTTTCAGTAACCGAACCTAGTCTATATGCCTTCTTTCTCCACTGTGCGAATGGCTTTAGGTGTGCTTTTCAATCTACCAGATGTTTCTGTTTTCATATTAGATTATTTTACTCCATAAAACCATCTATTACACACAACAACAACTTCACTAATTGCTCCTAAATAATTTATTTTTTTGTTCCTCTCTAATCAGCCTTTTTATATTCCCTTTCCATTATCCGTTCAATTGTACACAGTATAGGGCTCTCAATATCAATGCATTTATGCATGCACGTTTTCGATACATCTTTGTGTTATTTATCACTCTGTAACAATTACTCTATCAAACACTATCTATCTACTTTACCTATCTCTCTACCTACTTACCTTTCTACCCTCCATCAACTGCCTAATCAGCCTGTTCATCTACTTGCCTACTTACCTATATACCTACCTACATATCTACCTACCTACCTACCTGCCAGTGTGTCAGGCTGTCTATCCATCTATCTATTCATCCATCCACCCAACCCATCCATCCATCCATATAATATATATCCTTCCGTCTGTCTATATATCTATAACAATATATTACATTTTCAAACCTAATAACTAAACTAAATTATATTTTTCACAGGCAGCTAAGCATAAAGAAAATGGATCAAATCAAGAGACACAGAAATTGCTGACCAAAAACATCTGACGGCTACACATGTTAAAATATTGTTCAAGCTGTCTATTTGAAACTATACTCACTAGTAAAGACATTTCAGTTTCATTTCCTCGGGACACAATGTTTAGTACCGGGGACTCCACGATTCATTTTTCCAAGTTGAAGCCGATGGAAATGGCTGAAATACGGTCGGTTATAGAAAAACGCCCAAAACAGAGTGTCATCTTCAGCTTGTCCCAAGATGCGCAGGAAGCAATGCAGCAGGTCTCGGAGGAGGCCAAGATACAGATAGCCGCGAAGAGGGGTCACAGCGGGTCAAAGGGCAACGTGCTGTTCATCGAAATCGTCCAAATTCGCCAAGAGCTGGCCCCTCCTGGCCCCAACATGGGGCGCCGGGGGAGCGTCTCGGACGTGTTCGAGAACGCCCAGCTGGACAGTATGTACACGACCCACACGGCGCAACTGCTGGGGAGCGGGAGCGAGCTGGGCGAAGAGGCGGCTTCCCCGAGGAGGTCACACGGGCGCAGGCGCAGCTCTGTAACCATATGGGTGATCGAGAGAAGGGGCTCCTTGGCGGGGTCAGCCGTGGACGAAGTGACGGAGGTTCAATCGACAAACATGATTCGCGAAACATCAATTCAAGGTAAGTAATCTGATAAGACTTTTGTTACAAAAGCATACTGTGTATGTTACAACATATATTATTGAAATGCCTAGATTGATTGATGTTATATAATGGAACTCTCATGCATAAGTAATCTTAAAGAGCCCGTATCTATCAACAAACTGTGTTATAGGCCTATAGACCTTAGCAGGAATGCATTTGTGACATCATTTCCTCCAATTAAGTGAGAGAAGCACAAAAAGGCTAAGCAAATAATATTATGACATTGAGTAACATAATAATATTATAGTTTTTTTTATCTCTTAGCCTATAGATTGTATCCGTGTTCTTGGTTGTATGTCTGAGCTTACAGTATGCTTGTTGGCAGCGCTATACAAATGTCATTTTTAGATTTGATTATGTTGTTTCTTTAAATAGTCTATTAAAAGTAATTGTTATCTTTATTTAATCTAGCCCACTAGTGCATAAAGTACTGTAAACATACTATTTTTTTTTACCGTAGACAGGTAACCTAAGCCATAACTTTACAAAATGTAAAAAAAAAATTATCTAAATTGACGATCCGAATACAAAGTTTTGAAGTCACTATCGCAGCCGTGAAGCCGGCTGGTCCAGCAGTTAGATCACCGGACTGTCAACCATAACCAACTGACAGGTCGCGGGTTCAATCCCTGCCATCGGCGGATCCCTGTCGCCCTGCAGGAGTTTTGGACGTGGACGTGGAGTGGACGTAATAATCTTCTATCTAGAAGGAACGTCTGTAAACTTATAAGATAAGATAATTCTCATGCAGCATTAGACAAAAAAAAAAAGAGGACAGGCTTGTTTTCCATTAAGATAGTCCTGTATGTAGTAGTCATAAAAAAGTTTATATTAAGTGTGAATGTCTAAAATGTGTTGTATATTGATTTCTTAGTTGTTTGTTTTGTTAAATGGAATACCAATATGGCCATTGCCTTAATTAGTAGTCAATTGTACTTTTCATTCAATTTAAGATGTGATTTTTCTGTATCTTAGTTATAAGCTATGTATTATAATATTTTGTGATATAATGTATATATTATATATGTATTTTGTTTTATGATGTATATGTAAGATGTCATGTATAATTGTCACCACACTGCACATCTATAAATAATAATATGTGCACTGGACACAGTCCAGTATATTTATATAATTAAAAAAATATTTACTTTTTACTGAAGACATTTAGGAAAGTAATTTAAAATAAATATTGTAATCGGGTTAAAAATAAGCAAGTCTTTTTATTGAACAAAAAGCTAAATTGCCTAGTTGTGCCGTAGATTTACAATCTTAAAAAAAAAATAATATTAAATCGATTTTTTTAAATAGAAAAATTGGTATAGTCTAATTGGAGAACCGAACCCGGGTCAACCACATGGCAGTCCGATATGTTATCCATTCAGCTAGCGAGGGCACGTGCGCAAAGTCCAATTCGCAAACGTAAAATATGAGGCAATAAGGGCACGTGTCTTTAAATAAACCAATTTAATTGGTTAAACACACACACACAAAGCTTTATATATATACACATATTAGCAGTAACATTCGCTTTATATTTATCCGTAAATACAACTCATATATTTAACCCGTTAAATTGTTTACTGTTAAGAGTTTGTCATAATATTATTTATATTTATATTTACCAACGACTTTTCTGTCTTAATAAACTAAAAATATTTCACATAGAGAAAACCATTAAGAATCTATTTTACTCGGCGACTGTTGGTAGCATCATAACCTTTGCAATCACCTGCTGGTATGGTAATACCACCACATTGAACAAACATCGGATAGACCGCCTAATAAACAAAGCCTCTCGTACTACACTGACAGAATTACCCACTCTTGCGGATATTTTCAGTTCAAGGTGCCTGTCTATGATTGATAAAATCCTCCAAGATCATGCACACCCGCTTCATGATAGCTACATAATATCTAGTCGAAGTGGTCGGCTTCTTTCTATAAGGGCAAGAACAGAGAGATTTAAGAACTATTTTGTTCCACTGTCAGTAAGACTCTTTCAAAAGAATCACCTTTCAGCCAGGAAATACGATGGCTCAATAGCTGACTCCTAAATAATAGGCTTACTTTTTTTCTTGTATGATAAATGGTATGATAGTGTGCGTGAATGTCTATTGTGTTTGAGTACAAATGGTTCTTTAATATTGTTTTAGGTATGCTGAAAAAACGGAATTTATTTATGTAATCAAGTCAATTTTCCATTCATTTGGATCAATAAAGCAATCTTATCTTATCTTATCTTATATAATTATGTCTTTTCTTTTCAATGTTTTTGATCATGTTAAAATACTATAAATAGTTTTATTATTGCTCTTTTTTATCAAAGAATATGTTGTTTATTCAAAAAAAATCTCATGTTAATATTTTTTAAAGGGACTGTTTTAGTTTTGTGTATCAATAATAGTCACTGGCGTAAAAATAAGTCTTTTATTTATTTAGCAAGGAGCTCCCTAAACTTACTTTTATACATATAGTAAATAGTGTTTTATATTAGACAATAATAATTGTTGAAACCTATATTACAATTGATACCCTTAAATTCTGATTGCAAAAAAACTCTAAATTAAAAGACATCAAGGTAATACAAGAAATCTGCATTGTGAATATTTCCCATGCTTATTTATTGATAAATCAACTAGTAAATGTAAGCATTGCATATAGTTGTTATTTCATCTTACAAAGCCCATATAAATATAATAGATACTCTCTGCATTTTCACTATACAAAGCCAATAAAAAATTAAATATAATTTATAATTTACTCTCTGCTGTTATTTGACTTTGGTTGACATTTTACACGCTTACACTTTATTCTTCATCGTCGGGGTTGAAAAGACCGTTTTCGCCATCGACATCCTCCGCCTCATTCTCATCCGCCTCACCCACTTCATCGTCGTCAGAATCTTCCTCATAATAGTAATGATTTAAAGAGTGACTGAACAGGTACAGATTCTTTCTGCGCACATCTTTTATAGCATTCTCTGCGACGTTACTGAACATCAGCAAGTCCTGAAGTTGTTGCGGAATTCTGAGGTTTTGGACTTTCAAATTTCTGTCCTGGGTTGAGCCCAAAGTGTCAGAGATGACGATGAAACTAAGGGCTTCCAACGACATTGGTTGCAGGCTGATTCTCTTCAAAAATACCAGACTGTTTGTAATACCCCTGGATTCCAGATGTTCCTGGAACTGGGTGTTTCCAGACAAAATGGAAATGTCTGACCCCAAAAGGTACATGATGCGGGTGAAGTACTGCGCCAATTCTGCTTGATTCAACAGGAGCGCCGTCACCAAGGGAGAGAGGCTCATTGTAAAATCTGGCTTATACCATGAGTTCGATTTCTTGTGTATCGTGAGATGTACGGGAGCCAAGCCAAAGGATATAAATTTTGACACGAGTGATAACAAGCCCGATGAAATAAGCGAGTGTATCACGCACGGGTGGAGCATGGATACGTTAGCCCCATGGTCGAGGCAAAAAACTATGCATTCTTTCACCTGACGGACACGAAGATAGAAATACTGCAACATTTTAATGATAACTGTTTCATTTTTGGAGTCCTGTGTTGACATGTTGATGTCCGCCCCTGATATAACAAGCAGTTTAAAACTGTCCAAAATATAATTAGTTGCGGCTGCCATTAAAGCCCATTCACCGTAAGTGTTTCTATGGTTCAAGTTAATGCCTGCTCTAATGAGAACTTCAATATATTCTGGAGTATCAAAGTTATATTTTATAGCATGCAGTAATAGCGTGTTTCCAACAAACCCCGTGACCGCGTTAACATCTGCGCCACCTCTAAGCAATAGCTCTACTATTTTCGGATCTTTAGTCTCAAATATGGCAGTTAGGCCATTCAAATTATAAATCTCCAAATCGATTCCCGCCTCGATGAGACATTGAATGTTTTCAAGGCGTCTGTTTTTTACAGCAACATGTAAGGCGGTCCTCCCGGTGTTGTCGGTTTCGTTCACATTAACCCCGGATGTAATCAGCAGATTCAAGATGTCTGCGGAGTTCTTCCTTTTTGACGCGATGTGCAGCGCAGTTTGACCGGCGGCGTTTTTCAAGCCAGCCCGCCCGCCGTGACGCAGCAGACTTTTAACGATTTCCACTGTCTCGATGTTCAAGGCGGACTCATCAACCGCGGAAGCGTCCTGACACCTTGTCATGAGAGCTGTCTTGAAGTCCTTGGATACAAACTTGAGCAACGGGTACGTGTAGGTGTCCGAGTTGGTCTCCACATTGGCGTCAGCACACCTGGACAACAATAAGTCTATGACGCGACGGTCTTGCGCCAGGGTGAGTGGATATTCGCCATCGAGTTTCGTATTGACCTCAGCACCGCAATCCAGCAAAATGGGAATAACATCAACGGCACTGTTTCTTACCGCCACATGGAGTAGGTTTGAACTTCTAATTGTACTGTGAGCTTCATGCTTATAATCCTTCACAATAAATTCTAAAACCTTTACATGATTATTATGAACTGCGTCTCTCAATGCTGCTTCAATTTTCAAAATAGCTCCTTGATTGATTAGCATCTTGGCACAGATTATTTCTTCACACTCTAAGGCTTTGCTCAAAAGAAAGTTTATCTGGATCTTATCCTCTTCCGACTGGAGTTTTCTAAATACAAACTCAAGCACGTCTGGTTTAAAAACAGCTTGAGAAAGGTTTGCATAGGAGATGGAAAATTTATGATCGTCTAGAATTTTTAGAATTTCGCAATTAGCTATAGACACGGCAAGTTCCACAACTCTACATTGGTCTTGTAAAGTCAGAGTTATCCACTTTGTGCAACGTAACATTTCTTTGAAAATTTCTATATTAATTTTTGAAACCATTTTTTTTTTCTCAACAAAGGATCTCAAAAAATTAATAATAATAGTTGCTAAAGAATCACTCGTTTCATTATGAATCGAATGTTCCATTGTTGTAATGGCTTGAACTGAATTTAGATCCCCGTTTAACGCTGCAATCAAAAGAGGTGATTTCCCGGTAATTTTCTGCAAATGAAAAAGCGTCACTAATTTTAAAATCCCCTTCCTCTCTGCGACGTCTTTCCATTGCCAAAAAACGTTAGAATTGTTGTTAGATCTGATAACAGTCTGTTTCTTTAAGTGCGCCCCTGCATCTATTAAAAGCTTTATAGTATGGAGATTGGCAGCCTCTATAGCAAACATTAACGCGGTGTAGCCCTTCTTGTTGCTGTGATCTAGGTTGACCTTCTTGCTGTCTACCAATACTTTAGCAACGTCGTGGGAGGCGCTGCTGCGTGACGACAAAATCAGGGCCGTGTCGCCGTCAGAGTTGTGGGCGTTGACATCGGCGCCGGACATGAGCAACAGGTGAGCGCAGCTCGTCCAGCCGCGAAGCGCGCAGAGAATGAGAGGGGTGTTGCGTCTGTTGTCCGGATTATTGATATCCGCCCCTGCAGCGATGAGCACCCGTGCACACATGGTGTGGCCATGCAGGGCGCTCAGCGAGAGTGGCGTCATGCCGTTTTCGTCCGATGCTCGAAAGCTCGCCCCAGCCTCGATAAGAGCGGAGATGAAATGGGCATCGCCGTCGCGACAACATCGAAATAAATGTTGATTTGGGATTTCCTTTGTAAGGAAGTGTTCTAGAGTTTTGAACGGCTCGTTTAGTGTCTCTATCTTTCCGACCGGAAGATTTTGATTGGAAACGTTATCCATGACCTCATTGCTATTTATAGCAAAATTTTCGTTCAAGTTGTCCCTGGCACAATGAAGTTTTGTGTTAAAAAAGAATAAAAACTATTAATTTTAAAATTTGAAACAAACTCTATTAAATATTCTAAATTCACCATTTAAAATGGTTTAAAATGGCAATGAACACGTTATACAATAAACACAAAAACAACAACAACAACAATTAAACAAAAAACAAACGATACATATTAGTTTACTAAGATACTAGTAAATGTAACAATATTTTAACTCTAGCGGTTTTACAAGGAAACTAAGAAATTCAGCAAAGTTCTAACTATAAAACTTTGACCAAAGAAACGATATAATTTAAGAAAACCGCAAACATAGGTTATAATTTTCTATTATTAATCATATAATGATCAATTACTTCACATTAAGTATGTTTTTATATTATTTTTGTTTTAAAATATGTACCCGTCATTACCAAAAATTGAATCAAATGAATTATCTTACGTGAATTAAACTTATATTATTGAATCATCATGAACTAATTCAAGTGGATCTTACTAATTCAAGTAGATATAGATGTTAATTGATGGCTTGTGGATAAGATTTAGTTGCACATCTTTAGCGCGCTTACGCACAGTTTATTCACAGCTTTGTGCGAAATAACTAATAAAATAAAAAAAACTAACCCATAAAAACAAAGTTTTTATTATACTCCCTTTCTTTGTAAATGTGGATGTTGCCTTTCACTAAAATAATGATTGGATCAGTCATTTGATTGATTTTGTATTTATATTTAAATGTTTCATTTAATCGCAATGTATTGTTCGATATTCATAGTCGGTGGTTTCTAGTTGGTAATAATATATATATGTCAGTGACTAACACTTTGGGTGGTCGTCTGCTGAGTTAAGGTTTTTAATAAACTAAGTTAAGTTTGACTTCCGCCATGAAGAGGACTGGCGTAAAATATAAATAAAATTGCGTAAAATATAAATAAATTAAAATACTAAAAAGTTATTATATTATAAATTTGGATGTGCATTCTTAAATCATCAAATAACATGTATGTTCATATCTGTGTTTATATTGTTCAATAAATATTGAAGTAAGTAGAAACTACAATTGTCACATGATCATTTCTCAAGTCTACGTATACAGTGCTGAATAGAAAAAATTTCAGTTGTCTGAGTTGGATCTGAAAAAATGTTAAGTGCTTATATGCGCCATCACGCTACCAAAAATAACAAAGAATATAGGCACTAACAGTAAACTAAGTTTATATTTAATTTATATTTTTATAGATAAAAATAAAGATAAGTGATATCATACCTTATGAATTTCCACACAAAAAATTATTTTGCGCATCCTTTTTTTTTCGGGTCAAAGCCGAAAAGTTTATTTACTTCCGTCTCTTCTGGTAGAGAAATGCAGCCATGTTATACGTAAAATTTTCTTTGATTCGCAAATTGGTCGAAAATGTATTGTCTGCTGCTCAAGTTTGAGCTCCATCGGACGACGGGAAGTGTTCCAAAAATCTATGCACAATTTTGCTTGCAAGCAAACAAGCAGACAGACAGTACGAGTTAAGAGAAAGGGAGTAAAAATAGTAAGAAACAAACCCATAAAAACAAAGTTTTTATTATATTCCCTTTCTTTATAAATTAAGTTTATATTTAATGTATATTTTGATAGATTAAAATAAATATAAGTTATATCATACCTTATGAATTTCCACACTAAAATTTTGCGCATCCTTTTTTTTTCTAGCTTTGGCCCGCAAAAACCATGCAAAGATAGCTCGCTTTGTTTCGGCTATATTGTGTCGTTTTCATTCTATTTATTTCGTAAAAACGAACATATCTGAAAAGTTAATTTGCTTCCAACTCTTCCGGTAGAGGCAGCAATGTTACCGTTTTCTTCGTTTCGCATATTGGTCGAAGGTATTAGTAACTATTCCAAAGACTATGATGCTGAAAATTTGATAGAATGTATTGTTAGTCGGGACAAGTCTGCGACCCAAGTTTCAGCTTAATTGCACGACGGGAAGTGCTCGAAAAATCGATGCAAAGTTTTCCAAGCAAGCAACCAAGCAGACAGACAGACATTCAGTGCGAGTTAATAGAAAGGAAGTAATAACAGTTGAACATTGTTCCATTGCTACTTCTTAAACCACAAGATGCAATCTTTTTCTAAGAAAAGACAAAAATACTGAAAACGTTAAATATTATACAAATAGATACAAATAAGGACCTCAGGGGGAATAAATACGGGATTGTCAAATTTTAGTTTCATATTTCATTAGTTCTTTCCCTTTGGTTTTTAAAGTTTTATCGTTTATGCTAATAGAGCCTTCTCTATGGGCGGAGCTTAAGTTTTTTTGTGTAAATTTAGTGACGTATTTGTGTAAATATAGAACCCACTTGAGGTACAAACGTAACGTGGTGAAGTTGTTCTTCATCATGTTAAATTCACATCTGAATATTGGCTATCCTACTCGCAAATTAGGAGATAAATAGTCGTATATCATCTTCCTAGTCCAAGAGAAAGCCTGACATGGTATTTTTTCAACATTTTACGCCCATTTTATCATCTTCATATCCGACCGGTAAGTGTTGCAATTGAATTGATTTTATTGATATTATAATTAGGCCTAATAATCGTTCGGTACAACATTAATTATATGTATTCCCCTATTTTAAAAGTTAAATGCTGCAGATTAATTGATTAATGTGATTAGGCTAGGGCCGGTTAGACCTATTTACACTTTTACAAAACATAAGTAAAAAAAAGCTCTGGCCTATAGGATACTTTATTGATACAGCGGCCATTGTGTACACCACTACATAAAAAAAAATCACGTGCTTTTTGTCACGTGATTGCAAACGCCCTATAAAATTAGTCGATTTCATCTATTGGTCAAGAGCAATGTATTAACTAGCAGCGATCGTCGCACTATATAGCTATATATTATATAGCAAACTATAGTCAGAAGGCCTACCAGTTTAGAAGAGGGATAAGGGATCTGTGAATTCAGAATTAATTTTCCAAGACCATGTTAAGTATCACGCCTCCCCAACCCAATAACCGTGAAGATTTGGCTACGCCACTAATGCCATGGTAGGCGATCCCGCAGTGCGAGGTATCCAGTGTTATTATCAGTATCCTCCCGACGATAAAGGTTGATGGAGCAATCAGCGTTTACTCATATTATGGTTTGGTATCAGCTCTTGTTGTGTGTGTGTGTGCATCAACATACAACCACAAGTAATAGCACAAGCCCTGTCGGTAAACAGCAGGGCCGGGTTTAGAACCTTAGAGACCCGAAGCACAAAAAAGCTTTTCGCGCCATTCCGTCACCCCTCCACTGCCCACCAATAATATACGTATAAGGGATTCAAATATAAATAATACCATAAATTAGAATTTTTTTTATTGCAGTGCAAAACAAAATTTACAGTAAGACAGAAATAATGTTTTTGTTGTTATTGATGTGTTCAAAATTTTTATTTGAAAAGCTTTCTCATACTTTTTAAACATGCTGATTCTTTGATATATTTTTTTATGTAAGGCTCTTTTTTTATAAAAAAAAATCATGGTTCAGCTGCACTTTTTGCAATATTGAATCGTATGGGCCATGGACCTGTGTAAATTCCTGCTTTTGGGAAATTTCTTCGGAACCCTTTCCCCCCTCCTTTCCTTCATGTCCTCAGAAATGGTTGTTCATTTTTTTTTTTTTTTTTTGCGCAGTGGTTAATCCAGCCCTGGATAAAATAAACGTTGCCTCCGCATTCAATGTAGCCAAATTAGATCTTAGCTTAACTACATCTATTACCAGGGCTGCTACATTTGTTACCATCTTAATGGAGAAAGCCTAACAGTATTGTGTGGATGGGGGGATCGGCAATAAATAGTTAAAACATTACAATTTGACAAAATATTTTTTTTTATATAGAAAAAAAAAAGAAATATTGTTTTAAAATAAATATTTTGTAAAACAAAAAGATGGGATGGGGGGGGGGGGGGTTTCTAAGCGAGGGTAACTAACCCTTCCCCCCCCCCCTCACCTTGTGCCCACGCCTTTGCGAGCTAATAAGTCTGAAAATTCGATAGCAAATAGTAGGTCTTCACTACCCATTGGATATCTCAGATGACAAAGGTTATTTCGTAGCAAAGATTCGTTAATTTACATCTGGGATATTATTTTATATAAAGTAAACAACCTATTCTTTTTACATTACAAAACAAAATTACAGTAACATGATTTATGTTTAGGCCTATATTCTACTCTGCAGTACGCTTCACCCGTGAATTTGTTGTAAATCTAGATCCATAGCCAATGTTATCTACCGTAGTATGTAAACACTTAGCTATATATATATATATATATGGAGTGCTCAAGCAATAAAAATGGAGAATAAAAAAGAGGAGAAAATGCGGACTTTTAAATATAGATAAGTGCACTGTATGGCACAGAGCTGAATATCACTGATCTCTAAAAATAATGGATTGGGCTCGGAAGTAACATTCTTGAGGAAATTTCCGCCCTTTTTTTTTACTGTCACTGATCAATATATATAATTACCGTAAGTTTGTTTATTTATTTTGATGTTTGTTTCTGCTCTATATTCTTCTAAGCCGTTTGACTAATCGGTTTCAAAGTTAAATGTATAAATTGGAAACGTCCTCCAAAATAAAGTGTTTTTTTTATAAACAATATTGCTTAATTCGTTAATTTATTTTTTTAAATAAACTTAGACCTATTACTAATCACCGTATGTTAAGGTTATACAATGGGCGCAGTTTCAAAATGAAGTCCCCTTGAAATGCTTTCAAATTTAATGTGTGTTCGGGACCAGGTTTTTCCGTACTGCGAAATATTAATGTCTACTTTTTTTATTATTAACTTTTTTTTATTGTTTGGTATTTGTTTTCTTTTGATCGTATTATTGTTAATTTATATTATTAATAAGAATTCAGAAGCTTGACAGCAACAATCCATTTGCATATTGTGTAAAATGGCAGCAACATAGATTTCGTTCCGATCTATTTATAGATCAGTGGCACAGTAAGTTTTAGACACAATTTTGTTTATATCGGTAAGTGCAGTGGACATTTTTAGTTTTTCCTTTCTTCTATAGATCAGTGTTTTTCTTCACTTAGCTCACACAAATTTATTAAGAAGGCGCAATCCATTCTTTTTATAGATCATTGGCTGAATATGCATGGAAGTAACAAAAAATTTGAAACTTTTCTTAATTGGGTCATTTAAATTTGATAAGAAAATGAACTCTTTTATACCGAACATACATTATATATAAGTTTATATACATATTCTCTTATACGAGTAAATTGTGTTAATTTTAATGAGTTCCTGAATCATTAATTTAATAACGAAGTCAAAAGATGAAATGGTTGATGATTTTTCATCTTAATGCTTTGAATACCACATATATATGTTAACTGGGTAAGTAATTTTAAGGAATATTTTTTATTTAGACATGTATATAGGCCTATAGCTCACTGCCATACAGTGCACTTATCTATATTTAAATGCTTGAGCACTACATGTATATATATATAGATCAGTGAAAGACATATCTATACTTTTGGGACTCAGCTGGAAAAGAGTTGACATGACATCCCCCGGATGCTGACAGAAAAAAAAAATCTATTAATAAATCGTAAGATCAAACAGTGTCAGCCAGTGTAAGGGTTCACGCGATTTGCTTAATTTCTTAGAAAAATCATTAGAACTAACTGACATTTTGTAAGTTATTCTCTTAAGTTTTATTTCTTTTTTAAGTTTCATCGTTATTCTTAGGTAATTCGCGTAATTAATTAAAGTAACTGTAGTAACATATCATATGCTACTTCCTAAATCGCCTATTCGTCAGGACGTGAAACGTAATTTCCCAGAAAAATCAATGGGAAATTCCCGGAGTTATTTTACGTTTTAGCATAGACTATAATAAGATGGACCGCTTGCTCTATTTTTAGAGCTTATATCAACTTTTTTCCAAGCGCAACCAATAAGGCTGTCTTAAATTACTTCTACGCTCCTCGTTGTTTCTTAAATGTTTCCGCTTGATACAGCTTTCAATTTTAATTTTTCATTGAGAAAATCGAAGCGATTCAATAAAACGCAAGTGCAAAGGAAACAAAGAATCGGGAATTCCGAAAATCAGTGTTTCGAGTTTCGAGTCATCATATAGCAGAAATTAAATACTAAAGCAAGCGGTCCATGTATATTATAATTATAGTCTATGGTTTTAGAAACTATATTATACACACTGCTATTGGTGCATGCGCATAATTGTTTATCTGGCTCTATATGGTTTATTATTATTATTTTTTAAACTTTCTACAAGGTTTCTTGGCTTAGACTTAGTGGCTTAGTGGATATAACTAGTGGTGTGTGCTGTCAACAGGAGTGACACAGGTCAACCCCAACCTTCTCCATCCTTTTTTTTCTTTTTTATTATTAATTCAACTATAGTTAAACGATATATTTTTAGTTAAATACGTGAATTTTTTGTAAGTAACCATTTGTCATTGTTTTATAATTAATTCAAACAAAAAGGTTAGTTAGCCTATGCCTATGTCTCTTAATCACAATTAGAAATTGATGTTACGGTTAGGCCTGGTTAGTGTCAGGCTCAGTTAGGGTTAGGCTCAGTTAGGCTTAGGACAACTAGGGATATGATCCTAAATAAAAGCCTATAGACTATAGAATAGTATAGATTAGTATAAAGTCATAAAGTTATAAGTCATAAGTATAGCCTACACCGGATCTGCCGCATAACGCTGGGCGTTATACGGCGGATCCGCCGAATAGAAATAATGGCTAAACGTTCTTTTGCCTTTAATAGTCCATGGCTTTTGGGGTCGTCAGAAGAAAAAAAGACGTCTCAACGAATAATGTTGGATTGGCGCGAATCGCATAGCTTGAATCAAATAGATAGGGCCTATCTAATTCAAATCCTAGAAAACATTCTTTAAGCTTATGATTGTTTTTGTATTTTCCAAATGTCAGTCTTTAGCCTATTATTCCCATTGTAGCCTAATATAGCCATCGAGTTGCTGAGGTTGTCCCAAACTGTATTCTGCATTGACAGGGCGCTACAAAATCTTTCAAAGGCCTAATCTATATTTTTTTTTCATTTTGATTTAATGCAGTAAAATGCAACAATTAAGGGCGTTGATTTTGGGGAAAGCCTCGTTAAAAGAAAACTACTCCAAAAAGGGCCATCCTGAGTGGGGAAAGTTCGTGTACTCATACCATTATTTCTACTCGATTCTTCAAACACATAATTTGCTATTTGAAATGCTTGCACATCTTTATTTTAATGAAGCAACATCAAGCTATACATATGAACTAATTATTAACTTCAACATGTCTGTCCTGGGATTTGTCAATTGTCAATTCTCAGGCCGTATAGGCCTTGTTCAAGATTTACGATGTCCCCCCCCCCCCCCTATATAAAGGTGTGCTACGTCCTAGATTTCCTTTTGTCTGTGTCATGCACAAGCATGTAGTATGTTTTATTGCGTTCACCTTCGTATAAAATGTGTCTTTTTTTCGTGCGTCCATTTCCTAGGAATTGTGTCTCGTAAACAACATCGACTAAAAGAAAGGTGTTAACGGCGTTAAATGTTATTAGTTTTCGTTATCTATATAATTTGTTATTTACATAACTTTCTGTTTTCTTTAGTCTAGTTATTCTGTCAGTACAATAACAATTGGTGGTTTATTAAATTTTGGCGATAGAGGTATCTTATAATAATATATTACCCGTCTAAAAGTTGATAACGTATAAAAGTTGTGCTAGTATAAGCTAATAAGTTGTTCTCTTATATAAATTATTCTACGAAATAAGTTGCTCTCTTAAATAAGTTGTTCTCTTATATAAGTTGTTCTCTTATATAAGTTGTTCTCTTATATAAGTTGTTCTCTTATATAAGTTGTTCTCTTATATAAGTTGTTCTCTTATATAAGTTGTTCTCTTATATAAATTGTTCTCTTATATAAGTTGTTCTCTTATATAAGTTGTTCTCTTGTATAAGTTGTTCTCTTAAATAAGTTGTTCTCTTATATAAGTTGTTCTCTTATATAAGTTGTTCTCTTATATAAGTTGTTCTCTTGTATAAGTTGTTCTCTTATATAACTTGTCCTCTCAAATATAAGTTGTTCTGTTACATAAGGTGTTCTCTTATTTATGTTGTTCTCATATATAAGTTGTTTTCGTATATAAGTTGATCTCATATCTAAGTTGATTTAGTACATAAGTTGAACTCATATTGCCTATTATATCATCATAATTTTTTAAAGTACTTCTAATGGATAAGTCGATTTTCAGAATAAATAGATCTTTAGTTTATATTCATCTTGCGTATAAATATAAATTGATATTGTGAATCTCATTCGTTTCATGCCTCAGTAGTTCTAGGGCAGGGGTCGGGAACCTATGGCTCGCGAGCCAGATGTGGCTCTATTGATGGCTGTATCTGGCTCGCAGACAAATGTTCCATTATAAAAAAAAAATGTTTTTTTAGACTTTGATCTATATATTAATTGTATATCAATATTTCATTCTACAAATGAGTTAAAGTCTACTGCAGCTCACCATCAAAAGTGGTAAAGGAGATAAACTCCGCTGACCTAAAAGACAGAAACATAGCAAACTTGCATTCAATGTAATTAAAGGGAAATAACTCTTGCACACATTTGCTTAAATTTTTAGTTTTAAACATAATGTATGGCTCTCACAGAATTACTTTTTAAAAAATGTAGAGATATGTGGCTCTCTCAGAAAAAAAGGTTCCCGACCCCTGTTCTAGGGGATAAGTCGGTTTCTTGGATAAGTAGGCTTCGTGGATAAGCATAAGACCTGATGTTTAAACATAGGACAGTTTGCTGAGTAGAAATAAATATATGGAACATGAGCTATAGTAAGTTGAGGAGATAACTTACAATGATAATGTAGCCTGCCTGTTTAAGTGATCATTTTCTTGCTGTACTGAATGAATTCTAAGCATACGTATACATTTAACTTACCGCTAATGTTTATAAATAACAATAAAAAGTTAAATTGTTATATAGATGGGCATACTAAAGGCTCATAAATAATTTAGGCCCTTGTTAAACAGTACTAGATCTATATTTATATTTTTAGTGTATGGTTTTGCTTCTGTTCCTTCCGAAAATATCAGTTTCACACTTTTTGGGGCCTTTTACATCGGTCCATGCCATAGGGCCATATATTAAAGTTCGTAAAGATGCAAACAATATCTGCTGTTATGCCTGTATTAAAAAATAAAAATACAACTTCGTTTGCAAACATATTTGTTTCAATAATTAGATTCAAATATAGGTTTTATAAAGACATACATCTAGTCTACAAACTATAGGATGACAATCAAATTTGTAGAGAAACTAGGAATGAGAGGATTTATATAATTGAAGTAATTAAAACATTAGCTTTTATTTTTCTTTCAGACTTTATGGGCAGATGGCAAGGAATCCGTATTTTAACTATGATTCCTTCCTCTTAAAAGCTGCAACATCACAGATTACAGAAGAAATCTCTTCAGTGGTCCAAACGTTAATGTGCACGCCAAATGTCTTCTCACAGACGGTCCTTAACAGCACCTTAATTTACTCTTCTGAGAACGGGCCGAGTATCTTGGTGCACGCTCTGCTAACAGCCGGCGCTTCCTTGGAGAGCAGAAACCAGACCGGAAAGACGCCGCTGTTGCTTTCCGCGGGAAGCAATCAGATCAACATAACGAGGCTTTTGTTGGCCAAAGGAGCAGACGTGAACGCGTTTGACAACATCGGAGACACCGCGCTCATCCTGTCCACGTATTTCAGCGCATCACACGGCACGACCAGACTTTTGCTGGAAACACGAAACGTGGACGTGGATCATCGGAACATAAATGGCTTCACGGCTTTGGCGTGCGCTGTACAGGCGATGAATCTTGAGGCGATCAAACTGCTGGTCGACGCAAACGCTCACGTGGAACTGCCCACCTGTGCTGAGGTTTCCAGAAGAAACGGCATTTTTAATTTAATCAAGCTTTTTAAATTAGAGAAAGACACTGGCAAGCTAGCCATTGTACAGGCAGCTGCTAGGAGAGATTCTAGGTCCATCCATTACATCACTACTACGGACAATACCGTTTTAAACTATGATAGTAGTATTTACTTGCAGTCACTCATTGAAATTCTCGGAACTATTCACACTTCGACAGTAAGTGTTAATGAAATGAACATTATTAGAATTTTGATCCACAAGTATTTATCTTTGCGTAAAGGGCCTGTGGACAAACTTCTGGAAGAGAAAGTCATGCAACTGGCAATCAATATAGGTCACACTTCTATCATTCAATTGCTATGTGAAAGTAAGTTACTTGTTTCCAATAAAGTTCTTGGGATAGTAGCTGCCAGTGGCAATTGTCGCCTACTTGATATGCTAGTTAGACACGGAGCCAGTATATGTGAAATAAGCAGTGGAGGTCAACGAATATACATTGGTTCTGCCCTTGAGAAAGCAATTCAGAATGAACAATTTGAATGTGCCAAGCTGCTGTTAAGCCGTAGGGCTTTTCTGGATATTCCTTTGGCCTTAAAGTTGGCAGTGGAATGGCGGAATGAAAAATGTTTACAATTTTTGTTGAGCGAAAAATCAGAATCATGGTCGGTATTAAGATCTTCAAATCTACTTCACTTAGCAGTTAGAGAAAGCGACCTCAAAATGTCCAAAGTGTTATTAGATAAAGGGGTCGATGTAAATGGACTGCATGACAATAAAATCCCATTAATGGAAGTGACGGACATAGAATGCCTAAATCTTCTAGTCTCTAGAGGAGCTGATGTAAACATGGTCATTGGTAGCAATTATTTATTTAGATTAGTTCTACATTATTTCCTTTCCTATCAATACAAAAATTACTTCAAGAATAAGGTTACGATGAAAGGAAAAGACATTATGTCCATTAACCTGCTCCATGCCGCCCTGCTGAAACAATTGATACTCCATGGAGCGAGTGTTGATGGGCTCGATGGCATGGATAGAACACCCTTAATGGTGGCATCAGAAACTGAGGACTCTTGTGAGGCTATAAAAGTACTTTTTGAAGCCGGAGCTGACGTCAACAAATCCGGAAATGACGGCGCTACGGCCCTGCGTTCGGCTGTACAGAACGACCGAGCAGAAAATGCAAAATGCCTTCTGGAGCTCGGAGCCGATGTCAACGCAGGCTCTGGCACAGGAAACAGTGTTTTATTTCTATGTGACGACGTGGAATTGATGAAGCTTCTACTCGCCAGCAAAGCGGATGTCAACGCCGTAGATAGCGATGGCGACAACGCCATCATGATCCACATAAAGAACTGGTCTGGTGACACCGAGCTCATTACGGCCCTAATTGACGCTAAGTGTGACGTTAATCACCGAAACACAGATGGTAAATCTCCGCTACTTCTTGCGGCCAAGACTTTGGAGCCAGAACTTTTGTTACAGCTGCTGCGCTCTGGCGCCGATGTGAACTATGCTATTTCTGAAGACGGGAAAAATAAATGTGCAACTTCCATTATCATTAAAAGTTTATGGAATCGAAGTTCAAGGGCAGGCAAGTGTTTAGAGGTCTTACTGAATCACGGCTTAAATATTAAAAACATCCCGCCGTGTTTCATTCATGCATTAATCTCCGTAGGTTGTTTCTCCGTTGTTACTAAATTCATTGCACTTGGGTTACCGCCCATTGAAATGGTTGTGCAAAGAACGGTAACTGCTTGGTATAAATCTAAATGCACTATTTCTCCGTTGGTTGCAGCTTTATTGGTAGACAAAATTCAAGCGGCCCAGCTTTTTGTAGACATCCGTTTTTTGACACAAAAGGATCTTCTGTTATTCTTTTCTGGAAATAAGGACGCCAAGAATTATTTTCAGTCGCAAGGAAAACTAGGTTGCTTAGAGTTTTTGGACAAGATTTGTAGTCAGCCAATGTCTCTGGAATCCCTATGCCTCATTGCAGCATCTGAAGTATTTGGAACTGGTCCTGGAAGAAAAGATGTTATTAAAAAGAGCGGACTTCCTGTTCCACTCCAGGAAGTGATACTGCAAGAAAAAATGTCTCTTAATCTGGATGACAGTAACCGAAAACACCTGTTTCTTTATAAATCAGCATTGCGGAACGCAAAACTTTGCTCCCTTGAGGAAGGATACTATGAAATGATGGACGAATATGTTAGTGACTTTGATTCGGACAGTGATTAAAGGTCTTTCCTTTTATTTGTGTTTTTATTTTATGTTACTTTACATTTAATATCATGATAAGTGTAGTCTTATTGTTATTTTTGAGAAGTAAACCTGTTTTCTCTACCATGACTTTGTAGCCCGAGTAAACTAATTAATGTTCATACCAGGTTTTGTTTATGGTCTTTTTTTTTTGCATGTTCCTTTTTATGATGTATCCAGTGGTGTCCATATCCGAACTCTGCTTTGAAGTCTATTCCAGTTTATGGGGGAGAACATGGTTGAGCGATCATCATCTTCGTTTCTTAATAATATTTCGTCATTGATGTTAGTTTTATTTATCACTTTAAACATAGTTAAAATTTATATACATGTACTAGAATATGTTTTAATTAGCTCCAATCAGTGGCGTATTTAGGTATGTTCCACATGTTCCATTGGAACAGGACCCCCCCACATAAAAGGGGCCCCCAAACATCAAATAATTTTTTTTGCGACATCTCCATTTTCTTTTATCTTATCTTATACATTAAAGACGCTCCTTCTATAAAGAAGATTATTGCGTCCTACGCTCATCCGTGGTCCGAGTCTAGTCTTGCATTTTTATTAATGTTTTAAATGATGTTAGGTTATTGGTTTTCCTGGTTTGTTCAGGTATTTCTAAATTAGAGTTTAATGCCTTATGTACTATTACTACTTTACTCTTGGCCCTTCTGTCCTCTAGTGTTTCTAGGTTTAGTGATTTGACTAATGGTGTTACTCTTGTTAATTGGGAATATTCACTAGTTATGAACCTTGCAGCTCTTTTGTTGAAAATGTAAAATAAAATTCATTTAATCCCCTACAATTTTAAGCGCTCCAGTCCAACCAAGCTAAGCGCAACATACAATTTATGATTTTACAGAATGTAACACGAATTCATGGCACTTTTCTGAGGTATTCGGAAGTCAGGGCGAGGTCACAAGGGGCCCCCACATAAATTTGGGAACAGTGCCCCCACAATCCTAAATACGTCCCTGGCTCACAATTTATGTTATTTGGTTCTTAATTTTAAATACTTTAAATTGATTGATACATTTTAAAGGAGTAAAGTAAAATATATTTGTAAATAAAATGTACAAAGATACATGTTCTTTATTTGGTGTTTTTTTCAATGTAGTTTCTATTTTTGGGAATATCAAGAGCCGTTTAACAAATAGAACATGTTGGCCGTTTAGAGCAGTTTGGACGGTAGAGGCGCCCACGACTTTCTAAGAAACTATTCGTGAAGCTGTTGTGCATTTCTCAAGATGGCGCACAGTTTCATTCTCTGTAATCTGTCTTCCACAGTTCCTTCACATGGGGGGGGGGGGGGGAGCAAAGTGGACATGAGCCCGGGGGCGACACTTCTAGAACGGCAAATAATATAGTCTTAATATAGCACTAAACAAAGCAGTTAAAGTACGCAATGGGGCGTCGCTGAAATGTTTGCCCTGGGGCGCTACAAAGGCTTGTGTAGGCTCTGGTCTTCCAATATTTATCTTTTTCTCACTCTCTCTCTCTCTCTTTCTATCTATCTTTGTGTGTTTACATCTTTCTCTCTCTTTTTTTCTATCTATCTTTGTGTGTTTACATCTTTCTCTCTCCTTCTTTCCCAATTAAATACTTGGCAAGCTCTATTGAGTTTGTTACATGGCACTATCCTTTGGAACCTAGAATTACAACTTAAACTCGTTTCGTGACTGAGCTAGTAACTAAAAAATGCTAGGATATCTAATTTGGCTAAAAAATTCTACAAAAAGCACACAGTGGCTGGGTGTTGTTGCACTCTGTGTGCCAACTAGCAAGCAGCGTACTTGAATCTCGTCCCTAATTCAAATTTAGGCTCGCGTTTCAAATTGTAAAAAAAAAATGTGATTGAGGGACGGCTCGTATCTAGGACGTAAGATAATGCACTCGTAAGTCAAGTACCGCCTGTAATTTCTAATTTGGTTCGCAATGACAAGAGCAGCTTTGTGGCTTCGTAGGTGCCTAGCACTTATACCGATATATTCTAAACTATTTCAAAACTAACATTTTTATCAATTATCGATGGTTGAAATTCTAAAGAATTACGTTTAAAAATAACACATCACAACAATGAACAATATTTTATTTGCCACATAGTATATAGGTATATATGTATATGTGAAGTCGGCTGGTCCAGCGGTTAGTTCACCGAACTGTCAACCAAAAAAACAACTGACAGGTCGCGGGTTCTATCCCTGCCACGGACTGATCCCTGTCGCCCTGCAGGAGTTTTGGGCCTAGTGGACGTAATAATCTTCCATCTAGAAGGAACGTCTGTAAACTTATAAGATCTATAAGGTACAATAAAGGCATAGTGAAGACATAACAAGAAAAGTATAGCATTGGTAAATAATATATTGAACAATAATAGTAATGCAAATACTAATAATAATGAAAATCAAAATTTGAAAAGGTCACGCCTCATTCAGACTTGTCAATGGCGACCCAGCTCAACACGGAAATAGTTATTACTGCTTCTTACTTTTAATATACCGTAGGCCTATAGGAAGCTTCTTTGCGGTAATTTGTTTAAAAAGGATGAATTATTTTTCCAATCTAATCTACGGTACATTAAAGGGTACTATAAAACTTTCCTTTATGGCTATTTTACACGCTTTCATAAATTGCTTGTATGCTTTGATCAATTATTTTTGAGTTTATTATTGATTTGAATAGTTGCATATCTATTCTGTTTAGCTCTCACCACATATAGCCTAGTCTTAGTTGATCTGTGTTTTTATTTTTGTGGACCATTTGCATTTTTCAAACATGTGATCTTGTAGTAAAATATTATAAACGATTCTAGATATTCCATAGTAGCTATTTTAATCCAAAAGTTTAACAGTCTTTTCTTTATTAATGAGCTTATATAGAATTTGCCAGGTTTACATAAGACTACATAATTTGGTGTTTTTGTATTCATTTTTTAATATCATCTTAAAATAACGTAGTATGATGTGCTCTAGGATATCGCAGCTCTCCGTACCCCATAACTCACACCTGTAGGTAAGTGAACCAGTCCCTGTTCCTGTTCCCTTGGTTGTTACTTTATGCTACTGGTTAATGTAAACGTGAGAAAGGTAAAAGATTTTGGATTTTTTGAAAGAAATTGTAAAGGGTTTAATGTAGAGCTAGAGGAAGTTAAAATAAAACTTCTTTTCAAAAGCAAAAAGAAAAGTGGAATACCCGTTTACAGTGTCTTTCTTAAAGACCAAGTGAAGAGGTTTTTCTCAAAGGAACGAGATTTGGAATAGCCTCATACGGCAGTGACGTATCACAAGGGAAATAAATAAATAAAAATAGACGCTATAAATCTATATTTAACCATTTTGTTAAAAATAAGAACCGGGAAAAGATTCAAAACATGTGGCAATAGATTCAAAACACGTGACAATATTCATTTTTCCTAGTCGGAATCCTTGATGTTACGTCACTTTCCTATATTGCCGGAAATAAAAACATCTCAAATGGCTACGAGATTTGGAGTAATCTTCCGAAAAACACACACATTTAAGTGCAAATATTGAACTAATTACTTAAAATGTATCTTTGATATTTTGTATACATGTTTTTTTTTAACATTCAGATACTGAATACACTATTTACTATCAAAATCAAATGTTAACTCAATTTTGATAAAAAGCTCTTCACTTGGTCTTTAAGGATTAGGTATGTATGGGTCCACTACCAACAAATAAACGTCATGGGGAATTCCCTATCGTTGGCGTTATCAGTGATACATGGCCTACTTTTGAAACTGGCTTAATAGGTAACATAGATTTTATTATACTTGTCTATAACTGCGCATAATATTAGAGATTCCTCAATGTTATAGATATATTCTTGTCGAAATCCTCCTTAATTTCACTGTGTTGAGTTTATTGAATTTTGCAATTCGTTTGAATTGTTATTATATTTACTGAATAAAGACTTAATGATCATAATTAAGCTTATGCTTAAATATTTGTCTAAACTCTAAACTATTGGAAGATCTATATTTATCAATCGGAGTTTCGTCATGGATTGGCTTATTTTTCCTAGAAAAATTATTTCTCAAACTACATTGATGACATTGTGGTAAATCGATTGTTATTCTCTATTTTGTTTCGGTAAGAGTTATACAAATATGTTTTTTAATTTATATTTTGTTACAAACGTGGGACAATTTCATGTATTCATGCTACATGTATAAAAAAAGAATCGTTGTTCGCACTGATCTTTATATACATAGAAGTTTCTGTCCCTTAACTCTCAGCGGAGCCACACACAAAACAAAAGGTCCGCCATTATACGAACAAATCACTGACCTAAAAAAGTTAAAAGATATCATAACTTATGCGTATCACTTAGACATGTCTGAAATTAGAGGAGTGTATTAGGAAATACATTTGATAAACATAAACTAATAGAAATTATATTAAGTGCTAATAGTGAAATAAACTTTTTTTTATAAAAACATAGAAATTAATTAAATATGTAACTAGTTATTATCCTAAATGCAATTACAAATGCATATAAGTACTATTTTTTCACGAGTGGCATCCGGAATGGAATGGGTTGCTTGATAAAACTAGGAAAATCAGTAACTTGTCATCATTTAAAACACTTCTAAATGCAAGACTAGATCACGGATGAGATTGGAACGTAATAATCTTCTTAACAGAAGGAGCGCTTGTAACATATTATAGGATAAGAAAATAAGATAAAGCAAGTCTCTGTCTTATTTCAAAAAGTTACTTCTGATCAGTGATCCGTACCTTTATAGATCTATACCTGTTACCAAAGTTTCAAAACTTATCTACTTCTATTTTATAATTATATGGACGTAGTTTAGACGTACGCTATATATTAACACAACTATTACATTTATATTTGACAATATCTTGCTGTGACAATGACAGCGAATATTCATATTTTTTAATAATTAATTACATATAATAAAAATCTGATATTTTTGCATATATTAAAAACAACTCTTTTTGCTTATATTATAGACCTAGGTAGGAAGAAATACATTTGGATGTTCCATAATGGCCAAAATTACTGAACGTATTATAACATTTTTCAGAACCTTTTTTTTTCATAATTGCAAGTTAAAGTTTAAAAAAAAATGAAAATGAAGAGTCTAATTCAATTAAACTCATGACATACTAAGACTTAAGGTATGAAACAATGATGCACATTATAAATCCATTATTGATTATTTGAAAATATTTTTGCTAGATTTCTAATTCAGCAACAAAATGTGTCTACATGTTTACTTTTTAAAATGTACCAAATCTTACAAATAAAAGAAATGATAACTAAAACAGTATGATGTTTGGTAAGGTTATAATCTATGTGTAACACAATAAGTACACATGTAGTTACATTTAAATATGTATGCATTTGAAAATGTGTAGGCGCAAACACTAATTATTATTTTCTGGCATTTGAACAAGTTCAGTTCAGCTGTTGACTAAGTTTTTCTAACTTTTTAAAAACAGTTATGGCATTAGTTAATACTTTAGTAATATGACGTATCATAATGCAGATTTATTTATCTGATAATTTAGAATGTCTGTTTCATAAGATAGTTTCAACAACATATTGTAAAATTGTTGTGTCTAATCAAAAGTCCTTTATATACAGAAATTAATTGCAATGCAGTAGGATCATTGTTAAAACCAGCTTCTGACAAAGAGGCCAAATACAAAATTTAAATGGTCCCTGCTTTAGTTTATAAGTTACATAAAAATGTGAAAACAATTTACTTTATTCAATAAAACAAACTTGGAACTGAAAGCAAATATAAATAAAAACACAGAAACCCAGCCTTTATTCTTCTTAAAATAAATATTTCCTACTATTTTTGTGTGTTGAAGTTTGCATCTGATCTACCGCTGTCTCTCGATCACTAATGAAATAATGTTGTTTATTCCACTCTTTCATGGGTGTTTTAGAATCTTGTTCCAATGGATTACTACTATTCAAATATTACAATGTAATAAAATATTTTCATACAATTTATTGCTCTTCTATATCCTTTAAAGCCGGTCTTAAAGTCTCATATGAGTGATTTTTTTTTCTTAATTAAAAAAAAATGTATAACATTTCAAACCAAAATTTATTGTCTTACTATTACAGGATGGTGCCTCTTGTCGACAAATATTCCCGTGATTGAGTTTCTTGTGACAGATTATATACGATTGTATTTCATATCATGACAGAATGGCAGCAGAGAATACATGCAGGGAATTCAATGCTAATGAGGTGTTATTGGAAGCTTCAGAAAATATATTTTCAGACAAAACACAAGTTGCAAAAAATCTACTCAAATCCAACAAGGGATTATTTTCTAAAGAAGTATTAGATAAAAGTTTACTGTCCTGTTGTCAGAATGGCATATTACGTTTGATGCCTGACATCATTACAGCTAGGGCGGACTTGGAAGTTACTGAAGATAATGGAAATACTCCTCTATTGGTGTGTGCTTTGAACAGTCATGAAAGTTGTGCCAGGTGTCTGATTGGGGCTGGTGCAAACGTGAACGCTGTCAACTTTGATGGTAATACGCCTTTAATTGTTTCAGTGTTTAACTGTGCCTCAATTGGGGTGACAAAACTCTTAATTGGCAGCAAAGATATCAGAATAGATCATGCCAACAACAACGGCTACACTGCACTCCTTTGTGCCATTGAAGCTGCCAACTTAAATGCAATCAAATTGTTGATTGCAGCTGATGCTAACTCAGAAAAAAATGAATCTTCTAATGAATCTTGTTTGAATTTTGAAGACGCTGCAAGCAGAAAAGGACTTTTAAATTTAGTTAATTTGTTTAAATTACAAAAAGTTACTGGCAAATCATCTCTTTTACACGCAGTCTTAAATAGAGATTTAGAATCTGCACAGATTCTTATTTGTATGGATGCTGCAATTTTAAATACAACGAATGATTTGTTTGCAAGCATAATGATTCAGTTTTTGAAATCTATACAAGACAACAATAACGCTGTTAACCAACCAGAAGTGGAGATGTTTGAGTTTCTTTTAACACATGTAACTGCAAACTCCCAGAGTTCAAGTGAGAAAGAGACAATTATGGACATTGCCATCTCTATTGGTGATCATACCATAGTTCAGTGTCTATCCAAGTTTGACTTTGTTATTTCAAATCAAAATCTTAGCTCAGCCGTTTCCAAACCGAATTTTCTTTTTTTATTGTTGAAAAATGGACATATCATTAACAAGTTAGACAGTAACAATCAACCTGTATATGATGGTTCACCTTTAGATAACGCAATGCGAGGAGAAGAAATAGACAGTGCCGAAGCCCTTTTACAACATGGGGCCTATTTGGACATAAACTTAGCACTGGAAGCTGCAGTTAAAAGCAACCAGGAAAAGATTTTACAATTTTTACAAACAGAATTTCCTGCTGAATTCGGACGGAAAGTAAAGTCTCCACAGTTACTTCACGTTGCTATTATAAACAGTGCTTTAAATATTATACCATTGCTCCTGGACTGTGGTGCTGACATCAATGCCGAACATAACGGTAAATACAGTCTTACTCAGGCAGTAGATGTTAATGTATTAGACTTGTTGTTGTCTAGAGGAGCAGATGCTAATGTGAAGATCGGATCAGAAAATCATACACATCCATTACATGAGTTTGTGTCATCTGATTTTAGGACTACGCTGAGGAAGAAGTGGACATCATTGCAAGCGTCTGGTGTGTCAGACTCTTTTTTGGACAGTGAAATTGAGGGCTTTATTGAATGTCTTCTGCGACACAGAGCAAGAGTTGACCTCAGGGATGGTTATGGTCGAACAGCATTACACATCGCAGCGCAAAGGTCTAACTCTGTGGGTATTTTAAATATTTTAATTGCTTCTGGTGCTTGCCTGAATCAAATGGATGATGACGGAGAGACTCCCTTATGGAAAGCTGTGGACTTTGAAAATGTTGAAAACGTTAAATGTCTAATTGATGCTGGAGCCGACATTGATTTTGTTTGTAAATGCACAGATCAAAGTGTCATATTTCGGGCAACAAATGAAACTATTTTGCAACTACTGCTTGACGAATATCCTAATGTTTTCATTACACCGTGGGATAATCCTCTAAATAGTTTATTGAAACTAGTCGAAATCGGACCGGAAAATGTAAAGCGTTTGATAGATGCCGGCTGTGACGTTGATGAGGAAGACTTCGATGGCTGCACTGCTTTAATTCTCGCTGCTAGGTATGTTAACATTCAATTGTTGACTGTACTAGTTCAAGAAGGCGCAGATGTTAACGTATCAACTGGAACACCTCGTTTTATAACTGCAGTGACAACAATGTTTACAAAGCTATGGCACCACGCAGAACGCGCGACTTTGTGTATCAATTATTTAATTGACCAGAATGCCAACATTGATAATGTGCACTCGTGTGTGATTCATGTTTTTATAACATCTGGCTGTTTGTCTCTCATACCAAGATTTATTTCCCGTGGATTATCTCCAACATATCTTTCAATAGAAAAGTCAGCTTACGCCTGGGGCATATCTAAAACCTATCTTTCGCCACTGACGGTGGCTCTGCTTCTGAATCAATCAGACTTGGCTCGGTATTTCATCAATATCAAGTATCTCATGAAGTCAGACATTTCTGTTTTATCTGGAAATAGAGACGTCCGAATACATCTCGAAGTAGAATTTATTTTAAATAGTCTGGATTTGCTGAATACAGTTAGTCGACAGCCATTGTCATTGGAAACTTTGTGTTTAGTTTTTATCTCTGACAAATTGGGTCCCACTCAGGTCAGAAGATCAAGTGTCCAAAAACTTGGACTTCCTCAACCACTGCAAGATTTATTGTTATTCAAGAATGTCACAGAAAATGATATAAAAGATATGGGTACAAGAAGTCTGTATTTATTCAAACATTCTTTAAAACAATTAAATCTTTATGAGTTAAAGTTTGAAGATGAGGACGAAGATAATAGTGATTTTTCTTCGGATGAGGATTATTTGTAAAAAGCAATCTTCTTACCTAAACATATTTTATACTTTGCGTTTTTTATAAAGGCAACACTAAAATTATTTAGCATGATTAAACACACACTAATTCAGTAATTAAAGTTTCAAATAATATAAATTATCTACAAATGTTAGTAAATCTGTCTTCGAAAGAAATTTAAATTCCAAGGATATTATACAATTTTGTAGAAATCAATAGGCCTAGGGCCTAGGCCTATATTAAACCTTCACGTCATCAACATTTTACATGTAATTTTGAAAAACATAATAATAGAAACATTGTCTTATATTATTATTATTATTCTTTTACAAAAACATATACTAAAAAAATATATATATATCAATTATAAATGTACTGTTTCAAAAACATTTGTTTCTATAATATGTTATATTGATACATTTATTTCATCCTCTGCGTTCAGTTCATCAACTCATACATTTCTTGGTTCAATACATATTTAAATATGTGTTGTATGTGTTTTGAATCAAGAAAAAAGCTTGTTTCATTGTGATGTTTTGAAAAAAAAAAGTACAACACAAATGAACTACGCAAGAGGTTTAAAAAAAATATATTTATTAAAGGGATGCTTGTGCCTGGTGTGTTTCTAGCAGTAGATTTATGTCTCTTCTAAGCTTAATTTTGTACGCTCAATTACTTGCAGCTTATCTCTTTTGATAATAGAGTGGTAACAATACTAAATCCACATTCCAATAAGTATGGTGATGAAAATGCACTAAAAAATAAATTGCTACCAGAAAATAATGATATGTTCTTTTACAACAAAAAATCGTGATTATAGCCATTTCTTACAATTTTCAATTTTAGTTCTTCATTGATTATTAGTTCAGTAAATTTCCTTTTGCAGTTGTAAAGATAAGAATGATTTTAATTCTTTTGAAAAGGAGGGTCTAAAGACCAATCTGTAATGTTCATGTTAATAAAATAATGTCATGAAATGTAATAAAATTGACTTTTGAAGTCAACATTTAGTGCTTCGTTTTCTAACAATATGTCTTCATAATTTTTCTCTACAGATGCGAATTCTTTTGCGTCTTAGGTTTTGTTTGTACAATAGAAGTTTTGACATAAATGCCAAAATAGCACTCTTTGTTTTAATCAAATAGAGGACATCACCCAGCAATTGATTTTTTTTAAATAAATCGGTTAAATAGGCGATATCATATTTTAAAATTTTATTTGAATTTCATTAAAAGAATCATTATTGCTTTCCAAAAACACTAGCACCTAATCAAAAACTCGTAACATCTATTTAAAAGGGCATCTATTTTAAATCCCGAATTCGAAGCTATTTCAAGTAGTTAGACTATCTGTGTCTTAAAATTTGAAAGGAAAAACACTAAAATTATTTTTTTATAAGCCTGTTGTTTTAAAAAAAATTATATTAATGTGTCAAATGAAAGGGTAATTTTTATTTTTTAATGTAACTATTTTATTAAGGGCTATTCCCATTTACTTTTCCTATCATCGTAGCCATAAATAATGATCTGTGTGTTCACACGTCTTTCAAAGACTGAAATCTTTATCATCCATATAAATAACCATTGAATTTTGCTAATAATGTTATTATGTTAGCCAAAACTATTATTTTCATTTTTTAATGCCTATCTCAAACCTCTAATATTGAAAAAACTAAAGTATGTGGACTACCAATCTAAGGATTATACTTTCGCATTGTGTTGTCAGCACAGACTCCTAGTTTTTCCTGCAGAATAAACTGGTCAACTTTGATCAAATATTAAGCCCAATTTAAAGGAAGGAATACGGTAGATGTTTTGTCTCACTTTCTCTAGCTACGAGAACTGGGCCCCACTTCTAAACTTATAAATTGTGCATACTTTAAACACTCGTACCATTGTATACATACTAAACTACACATTGTATATAACAAGTGTGTTTCTTAGTGTTTTTCATTTGCGTTAACTTTGTAGAAAGTATTGCTTATTCAAATACTTCAACTAAAAATAACAGAAAAATAGATATGTCTACTATCATTTTCCTTCAGCTACCGTTATCAAAAAGCAATAAGCTTATTTCCATTCTAAAGTATAATTTTAAAGTTTCGATCAATATAGGTAGTGTTTTCTGAAGCGTAAATTAGGTCATAGTAGACACATTCTATAAATGCATTCAACCAGTACCAGGATGTCAAGTATTTTTAGATCAATTCTTTCTCAAACGATATTCGTTAGAGCTCTGGATAGACGTGTTCACGGGTGCCTCATGTGTCAATGTGTTTGTTTAGTTTCAAGCTGATCGTACTAGTTCTCTAACTGATGTTGTTTTTTTATGGGTAAACATATCGTATGTAGCATTTGTGGAACGTATATTTATTATTAAAATAAAATTAAGACCTAACCTATATATATTTTGTTATAAAGCAATTTTTTTTTATTCTTTGTGTGTCGAACTATTCTTGTCACACCAACACAGTATCTCGGTCTATCTGCTCAATTCCTGACACACTAACACAGTATCTCGGTCTATCTGCTCAATTCCTGACACACTAACACAGTATCTCGGTCTATCTGCTCATTTCCTGACACACTAACACAGTATCTCGGTCTATCTGCTCAATTCCTGACACACTAACACAAGAATCTCGGTCAATCTGCTCAATTCCTGACACACTAACACAGTATCTCGGTCTATCTGCTCAATTCCTGTCAAACTAACACAGTATCTCGGTCTATCTGCTCAATTCCTGACACACTAACATAGTATATCGGTCTATCTGCTCAATTCCTGTCACACCAAAACTGTCTCTCAGTCTATCTGCTCTATTCCTGTCACACTAAAACTGTCTCTCAGTCTATCTGCTCTATTCCTGTCACACCAAAACTGTCTCTCGGTCTATCTGCTCTATTCCTGACACACTAAAACGGTCTCTCGGTCTATCTCCTCTATTCCTGACAAACTAAAACGGTCTCTCGGTCTATCTGCTCTATTCCTGTCACACTAACACGGCCTCTCGGTCTACCTGCTTTATTCCTGTCACACTAACACTGCCTCTCGATCTATCTGCTCTATTCCTGACACACTAAAACGGTCTCTCGGTCTATCTGCTCTATTCCTGACACACTAAAAAAGTCTCTTGGTCTATCTGCTCTATTACTGACACACTAAAACGGTCTCTCGGTCCATCTGTTCTATTCCTGTCACACTAACGTGGTCTCTCGGTCTACCTGCTCTATTCCTGACACACTAACACGGCCTCTCGGTCTACCTGCTCTATTCCTGTCAGACTAACACTGCCTCTCGATCTATCTGCTCTATTCCTGACACACTAAAACGGTCTCTTGGTCTATCTGCTCTATTACTGACACACTAAAACGGTCTCTCGGTCCATCTGTTCTATTCCTGTCACACTAACGTGGTCTCTCGATCTATCTGCTCTATTCCTGACACACTTAAACGGTCCCTCGGTGTATCTTCTCTATTCCTGACACACTAAAATGGTCTCTCGGTCTATCTATTCTATTCCTGTCACACCAAAACTTTTTCTCGGTCTATCTGCTCTATTCCTGACACACTAAAACGGTCTCTCGGTCTATCTGTTCTATACCTGTCACACTAACACGGCCTCTCGGTCTACCTGCTTTATTCCTGTCACACTAACACTGCCTCTCGATCTATCTGCTCTATTCCTGACACACTAAAACGGTCTCTCGGTCTATCTGCTCTATTCCTGACACACTAAAAAAGTCTCTTGGTCTATCTGCTCTATTACTGACACACTAAAACGGTCTCTCGGTCCATCTGTTCTATTCCTGTCACACTAACGTGGTCTCTCGGTCTACCTGCTCTATTCCTGACACACTAACACGGCCTCTCGGTCTACCTGCTCTATTCCTGTCAGACTAACACTGCCTCTCGATCTATCTGCTCTATTCCTGACACACTAAAACGGTCTCTTGGTCTATCTGCTCTATTACTGACACACTAAAACGGTCTCTCGGTCCATCTGTTCTATTCCTGTCACACTAACGTGGTCTCTCGATCTATCTGCTCTATTCCTGACACACTTAAACGGTCCCTCGGTGTATCTTCTCTCTCCTGACACACTAAAACGGTCTCTCGGTCTATCTATTCTATTCCTGTCACACCAAAACTTTTTCTCGGTCTATCTGCTCTATTCCTGACACACTAAAACGGTCTCTCGGTCTATCTGTTCTATTCCTGTCACACAAAAACAGTCTCTCGGTCTATCTATTCTATTCCTGTCACACCAAAACAGTCTCTCGGTGTATCTGCTCTATTCCTGTCACACTAAAACAGTCTCTTGGTCTATCTATTCTATTCCTGTCACACTAAAACGGTCTCTCGGTCTATCTGTTCTATTCCTGTCACACTAAAACAGTCTATCGGTCTATCTATTCTATTCCTGTCACACCAAAACAGTCTCTCGGTGTATCTGCTCTATTCCTGTCACACTAAAACAGTCTCTCGGTCTATCTGCTCTATTCCTGTCACACTAACACGGTCTCTCGGTCTATCTGTTCTATTCCTGTCACACTAACACGGTCTCTCGGTCTATCTGCTCTATTCCTGTCACACTAACACGGTCTCTCGGTCTATCTGTTCTATTCCTGTCACACTAAAACAGTCTCTCGGTCTATCTGCTCTATTCCTGTCACACTAACACGGTCTCTCGGTCTATCTGTTCTATTCCTGTCACACTAAAACAGTCTCTCGGTCTATCTATTCTATTCCTGTCACACCAAAACAGTCTCTCGGTGTATCTGCTCTATTCCTGACACACCAAAACGGTCTCTCGGTCTATCTTCTCTATTCCTGACACACTAAAACGGTCTCTCGGTCCATCTGTTCTATTCCTGTCACACTAACACTGTCTCTCGATCTATCTGCTCTATTCCTGACACACTAAAACGGTCTCTTAGTCTACCTGCTCTATTCCTGACCCACTAAAACGGTATCTCTGTATATCTGCTCTATTCCTGACACACTAAAACGGTATCGCGGTCTATCTATTCTATTCTATCTATCTATCTATCTCCTCTATCTCTCACTATTCATCAAACTGTGAGGCCGGCTGGTCCTGCGGTTCACCGGACTTTCAACCGACACATCCCGAGTTCTTTTCCTGTCGCCGACCACTCTCTGTCGCCCTGCAGGAGTTCTGAGCCTAGTGGACGTAATAATATTCAATCTAGAATCTAGAAGGAACGTCTCATTATATCTGATCTATCTCTCACTATTCGCCATACTGTATCTGTTTTAACATGAGTAACTTTACTATATCACAGTTATCATTGTTCTTATCATGATTTATTGTTCGCCTTTTTATTTTAATTTTAATTTTTCAGCTCACATTTGGAAACAGAAATCCTAGAACTGAAGAAGGCTAGACATGATCAGAATCAACTCGGGTGCAAGTTTTGGTGGTGATGTATCTGCCTGCACTCCACCACAATCAAAACCTTTGACAAAACAACGAAGCCTGGAAAGAAAAACAATCTTTCAAAAAGGATAAACTTGTGTAAAAATAGTGTTGAAATGTGCTCAATAGAATCTACCATTTCAATGGGAAAACTGCACAAAGAAGACAAATCTCTATATTTATTGTAATCTATAGTTGCTTCTACTATATAACATAATGGCTTATCCGCGGTTATCCGCTGGTATAAGATTAAAACATTTTTTTATATGTTTTAAGATTTCTTAATGTTAAATGAGATTCAATCGCTCAGTTCAACAGTATAGAAAGGACGAACTTAAAATAAAATCATCCATGGAAAATCAACAATTAGACAGTGCAAGGAATCTCAGATTGTCTGTGAACTCGGAGGTTGCCGTAAATTGTGCTGTAGAAAACTGTGATGAAGAGTTTTTAAAATTTCTGACAACACAATACAAAACAGAAAGTAAACGCTTATCCACCGCATCCAACTTACTTCATATAGCTGTGAAAAACAGATCAGTTGGCATCATACAGTTTTTATTAGACAACGGAGCTGATGTCAACGTACTTCATGACGGAAAGACTCCACTGATGACAACCACCGATGTCGATGTCATCAAACTACTTCTGTCCAGAGGAGCTGATGTCAACATGAAGGTGTCGGAGTCATCATTTATATTCAAATTTCCTTTACACCACTTTGTAGGTTATAACTTTAAACAGAAGCTGATGAACTCATTGTCAGAGCCTGATTCAGACAGACAAACTGAAGAAATTGTCGGGATGATGTTTAATTACGGAGCTTGTGTAGACTCCAGAGATTTCTGTAACCGTACACCTCTTCATGCTGCCGCAGATCGGATGAGCTCATCCGGAATTTTAAGGCTTCTTTTGGATGCTGGAGCCAAAGTCAATGATGTTGACGACAGCCAGGAGACGCCTTTACACAAAGCTGCACAAATCATGTGTTCTGAAAACGTCAAAGTTCTTCTCGAAGCCGGAGCCAACGTTCACGCATTGAATGACGCAGGACGTAGCGCACTCTTCGGAGCCTATGAAACTATCCTATTCAACTTGTTGCTAGAAAGTGGCTGTGATGTTAATTTGGAAGACAACGAAGGGAATAATATATTCATTCATATCATACAAGAAGGAATGTATCAAATGAGCTTTCTTCAATATTTAATGGATATAGGATGTAATATGAATCACCAGAATAAACATGGTTACTCCGCAGTACTTCTTGCATCTAAATTTGTGGAAATTGACCTTCTGAAATTTCTTGTTGATTTTGGTGCAGATGTCTATGCTGAAACTTACGAAAATAAAACTCCATTAAAGATTCTTTTGAGCAAACTTTGGAATAGGAAAGCTGAGGCTATTGAATGTATCAACTATCTCCTTGACCATGGGGCTACTGTAGAAAATGCCCACTCTTGTGTAGTCCATGTGCTAATAACATCCGGAAGTCTGTCTCTAATACCAAGATTTATTTCTTGTGGTTTGGCGCCAACTTATCTTACAATAAATAAACCTACAAACACTGTGCATAATTATGTCACCGAAATTTCTCCACTGGTAATGGCTCTACTTCTGAACCACTCCGACTTGGCACAGTATTTCATCTCTATAAGGTATCTCATGAAATCAGACATTTCCATTTTGTCTGGTAACGCAATTCTCCTAGACCAACCTCAATTACTTCAATCTGAAGAACTAACAAAGAGTGCAGATGTATTGAAAACATTTAGTCAAGAACCAATGACATTACAAAGTCAGTGTTTTATTGTCATATCCGACACGTTGGGTTCAACAACTGACAGAAAGTCGATGGTCCAAAAAACTGGACTTCCCACAAAACTCCAATCTTTACTAATGTTCAAAAATAGTGTTATCAATGCACTACTTTACTCGGACAGAAGGAGCTTGCTCCATTTTAAGCATTCTTTGCAACAATGTAATTTGTTACGTTTGAATTCAGATGATTTCAATGATGCCGCTGGCAACAGTGATGGTTTTGAATCTGATAATGATGATTTTTAATTTAAAAAAAAAAATAGATATACACTATATCTACTTTAAGAATACTATCAATAAATAAAAAAAAGTAAATCATACTATTTAATCCCTTCTAAGTTCTTATATCTTATGCTAAGAAGTCGGGTCAACTCTGCTACTACAGCGCTAGTAGACATTTAAGATCTGTGAGAGAATTAGAGAACCAATCCCGTTGTATTAATAGATGTATTGAACGCTTCTCAACAAATTAATTGCGAAGCAGACATTTGAGAGATCTCTTCTTGGTTGTAAGAGCGATGTTTGGCGAAAAAAGAACTGCAAGAATTCCGTAACTATCACCTAATTTTTCTTCGGAATCTGTTCAGCAAGAATTTTAAACTTTCTGGCGTTAAATTTTATTTTTAGTATTGCATTCTATATAGCAGAAATTTCTTTTTTTTTTTTTTGTGCCAAAGTTTTACAATGTATTTTATTTTATGTTTTGCTTGTATAAAAATATAATGTTTTTTGAACTTGTATCATCGTGTCAAATAAATGAATATATTCTTGCGTCTACAAATTCCACCAACCTTGAGTAACACGTCCAATTGTGAAAGTTAAGAGATCTCCTGATATTTTCATGTAAGTGGCTTTTTTGAGAGCTATTATTTTTAAAATGGTTTCATTTTTTTAATGACCAGTTTCTATGCCTATTTTGGTCGAAATAAAAAAAAAGAGTATTACGTTAATCAGTCCATTTTTTGTTGCATTTTAAATAATACAATAAATTAAAAGTCATAAATAGTTTCTCGTGTAATTAATTCATTATTTAGCACACTGATTTGTGTATAGAGAAACATTTCGAAAAACAATCTAGTGGGCCTATAACTCTTCATGGAAGGAAATAAAATTGTTTATCCCCAGTTACCTCCCATTGACAACGTTACAACGCAAGCACATTTTTATGACTTTTCTTCAATTGACCGTGTGTGTGTGGGGGGGGGGGGGGGGGCTTGGCATTGATATTGTTGGAATAAAATATATTGTACTGCTTATAATAAGCAGTATAGACCAACGACTATACTATCTTATTATAAGCGCATTGAACTATTGAATTAAAATGTTCTGGCTGATTAATATCATGCATAGTATTTATTTTAGGGATATGGTCTACGCTTGTAGCTGTGTTTTTATTTCCGTGCAACACTTATTTGTAAATATTTACATGTAATGAACTTTACAGCTGAATTTTATCTAGTGTGAAAAAAAATAATATCATGTTACGAAATGGTTTTATCTGCCCTAGTATATTTCTGTTCCAAAAAAGCATTTGGAAATGATAATGATAGGCCCTAAAGGTTAAATAGGTAGACTCTATATTATAAGTATAGAGAATAAATGTATAGATGCATACAAATACACACATTTTTTTTAGTGTTAACTTAAAAATAATACTTGAATTTATATATTTATAAACACTTCGATTTAAAAACTAAGTAGTATTAACAAAGGCATATACCAAACATTAAATTCTAATGTTGAAAAATTAATTTCTTCAATAACTTGAAACAAAGGCTTAACAGTTGTTGTTTTTTTAATTCAGAAATAATTTATCTTCATAATTACAGCTTTAGCCTCCTTTTATCATATTATATATATATATATATTTCTTTCCGGAGAAAAACCAGGATTTATTTCACGGGTTTAGGGGGTGCTGAATGTTCAAGTGATAAACACAAACATTTACCAAAGTTATCGAGCATTGAGTACAGATTTTAAAAAAAAATTTCAAAGGATTTTTTATTTATTTCAGGAAATGAAAAACAAATAAGGGAGGGGGGGGGGATATTCTCTTGCTGTCTTATAATATCAAGTGTTTTTTCTTTTTGATAGTAGAATATACTATTTGGTAACAAAATAAAATTTTCCCCACAAAAGCGAAGAAGTGGCAGCAATAGATATTTTTTTTTTTTTCATGTTCTACATGCAAACACAACGTACACTTACAGCTGCACTCTGGCACACAAATAAGAAGAAAGAAACTAAGACATGTTTTTGTAGCCGTCACTTCCGGTACGATTACACAACATGCCCCCACTGCTTACATTATATGAAATCTCGCAATCCGAGAAAAGTGGTGCCAGGGACAAAACAAGGCACACGGGATTTGAATGTAAACGGTTTCTTCCAGGATTGAAGAAAGCATGCCCCCCTGGATTGGGGGGTAGGGGGGGGTAGTGGAAAGAGGCAACGCGGCTTGTATATAACTCAGGAGAGATGACAAGAAAAAAAAAGGATGGGAGGGGGGGAGGTGATGGTGAAGGATTGCTTTATAACAGGACAGATTGTTTGATTACTCTAGTGACGTCATGATGACGGTGTAAGATTTTCTGACGACTCTGGGGGATTGAAACCCTGGACTATATGGCAGTGTATCAAACCCTACGACCTTTAGAACGCGATAACTTAAGTGTGGAAATAGGGTTTTGGTGGAAAGGTTGATAATTTGTGTACCACCGATAATACCTCAGCCTATATACGTATACCACGTTCAGGGGCCACACAAACTGTCATTTGAATGGTGTCTTTCGTCCCGATTACCATCCGGGCATGGTATGGGTAACCTGAATAAAGCAGTAGCGTAACATAGCTTGAAACACAATTATCGAAATGCAAGACTAGACTCATACTATGGACGAGTGTAGAAAGCAATCATTTTCTGTAGAGAAGGAGCGTCTATAAGATAAAAATAGGAAACACATAACATTCACTTGAACTAATAGCATAGATCTAGTCTTTTTTTTATTTGTTAATCTATACTTCTATCTTATCTTCCTATATATATATATATATATATATATATATATATATGTTTGCATATCTATCTATCGGTCTTGTTATATGTATGTATGCCTCTTACTATTTATATGTCTATATATGAATCTATCTAATCTATCATCTACCTATCTGTGAGTCAGTCTGATAAACTATCTGCCGTACTATCTACCTACCTAACTGTGCGCAAAACTGTATTTCCTTTTTTCCATCTATCTGTCTGTCATATACCCAGGGCATGTACCCTAAACCAGTGGTCGGCAACCTTTTGCTAATAGTGTGCCAAACTCTGATTTCTACATCATTCAACGCACCAACAGCCTGAAAGTAAACCTGCTCTACTATATTATTGAATTTATTTTTATAAGACTAATTATTCAACGCTGTAAGCTGTAGCAAGACCAAGTTCAAAAGCAAATATTTTTTATAGATAAAATTAATTTAATTGAAAAAAAAAATAACATGGTTGTAATTATCATCTTTTTTTAAATTTATTTATAGCAAATGCATAATTTCATTACTGAACATTTACATAAATGGTTAATGTCTAAATAATAATTTAATTGTCAAGATTTAAGTTTAGCACCTGCTAAAATTCATTTTTTTTTCCATTAGAAGGCGCTTGGAAACCTCTTTCGAACTACTTGCCCCTCTTTTGTGCATTTCGGCGTTTCCATATCGCAAGGTATCGACAACTTTACTTATATCTGTACAGACATCGCGCCCCGAAACGAAGGTCGTCAGTCGTTGATCAGCTAGTTCCGCCATCTGCACAATTACTCTTAGGTCAAGCGTGAGAGCCGAATGCAGACCAGCTGTAGTGCAGGCCGACCATGAATGAAAGCCGATGCGAGAAAACTGAGCAAGCTCCTAGTTTCGCAAGGTTGGGACAACAGAACCGCTACCGGGTGTATTGTCCCAAACGTTCCTTCCAGGAGCCAAATTGACCGCTTTCGGTCATCAGAATGTACAATACTTTGATCCTCGCCAGAAAGCTAAGAAACGATTGCAACAGTGATTCCGTTATAAAATCTCAGAAAAGTCAAGTTTGGCTCTTTAAAACAACCCAGAATAGCCAAATCATAATAAAAAAGGTCTTTGAGACCTATTTTGTGCCCACCACCCACACCCTCGTTGCCCACTCACCAATTCATCGCAACGATATATTATAGCCTGGCCACTACATCTATGTAGCCAAATAATCTGCTGTAGCAAACAGATGACATAATTTTATGCTTTTATTCGCTTCCCAGAACACATTTAAGTCAATGATATACATAAAATAATGCTAATATTTCCTTAAAAAAAAAGCCACAAGTTCCACGATAAAAAAAACACTTCGGATTGAAAAACTAAACAAAATCTTTATAAAAAAAGGAATGTAGTGGTATCACTGATTTGCAAAGACTAGACATCCCACACTTTCTGTAGAAAAGCCAGAGTAACTTAGGTTACAAACGCAGTGGGCACAAACACCAACACACCTTCGGCACGTATCTTAAGCCGAACGCAAGTTGTACGATTGAACTGAGATTGGCACAAACGCAGTGCGCGATACGACGTGCATTCAACTTTTGGCCAGCGAGAGCCTAGAGATCATGTGACGCACAGGTCATTCCAAAATGGAGGCGCTGTGCATTGCAGCTTTGCAGCTTGTTCTATTTTATTGGCTCCGGAAAAGGTATTATAGGGCTCAACGTTAACGGTACTGGGTTCATCATATATTTCGAAAGAGAGAAAGGTTTGGGGAATACCATCATCTTTTAAACGAGGTTTTCAACGACGAAGAAAAATGCATTGCGTACATCAGGATGAGACCCTCAACTTTTCGGACACTTTTAGAGCTAGTGATTCCAAGCAACACCGAGCGCACCACAAACTTCCGAAAACCGTTGTCCCCAAGAGATCGACTTTTGAGTACATTGAGGTAAGTCATCATCATCTGCCCTCAGCAGAATCTTGAGGTACATTTTAGGTCCTCCAGTCCCCAGGGTACAAAGCTGGGCTGCCATGGCTGTACAGGTCTTGTGGACCACTTAAGCTTTAAGAGCTCCTATACTCATACAAGTCCTTGATGTCAACAAACAAAGAAACAAACAGACAAACATAGTACAACAATTAATGTACAAAACAAACAAGTCAGAACAAAGCAAAAACAGAAGCAACAAGAAAACGTACTGATTATTATAAAGTACCGTAACTTTTTATTGATCAAAGTCCAATCCAATGTTGTGTATATAATGATATTATGGAAAAAAAAATAGCTTCTTGGTTGTCTTTTCAAGTCCTAAAAGAAAACATTTAAATGTACTGCTCCTCGCTATTGAAAAGATCAAAGTTAAAAATGGAATCATTGTATTTCAACCGGCCCTAAAAATATTTTCAAAGGAACTTGGACACTTTGATTTTTCCGTGCACTATATTAGTACTGATGTGTAGCATTAGATGTGAGGTATTGTTCATAATTGTATGCATCACTTTGTATAGGCCTATTGTGTTCAACAGGCGTACATATAGACATAGAATGTCTTGGACTTGGCTGACTTCTTGACCCTCGATCACTTGGCCTTTGGCCGGCCATGAGATGTTTATTATTTTTTAAAATCTCACTAAATATTTCACAAATTTAAATTCTGCTCGATTGTCCCCTTGAATTTTAGTTGCTGAATTCAAAAATGAAATCAGATATTGTCTGCGATGCTTTCTCGATGAGAAAATTGACAGTGAAAATTTCCCTAGTCCAGCCATATGACGTCACACATTCAAGGTCGAGGCGACTACTGGCAACGGTGAAAAAACCGAAGGCGTGAGATGTAGCAAGCCAGTTGTGCACTCTCGTCAAAAAAGTTGGTGCGAAGGCGTGTTGTTGAAGTCCGAAGTCGTGTTGAACTCATTGCGTGCGGTTACAAGGTTTAAATAGTGTCACCAACACCGACTCGCAACTAAAGTCGTATTCACTGAGAATACGTGTTGGTGTTTATGCCCACTGCGTTTGTAGCTTTATTTTGTTAATATTTGATCTCAAATTTCATTGTGTTCAGGTTTAAGTTTTGAAACATATTATTCCTTATCTGTGCAATACTTTTATGCGGTTTATTGACTAAATAATCAAACAAAGTGGGTAGTTAATGTAGTGTTTATTGTTTGAAAATGTACATATGATTTTTTCACTTAGGTAATATTTATATAAATTTCAACTATTTTTATTTATAGCTTTATCACTTAAAAATTATAATTGCAAGGCACCTTTTTTAGTAATAAAAAAAAAAGAAAACATTTAGAAATATTAACTCAAATAGAAACGGACTTATTATTTCCCTTTAATTAAAATTTCCACATTTGATTATAATTAATACCAAACAAGTTATGTTTTGTAACATAACTAATATTACTATTTAATTATTATTTACTAATCTAAATCTAGAATTATGGTATTTATTTTAACTAGTAATTAAAGGTAAACAAATAATTTACGTTCAAAGGTTGTAAAAAACATATTCTGCATTAATTGTTTGTCATTTTAATTAGATTTTTAAAAACATTAATAACTCCAACAATTACATAATACAATGCTAGTATATAAGGCTTTTATATTAATTTAAATAATAAATTAAATGAACATTTTTTTTAGAATTAATTATAGACTATTTATGCTTAATTAAAGAAGACAAGCATAAAAACGTTTTTGAATGTAATTAGCATGTAGGGTTGGCCTATCAGTTAAAGAAGCACTACGCCCAACAAAAGGTGAGAAACAATTAATTCAACCACAGATCACGACTCCAATGGTCAGATCTTTGCACATAAACTTTCCTGAACATTAACACTCGTCGTACAGCGTTATTTTCATGTCATAGTTTGCATCGAAAAAAAAAATCTCACTCTGGGAGGTCTCCCTGGCGTGCCACTGAAAATCACTCTGCGTGCCAAGTCTTGCACGCGTTTTTCTAGGTTGCCGACCCCTGCCTTACACATTTTCAGCCAAAGCTCGATTCGTAAGGATGTCACATCAACATTTTCCTTAGCTTGAATATTTCCAGAATTCTAAACAAAATTGCATACCTTGCATATTCATGTCAATGAATTTCCGGTTAAAAGAAAAGAACAACGTAAATTAATATTTCCTCAAAGTCACAAAAAGATACTGTTACGAATATCGGTCATAGATGAATGACGTACTAAGACATTGACCTCTTAACAAGTGCGTATTAGAGTCCAAGGTTTGACCTTTCTGCTCTGAGGGCAGTTTAAATACAATAATTCGTCCAACCCCGTGGAAATTGAAGATTAGATTCTGGATCGCAGTATATTATTAAGAGCCGTGATTTGAAATGCGTATTAGGACCCTGTAGAATCTTCGATAAGAGTTTTCTTTGTAAAGTCCCTACCTCCTTTAAAGTTAGTTCAGTTTGAAAGTTTGTAGAGTGAAGTCGCTATATTAATACTTGTACATTATATGCCATTTATTTTGAAATACTTATGTTACCATCAGTTGATGCATTTATTGATCGTTTATATTGAGTCTACAATTTAAATAAAATTGTTTATTCAACAACTGGAGTTGTTTGATCTATCATTGTTGAGAAAGGTGTTGAAGATAATTATACCGAATATAACTACATTACTGCATAGACCTGTCAGTCAAGGAACCCCTAGCTTGGGCTACAGATTAGCAGAATCTAGAGACTTCTAATAAAGATACAACTATACATTGAATCCGATTTAACGAGTCGTAATAATAGTCATCATAGTGACAGTCCATAACAATACATTTATACAGCCTAAAGTCATAGTTAAATGTGAGGCTTATTAATCAGGATCATGCTCATATTAGATATAGGGTTGTAAAAGTGAATTACCAGATAATTCAAAACAGAAACATGATTTTATGAACCTTGTCAGCTGGTGCGAGGTCTTAGAATCTCCAGAAATAATACAACGAGTAACCCATCTCTCAGAACATTTTTTTTAAAAGCTAATTCAAATCGTCGAGAGAATACATTTATATACAATTGTTGAAATCAAGAGTAGATATGTCCTTTTAAAATATACCAATAGCGGAGAAGGGATGTAAAAACTTTCTTTCTTAATGTTACTCTATAATATCGAGACTAGTCTAGCCTGAATGAAATATCTTTAGTAGTTGTAATTGTTGTAATTTCATTTAAAAACATTTTTCCTTTACATTTCAATTAGTTCCTTGTTGCGCTTAACAAAATGTTTGTAATACCATAAACTATAATAAGATGGACCGCTTGCTCTATTTTTAGAGCTTATATCAACTTTTTTTCCGTGCGCTGTCTTAAATTACTTCTACGCTCCTCGTTGTTTCTTAAATGTTTCCGCTTTATACCACTTTCGATTTTAATTTTAATTTTTCATTGAGAAAATCGAAGAGATTCAATATTACGGAAGTGCAAAGGAAACAACGAATCGGAAATTCCGAAAATCAGTGTTTCGAGTCATCATATAGCAGAAATACTAAAGCAAGCGGTCCAAGTATATTAAAGTCTATGGCAGGGGTCGGGAACTTTTTTGTCTGAGAGAGCCATGCACACCTCATATTTAGAAAAGTAATTATGTGAGAGCTATGCATTATGTTTAAAACTAAAAATTCAAATGCATGGTTGCTATTTTTCGATCAGCGGAGTTTATCTCCTTTACCACTAAGACTTCTGATGCTGAGCCGCAGTAGATTTTAGCTCATTTGTAGAATGAAATACTGATATGGAATTAATATTTAGATCAAAGGAGTTTAAAGAAACATATTTTTTAATAATCGAACATTTGTCTGCGAGCTAGATGCAGCCATCAATAGAGCCACGTCTGGCTCGTGAGCCATAGGTTCCCGACCTCTGGTCTATGGTAATACCTTAAAAATAAATACACGTTGTAATTTTGATGTTCATGACGCATTAAAATGTGGAAATATACGGGTGAATGTAGTAAGTGAATTGGTCAAGTGAAGGTAGTAAGTGAATTTGACAAGTGAATGTAGCAACTGAATTTGACAAGTGCGTGAAGCAAATGAATTTAGTAAGTGAATCTGACGAGTGTATTGAAATAAATTAATGTAGAATTAATATATTAATATGTAGCAGGTAGGAGCTTTGTGATGATAACATAAAGAAAGATATTCGACAGACTTGCATGCAAGATGGACGCCTAATAGAAGACAGGGGCGTGCTGGAGTAACCAGGCAACCTGGTTGAACGTAAACTGTTTTCTTAACGCAGAAATTTTTGGAAGCGGGCCGAACGGCTGAAGAAGGGATGATAGATAATACGGAGAAAATCCACAAATAAATATATTTACGTATACTGTTTCATAAGTTCTTTGTTTTAACCCTTCCCGTACCGACCTACTTCTATCTATGCTGCCTTCAGTTCCGCTATATACGCGCCCGGGACTGTATGGGTTAAATATATTTCCAAGAGAGCTCGTTGGGCAAATAAATAGAGGCAAAAATAAACAAAGAGAAAGTCAGAAAATCGGAATAATAATAATAAAACATAAAGGGTATGAAAGGAAAGGTGATTGTTGTATTCAAGCTGTTCAATAAATATGAGTAAACGTACACCGGTGAGCATATGGGGACGGACCTTGTTGCGTTTACGAGCGAGAATCATTACGCAGGCGAGAGCCACTAAGATTCGCGGGGAGGAAGACATGTGCGCCGCAAGCAACAATCTCGTCTCGTCAAGCTCGGTGATTTGATGACCAGGCCTTTAGTCTGGGAATGTGTGCCGCCGCGGTCGACAGTTCAGGTATAGGGCCTACGAGCAATGCCGCCTCGTTTATGATCCAAAGGGAATCCCGCAAGAAGGAGGAGGAGGGGGGGGCAAAAATTGTAGTGCATGTGCCTGCATGACAACCTACTGTAAATAGCGTTCCCCGTCGGCAGCGTCTTGGTGAGTTCTCCCCCCCCCCCCCACTTCATTCCTTGACTCACTTCTTACTCGTTACCCCTAGGCTTGAAAGCTGGAAGGCTCTTCAGGTGTTTTTTTTTGGTTTTTTTTACAGGTAGTTAACATTAGTCCGGCTATTGTGGTTACAGTTCTGGACTGTTGACATGACCACATGGGGTTTTCAACCCTGTCCTGTGGAAAATTTCGGGCAAAGGACCTGCATCTGTAACTCATAAGACAAGATAAGCCGGCCTTTAAAAATGCATACAGTTTAATACTAATCTTTCTTGTTATATGTTACAGGCGTCCTGTTTGTGCAGAATAGCATCTTTTCGACACCATTTTTCTGTCTCTCTGTCTGTCTGTCTTACTCTAGTTCTCTAGGATTCCGTTTCTCGTTCCCTTTTTTCAAAATTTCAAGAACCAGTTAGCTAAGCTTAACGAGGTAATAAAACTGTCTAACTAGACTTAGACAGCTCCCTGGGGTGTGGGTCACCCTGACCTAGGGAGTGCCGGAAGTACGAAAGAGGAAAAAAAACACGAAAAGATGTTTCGGGAATGATGGGAACTGGAAGATGGTAACCATCTTGAGGCAATGGGCAATGGTAGAGGCAATGGCGATGTAATCGAAAGAATATATCAAACCATGAAATTGTCATGAACAGATAAAATAATACGTTACAACAAGCGAGATTGATAGCATAGTCTTAGAAGAAAAAAAAATTAATGTCCTTTACAAACATTAAAAAGAAATGAAAATTAATTATTCTTTCTTTAAGAAGTTTTTTTTTCAATGTTCGAGCTGAACTTACCCCCCCCCCCCCCCAATCCCTCCCCCCCCCCCCACACACTCACACACACACACCCTCTATAGACAGAATCATACACAGAACTACACATTAGTGCACTGTGTATCACTGTAAGATAGTTGAGTAGGCAGAGCGTTGAAATCAAGACGCAAAGCTCGCTGGTTTGATGCCTGGTCTCTCACAACTCACAATCTCGTAATGTGGTGGGCATTGTTTCTCCCTTGGCCGGCTGGACTTGCGATTAGTTCACCGGACTGTCAACCGACTGTCGGCCTATAGGTGTGGTGGGCCTAGTGGACGTAATCATCTTCTATCTAGAAGGAACTTTTGTAAAACTTTTAAGGCATGTCGAATAATCAATAAAGACGATTTGCCCTGTTGTTGCTGCTTTTTTTTTTTTTTTTCTCTGCCAACGCAAGTAAAGTGTAAACTTGTTTACACCAGTGCTCTACAGAATCCCGGGAGAAGACCCGACACCGGGCCTCACAAAAATCGAAGATACCGGGTATAAAAAAATATAATAAACGATGCAAAGCTCAAAATCAAATTGAGATTATCTTGATGCACTTGATCTAAAACCGTATATTTCCTAACAAGCGGAAACTAATTGTAGCTTTAGTCCTCGAGTATGAGCGTCACTAATCTAAAACAAAATTGTAAAAATTAATGTATGTGAAATCTAATTTAAGTCTAGTTGCAAGAAAGCAACAAAAACTACAACAATTTCAATTATAACAACAAAAGAAAAATCCCACTGGTGAGAGGCCCATGTGACAAAAGCTTATTTTTTTAGCTTTTAGATCCAATCAAATTTGTGGATTCCCAGAGGGCGGCGCAGGATCGAGACGAGTGGCATACAATATTTCATCAGTTCCCCCAACGACCCTCACTCGGATTATGGGATAGGTGTAGGTTAGGTCTAATCGACATAATGCATTAGTTCCCACTAATCTGAACATATACTGATTTAATGAAGCAATCCAATATGGTCACTTTATTTTGTTTGGGAATTTTTTTACATATTTAATTTTATTATTCGTTTCTTGTGTTGGAGAGATGTGTTCCTACTCATTACAAGCAATATTCACAACTGACAAGAGTAGCACCAATAGAATCACGAAACCTAGAAACACTAGAGGAAAGAAGGGCAAAGAGTAATGTAGTAATAATACATAAGGCATTAAAATCTAATTAAGAAATGCAACCCAATAACAACTTTTTGAAATGCTCAGATAAACATAAAGACAAAAACACTTTCTTTATCCCTTTTGAGAAAACAAATGCACATAAGTTATTTCTTTCCGAGTGGCATTCGGTCATGGAATGGGTTGCCTTAACAAATCAGGAAAACCAGTAACTTAACATCATTTAAAACATTAATAAAGATGCAAGACTAGACTCGGATCATGGATAAACGTGGGAGGCATTAATCTTCTTTATAGAAGGAGCGTCTCTAAAATATAAGATAATATTGGGAGCACAAGGCAGTTATCTATTTATCTATCGTCTTTACATGATACATGTAATGGTTAAGAAGATATCTGTGGTATCTTTGTATTTAAACAAAAAATTAATCACATCTTTGTATTAATTTATCTCATTAAATAAAAGCGTGCTAAAAGGCACGTTTTTAGTTTACGGTTTTAGCGAGACAAGGTTCGGGTTACCTTCACCGATAAAATCTGGCCTCGCTTTCGTCCCATGCACAGCCAATGAAATTGGTTCTCACAATGACGTCATCGGCCTTGCTCCTTTTGTGCGAGTGTGTTTGTCCGCGATTTAAATTAACACTGTGTTGATTGATGCTCGGATTTCAATGCGGGTATATGTGGGTGTGCGGACGCACGTGTGTAGCAAGCCATGCGGGTGTGCGTGTATTGTGTGTGTGGCCGTGTGGGTGGTTTTTGAGGTAGGGAAACCAATTTAACTCTTGTCATATTTAGTAAGCTGTCTCGTTTCGCTACTGGTTTTTTGTTTACAAAGCCACATGTTACCTTTCTACAGGTGTTACATTTTTTTTCTCTCCATGAGGATGCTGTGAAGGCATTTAGGTTTTATAGAGCAAACGCTTTTAATCTTTGTGCCTTCTAACAGAGCACTGTTTGTCCGTTTACAATGAGCTCGAATTTCCATGGGATTGTGTGGCCTTCATATGCTGGATTTGTATTTATCAGATATCTATTATCCATCCTAACAATCAACTTGTAAATATTGTGTCTATTCTCAAATCCATAGTCCGTACTCAACTATGAAAGTCTTTTCGGGTAAGGATTTTCGTCTTAAATAGATCGATAGGACTACTAATTAGCCTATTCTGTTATCTTATTTTATAATTTACGGACAACCTTTCTCAAAAATAGACATTACAAGTATATGAGGTTAAAGTCTAGTTTTGCACAAATGTGTTAAAGGGTGTTATGCTGTTGGCTTTTCTTGCTAATAAAGTTTTAATTTTTTCAATAGTCCTACTCTATTGAATTAATATATACCACTGTTTAGTATGATTATATAAAATGAATAAGTTTTGTATTATTTTTGTATGGTTTTAAATTCACGAAACATTTTTGTTGCGAGAGTCGTGTTTGCTGTTTTTCAAAAGTTGTTAGAAATATGACTTCATTTACCTACAGTGAATAAACATATTTTAAACTCTACCAATGGGTGTACGTTTTATCCAAAAAAAACTTATTTTTTTCATGGGCCATTATTTAGAGTAGAACTAACAGCTTCAAGAAATGAATTTATAAAATGCATGCAAAAAAACGATTCCACCTAACCAAATAAGTCTGATGTATTTAATGGGGAGCCATACACGTTGCGTAAAATAGATTGTCTCTTTAGCTAGATTGCATTTCTTTTTGTATTTAATGTTGTATTTATTGTATAGGCCAGTGAAGGAAGCAGTCTTAATTTGACTTCCGGCCATGTCACGTGTTAGTTTAGCTGGAGAGATTTCTATGTAGCTTTACATTTAACAACCATTTAAAGAAGATTAGAGCGTCAAAAACGTCTTTAAAGAAACTATCTTTATTACTTGCAATCGCCTGTTCAACGATCTGGGTTCCATGTGAATGTCATTGTAACACAATTCTGTACATTCAAAGGAATACTCGTAATAAATGTGAATGTCATTGTGACACAGATCTTTACATTCAATGGAACACTCGTAACAAATTAAATAAAGGAGGTATGGAAATAACATTTAAAAAACAACAACATACTTACACGAAATAAAAGCAGAAGAAAATGTACACAATTTTACAGCAAAAAAAAAATACATAAATAAAAATTATGGATAAGTGAAAAAATCAATTTTTTATAATCAGACTAAACAGTAAGGATTTAATTAATAGTGTGAGTTCCACAGAAAGAATTGTAAAAATCTCGTTGAGCTCACACAAATACACCATACTAAAGAGTAAAGTATTCCCATCATACGGTCAAGCAGCGTTCACCAGTTTCTGTGACCACGAAATACTAGGGGATTATGTGGTTAGCACAATGCCCATCCGCCTATACTTTGCCCCAAACTAATTTCAGGTACCCGTCAGAGCTAGGTATACCCAAAAACATCTCCCAGACCCGGGAACAAATCCTATCCTTTACGAGGATTCGAACCAAGGACCTTCGGTACGCCAGCCAAACGCGTCGCCGCTATGCCACCGTGCTAATAATATGAACAGTATTCACAAAAGTTGTCCACAAAGACTCTCATCAACGATTGTGTTTCAAATTTCAGAATTATTTGTTTGCTGTTAATTTGCAAACCCAGGTGTGTTATTGTAGGGCTAGGCTGTAGAGCAGGGGCTTGAAACGGTTAAAGCGACTTTAGCCCAGAGCAGGTACAAGAGCTGGATCTTTATTACATTTTTACTACTTTGAATTTCTTTTCCTTTAAAAAAAACAGACTATTAAATTATTTTAATTGATATAAACTTTTGGCATCAGTATTTTTTTCACTTTGACCAAAAATATAAAAAATGATTTTTAACTTTGAATAACCCTGGTATTAATCTGGACTTTTATCGGGCAAATTCTGAAATAGCAGATATTACACTATTTAATAGTGTAAAGCCAGTAGATAAATTATGGTTTGAAGCTGACTTTAAAGTACTTTTCTTACATTGATTTATATCGACTAATTGCCAATTAAACTGAACTATAAGCCTAGTTAGAAATGTAACAAAAAAAAACATACAACTAGACTGCAATCTACCATTAGTTATACCTATAATAGAATAAACATATTCTGTATGTAATCCACATCAACTAAGAAAAAACAAACAAATTAAAACTAGAACAAATTCAGAAAAGAGTTATAAGGTTCGTTATTAGTGAATATTCTCAACATGATAAGAGTAACCCCAATAGTTAAATCATTAAACCTGGAGGTAATAATACATTATGCATTATGAAATTCCAACATAGAAATGCAACACAATAACAATCTGTTACTTTTCTTATTCCCTATGCAAAAAACAAAAATACATACACGCCTTTTTCTTCCCGAGTAGAGTCCGCACACTAATTGGGTAGCTTAAACAAACCAGCACAAAAAATAAAACCACGGATAAGCGTAGGGTGCATAATCCGCTGCATAGAAGGAGAGTCTTAAACATACAAAAAGAAAAGTTCTTTTTATTTACCAAAATAAGATATTCAATCCCCGTCTTGTATTGTTTAAGGCTGCCCCTATCTCTTAAAACTTTGAGCTTTTCAACAATTATTCTTTAGAAATAGAATCGTTTATGTGTCTTAGACACAAAAGTCCTAAACCTCCCCCTCCCCCATAAAACGACGAAAAAATAAAGAATCAAGTTATTTCATCTTGCCGGTATTGTTACCACCTGTGTGAGAGATAAAAAGGAATTAGTCACATGAAGAGTGAGCAAATATTTACCTGGCTGGTAGCGTTGTGAGTATCAGGAAGTTCTTATACACCACTCGCTCGTACGGGTAAACGATTCAGGATTTCTGAGTCTAAAGACCAAAGACTTGATGTATTTATAAATGAACATTTTCTTTCGATGGAATCATTAGCTCAAATAGCTCATACATTTTTTAAAAAAAGTTTTTTTTTCTCTTCTTCGCACCTCATTTGATTTTATACAAGGTACTGATTGGAAGATTTATTTTTAAACTTTTCAAGACGGAGCTTAGGGTCTATCATTAAACCGGAGCTTAAGATGTATAGGGTCTATCATTTAACTGGACCTTAAGATGTATAGGGTCTATCATTTAACCGGAGCTTAAGATGTATAGGGTCTATCATTTAACCGGAGCTTAAGATGTATATGGTCTATCATTTAACCGGAGCTTAAGATGTATAGGGTCTATCATTTAACCGGAGCATAAGATGTATAGGGTCTATCATTTAACCGGAGCTTAAGATGTATAGGGTCTATCATTTAACCGGAGCTTAAGATGTATAGGGTCTATCATTTAACCGGAGCTTAAGATGTATAGGGTCTATCATTTAACCAATAGTGCTTTGCAAATAGGTAGAGCCTTTACAAGCTTATGTAGCGCCCCATGGCAAAAGTTTCAGCGCCGCCCCCTCGCATACTGTAACTGCTTGTTTAGTGCAATATTTGCAATATTTCGACTACATTTGCCCCCCCCCCCTCTCCCTAGAAGTGTCGCCCTCGGGCATATGCCCCCTCACCTCTGTCCCCTCCCCCCCCCCATGTGAAGGCACTGCAAATAGGTGACATACATTTTATGATTTTAAGGTTACACACAGTTACTTGCCCCTTTTGAGTTTTTTTTAAAAATGTATTCTATAACCGTCGAATGAGAACTAAACATTTAAAATTTTACAATATTTCAAGGTTTTAGAAGTCTTGCAGAACTGTTGGTTAGAAGAGTGTGTAAATATTAAACAGTCTATCAACCCTCCCCCTTCCCCATGCTGACCGTCCGTCCTAGATTGGAAAACACCAAAGGTTGTCTCCATAAGACTTAAGGGATGGCCCCGTCCAACACTTGCACTGCCAAATCAATATAGCGTTTTCCTCTGGTCTAATTTCTCCACTCTTCCATATCTCGTTATCACCATAAGGCAAGCCGGGACGTTTAACATCAATACCGGGACGTTTAACATCAATACCGGAACGTTTAACATCAATACCGGAACGTTTAACATCAATACCGGGACGTTTAACATCAATACCGGGACGTTTAACATCAAACCCGGGACGTTTAGCATCAATAACGACTTAACCGATTGGGATCCTTTGATTCAGATAGCCAAAGTGCTGATCAATGGCCTGGAGTAAACAATAGCGAGCCAATAGATGGTGGCCGCTCTCCTTAAACAACAAATACGGCTCTATTGAGACTGCACCTCGTCTCGACCAGGTGGGACAAAAGGGCGATGACCGACTGACGATCCTTTATTCGCTTGACCACTTATCTCGTGTCCCGTTTAAAAACAAGTCAGTCTATGTTAAAATGTGTCAACATCCTCCATAATATTGACGTAAATAAGAGTTTTAAAAAAGCATGCTACAATTATAAGTATCTGACTGTGACAATGTGTCCTACTAATTAGCAAGATATTAATTACACCGCGATTCTAGTGATTTACACATTAAATTTACACATGGTATGTGGCATGGATAACGTTTTGACGTCAATAGCATGTTCTATTAACATACGTTCAACTAATTTAGGCAATTAAAATATTCAACTACCACCATATTTTTTTTAAACAAGAAGGATAACTATGAACTTTGATAAACACAGACTGTAGCGATACTTCTGGGTAGCAGGTTGTCTTTTTATTTTAGGAGGGGTTTATCATCCGCCAACTTTTGTGTGTGCAATAAATTGATAAAACAAAATGGCGGGGCGTGTTCTACCGGAAGTGCGTTAGAACATCACTACGAAATGTTTCTGGTAAAAAAAACACGATAACTTCATTTCCCCTCTACGAGGGTGTTTCTGTAATTAACCAGCTTGCTACTGTCTTGTCATCCTTAAGATACATGTAAAGAGCGTTTTGGGTAGTTTATCTAACCACACAATCAACTTGTGGTCAACGAGATTGATGAGATGTACGGTACTCTACTAGACCAAAGGCCAATGGAAATAAAATAAAGGGAAGGTAACTCTCAAACTATAACTATGGGGGATTGTCGTTATTTAAACTTTAAACGTTTAGTAACACATATGGTGTAAATTATCTTGTATAGCCCAAGTTCTGTATACAGTGTTCTATACTGAAAATATCTAAAATCAACTCAATAACTTATGCGTGTGGGGAGTGATTAAGAGACCGATAGAGATCCTTAGATTCAGATAGTCAATCTGCTGATCTATAACCTTAAGTAAATTAATGATTTTTACAATTATCTGTAAAACATTAGGGTTTGAAACGTTGAATAAAACTCTTCTATAAAAGTTATATTAATTATGCAGCAAAGTAATAAAAGAATAGCTTTCTGTTTATCTGTAGTTTATACATTTGTTTATCTGTAGTTTATACAATTGTTTATCTGTAGTTTATACAATTGTTTATCTGTAGTTTATACATTTGTTTATCTGTAGTTTATACAATTGTTTATCTGTAGTTTATACATTTGTTTATCTGTAGTTTATACAATTGTTTATCTGTAGTTTATACAATTGTTTATCTGTAGTTTATACAATTGTTTATCTGTAGTTTATACAATTGTTTATCTGTAGTTTATACATTTGTTTATCTGTAGTTTATACAATTGTTTATCTGTAGTTTATACAATTGTTTATCTGTAGTTTATACATTTGTTTATCTGTAGTTTATACATTTGTTTATCTGTAGTTTATACATTTGTTTATCTGTAGTTTATACAATTGTTTATCTGTAGTTTATACATTTGTTTATCTGTAGTTTATACATTTGTTTATCTGTAGTTTATACAATTGTTTATCTGTAGTTTATACAATTGTTTATCTGTAGTTTATACATTTGTTTATCTGTAGTTTATACAATTGTTTATCTGTAGTTTATACATTTGTTTATCTGTAGTTTATACAATTGTTTATCTGTAGTTTATACAATTGTTTATCTGTAGTTTATACATTTGTTTATCTGTAGTTTATACAATTGTTTATCTGTAGTTTATACATTTGTTTATCTGTAGTTTATACAATTGTTTATCTGTAGTTTATACAATTGTTTATCTGTAGTTTATACAATTGTTTATCTGTAGTTTATACATTTGTTTATCTGTAGTTTATACAAATGTTTATCTGTAGTTTATACAATTGTTTATCTGTAGTTTATACATTTGTTTATCTGTAGTTTATACAATTGTTTATCTGTAGTTTATAGGCCTACAGACCTCTTTTATTTTCCCCTGGACAACCCCGGGTGAATTTAGCTAGTATCAAATATAAAACGAAATAAATTCAAACATACAAACAAAAAGAAAACAAATAGAAGAAAAGAATAACAACTGAAGTGGTTTAAAAGTCATCAAGTTCGTCTGCTGAAACTATGGTAGATTCAATTTCCCGCTCAAAATTGTTTTATATAGGGTTATCGTAAGTTTTCTATTCAGAAAAGAAATATTATAAACAGATTTTCAAAATATAGATCTAGTTTTATAAAAATAGAAGACTTCATTAGAATTTCTATGTACTTGGTATCTCTCTCGTCGGCAACAGGGCGCAGCCATCCACTAGAGAAGACTTGAGTTTCTATCTGTAAAAAGCCTTTTAACCCTTTAGGTACTTTTAATTAATATAAGGCTGTGTTTGTGTGTATGTAGGTTTTTTTTTCACTTATAAACTGCGTTCAGACTATAAAGGGTTAAAATTGTAGCCAATTCAATTCAGTAAATGTAGTAAGAAGTGGGCGGAAATGAACGTATCGGAGTTAATTTTAAGGCTACGAAATAATTTAATTCAGCGTTCAACAAACATACTTTTTTTTCGGTAAAACCAGTTATTTGTTTACTTCAATTTCGTGACACACTTATATTTATTTATATTTATCGTGACACACTTATATTTATTCTATTTCGTGACACACTTATATTTATAGAGCGTTCGCAATGGGCGTGGCTTATGTTTTTTAGTGACGTATTTGTGTAAATAGACGCCAATTGGTGTACAAAAATGGTGAAGTACTTCTTTATCATGCCAAATTCACATCTGAATATTGGCTATCCTACGCACAAATCATTAGATAAATCGTCGTAGATCATCTTACTAGTACAATAGAAAGACTGACATGGTATTTTTTCAACGAATTTCAACATTTTAAGCTCAATTCATCATCTTAATATCTGGCCGGTAAGTGTTGCATTTGAATGGATTTATTGAAGGGAATTATTGGAGTCATTCGTTATTTTCATTGAAGGCCTAATCGTTCAATAATAATGTAACATTTTTAATGTAAGAATCTTCTTGTGTCTATTAATCTAATATAGAAGTAATAAAATCCATATTAATACATTAATCATCATTTTAAACACAAAATAACAATTTAAAAAAGCTCGAGCCTATATGAAAGTATATTAATACAGCGGCCATTGTACACCATTACTCATAGTAAACAAAAAACACGTGATTTTTTTTCATGTGATTGCAAACGCCCTATTCTATTTCGTGACATACTTATATTTATCATATTTCATAACACACTTATAATTATACCTTCTTGATTATAACTTGTAAATACCCAATTATAAATATAAATTCGCACTCAAACCGTAAAGACTAGTGACTTCCACCTATTCTGTGGTGACGTCTTATAATCTTATACAGTTAAAACTGGTTTAAAATTTCACTAATTGTGCGCATAAGATGAAATATACTGCTCTAGCTCTTTCGATAGTACATAACTCAATTATCTAATTTTTTAAACTTTTCCCCTTGTTTTTACACCCGGTAGTTTTGCATTCACACCAACTTGGGAAACGCCCAATTTTAGTTTTCTAAGACAATAGAAAAGTCCAAGACCAGTAAATATCATAAAAAGCATTTCCTTCTGCCGTAAAATATCAAATAAAAGTAAAAAAACTATTAGTAATCATTGCTAAAATATCAGAGTTTGGCAATGAAAACAAAGTCCTTTTCTAATGGATTCGGAAATAAATATGTCCTATAAGAAGCTATCATCTATTCGGCAATATCTAAAAAGACACCTTGCAGCAGCAAAAAAAAATTCGTCCAAGGGATCAGATTTTAAGTTCACTCAATGAATAGGTCAGGACAGTCTCTGTAAGGTAAAGTCTTTTAGACCGATTTAATCCATAGAGTAAGAAGTGAAGCAGCTTTTACACGTTTCTGTGGCCAGGACATGCAAGGGGACGTAAGCTTATTTTATCGCTCTCTAATGTCAGGCACTCATCATAGCTGAGTAGACTCAGGTACAAACTCCAGAACACGGGTTCAAACCAGGGAAATCGTACACTTTAGGTACTATGCAAAACGTAGTTAAAAAATTTGGTCACATGAAAAAGAAAAGAAACACACTTTTTTTTCAAAGTGACATGTGACCAGTTACATTTTAACAAGTGTACATCACGAGAACATATATATTTGCTGTATAGATAGGCTAATTACCTGTTAATGAATCGTTTACACGTGATACAGTAGCAAGTTCTAATTTAGAGAGTCATGTCATGCATCACAGAGGCAATTATATTGAATCAATATTTCGTCTTGGGTACAAAGCAAATTATTGTGAAGAACATATACTCCTCAAAAAGTTCAATACGCCAATGAATCTTTGAGGGCAACTAGCATGCGAGAACAAAAATACATATACGTTTTCTTTCTTCCCGAGTGGCATCCGGGCATGGAATAGGTTACATGAGAAACCAGGAAAACCAGTAACTTAACATCATTTAAAACACTAGTAAAAATGCAAGACTTAAGTTAGACCACGATAACACGATAACATCAAAAACGAAGAAGTCGTCAAACGAAATGACCTGCCGAAATAGGCCGACCTGATTAAAAGTATGAAAGTAAGATGGATAGTTCATATTATTATACTACGGATGTCAGAACACAGATACGTAAAGGAAGCCTACTGTCAGAAACCGAAGACTGGGAAAGGTAGACAAAGTCGCCCCATGATCACCTGAAGAACAACCTGCAAGAGAGACTTGTAGTCCATTGGTGTAGATTGACACGACAGTGCATGACACTGAGGTGGTTGCATCAGACAAAGAACTAATGCAAAATGTTGATCGCGAAACAGACTAAACTGAACTGAAGAAAGGAAAATTAATGATAATGTATTGTTTGTTGGCCACTATGTTCATTTTGCTGGTGAATAGGATACCGATAGTTTATGTGACTACTACCTACAAGAGAATTGTGTAGCCAGGCACGATATTTGGATGGTCACAGGAAAAGGACTCTATGTGTGCGCTCGTTCGAGTCTGTGACACCTTCACTGTGGAACGGCTTTAAATTACCTGAGACACTGAAAAACTCTGTGACAAAAAGAAGCATTCAAAAAGAATTTAAAGACATTTCTTTTCAACTAAGTTGATCATGTACACCTCCATCCTCAAAAGCTTAGTTTAAAACTATTTTAGATTGTTATTGTCGTTTCGTTTTTATGAGCGTGCTGAGCATGCTTGCATTAGCATGGAGTGAGGCGCTATATAAATGACCAATTATTATTATTATTTAACTAGATTCATTTTCTCGCTATCAGATACCCCTTAGAGTTGGGAAAAATAACAAAAATTTATTTATAACCTGTACATACGAGGATTATATGAAATACATATAAAAATATTATCAATAGACTGGTGGCTAATAAATGTTAAATACAAGCACTTCTATATTATAAAACACATATTTATTTAAAACTTTGAAACTATTTAAATTACATATATTTTGATAATATTATGTATTTTAATATTTTTTGGAAATAAAACAATTTTATAACAAAATTACTTACTGAGTAGCCTCGTGTAACTTTTCAATCATACCGAAAAAATAAATTTAAAACTGGGAAGGAAATTCACACTTCAACAAAGTGATACGGTAGATATATTTTTGTATGGTTCGGAAAAACGGAAAAACTAAATAAAGAAGAAAAAAATGCTATAAAAAATGAGGTACAATCTTAGGAGTCCCACGTTAAAAAGAAGTGATGAATTTTTACATATAAATTTAAAAATTGAATACACGCGAAGTTTAGTCGTTGGATTTTGAGGCTGTTAGTTGAGTTAAAATATTGAAACATATAATATTTGATAAAGGAATGCTGTCCTGCTGTCCATAGCTGGTGACGTATTTAGTAGGTAGTTCAAGAACTGGTTTTGTTCTCAGAATATCAGTTAGTTTTTTCTACCTGTTTTAGTACAATTAGCTCGACGTCTCTAGGCTGAATGTTTGGACCCAATCTATTGAGACTAGTGCTTGTCATAGGGTCACAATATATTTCGACCATGACTGGTCATTTTGACCAATCCATTTAGACCATATGTTCTTAACAGGAGAGGCCGGCTGGACCTGCGGTTAGGTCATTGGACTGTCAATCGACACTTCGCTGGTTCTATCCCTACCAACCTACAAGAGTTTTAGACCTATCTAGAAGGATTTTTATCTTATATATTACTGGTTACTGGTTGTCCTGGTTTGTTCATGTAACCCATTTCATGCCCGAATGCCACTCGGGAAGAAATAGTATTTATATGCCCTTGTTTTCGCCTAAGGAAGAAGAAAAGTGTTTCTGTCATTATGTTTATCTGAGCATTGCAACGGGTTGATACTGTGTTGTCTTTCTAAATAAGAGTTTAATGCTTTATTGTATTATTATTACTTTACTCTTTGCCCTTCTGTCCTCTAGTGTTTCTAGGTTTAGTGATTAGTTTAGTGTTACTCTTGCAGCTCTTTTCTGATTTTCATTTCTAATTATTTAATGTTTTCTTTAGTTGATGGGTCCCATACAGATGATGATTATTCTAGTATAGGCCTAACTAATGTTTTAGTTTAGTTTTATGTTCTTATTACATTTGTAAAACTTATATGGACTCTATGGTACTATAAGGGCGCTGACGTTACCCTAGGTGGTAGGGGGCGGAAAAAGGACAAGGGGGCGGTACAATGATATTTGAAATAATTTGAACGTCTCTGCTACTTAAGTTACTAAAATTCCAAAATGTATAGAATCTAGACCCTATGTGCTTTAATTATGATAAAGTTAATTTTTAGCTTTTTTGGTAAAGAGACAAAGAATTAATTGACAGTTCTACTATTGACTAATATTTCAACTGCGTATTTGTAACGCAAAGGTCATTAAATGTTCTTTATTTAATCAACCTTGACCTACTTCTATATTTAGACAGTTTCCGAGAAAGGCACGGGGGGGGGGGGGGTGATTATGTTATTGATGTAATTTGATGTAGAACGCACGGTCTGCTAAATATCTGCTATAACCCAACAGTATACGTTACGAATCGCGCTGACATTTATTAGCAGAAGAATGTGTGGCTTGGGCAGTATACATTAAATTATTGAATCGGTTCGGCGGCAACCACAGTTTGGTGCATTCTTACATTATCTCAGTTTTATAAAAAACAATCTTTGATATCGGCATGCACATAAAATAAGATAATGTATTACTTATTTAGCTATTATCGTACACGGGTACCACTATAGCCTCGCCAGAGCCCTAGCTTCGACACCTTCAGGAGCTGGCTGAAGACTCACCTATTCCGGTAGCAGTATTCACCTGTACATCTATACATTTTCGTCTTTTAAGCTTATTCGTTGTCTGTACTCTGTCTGTAACTGTTGACAGCGCATAGAACTGTTCCCAGCGGGATATGCGCTATACAAGTATAATTAGTTTTAATATTAGTAGTAGTAGTAGTTGTATTTATGTATAACTAGAATTTACTAGAATAAATGGAGCAATAGCATTGTGCAGAGACGTATTTATGAAATGGAGATGAATTAGAGCACGCGTCGGTAATCTTTGGCTAATAAGGTGTTAAACTAGGATTTATAATTAATTCAGCGCACCAACAGCATGAAAGTTAACCTGCTCTACTATATTTTGTATTTAGTGTTATAAGATAATTTGTTTAGCTCCATAGTAAAATAGCTTTAATAGACAAAATTATACTGAATAAAAATTAACGTGTTTGTGAATATCATCTTATTTATTTGTATTGAAAGCTAATAACAAAATTCATTACTAAATTTTCACTTTAATGGATAATGTCTACACATTTTCATTTAGGTCTAGCATAGACTATAATATACATGGACCGCTTGCTTTAGTTTTTGAAGCTATTATCTTCTTTTTTTTTTGCAATTCCCGATTCTAAATAAAGTAATTCTTATACAAGTTCCGTTTTATTAAATCGCATTTTTTTCGACTTTAAATGAATACTTGTAGGCCTATTAATCTTATTATCATTGACTATAATAAGATGGACCGCCTGCTCTATTTTTAGACCTTTTTTTCTTTTCGGTGCGTACACAACACTGATCTATAAATGTTTCCGCTCTGTACAACTTTCGATTTTAATTTTTCATTGAGAAAATCATAGCGATTAAATAAAACGGAAGTTGTATATCAATAACTTTATTTCCTGTATAGCAATTACGTTATTTAGAATCGGGAATTCCGAACATCAGTGTTTCAAGTCATCATACAGCAGAAATACTAAAGCAAGCGGTCCATGTATATTATAGTCTATGGATCTAGTTGTCACAAGCAATGATCTATAAAAAGAATGGATAGCGCCTCCATATTAAATGTGTATGCGCAAATTGAAGCCAAAATGAATTTTGCGAAAGCGGAATTCACTTATCTACCTAAGCGAGTTACAGGAATAAACCACTTATGATTAGAACAAATCCATACGATAAAAAGGAAGTCTAAGTGACTTGAAATGTATTTACAGGTTAGTGTTTAGGAAATGTAATTTTATAGATCGGTGAAAGTCACGTGAAAGCTTGTTTATTTTGGCTTTAAGAATGTTAGTTCCGTGCCTAATCCATTCTTTTTATAGATCAGTGATCACAAGTCACAATATAATTCTAGAACTTGCTAGTGGTTAATTTATATATTAACTTTGCTTATTTGTGATTTTTATTAAATTGTTTAATTAAGAAGCATAATTAGGTCCTGATCATATAAACTGGGTAGTTATTGTAAAGTTTAAAAATATACATAGAAATGTTTAGTTATATAACGTTGTTAAAAAAAATTAAATTCGTTTTTATAGTAAAAGAATTTTAAAGATATAAAATGCAAATCATTTATTCTTTTATAAAAGAATTAAAAAGGAAACACATAAGAAATATTAACATTCAGAAAACGGTTAATTATGTCCATTTAATAAATTACAGTTTCCGAATTGGATTCTATTGGGATGCTTTGTTATACAACGAAAATATTACTGTTTATTTTTTCAAATACAAATCTAGCATTATGGTCTTTATTTCAAGATGTAATCAGAGGTATGAAATTGATTTACGTTAAACAGATTAAAGAAATATTCATAAATATTTATAAATATTTATAAATATAAATTTGTTTGTCGATTTAAGGATTTTATTTTTTAAACATGAATAATTATCAACAATTATCTAATATGATGCTAGTAAATAAGCCTCTTATTATTGAAATAATAAAACAATTATTTGTTTCAGAATTGCTTAGGGCCTACATTTTGTTTAATTACATAAGATGAGCTTAAAATGCTTTAAATGTAATTAGTATGTTAATTAATGAGCGCCTGGACTTGAATGCTCTTTGCTAATTTTCAATGTCAGGTACATATTAAGTCACATCTGAGAAGTAAGGTGTAAGTGACCTAGTTGTATGTTTAAAACGACGTTCGCGTGCGATAAACGTTTTTCACACGTGTAAGTTGAATCAAAAGCTGAAAGTAGAGCAAATGCCTAGCAGTGGAGAATAGCAGACGACTTTCCTAAGAAGCTTCCTTACTTACAGATTTTATTATTTCGCAAATCGGCACATTTCGATGCCCATTTTTTTAATGTTTAAAATTCAACTTGCTACATTTTAAAAACGCGAATATTCTCAAATATAAAACAAATCCACGTCTTAAAAGTTGTAGGATAATTCCAGTCAAGCTTGATGTGGTATGAAAATATTGGTACGTGCCTTTAAAAGTCTTGCCTTTAGAAAACTATGCTTCGAGTGCGTCAATTTACTTCTGAAAAAGCCCCCGAAAAGGCGATGATAAAAAAAGGGGAGGGGCTGGCAGTGAGTGAAAAGTTTTGTTTAAATTTGGGCGCTGATCCGAAAAAGTTGAGAACCTATGAATTAGACCAGGGATTGGCAACCAAAGTCGAGTGCCAGACTTGCTTTTTTCAGTGAAACGCCAGCGAGACCTCACAGAAAGAGATGTTTTCTATGCAAACTATAACATGAAAATCACGTTGTACGTCAAGTGTTAAAGTTCAGGAAAGTTGATTGAATCTATTGTTAAAAAAGTCTATTTTATAGCTTCTCACCTTTTTTTGATTTACAGGCAATTCAAGTAGTCTCTTTTACAAGAAAGTCATACGGAATAGGCCTATAGAGATGGGAAGTAGATTCCACACTTTC